>JBBEEQ010000012.1:0-1250000 GCA_037950945.1 Hypolimnas misippus
CGTGTCACCTATATCGCATCCAAGGCAGCAAAACTCAACCAGCTTCAATTCGGTTTTAAGGAACAAACTAACACTACAGCAGCCATTGGCGCCGCTCTGGATGTTGTCAAGCGAGCTAAAGCGAATAAGCAGTTATGTATAGCAGTCTCGCTCGATATAAAGGCGGCGTTTGACAACGCATGGTGGCCGGCCCTTTTCAACAGGCTGAGACACATAAATTGCCCAAAAAATATCTTTGGACTGATTACGAGCTACTTCAAAAACAGAATGGTAACTATCGATTACGCAAACGCCAAGGTCTCCAAAACGATGACAAAGGGGTGCATCCAGGGATTTGCCTGCGGACCACTCATGTGTGAACATAATACTCGACGAACTACTCGACGTCGAACTCCCTCCTGGTTGTCATATCCAGGCGTTCGCTGATGATGTACTCCTTGTTACTGCCGCCAAAAACGTCACCTCTCTGCAAAATATCACCAACAGAGCTCTCGATATAATAATTAACTGGGGCAAGAGTATCAAACTAGAATTTGGACCCTCGAAAACTCAAGCAATTGCTTTTAGCCCTAAAGCCAAAAGCAGCAAAATCCTCATGGATGGCCGCATTCTCCATTTTGAAAGAGAAATCAAACTCCTGGGGGTGATCATCGACGAAAAACTCCTTTTTACTCGTCACGTACAACACGTCATCGTCAAAGCTACGAAAATTTTTAATAAACTCTGCATTTTCTGCAGACCAACGTGGGGAATACACCCCGAAAATGTGCGCACCATTTATAAGCAGGTTATCGAACCAATAATCACATATGCCGCTGGAATTTGGGGACATATCGTGAACAAAAAACATATACGGAAAAAACTACTGAGTATGCAGCGAGGATTTGCCATAAAAGCTATCAAAAGTTTTCGCACAATATCGACATCCGCATCCTTGGCGCTCGCGCAATTTATGCCTTTAGATCTTAAGGTCCGCGAGATACATTTAATCGAAACAGCTCGCCTCACTGGAATTACCTCTTACCTGCCTGACGATGTCACTCTAGAAGCCCCCACACCGCCTCATGAACTGCTACATCCCGCACAAAGACTTTCAATCTCACATGATAGACTACCTGACCAGAAAACAATAGACGAACTCTACCCGCAAACGACTACAAAGATTTATACAGATGGCAGTAAACACGACAACACCGTTGGGGCTGCGTTTGTCTGCCTTGACCCAAACCGTTCCACCACGATTCGCAAGTTTAAACTGCACAATAGTTGCACCGTTTACCAAGCAGAATTGTTCGCCATATTTCAAGCGAGCAAGCATGCAACAAAACACAGATACAAAGACTCAGTCATAATCAGCGACTCAATGGCTGCGATCACAGCGATTGAAAATCGCAGCAGTACTCATCCTCTCGTCACTAAAATACATCACATCATCAACGGACATAAAGACATTGGAAACATACGCTTGGCTTGGGTTCGCAGTCACGTGGGCATCGCTGGAAATGAGGCAGCCGATTCTGCAGCAAAAAGTGCTGCAACCCTTCACAAGGCACTCGATCTCATTGAATTTCCAATAAGCTTCGTAAAATCTCAAACACGCATTCACAATCATCGTACCTGGCAAGCTAGATATGAGAGTGAGACAACCGGACGGTATACGAAATCGCTACTTCCCACACTCACTCATATTAAAAAACTTTCCACGCGAATTAAAACTGATTTTTATATAACACAAATACTCTCCGGGCACAGCTTCTGCAAAGACTATTTATACAAGCACAAAATAACAACAGACGACAAATGTCCATGCGACCAAAGCTCTCCACAGACGATGGCTCACTTGATCACAACTTGTCCGCGGTTTAGCCGCGAAAGAACAACGCATGAAATTCTATGCAATTATCTCCGTGTATCACCGTTTGTACTAACAGACCTCCTGAAAAAGAATTCGGCTCTGGAATCATATTTTAAGTTTACCCGCTATATTTTCAAAAACCTCAAGGCATTCAATTTCTCTTGAAAAAAATAAATAAATAAATAAAAAAAAAAACATAAAAAAAAAATAAATAAATAAAAAAAATAAATAAATAAATAAATAAATAAAAAAAAATTAAAAAAAAAAATAAAAAAATAAAAAAAAACTCTACTTTTCTTCCTTCGACGGTATGGCTGCAGTATCAAATAGCTAAAGGTATACCGGAGAAGCTGTACATACGTGTTATAAAATTTAACAAGAATTAATCAACAGTAACAACGTGTTATAAACTCATTATGTGTCCCAACAAATATTAAGAAAAAAAAAAAAAAAAACCTACTTACCTAACCTAACCTAACCTAACCGGTCTAGTAGTGTCTGCTTTTAAATACAACCAGAAAGTTCCCAAATCCAAAGTAAAAAAAAGCTCCTTTCTGGAGCAGTACCGCAGACTATTATAACCTTGCTTTGCAGGAGACATGCCAAGCATTCTGTAATCCACGCGAACGAAGTCGCGGGCACAGCTAGTTTGGAAATAAGAATCGCATGAGGTAACTCGACTCCATCTGTTTCTGATCTTAATGGGGTGTTCATCCCCTAGAGTGTTATGTAAGTCCGTAGGCGCGGAGTGTGAGTTGCCTCCGCCTGCAATAACGAAGCGCAAGCACCGTGCGAGCTGTAACCAATGTGATTTGGTATGTTTTTTTTACGGCAAGGCGGAGAGGCTGCTCACTAACAAAAACTTTTATAATATTTAGCCGCCTTGACCTCAAGGAGCTAAATTTAGACGAATAGACTAGGCAAGTAATCTAACGATTAATTGGTTTCATTAAACGAGTAATTATAAACTGTGTTGTATTTACAATATTTTAAAAGAGTAACTATTGAGTTTCTTGCCGGTTCTTCTCGGTAGAATCTGACTGACTAGCACAAAGCACTTTTCTTCTTTATTTATTGTTAAAACCGCGGAAGAATTCCTTACTACATTTAGTGTCTGCTTATAGTTACAACCACAAAATCCCCAAATCCAAAGTAAAAAACTCCTTTCTTGAGAAGCACCGCAAACTGCAGCCTTGCTTTGCATGAGACATACTAAGCATTCTGTAATCCATGCAAACGAAGTCGCGGGCACAGCTAGTTTTCATATATGACGATTCAAAAGTGCTCGTAAGAGGCTACTTGAATAAAGTATTTTTTGATTTTGATTTTGATTTTTTGATTTTGGTTTGGCAAGTTCCACCAGGCGGAGGAAGCTTAGTGCCAAGTGGTGTCGGCAGTGGCGTACACAGAGTTTTTAGACAGGGTAGACAGAATATTTTGAAAGCATACTTACCAAAAATATACACTGCATGTTGTTTAGGTTATTGCAAAATTAATAATATTTACAGCAAAAACGGTCGTTGTTTGAGCGTGTATACTACTACTAATGTCTATGAACTATACAGAATTTTTTAGACTTTTTTATTTGTAAATTAAATCTACACGTCTATATTTCAGTAATAATAGTATGAATTATAATGTTTTTTTATTGAATTTACCTTTAGTTTATATTAATTGCAAATCAAACACATGGCCTCGATCACATTTATTATCACTGAAAGATAGTTTTAAAAACTAAACACTTTTTATTTTCTGTACACACACAACACCTGAAAAACTATCGCAGATCACAATTTCTATTTTTCACACAATTTTCAAAGTTAAAATGTTAAATGCCTTAGACCGCAAAACGAATACAAACAATAATAATGGCTACTTTTCAGAACTCGCGTCAAAATAAAAAAAAGCAACCAAAATGATTAGTCCTTTACTTATGCAGTGATCAAATAAAATATAAAACTTTTTAAAATAGTCGTGTTACCTTCTTTGACGGTTTTCCTAATTCATCGTCCAATAATGTAAAATCGACAGTGCCTTTTTTTCTCTTTGTGAGCGTAATTTTATCGTTGTATGTCAAATATTTATAAGAACGCACACATACATATACTTGCATGACTATGAGTCCATCGAGATGCAAATAATCACGCAATGAGACAAAATTAGTTTGTGTCCATACCGCTAGTAGCGCAAGTGTGCAGCGCAAGAATTGAACCGCCGCCAATGGGTGTCGGTGTTAGCAGATTCGGTTTTAATTTCAAAATAACAATATGTTTTATTTTGTAATATTTAAATAAACATTTTGTAATGTCAGATATTTCATTTTTCTTTAGGTAACATTAACTATGTTGACCCTATTGTACGAAAGGCCTAAACATCAACCAGCCAGTTTATTAAATACTGTAATAGATGATATGACTGCATATTGTTCAGGCCGCTAGTTGGGGCTAGGCTGTTAATTGAACGGCTTATTAAACTAGTTGCCTCCGGCACATTTATAACACTGCTTTAAATAAATAAGGAAAAATTAAAAACACCTTGTAATATTTTATTTATTTTAAAATAAATCATTCAAACTTATCCAATAATCAGATCATTTGACAATCCAATAGATTTATACATTTTAGAGACTAGAAGATAATATTTAACTGAGATTTGAAATGAAAGAAAACTTATTTTTAGCAACATATGTATAAAATTTGTTAAATATTTACAGTAACAATACATAAGATGTAAAAAAAAACAATGTCAGCACCATTATTTTAGGGATAAAATATTTCATTAATACAGTTACATTATTATTTTAACAAAATGTAAATATAATCACATAAACACAACGAAAATAAAAAAAACCAAGTCTAGACATTTACAGACATAAAAATAACGATAAAAATCGTAGACAATTATTGAAACTCTTTCATGCTCTGTGCCAAACATAAATCGTAATGGTGTCCTATATATTTTACAAAACTTATCCTACGACTACGCAACTATTATTTACAACATTAATCATCTATTGTTAGCATCAAACATACACTGCAAACGAATACTGTTATAAATTAAATTTATTTACATTATCAACACAGATCTAATCAATTGAAATTAAATCTTAAAGCATAATTTGTCATGACCACGACTTTAGTTGCCACTTCTTCTAAATCCAATGTAAAATATGATGTAAGTAGATACTGAAGGATATTTTACGCGTAAAAGACAAAGAAATGTTCTTGTGTTTTTTTTTCTATGGGTTTAAATAATATAAGTTCTAAAACATTACAGTGCAGACGAGCAGTTTGTGAACAGTATGTAAAAATTATGATTATTACGCTTTCTTAACGTTGAAAGGCTCAACAATTTCGTTAAAATATAATGTTTATGTCACTCCACACAGAGTGTACTTGCCAAATTAATCTGGTCTACAAATGTTTTCACGACCACCGGAAGGGATACACAAACTTCATGCACATAACTAATGTCTATAATTTCATTTCCTATGTCAAATAATTTCATGTACAGATTAAATGTCGCATTCAAATTCTGACACTCTCTTGTTTCGCCCATCTGGCGTCATTTGAAAATGGTTTTCTCTCGTCCCAATTCTCGGAAACCCGTTGAAGCTGTTTCTACTGACCAGAGGGTTCTCTCTCTCCCTCTCTCTATGAAAACTAGAAGTCGATAGTTTACCATCTTTACGTTCTGTAAAGTTCGCATCGTTAAAATTTTTTTCGGGGAAACTTCGATCCGGGAAGTTCTTTTCTTGGAAGTTTCGTTCGTTGAACTCTCCGTCGGAGAAATTCCTCTCGTTGAAAGGGACGTCCCTTATTCCGAACCCTCCCATCCGTGGCGTGCCGATACTAAATTTGTTTCGGAGTTCCTCGTCTCGTAAATTGAAGGCTCTGTTTTCGAATTTAGGCGGCCCCTTTTGTAATCTGAAATAATTAGATTACTTTAAATATAACAAAATTGCTGCCGATTGAAATAGTAATCGCAAAACAAATAATGAAATACCTATCATATGAGTTTTGTACAAAAAATGGTATCTAATTGACACAAATTATTTACTTTCAATAGTTTGTAAAGTACCAATTTCAACCTTTCTAAGTTGGAGGATGGACGAGGATGACAACTCACTCTCTGAAACACCGTCTCTCCCTGTCATACTCCGCGGAGAGGCCCTCGTCATCGTGAATGATGGCCGAGGGGTCGCTGTAGACGGACGACTCCTGGTAGAACGAGTCCAAGTCGACGTAGTTGCCCTCCGCCGGCTCGTTGTCTAGCAGTTCCGCCAGCTGCGCCTTGAGCGCCGCGAAGCTCGGCCGCTGCGAGGGGTCAGCGTGCCAGCACGCGTGCATGGCGCGATACAGCTGCGGCTTGCAGTGCGGCGGCCGCTCCAGCCGGTAGCCCTCCGACACCGCCGCCAGCACCTCGCGCCCCGACATGGCGGCGTACGGTGTCGAGCCTGCGGACATGGCGGGACGTCACTCGTCACATATCTGCTACAACGGCGCACGTGACTTGACTGCGACGTACCGAGCGTGACGATCTCCCAGAGTAAGATCCCGAAGGCCCACACGTCGGTGTGGTGGCTGTACACGTTGTAGAGCAGCGCCTCTGGAGCCATCCAGCGCACGGGCAGCGCGCCGCGGCCGCCGCGCGCCGCAGCGCCCGCGCTGCGGGACATGCCGAAGTCCGCGATCTTACACAGCTTGTTGTGGTCCACCAGCACGTTGCGAGCTGCTAGATCGCGGTGCACGATCTAAGAGAAATATAAACATGTTTTATTCGAGAACAGAATTGCCACGAAATAAATTAATTGCGTTACGCAACAGCTAAAAGTTATTCAATTTGTATGGCTATAACAATGTCAAATCACAAGGACTTAATTTTGAGAAAACAGCATTATATAATGACATTTAAAGATGTCAAACCTATTCTTAATAAAAAAATTATATGCACCTTTCCTTTGCATTTTGATAACAAGTACAGTGATTTAAAAACAGATTGGTATAATAAGAACTTTATCTAATAATACTTTTTCAAGTAAATGAGATAATTGTATAAATGACAAAATATGGAACGCATTTGAAATTCGAAACATTGAATTAAGAAATTTTTTTTGTACTTATGCAGTTACGATGATTTTTTAATAATGTTAAATAGGTAACGAATTATGACAAAAAGTACTTCAAGATCTCCGAATTTGTGTTTTTGTGGGTCGACACATTATTGTTTATCAGCATCCAAATGATAGTTTATCGTTACCCCTTTGGAAGCAATATAGTCCATGCCCCTCGCAACGCAGTAAGCGAAGACAGTGAGATCGCGCGATGTGAGTGCGCCGCTTCCGCTGAAGCGGTCGGGTCTGGAGCGTCGCTCACGCAGGTATGTTAGCAGCTTACCACACATTACGTATTCCATTATCAGCAGATAAGGTTCTGAAATTAAATCACTTGCGTTAATGATTACTATGAGTCCTAGCTTGATGTAATAAATACATATCTTATTTTAATACTTATCCACCTTCCTCAATAAACTGTCCATTACAAAAGGAACTTTTCAAATCGGATCAGTAGTTTCAGAGATTGCCCACTACATATACACTTCCAAACAAACTTTCCCTCTTTATAATATTTTTATGGAATAGATTGATAGATTATAAAAGATGGCGACAACGCCGAGTTGCGATCACCTTGCGAATTTAGCTGACATCGCAGTACCACAGCTCCACTAGGACGCTCGTATAAATCGTCTGTGAACGACGATCGGCACACATCCATATTTTGCCTCTCGAAGTGAATTAAATTAAAAGTAAGTTATTTATTATGATTGGTTTTTGCTAAAAATGTATTTATTTTGGGTTTTTATGTTTTGTTCGAATCAGTGTTTAATTTAAGAAAACAAGTTGGTACTTATATAATATTACTTTTGTTGAATTAATGTTGAATTTCTGTTTCAGTTGGAATATATAAAATAGGAATAATAACGAGTGGTTTTTATTAGCATGACAACAATTCTCTAACATGGATTAGTGAAATTTAATAAACTATATTTTCTATTAAGAGTATCAAGACAAAACATATTTCTCGACGATAGAATTTTTCTTCGTGAACGCGAAATAAAATTAAAACAAAAGCTCTTAAAAATATTCAGGTGCCTGCCTACATTAGGACTATCAACCATTGATTAGGGTTTTACATGTTAATTCACGAGGTGGTTTCGACTTTCAAAAAAATATATACTATATCATAATTGAAGGAACATATACGTTATTCTTGATTGTAGGCAGTTTAGTGTAACTTACCTTGTTCGGTACAACAAGCAAGCAGCGTTACCACATTTGGATGGGTCCCTATCTTCTGCATGATATAGATTTCGTGCAAGAGTTCCTGTTTCTCTTTTTGCGAAGCTGATTCCTTTATAGTTTTTACTGCTACTAACCGTGTCAGCCCATCGTGACCGTTTAAATCGTCTGCTTCTGCTTTCCATACCTGTAAAGTAAATATTTGCATAACTGTAGATAAGAGTGTAATTAAAAATAAATAGCGACATACATAAATACACGCTAATAATTCTTAAAATGCTGTTCGAAATTATTTACCTGTCCGAAATTGCCTTGCCCTAACAGAGTTTGTAATCTAAGTTTATTTCTAGGAAATTCCCATTTTTGGTCAGGCTTGGTTGGTGTGGGTAATGGAGGACGTGCTACAGGAGTTATTGGAGATTCCTTTTTAATATCACCGCCATCGTCAAAATAGCCTTCATATTCGGTATCGATTTCTTTTGTCTTTTTATTTAGAAGATTTCGTAAAACAAATGCTACGACAGCTATGACTGGAAGAAATCCAAGGCCAGCTAAAACATATGAAGCAGTATACGTTTTTTCAGCTTCAATTACAACTTCTTCATTTTGAAAATCTTCCCTTTCAGTTGTTTTTGTGTTATTATCTACTGCTGTGCCGTTCGATTCACTAGAATTCTGTGAAGTTAATATAAGAGGTTTAGAACTTGATTCTGATGAAGTGCGTGATGTAACAATGAACGATTTCAATATGTTTTCAGTCGTATCTCTGGTATGCGTTGTGGGTAGTGTAGTAAGATAAATTGCTGGACTGGTAGTTTCCGTTTCTTTGGCAGTTGTAGTTAAACTAGCAAATGGCGTTGTAGACGTTGTTGTAGATGTACTCGTGGTTGTTGTTGGTCTACGCCGGCGTAATTTATTTTTCGGCCTTGTTGTTACCACACTCGTAGTACTTTCATATTCTTTAGGTCGAAATAAAGTCGCTACTCTATCGGAGATTTTTGAAGTTGTCGTTTCTAGTTTAATATCTTCTACATTTTTGTCGCTGGACTGAGAAGGTTCTGTTGGTTTTTGAGTCAACACAGAAGTTGAACTTGAACTAGAACTCAATGGACCTTCAGTAGTCGTTGTTCTTATTCTAATCCTATGTCGGAATGGTCTCAATGTAGAGGATGAAGGAAGAGTTGCTTCTGTTTCATTTAGTAAAATTGTCTTTGGAATTGTAGCATTTTTAATTTCTTCAATACTTTCAGTTACAGTATTATTATCTGAATCTTTTACAGAAGAATCAGTTTTATTTTGTCCTTTAATAGAAGAAGTTATCGATACGGAAGTGACTACGGCAGTGTAAACGGAAGTCGAAGACTTTTCAGTGGTTGTTGCATTTGTTACTTCTGGTACAGTATTTTCAGTACTAGATAAAGTATTCGATCTTGTAGGATGTCTACGTAAATTAAAATAGGTTCGGGTTCGTTGAGTGTTCGTTTTGGGGGTTACGAGATTTGTTTTGTTTGTAGTGATATCTTTTGTAAAATTACTGCTATTATTAGCAATAGTATCTTTTATAAGTGTAGTGTCATTCGAGTGTGAGGTTTCTTTATTTTTATCCAAATTTACTGATGTGATATTTTGTTCAATAGACTCAGTTACGTTTAACGGGACAATCGATTGTGGTTTCAGAGTCGACTGCGTTGTACTTGAATATTTCCTATAAGCATTTACTAATCCTACATGTCGTGCTGGGGCGGGTCCTTTTACGGTGTTTCTTATTTTATTTTTTTCTATTATATTTTTTACGACAGACACGTCCATATCCTCGTTTATTTCTTCCTCACCAGCACTGGTGTTTCTATACTTTTCGGTAGCAGAATATCTAGAATTAAATTTTCGTTTCTCTAAGGGTGCCGCTATGAAATTAACTGATTTTGTTGATGCTGATAGAGAAGGAGAATTGGTTAAATTATCATTAATTCCTTGACCTCCAAGTTTCTGACCAAAATATATAAATGGAGCCATCTCTTCATCGGGTAATTCAGTTTCAAGAGGACGGAAGTGATTGTAAATCTCCTCCGACATAAATAAAGTTTGGTTTCCTTTATCTTTATCATTGTCTAACTTTTCAAATCTTGTGTTTTGAATTTCAGTACTGTTGGCTATGGTATTGACTTCCGGTTTGTCTTCTTTCTCCTGCCTGTCTGGCTGTGTAGTCAATTTGTCTTTCTCCTCAATATAAGTAGTAGTAGTGGTTTCAGAATTAAAATTACTGTTATCTTTTATTTCATTGCTAGATGCAACTTTATTTAAATCTGGATGATTTTGTGTTACATTATCTGTGTCTGAATAATTAAGTAAATAAAGTCCATGATTTGATTCGTCGACCTGAAACTCCTCTTCTGGATCTAATTCCACTTCTTTATCAAGACCTTCTAATTTTTCTGGTGGAACGTATACAATAGCGCTTTCTGTAGTGGTTTCTACTGCGACGGTCTTATTGATAAGTTCCTTTCTTCTGTTATTTAAAAACCCCGCTCTACTTTTGTTTTCTTGATATAATACTCGTGGTATAAATAAGTGCCTAATTTCATGTGGTTTAACTTCCTGACGTATTTCTTTATTGCCTTCTCGGGAGACTAATCTCAAAGTGGGTGCTATAGCTTCATTGCTAGAATTGTCGAATGTAAGTCTTTTCACAAGGGAACTATTCGTATCTCTAATTTCCAATTGAGCGAACGTAGTGTTGCCCCTGAAAAAGAATACATACTTTTTAAGTACATGAATCATTAAAAAAATTATATATTATTTATTATACGCAGTTTATTATATATATATACAGATTTTCATATACATTTCATAAAAATCTGTAGTTAACGTACGATAACGTTGCTAACCATGATAGACATGAGACTAAGGACCAATCTCTGTAAAGATTAGGGGTACATACATATTTATAAGCAGAAATAATACCTATAAAATGACTAAATCAGCATTTTCAGAGATTGTTATGAGTCGCTAAATATTTAAATTCGTCATTACTTGTGAGGCTTGTGGGCGAGGGTGGCGATTGTGTTGATGTGGCTGGTCAGCCTCCCTGTCAGCAGCTGCCTCCGCCTCGCTGCGAGGAGAGACAGCAGTTGCGAGTCGCGGGTCGTGTTCGCGCTGCTCTGGGTAGTCGTGCGCCGCGCGCTGCCTGGAACGGAACACACACATCTTACTTACTGCACAATACCTTTATTTATCTTATACTTTTACTTCATAAAAACTACAATATAGCTCCATAGATTAAGTATACTATAAAAAGCATAAAAAAGGGGGCCCTAGATTAAATATACAATAAATAAATATATACTACTAAACAATATACAATTAATTAAGAATAAAAAAATGTTTTTGAAAACAATCTTCACTAAAACAATTTTTGTAAAAAGCCTCAACAATTAACCTAAAATTAATCCCGGACAAGGTATAATTTCATCGCCACAAATCACTCGGCCTTAAAATTCTGATTGCATGACAATAATTAGATGTAATGAAGCATCGCTGCTCGCTTCCATCCTTCACCTCAAAACTAGACAATGGGCCGAGATGAAATGCTAACGAGCCAGATTGTCGCCGGCGCCTTGACATGACATGAAGGAATTAAAGAGATCGAACACGATGTGCGAGATCATTATCAAATTATTTGAAAGTTTTTAATGAAAATCGTCAAGAATCGCGAGGTCGACAACAGTTCAATGTCCTTGTGTTTCATATTCTTTTTTTTAAATGAACAACGTAAGAATGATTATGATGAACAATAGAAGAAATATTTATTGACAGTATGGTCAATATTCATTTTATATTACACTTAATATAAACTGCAGTTCATTCATCGGATCTGTCAGTGAATGACGAATAAAACAGTAGTCTATGCCATATTAGAGTCTATTAACCTTCGGAATTTAAACAGTGACAAGTGCGATATGAACATGAAGAGTATTTGTTGACGGCATCTGAAGACAGTCGGGAAAAGTTGTCACGAGTGGCGCATGCGCAGTGAAATTCGAGCAACGACACGCGAGGTTTCTAATAAGCAAAAACACGATTAAGTGTAATTACAGTAAACTATTAAATGATAACTTTATTGGTTTTTAGAAAAAAATGACTTGTTTTCATGAAGGAAGACGTAACTTTTTTTTAATTAAAAATATTGACTAACCTATTAACTGAATAATAATTATTACTTTAATTAATCGGTCAAAAAAAATAACATTGCATTTTGAAACACTCGGCTACTTATAAGTATTTTATACGTTAGATTCAATAGCAATCAGATATTTCTAATATATATGTATATATACATATATATAATTTTTATGATCTGATAATTATTATTAGTAAACAGAAAAGTAATCATGACAGATTTATATGGACAGAATATAAGAAAGTGAAACAAGTTTACGATTGTATTAATTGATCTTTAAATTATAGTTATTATTAAAACAATAAAGGTTTATTAACTTAATCATCTAGAAGATTTATAGGCTAGAACTTTAGAAAGATTCTGAAAACAGCAGCAACTTATAGTAAGTTGAATGACAAACGGTTTAATGTTTCGGTACAGACCACTCAACCCACATCTCTCATATAAAATTCAAATAACCTGGTTTTTCGACCGAAAAATGGATAATGAATATTCAAAACACCTTCAACTGCAAGTATTGTTTTTAAAAGTTAAAAGATTAATTAAATTTAAAACAAATCATTTCAATAACATTATCTTAAAACGAGAGAATTCTGTCACAATTAGTAAACAGCTCTCCAAACGATCGCCTCTCACATTCTTAGGTCTAAGCTTGAAATGGCCTAATTGTACGACTCGAATATTTCACAACGCCGTGCATCGACAGGCTCCGGACCTGAACTATTTCAATATTACTAACATAAGCTCTCAAAATACTTGTTCTTTTATTACTCTTATGTCCAGTTTGCCGGTCACGAGCTTCTTGCTTGAAAGTGATGTTTTCAGTACTTGTGTGCACAACAAAAACTTATTGCATTGCGTTTGCTAGAATTAGGGTTGCCATCTCAAAAATTTGGCAACCAGGACAAGACGCATAAAAACCCCGGATTTTAGAGCCTAGAACCCGGACATGTCAGATTTTTTTTAATAGTCAGATAAATCAAAAACAGTTGAAAATGACATAAATTAATTTTATTTAATATACTATAAAATTAAATTTAGTCATCTTTTATCATCATTTGAAATGTACCTAAAAAACAGAATCTTATTACAGTTTGTTACAAATTGTTTTAATAATCGTTTACATTTTTTTTAAACCCGGTCTACAAATGAAATTTTCCCCGGTCGGTCGGAAACCCGGATGGATGGCAACACTAGCTAGAATGAACAAGTTTTACGATGAAATAAGATTTTACGTATAACAAATTTATCAGAAGTACCTACAGATTGATATTTCAAGTTCACGAACGTGAAGGTACAAGACAAGTGTTTACAATAAATTATAAAGACCTATAATTTGTCATTGCCCAATTCCATCACGTTACAACAAGAAGCCAATGCTATGGGAATTTTCATTTCGCAAGCAAGTTACTCCGCTCGACGCTAAAGTTCAGAAATGTCTTGTTCTTTTATAAACAAATCAGGTGTCCCTGATCTTATGGCTGATAAGCGCGCGGGGAGTGGCGCAGCGATTCTATGTTAATACCTTAAATACTGATATAAGATTAAATCAGTATTGTTTTACTCCTTTGACTATATCAAACGGGTTCTACCCTGTGTCACTAAAACGAATGTAAAAATTTTAGCAATAAATGCTCCAGACATGCGAAATCAATTTGCGCGTATTTATATATGGCAAAAGAAACTAATTCACATATAAACCTGACGACATACTACTAAGTCGTGTTAATAATGTTAAGTGTGGTATCGTAAGTGAATTCGGTGTAAGGAGGTAACTAGCTCGGCTTAGACACTAGTGTTCTAGGTCATCTAAGATCGTAAATGGCTCGGATTCTGCGATCCGTAGTGTCCCCTTCGCTCGACCGTCTCTCGCCGAGCGACCGCAATCATTCGCCTACTTCGATATCTCGCCTTTCTATTGGGATTAATTAATGCGAACGTATCAGTAACATTTGAATACTATCGCGTCTATAACGAATATACTATAGTAATAATGAATTGTTCAGTAATAATGCATTAAGTATTGTACGTTTAAACATTTCTTTGCATTAAACTTGCTGTAACGTAACTCCTACCGTGAATGTTGTAAAAAGTCTGTATCACAACACTCGTTTCCCACATTAGCGTTTCAATGAAAAGAATATGATACACAACGTTTGCACGATTAGCAAAAACTTTGCACAGATTACGCAGCGGCGGCAGTACAGGCGGACGCCGCCTCACTGGAGAAGACGTCGTTTCGTTTCTGTAATTTGCATTTACACACGTGCTACAAAAGCACTCCTTAAAAATGTGAAAATGTTAAAAATGTGATTATTATCGATGTTAGAAGGTATTTGCGAGGCCGAATTTAACATATTGTAAATGTAGTAATAAACATAGTAGAAAAGTATTAGTATTTTGACATCCTGCAGATGAACATCATGTGTGACCGCTGACAACTGATACCTCCTAGTCGTCGATGATCACACCTAAAGGCTATCAGGCTACACTAAAATATGATATATCAAGATAAACAAACATAACAAACAAACAACAAAACATTGATAACTGTTAGACAATAAAAATAACCTTAAGTAATTTATTCAGTTGTCTGTCATTTTCGTTGTACGTTAGATGAACTCAAAAATAAATATATCGGTAAAAGATGCAGTGCAGTCAAATTTAGCGCTGAGTCGTCGCCGTGGACCGCGGCAGCCGCCGTTCCTGTAAATGCTCTCGTTTTCTGCATTGACGACTTGAAAGTGCTCGTAAAGGCCTACCGGAATAAACTTTATTTTAATTTACGTACAAATAAACGTAATAACGTATAACGTAAGAAACTCTTGAATAAAAATAATATGTTAATGAAGTTTGAACACCTTGTTTTAGTTAATAAATAAAGAAAGAAATTACTGATGGATTTTAAATACAATCTACTACAAACAGCTGGTATCTAGAAACGACAAAATTCATTTTCATTAAAGCCGAAAGTAGAAATTCCTATAAAAGCCATTAGCTCAAGAAATGGCTTGAAAATATTTCTAAAAATCTGTATTCACACCAGGACATAAATTATTCCTTGGGTAATTATTTTATGTTTAGATCAAACTTAATTTTTACAATATTAAAATGTATTAATATGTCTAAAAACCCTCTCTGGTCGGAATGCAATCAAAAACCAAACAAATCTCAATCTTACTACACGATAACGCACACATGCCTGCGAGTTCAAATGACGCAGTATTGTATGCAATTTACTTTTAATTAACACTGTAGTAATGAGAAAAATCGCCTCACACCGCGTGCGTGTCACAATCTGAGATGATTTATGTAAGAATAGTTCTTTACTTCTACGATATATATTTATATCAATACAGATCTGTCAATTATACATTAAGCATATTGCACAATTTTCTAAAAATTAAAGTTATTTTTTTAAAGTTGCAATTTTGTTACGATAGCATATCAAATATTTGTTATAATTGTCCTTCACCATTAGTTTCACTTCACCAAATGCTGTTTTCGGTAAACAAATTTACTAGAAAAATAGCAAAATCGATATAAGTGACCCAATATTTTTTGAAGAGTTCCCTCGGTTTCTCCGGGATCCTAGCATAGATTGATCTGATAGCAATGGGATACACTAGGAAATATATCCTTTCAAACAAAAAAAATACAAATTCGGGCCGTAATTGGCGGAAAAATTACTAATTTTTATTTACTGATTTTAACAAAAAAATACATACAGTCGAACATAGAACCTCCCCTTTTTTGTAGTCGTTTAAAAAGTAACAACATCAGTTATCCTAACCGTGCATTATGATTTTCAAATTGAAACCATTTATTTATTTTGCAGATGAATGTCATTTGTTTAAAAAAAACATAACGGGCCGCAAATTCAGTCGTCCTGCGACGAGCAACAATCATCGCTTGGCTAGCGCACACCGCCGCTAGAGCGATGTCGCGCCGACTATCGATATATTGACAAAAAATTGACAGTTCAGTTCATAGAATGTTTAATGAATTTGTAATTTGTAAATACGACGAAATCTTAAAAGAGTAATTATCGAGTCTCTCCGGTAGAATCTACATTCAGAAACGGTGAATATATTTCGAATTTTTGATTAATTACAGAATTACTATATATAAATGAATGTGAAATTCACAATTAGGATTTAAATAAAAATATGACCATTACATATGAGTTTATTTGTTTACAGTCCTTTATTTAATTAATTTAAATTAAAATTGACAAGAACTTATTTGCTTAATTGTTTAAAACAATAGAAATGTTTTCATTGTAGTTTCTTTATATATGGAATACATAGTTATCGACATCAGCGACGCTGCGCGCGCACCTGCAGCGAGCAGTGACCGGCAATGGGGACATTAGTTACTTACGGCCTCGGCTGAGGGAACGAATCTATTTGTTATTTAAATATACATTTTACTGTTATTAGAATATTACATCAGGTAGAGATCGACGACTAGCAATTTTTATATTTGGCTATTTGTTATTATGGAAAATAGTTCGCTTTTCTTCCCACATTTTTATTTCCTAGATTTGGTACGTAAAGCGGTTGGTCAAGCTTTTGAATGAAATTAGAACTAATTTCATTATGTTATTGGTATCAAAAATCTTGCAACACCGTTTATTACTAAATTAGTCGGTGTTTTTAACACATGTTTAGCTGACAGGAATGTTTTTTAGAGAGAAACATAATTCGTGTCGTATCTATTCTATGATGGAAATTCGCTTAGATTTTATCGAAGTTGTATTATTTCTTATTGTCATTAGATAGAAGCTTTTTGATTTATGAACTTACTTTACGACATGTTTCGGTAGAAACTTTGTGTTTTGTAAAATCGCCTCACGGGAACATGAGTTTGCTCACATTTAGTCATTTTTCTCTTAAAATATTTTTCAAGATTTCTCTAATTCTAATTTATTCGCGATTTAAAAAAAATTAAAAATATTAAAAACTGAGGCGCTATGCAATCTAGAATTATTCTACTTCACAACTTATAGTGATCCATAAGCTGTAACGCTAAAAAGTACAAGTTTAACTAACCTAACATGAGAACGAAGGCGAAAGTCCATACGTTCGTGCAGTTTGCATAAATACACATATAATGACCGCAGGAAACAATGCAGTAATTACTCATAAACCCCAACTCGTCTGAAATGGCTTCTGACTCACTTCAACCATGAAGTAAGCTCACTTGCCGCCTTGGAGGCTAATTTAATACATGTCATTTTTATACTAAATGAGCTGACAAATTACATACACCTCAAAACTAAAAAAACGTGTTAACTCATATTTTTCATACACTTGTAACTAGTATGAAAGAAAATATTATTTATTTTCTTTAACGTCATTTTTCTCGTATTTTTATAAATAGTTATTTGTTATTCAGGCCCCAATTAAGGTTTTTAACTTATTTAAATGAGATTTTATACTTAATTTATTTTAATTTTATACATTATCAAAACCTATGAGCTGACTAACCAAAAGTCAATTAGAACGTCTAGAAAGTTAAATTATTTTAACTTGTGATATGCCCCGCGCAGGTGCTGCACTTTGTTTTTAGAACACTATCAAAAAGTGTAATAATGAAACCGTGTTTCTAAATAAATGAATCGATAATTCTACGAAAGGTTGTTATTATTACAAGAATACTTGCGATACTGGTATTTGTTCGATACTCCGATGATTTAAGTCGTCAGCTATTTCTCGTAATCATCGCGCGTGCTTATCAGCACGAGAGCCTGACACAATCACGAGCCGGGCGATTTACACTCGCCGCTGACTTCACTGCATAGAAAATTCTTAAACTTTGCGGAGTTCCTGTATATTGATGAAGTCATATCTTCAGTCGGAGTATGCACTCATTACACGGGCATGGTGTTAATAAAAAATAAATAATAAATTACGACAAGCAATGTTTTTAAAGTTTTATTTTGAAAATCATCAATCAAAGAAGTAAAAAAAGAAATGTTTTTTTTTGTAAATGTAGTTGATGTGTACTGTTTTTGTTTATTATAATAAATCTTTCCGATATAAATATTTAAACGCGTCGCATTTAAACAATAAATTATCAGTTCGATGGCGGCATCTCATTATCTATCAAATATTTCCACGCGGGTGTGAACGAGCAGCGCGCCCGGCGGCCCACAGGTTCGAAATATCTAAGCTTTGCAATCGTACAATTATTTCTTAATGCAATGTGATAAAAACAAATACACATTGAATTTTATAATAAATAGTTCCTGCACACAAATATTGTAGCAGTTTGAAGATATTTGTTTACATTAAACGCTTCTTTTCTTCTATCGTCTTATAGTAAATGGCAGTGAAACAGTAAAAGCGACTAGACCTCAGATAACACGGCTGTGGACAAAGACTGAGGTCTAGTGTGCTATGTCGTATCAGTGCCGGTGGCTTCTAAATAGCAGTATTCTCTCCCACATTTACTTTTTCTTACCATTTGACTTAAAAATTGCAATAAATTGTAAGTAGTATTTCGGTCAATAGACATACTACATAGTACAATATCGACAATTTGGTTTCTAGAGCCCGGCGTGGTGTTTAGGATTGTCGCGATCTTCATTATACGGAAGTTACTGTGGTCCCTTGTCCCATGGATAACATTGAGTGAATTTAGGATGATCAACAAGTCAAGACAATATCATGTTAGAGTGTCATGAGACAAGATGGTACACCGAGATGAGCTGGATCACACCAATAGTACAATATTAAAGACTATAATAAGCGTTTTCTAAACGCATTGCAAATATTACTTCTAATTACTTATAATACATAAATCGCGTCACGATTGTTAATAATGTGAAGGCTAACAAAGAATAATCACAGCTGTGTGCGCACCGGAAACACCGGCAATCGGACACGCGGCCGACAGACGGCGGACATGTGTTTTGTATGTTCTTATATTTTGACGGGATCTCGGCGATGTCTGCGTTTAATAACTGTTTTGTGACGGCATTGTGCGCTGTGTTGATTATATGTTGATGAGTTTGTTGTGTGTTATACTTTAAGTGGCTCCTCAACCGCTCACCATGAAATTTTGTAAAAACGACGGAGGTTACCGTTCATCTAGACCCTAAAGAACAATATTGCCTCCGAAAGGAAAAAAAATACTTTTAGCAAAAACTAGTATGTTATATTTAAATTATTTCAAATGTGTTGGCATTTCAATTTAATTCTCAATATAAATAAATGACAATTATTAATCCAAATATAGTTCTAGTTCAATATGCGTCATGTACATATCTACGTCACGTGTAAAATTTATATGTGACATGTAAGTCGTAACTAATGGTTCACGTAAACCTATCACCGAACTCAATCGAGAATTGGAAGAAACTTAAATATTTGTGATAAGACGATCCATATCGTATAATATTCCATAATATTAGTAATATAATGCTGGAGGACTTAAGCGTTAAGTAAGTTGCAAGATACACGATGCAACTGCATATATGTATATCCTTTTTTAAGTGTCTATATTTTTCTGTCTCTACAATCATTTTCCACTGTCGTATGTGACAATTGGTTAAAAAATAAAGCCTCTTAGCACATTCGTTTGTTTAGCAATCATTGATAGTTCCAAGTATTGTTGCTTGTAATAACAGATCATACTCAATGCACGCCGAACAAAGAAACCTAACCTTCGCCGCGCTGAGCGCATAATCGATTATGTGAATAAATAAATACAACAGCACTCATTATTCACACAACGCGCACACACCAACAATCTTTACGTACAATCACTCATAAGCCGCTTATTATAAGTCCTTTTGGTATCATCAAAGGATGTTATCCTCAAAAACCTTGACAGGATAGAAATTAATAAAACAAACATGCGATTAGACATATTTGTTAACCATCCGTCAGTTGTCTGAGCTTCGATAGCAAGAATGTTTCACAATACAACTCAATTGATATATTAGGTCTGTATTACCCATAATTAAAACTGCTCCGATCTTATACTGCGTGCAAAATTATTTGAATCTACGTTACATTCATACGACACTTAAGTCTAAAGCTCGTTCACCGTCATGTTAGAAACATGTAATTAATTAATATGTTGATAAGCCTTAAGCTATTTTTTTTATTTCATGGTCGACAATAATAATAAATCCATAACAAGATGTAACAATGAGCTGGTACGATATGAAAAGGCACATTATATATGCAAATACCGATTGACTTTTTTATTATTGTTTATATTAGTTTTGGCCCGAGGTGTTTTAGTTCATAAGCTGTTTAAACCCTTACATCTATAATACATAAGAGTCATATTAGCTAGCAAACATACACATAGTACACTTGCTAACACGAAGTGTCTTTAAATACTTCTTGATTGAAATCTCGGTAGTAAAATGCTTAATCGAGATAAGCTTAGACAGACGTGGTTGTTACAACGCATTGTGAGATAGCATTATCGACTGCCAGTCAGCCGCGAGGCGGACAGGAATTCCGTGACGCACGTGAGATATACAAATATATATCTTAACCAAAAATGGACGGTCACTTTGAATCATCGTTGTATTAGAAGGGTCAATAGGCGCAGCTGGCTAGGTTCACATGAACTTATATGATGATACAGTTTTTTCTCATTCCATTGAGAATCTTTTAATTAATCAGAAGTAAAGTATAGGATAGTAGTGTCTAATAGTTAAAATGATATTGAGTTTTAGTAAAATCATAGTTTTTTCGTCTATGTGTCTAATACTGATAATAATGTCAACACATGACTCTGTTATATAACTGTGAAATTTTTTGATGGAGTGACTTTTGTATATAAAATGGCTGGCAAGCGAGCAGGTGGGACACCTGATGCTGAGTGTTTCCACCGCCCGAGGACTTGTAAAACCCAGAGGAGCTACAAATGCATTGCCGGATACAAAAGGAGTAAGGCATAAAAGTGAATAGGAAGTAAGGAAAGGAATCGGGAGGGGGTTAGGCTTTCGGCTCTCTCCCTCACCGTACGAAACGTAGGTACATCAGCTACTTCATGCTGATCTTTTGCCGAGAGTGAGGTACTGCCCTGGTCCAGCCAGCCTGTATACTGTAGTCACTAGGATACAGCTAGGCTCTACTTTTAGCGACTTTAACTGTGAAGTAATTTTTAACCAAACATTATTTTTTACAGCGGCCGGTTGCCAATTCTTAGACACGCATCCCGTATTTTTGCTAAAAAATATAATATACTATATAATAAATATAACATATCATATAATACTTTATTATAACATAATAATAGTATAACATTAATGTCTCAAATAATAGATTCCGAAAGTACAAAGAAAAAAAAAGATATACAGAATTAAAAAAAAAAAAAACTGAGATATTTATGTTAAACGATAAAAAGTACCCAATCTTTATTTAAAATAACACTGCGTCAGAATCTAAATATCTGTAAATCTGAAGGAGAATTGCAACCGTTACAATTAGTATAATGAGTTAATATAACAAGCCTATGCGTCGAGGCAGTATCAACCTCTCGAGCTCCTCTAATTAACAATTCTTGAGCAAGCAGCGCCTTGCACAAGCCTGAACTAGTCGTTTGAACGCGGTGGCGCATCGCCTTGAACACTCAGCGTACGGCCGCACTCGCTGTGGACCAGATTTGGGAACGAGTTTCAAATCACTCTAATGACCCATTTAGAGTGACATTTTAATATATAATTGAAAACAACAGTGAGCTCCTCACTGGACTGTGAAGACTGGTTTTCAATACTTATTAACGCAATAAAATACGAGAATTAGATCGTAATAAATTTTGTTAGTATGACTTTTATAAGTTTATTAAATCGTTATGTATTTTTTTCTGTTTAATTACTATTATAGTGATAATATATGATGTAGAAGTTTACTTTCATAACTAAAACAACGACGATATGTAAAAAATTGACCGAATGCAATCGGTACTTTTATTACTTTATAGTCTTATTTTATGACCAACTTATGGTTATTGGGAAGTGAAGTAATATTTTATTATTTTTTCTCTTTCTTTATATACAAAAAGAAAACAATAATATTTACAAATTCAAATACATACGTTTAACTTAATCTCATTAACTTAGCGAGTCAGCTGATATTCAACTCGGGCAGGAATAATGCACAATAATATGCAGTAAACGCTATGAGAACTAGAGCTCTTGGATTATTGAAATTACTTCCATATTTCACAACGGAAAATGTCATTTGATTACAAGCGAATTATGTTGTACGACAAGATCTTGCTCATTTAGGATATTAAAATGATAATTACGTAATAAATAAACTTATAATTATGCACTTTCTGTCAATACAGTTTCAAGGGGAAAATAATGATACTTAATTAACCTTTTTACATATAAATTAGACACTTATGGTATTTTTTCAGTAGTTTATTACCAAGTTATTTATTTTATTACAAAAAAATTTCCTAAAATATAAGCGCATTTAATATTTTAAAATGTTTAAAATATCTGGCGATGAATCTTTATTTAATATTTTTATGTGTAACATTTATGTTCAAAATTTATGATCGAAAAAATTTCTAAACCAGCAAAAAAATACCGATGGGTTTTTTTATAGTCATGTTTTTAACTCATATTAATGATTGATTTGTTTTAGGCGCTTCATTTGTTTTTTGTTTACTACTAATCTGTTTAACATGAAAAAGTAATTATTTGTTATATAACGTATATACTTATTATACTTGGCAAGATGTTTACTATAATAATAATTAATCACTTCACCGGGCAAGGCAATAATGCTACTGAAACTGATGAAGATGAACTGATGAAACTGATGAAGATTACTACTTCAACAACGAGGGTAGAGCAACTGTACATATCAAATCTTTACTTTCGCAGCGGCTGATCCGGGAATATTTGCACTGCATCGAAGTTAAATGAGGAAGCGGGTGGTTTAATAGTTTCTAGTAAAATTATAAAACTCAAATATGTATTTAAAACCGTGAGAACTTGTTTCAGTGATCATAAAACAATGATTGATGGTGCGCAGACATCATCTAATTAAATACTGATCATTACTGAGACCAGTTAAACGGCATTTAACGATAAAATCATTAGGATCAATTTAAAACATTAAAATATTATCGATTATTTTGCATTTAAATAGATATTGTATATTTATATCTACGTCTCTTCGAGATAAAAATTCTGTTTATCAACGAGGAAGCTCAACAGAAGGAGATTATCTGAAGACGACACACGCTGGTTGCGCGCGCATTGCCGCTGGTCCTCTCGAGCCCTGCCGTAAATCAAAGAACGTTTTATGGGGACTAAATGCAAGGCAATGCTATTTATTACTCACTAATATATATTCTTAACGTTAATAACAAGAAATTCGACCGATTATCATGTCTTTGTAATTTAACTGTTCTAAACATCGCTGTCTCATTAAACAATTTACCACTTTATTTAACAAAGCCGTCACAAAAATCAACCTTGTTACTAAGAACATAAAGCATGAATGGTTTTTCCGATCAAACAGCTATCAGCCCCGTAATCGATGTAGATCGTGATCACGGTAACAGTGTAATAGCTATCGCCTTGAACTATGCGTATTGTAATAACTAGACGTGTTTTACTCACAAACAACATAATTGTTTCAAGACTTTATCTGTCTGTCCAGCGGTGTGCGTTATGAAACTCTACCCGTTTTTTTATGTAGTGTTAATAATAATAAATAAATATCGTTGTATTTAATTAGCCATTTTGTTTTAAAGTAGATAAATGTAAACCTTTATTTTTGTTTTTTGTTTTCGATGATCATCCAATGTACCTACTAGTGTATAAGCTATGGACTTTTTATTATATAATAATACCGGCCAAGCGCGCAGACCTGAGCCGGCACCTATGTTAAGTGATCACCGCAGCCCATGACAAATTTTACACCAACGGGGCAGACGTAAATGCTTTGCCAGCTTAAAAAGGAATAAAGGATGGAAGGATGTAAGAAGTACGAAACGATGCTGTATTAGCACTTCACGCCGATATTCTGTCAGTGCAGGACTGCCCCGGTCAAACCATCCGTGTACGAGCTGTAGTCAGTGGGCTCCAGCTGGTAGACAGAATGACAAGTTGCAGCTAACACAACGTGTATGTCGCACTGTTTTTGTAAAAAAATAATTGAAAAAAAAATATACGTTTTGACTGTGGTAATAATTAGTGATTGTAAGAAATGTGTAAAATCGTGTAACAGTTTTTAACAATTCCGTAAACGACAATAGCTGTAACATTAAAAAATCATTACAGGCATTATAAGGAACAATACCACTAACACACGGAAATGTGTAACAAAACAAACAAACTAGAATAACAATATCATTCATAAAGTTTTTACAAAAATCGTGGGAAAATGTGCGTTAATGCTGTCACTTTATCTTATTTTATACTCCGCCGCACTGGAGGGAGAACGCGCTGACAAATATTTATAATATTTATAAATTTAAATAAAAACAAGGCCACACGCATTAGTTTGTAAATATCGCTGGACTCTGGGAAAGAAATACTCGCGCGGACTACGAAATCAAAACATCAACAGTGCGTAGAAAAATACGTCTTATTGTGTTCGATGCTAAAGGTTGCGCGCACGTGCAGGGAGAGGCTCGTGCACGGAGTTTACTCGCTCCTAGTCGTTTTGAAAGTGCTACATTGTTATAGCTTTAAATTTCTTTTCAAAAATTTTCTCGATATTTAATCAATCCCCGACCAAAAAAGAAAGTATTATATCTAATAAGTTTGTCGTGTGTATTAGTTCGTACGAATGGACCAATTGTAATGTGGTTTTTTTGTTTGAAATCGGATGTTTAAGTTAGTCCAGGCGATTTATAGCTATAATTACATATTTCTTCATCATTCAAGGCGATTATCAGCTCCTTTCCAGTTGTTGAAAGAATCTGAGCAACATGTATTATTCTAATCGACTTGAACCCTTTATCTGATGCTGCAGCATCTCATAGCCGAAGCCCGGGGCGCGAGGCTCGTTCAAAGTGTCTCAATGAAGGTGCACGGAGACAATACTTGAAACAGTACAAACCCGCAGTTATCCCGCGGTTGGGCCGCTCCTCCTGTTCGAGGGATGCATTTCAAACGTATAAAACGTAACTTTTAATAAATTACATTACGTAACATTTTTTTAAATACGTGAGCAATACTCGTGTATTAAAAACTAAACCATTCTAAATAACGGTGTAGATAAATAATAATGAATGTGCATTAACCTTAACCCGTGGAAGAGTTGAACAGTAAGAATAGGCTACATAGATGTTTCGTAGAGATGGATGCGAGCGGCGTCGCGTGGGGAGCGTGGCAGCCGGCCAGCGCTTCGCGGAATATGGAGCAACGACTCTATAAGGAAAACTATTTTTATGGACGGTTTTTTGTGGAAACGACGTAAAAACTCTTACGGAAATGAATCGCTATGAAATATTTTCACGTAAATCAGTATTTATAATGCTAAAAACATAACATGACAGTACATTCAAACCTATCTGTATAGTAATAGTTTTTCCTTACGATGATTACCATTATCGCAATGACTATAGGATACTTTGTCTATAAATAATGAAAAATATCTCCATGAAGTTAGTGAGTTTTGTGAAATTGCTTGAAGGTAAGTACTATTGTAAATATGTAGTTTAATCAAAAGTGTTAAAACCTACCTATAAAAACTTACACCTAACAATTTAAATTATAAGTTTCGAATTGTCCGCCGTTGAATTGTTTAGCTTTAGTGGAATCAATCTTAAATATTGCATATGTAGCTAGTAATATCGGCAATTTGCTGTAATTTATCAAAAGTTTAGACTTGTAGGCACAACTGGCGCATTTCACGGTCCAAAAACTCAACACAGAGCAAACCGGACGTACCGGCCGGACGTACTCGTACGGCGTCAATACGATGCTCCTCTTCGGTCAGGTAACGTTACCAGCAGGCTGGTCACTGGGACAATATTTATCTTATACCAAGCGAGAATATATGAAAAACACTGGGTATGTTGCATGATTATTGGTTGACAAAAATTACTCTAATAAATAAACAGTAACAACGTATGTAACATTTAATCTTACTTTTTAACCGACTTCGAAAAAGGAGAACGTTATAAGTTCGGCTGTATGTTTTTTTTTTAATGTCGGTGAACAAAACACCACATTTTGAAGTCGTTGCAAGTTAATAACACGTAAAAGGTTTTCCTTTTTTTGGCGCCGACTTCAAAATGTGGTAAAAAATATTTATTTTGTACTTTTTAGTTCACTCGTTTCGGTGTCGAAGTCGGTTTGTTTTTTTTTTCAAAAAGTTTTTATGTTTGGGTAGGTATCTACGTAATAAAATAAATATAAGCAAGATTTAACATATACTAGTTTATTGCGAATCTTTTACTCTTTATTAAAAAACATAAAATGATTCAGATATTTGAAACAGTTTCGTTATTAATATACTACTACCTCGTGAGCCGAGATGGCCCCTAGGCCATCAACCCCTAGGTTCCCCTCGTTAGTTTGACTCCCCTCCTGGCACCGCGCCTACTTTGCAGGCTGTTAATTTACTGCTACTTCGATCATAAATGAACATTTCAAGAGAGCTATGGCTTGTATGAACCCAGGCGAATAGCTCGCAAGCACTCATCGCACATAAAACATTATGGTTAGACACGTACGGCGTAGCCTGCGGGTCGCGGGTTCACATCGTATCATATGTTCGAATATTATTTAATCAAAGTCGTGACTGATGAATCTTAGAAATTCTTAGAAGATGACCTTTAATTA
Organism: Hypolimnas misippus; assembly: GCA_037950945.1. Classification (NCBI taxonomy): domain Eukaryota; kingdom Metazoa; phylum Arthropoda; class Insecta; order Lepidoptera; family Nymphalidae; genus Hypolimnas; species Hypolimnas misippus. Next base: position 27,122 of record JBBEEQ010000012.1, read on the forward strand.
CTGTAATATTGAACACGGAGGAGGCAAATTGGTATATTTATGAGGCAAACTTGAGTTTCAACAGAAAGTTAAACAAACACGTCAAAAGAAATAGGCTTTTTGCAGCATTTTCGAATCTTCAGTTAAAAAATTCTAGCAAAAATTCAACGATCTTCTTCTTCTTTTTTTAACATTAAATTAACTTCGCCAGGTGCATATAAGCTATATAAATTGATGTTTTTAGGGTTCCGTACCTTAAAAGGAAAAACGGAACCCTTATAGGATCACTTTGTTGTCCGTCTGTCTGTCTGTCTGTCTGTCTGTCTGTCTGTCTGTCTGTCTGTCTGTCTGTCTGTCTGTCTGTCTGTCTGTCTGTCGGGATGTCAACCCTTTTTTCTCAGAAATGCATGGACGTATCATGTTGAAATTAATATCATATACTCAAGTCTACGATGACATGCGGCCGTGAAAATATTAAAGTTCTAAGTCAACGCAATCAAAAGATAATGGCAAATATGTCGAATATTTTGACCATTTTTGCGTTTTCGCAAGGGAATCAAAACCTATAGGGTACTTCCCATTGACCTAGCAAGATGAAATTTGGCAAGAAGTAAGATCTTATGGTACGAATAAAGGAAAAAATCTGAAAACTGTAAATTTCTGTATGTATGTGTGTCTGTTTGTAAGTTTGTCTTTCAACTTTTTTCTCAGGAACGCGTGAAGGTAACAAATTTTTATCAATGTCAAGTATTCAGAGGTATAATTACTAAGAGCTGTGAAAAAATCAGACTTCTAAGTTAACACAGTCAAAAGATACGGTCATTTATGTCGCATATTTTAAGTATTTTAGCGTTTTTAACGTTTTCACAAGGGAATCAAAACCTACAGGGTACTTCCCATTAACCTAGCATCATGAATTTTGGCCAGGAGCATGGTCTTATAGTATAAATAATGGAAAAAATCCGAAAACTGTAAATTTCTGTTCGTGTGTCGGTCAGTCTGTACATCTGTCTTTCAACCTTTTTCTCAGGAACGCGTAAATGTATCAAGTTGTAAATTAAATCAAATATTCAGAGCTGCATTCACTTGAAGCTGTTAACAAAACCTAAATTATAAATCAATACGTATCCAATTAATTAAAAACGCATTATTTTTGGAAAATAAACTAAGTTTGTGTGTGAGATAATAGAGCGTATCAAGCGGAAAATAATATAATCTTAGAATTAAAATTGTATGTACTTAAAACAAATTAACATAGAAGTTGATCACGGTCAAAAAACAATTTTACAATCAATGATGAGAAATTTGTATCAAATTGAAAACATAGGGGCAGCAAACCTTTATAAACAACGCAATGCAATCTATATGCCGCAGCTAACAAAATGATACCGCGATTCAGCGTACAGTCAGCGCCATCTCTGAACAATATTATGACATTACGTAGATAAAATTCTCGATTAATGTTACTAGAGGTAACATCATTTTAAAATTTAAAATTTTAGTTAAAACTGTTCAAATATTTTAAGTACAAATAACAATTAATTTCGCAATAAGCAAACAGCCTATTGACAAATAAATATTTAATCTTATTGTTTTCATGAAAAAGTTAGTTAAAATTATTCTAAATATGAAAATAAAGAAATAATAAATAAAAATATTATTTAAACGCGCTAAAAATAATAAAATAAACTATTCCTTTAAAAGTTTCATCATCAATTATCGTTAATTTTATCGTCATTACATAATTTACATTAAATATAAAAGCTTCACACGATTTGATTTAAGTACTCGTATTAACTTAGTTCAAAAATTTAAAAATTAAATTCAATCAAATCGAGTAAATTAATTTACTTCTTACTACTGTGTAGATAATACATGTAAGTCTTCTGGTTATTAGTAATATAAGTTTTTTTTTTTTATAAAAAAAACAATTACTTTTATTCGAATTAGGGACTACTTATTTTCGTCTTGGCAACACTAATATATACTTTGATAATGTAAATCTAAATATTTTACGAACGTAGTGTAGTGGAAGTGGAGTGTAGTAGAATATAAATAAAAATAAAACAAGAATAAAATAAAATGTAATTATGTATATAATAATTGATTATTTTTAACCGACTTCGAAAAAGGAGGAGGTTTTATGTTCGGCTGTATATATATTTTTTATATTTTTACACCGATTTTTCCGTCATTTGTGAACCGATTTTCAATTTTTTTTGTTTTAAAGGCTTCCAATTTGGTCCCATTGTCATGAAGTCAGGATCTGATGATGGAATCCTGGAGAAATCGAGGGTAATCTTCAAATATTATAGGCACACCTTTACCGATTTAGCTATTTTTGACAGTAACTCATGCATTTGCTCACGAAAAGCTACATTTGATGAGGTGGAGCTGATGATGAAGATTACAAATGGGTACCGGAACCACTTAATAACGAGTATTTTACGTGTTGCGATTCGATTGCTTCAATATGATTGCTAAGCAATTTATTCTCGGCACAATGTATACGGTGAAGTGAAGCTGATGATGCGATACTAGGAGAACTGCTATTGAAAAACATGATATTAGTCTACCCGTGACCACGAACGCTGCAAAGTGCTCGAAATGTCGGGATGATAAAAATAAATAATATACGCGATTTAAATCCGTTTAAAACAGTTTTATTTCAATGAATAATAATCGCGAAAATCTAAGACAACGATAAGGTACACAAGGTAATTAAAAAGCGGAAAAATTTTCAAGATTTAATTTTCGTAATTGACCAACTATTTTTATTTATATACCTATTATTTCTAGCCAATATGGCTAAAGCGGCTACAAATGGTTCGAGTTTATGGAGGGCTGAGACGTCGCGTCCGTTGGTGGACCCTTTGATGACTAATTTTTATCGCAAATGTGCACTTTAGGTCTAAGTAAGAACCCTCTGTACGGAACCCTCGGTGCGCGAGTCCTACTCGCACTTGACCAGTTATTTTATTTACGCTTTAAACTTAAGAACACAAAATAAAATCTTGCATATAGGATATAAAAATATTATAGTAATTTTGTATCACTAATTAGGTGAATCTGTAACAAACATACTTCGTAGTAAAAACCTTTTTTAAGAACCATCCATTCCATCTTGCACTATTCGAGACAATACTCACGTTAATAAAGTTACAAAAGTCATCGAATGGAAGCTGCCAACGTTTACCGAGCCCTGGGAAAATATTCCTAACTGACGTTACGATACCCGCGAACACCGCTTTCACTAACCCTTGCGTCACCTCCAATTTAACTTCGACTTCCTCTTATGTAAATCTCTTTAAAGTCTTTAATTGAGGAGAGAGATTAGGATCGAAGTGACGTGAGAAGAAAAATATCAACTTATTTCATTATTCTTAAAGCTCTTACATTTGATATGAGCTATGGCGCCCGTGGAAACTATCTCGAGCTGTACTCGTTAATATAATTTTTTAGCCCCTTATTACTTTCTATTATTAGTACAGATTAAAATGATTCAATAGAATCACAATGTTCTAAACGAATTCTACTATTGTTGATAATCTTTAAATAACATCGTCTGCAATTCCTGGGATTAAAAACGCAACGAAAAAAACGACTTTGAAAATTTACGGAACCAATTATAACATATTAAAATATTAGGAAAAAAACTATTTGTTGTTCTTGAAATTACAATATGTGTTAAATATTACACTTGTCCGGATGCCTCTATTTAACGGTGACCTTACCACGAGTGAGATTGAGCTCTGTGTTACCTGAAACAACAAGTTTAATAATTTATTAATAAAATTATCATTATACAATAATAAATATACATATAAACAAAATCAGTGTAAAAATGTAAGTAGTAAAAATATTTAAATCAACGTACATATGAATAAACTTAATAGCTATCCACTCCCAGCCGAAAGTAGCGTCACGTACAGCCGACACGACTGATTTGTAAATTAACCATACACGAGCCATTGCAGACTACCACATTAAAAATTAACTTTTGTCTAATATTAAATTATTTGGTTTGATTGATCACACTAATGTCGGGAACTGCTAAATCAATTTGAAGAGACATTTTGCTTCAAATAAACCTAAAACTCAAAAACAAAATCCAACAATCTTGCTGTGAGAGTGTAGGACCTACTGCCCCGGTCGAGTCAGCCTGTACACGAGCTGTAGTAAGATGTAATGAACTTCCTCTTTTTCTAAAGTCAGGTGAAAATATAATATAACCTTTTACTACGACTAATCAGAGCAAAGTAGTACCTAACCATTAAAGTCAACCGTCTGGAAAAATATAGGCGAATGGGCGACGTGAGAACAACCACAGACGACGAGGTGCGGCAGTCGGGTCATGCAGGACGCGGGTGACGCCGCGGGACGTAACTAGTTGAAAATTAAATAAATCCAAAGCCCTGTACAATAATGTCTCGAGTGCCATCTATACATAATTGAAGGATATTCTTCGGGCATGCAAAACGCATGATAATCGAGACGAACAATGACTGGGGCTGTGACGACACGGTTGACGCAAGCGCACGCATACGAAATTCATACCGCTACGACTGGCACCTACGCAGAGATATTTTAATTACTTTAAACTATTTTAACCCTTAACCGCTTGACACAAAGAGTAGAGTCCGTTGTAGCGGCTGCCGCCTTGATACGGATATCGTTATTGAAATATTAAGAATTCAATAGTAGCTTTAATTAAGTTGTTTTTAGTTTTGCAATTTCGAAAACGAATCTCATTAATGAATAGAAACTGCGATGTGAAATTATACATCACATGGCAGTCAGCAATTAACTAGTAGGTATATTTGTCGAAGAAACGGCTGGAATAAGCATAGATTTTTGTTGTATTGTAGTTACAATACAACAAAATATGTTATTAACTGGATGCTGATAAGCTATAATATGTCAACCCACAAAAAGTGAAATTCGGAGTTATTGATATATTTTGATACTGCATCACCTATTTAACATTATTCAATATAAAATAAAGACATATAAACTAAATAAGTACGAAAAATGTTTCGCCGTAAACGGCATTTTCTCAAAATTTCGTGTGGCTTGACACAGTAATGCTTATCAGCGTCCAACTAATAACAGTACGTATTGGAAATTTTTCTTTCTTTGAATTACCCTCATAAGTTACTCATAAAAACTACGTACTACAACAACACATAACAAAGCTCTGAAGTCATATTCCCGACAAAAGAAAACAAGGTACTTATCGCGCTAGAAACACTTAACAGTTCACACCTATTAGCGACAGATCTCAGGCAATTTTCTTACGACACGTAAATATAGTAAGTACACCTATGTATGTTCTTCATAATTTTGTAATATCTATTAAAAATCCAACACTAATAACTAATAGCGCATTAAAAGTCCGCAGAGCTGACCCATATTCAGGTCGCAACGATTATGCGTTGCCTCACAATGCGACCATTATAACACGAGCGGCATCGAATTAGCACCTCTCCATACAATGCGAGTTACCACAGTCTGTTTGCAGCGCATGCTAAGCGCGCCGGCTCTGTGTTGAGTTCGCGCGCGTTACGCAATGGACTATTTTCTATAATTGTTATCGTTGCGAAATCTTTTTGCATATATCGTTGCACGTGATTTAAGCGGCGGTCATCTGAGGCCCTACGAATTTTTGCGATTATCTTTGGTTCATACACTACTTAAAATGTATGGAAATAATTTATGATGATCATACGACTAGTCGAATGCTTAAGTCGCCTTGTATTAAAGTGATTCAATTTTCACATCCTTCGGTTTGATTTAGACTTATTGTCATAAAATATTGATAGATATATACATATATATCTTTTTTAAATTATAGATTATGCAAAACAGAACAAAAAACTAAAAAAATCTGTATTAATTTTATTGTCATAGGAGGTATTCCTAGTATGTTGTCTTAGTGGAACTGTACTCGCATCTCTTAACAGGGTTTGAAGTGGGTCTGACTGTATGATCAGAACCGGTGTATTACAATGTGCCCTTATAAAATCGTAATAGCAATGGCTTAAATGCTAGGAATTTAGGTTTCAACCAACTTAAGAGTTTAGGTAAATATGACCCGCGCATTACGACAATTCTGTTTGAACTCTTAATGATAAAAATCTGAGAAAACTCTGTTGTTGTTGCACGTAGTGCTAAACATTTGTTACTAATTTGTTTATTTTGTCAACTTAATCCCACGTTAGAAGTGAGCACAACACTTGCTACAGGCAATTACAATCAAATCAAGCGATTATTTCAAATACTTAAACGAAAAAAGTAATACATCAATTGAAATTGTTATATCTGAAAATAATATTCCAGCACCGAGTTTAGCGAACAAGCGTAGATTACAGACAGACAAATATTACTTTAGCTTTAGCTTAAAATAAATGTCATAAAAGTATTTAGTGCTGCCGAATGGAAACAGATAATTCGGTTATTTTCACGTAGGAAACCTAGCTTGAGTGAAATTGCCTAGTAAGATTAGTTTGACATTGGCGGGCGCGCAGCCGCCGGCGCCGCGCCAGTCGATTGTATAACTTGTGTAACGACGTGATAACTCTTTCGTCACCTGTTGAGTCTGTTATGATAACGCTTTTACTACGTTCATTGCAGTTTAACTACTATTACACGTTCCGTTTATAAAACTATATAATCAGAAAAAATAGCTAGCAAGCGATATGCTAAATATCAAATTCTTCTTTGGTTTAGTTTTATATCACATCAATTCGGTCCCCGCAACTTCGTCTCAGTAAAAACTTTCATCCCTAATTTCACTCTCTTCTCGTTTTTATTTTGCGACAAAAAGTAATAATTTTTAAAAAGTAAGGAAAATAAAAAACAAACAGACAAACTTAGTCACATTTTTCTTATAAACCTTTATTTTAAATCATAAAATTTCACAACGCGTAGGCTCTAGAAAGCATCACTATAAAGATCTTTGGCTACCTTGTAGGTGGCTAAAAACGAAGATGCATCAAGTTTACTTATACGAATATTGCAGATTAAATGTCTCATTGGATAGGAAGTGTCTCTGACTTTCGTTTTTAAAATCTAGACCACAGCTATTATAATGACGCTTATATGTATATCTCAAATTAGTGCTGGCGAGTTTCTCCGCAAATTAGCGAGTTGACAAAACTAAACCGGTTCCTTTATAAGTCTTTGTTATAGTTTAGAAAGTCTGATGTTAGCGACTGCTCATGAAGCTGCAGCGAGAGACACCTTCGTTTAACATTATATTTGTAGTTACTTTATAAAACCTAAGCATTTCACACTTTGTTATTGCACACCGAATATATTATTATTCCATAGCGTCATTCTAAATTAAATATGGAGGACTCTAAGACAGCGAACCAATCATTTTCTTATGCCAAAATTAAATGAGTATCAAAAGAAAAGGTTTGCTAAGAGAAACACGAAAAAAAATACCATGTCACACAAAACACCTCGCAATATCGATGCGTTGTTGGAAAAGCACCGATTAAGACAAAACTAAAAGTTCAAAATAAATAACAACGACAAACTTTTCGTTATATAAAATTGTATAATATAACAGAATATTGATATTAAGCATTTAAGCAAAGAAAATATATCTTGATTAAATCACGCAACCATAAATAGACATTAAATTAAATATTGATCCCATTCAATAAATGATTTACAAATAATAAACGTTTCGACTAAAATATTAGATTTCCACAAGAAGCTCCAACATTTATAAATATTTTCCTCAACGATCCCAGCCGGGGTCGCGGCCTCAGCATTGTTGTGACAAGAACGTCATGTTACATCAATTGTACAACATCAATTGTCGTGTGCAGTATAATTGCCCGCGCCTGCGCCGGGGTCAAGCGGCTGGCATTCGGAGACAATTGCTTACCTTTATTTTATATGTCACATATTCGAACCGTTTATTTAATGTAATGAATAGAGAATTAGGAAACGAGATGAGTTCGTGAGCTTGAATGAGCGCCTGTTATTTTAAACATTATTTCGACGGATCATTAATGTTCATTGTTGTATGTTTTTAATAAAAAAAATCTTTAAACGTAAATGTATGTGTATGTATGTATATCTTCTTATTGTTGTTAAGCCAAACGAACTAGAAAATGAGTTGAAAACAGAACAGATTTTCAATAAACAGTACTTATTGTAAGGACTATTTAAATAAATAAAGTCTAGAAATAAAAGCACATTAAAATCAATTAAAATACGTAAGAGCTAGAACGCCAGATAAACTTACAAACATTATAAACTTATAATACTACTTCTCCCATAGACTAAAAAATATAGTCAATCAAAAATAATACTGAATGAGAAACTGGCGCGCGAATCGGATCGAGCCCGCGCTTAATAAGGATCTGCTCTTACATAGGCTCAGTTCTAGTTCTAATGAGAATGAGCGGTAACAGGTCGACGGCGAGGTGCCGCTGGACAGAACCGGTTCGAAGGGACATGGTTCTATCGAGGTCACACATGCTAACGAGTTGCAACCTTGTTATACTAAACATCACAAGCACAAGCCCTAACATATGGCTTTTCAATTATAATTTCAACAATTATATCCACAAAAGAATAAACAAACTACATTCAAAATTATTGCTATTGAAGATTTCAAACTTGTCAATACTATTTCGATATTATTTATATTAAATTAGCATAAAATTATAGAGATAAAAATTTAGTTTGAGTTATTTTGACGTTGTACAAAGAAGATAAAAAAAATAGTAAAAAAGTCCCGTGAAAAGTCACGTTTTCAGTCAATTTTTTTTTTAAAGAGATTCATTTGCTTGAAGTTCTGAAAGATAATGTAAATTCCCAATTTGAATAAAATTATTTTTATTTTAATAAAAGAATGAAGAATAAATTGTGTCTAAGGAAGTGTGTACAAACACTGACAATAGCAATTAGCATGTAATATATCATACACACACAATGAAATGACATTTTATTGAATCTTATAACTTTAATGCCCGAGGTGACACAGTTTGACTAAAATTCACACGTCTGATAAGACTAGTTGTTACTAATATTTATGTAGATTGTACATGGAACATTGCATACACAATAACTAACACACCCTCACACACACACACACACACACACACACACACACACACACACACACACACACACACACACACACACACACACACAACACAGGCTCAGCTCCGCCTGTTTAATGCTGACGGAAAACTAAACGTATCTAATTATGTACCTAGAAAGGTCGACGCCTTTCAATTGCAATCTGTCGGACCGGCGAGCACACTGACTGCGCGATTAGGCGCTATCTTAAGATAAAAGCTCATTTTACAAATATACTTATAAAGAAATAAGAAATACTTTTACTCGAAGTTACATTTGAGGAGTTACTTGAGTTACTTTTGAAATGACAATATTATAATGTACATACACTTATATAGTCCATAATAAACCTGGTAGATAGCATATGCAATTCAAATTGTAGTATTTTTTGGATTTAAAAATAGTGACAAATTCATTGACTATATTATTTCATAAATATTATAATCTACAATTTTTTATATAAATTTAAACTTCAAACATAAAATTATAATTATAAAAAGTATTTAAAAATCAATATAATAATAAATTATTTTATATCTTAGCTTTTTATATCATAGTAGTGAACGACCGATCTTATACCATTCTACAAGAAAATGCTTTGTTAAGGAAACTAATTTGCTCATGGAAAGCAAGCCTTATTTTTAACGTCATAAGGATTAGATTGCAACAAATATAAACAACGCCATCTGAAAAAACACGTTAGTTATAAAATATTAATTTAATTATAATTACAAGCGTGTATTTAGGAGATGTAGAAACGTTATTTGCTGCTAATTAAGAAAAATACCTGCATTTCAAAGTTAGCGAGGAAATTCATTTAAGTTCACTTTTATATGAATAAAACATAAATACCAATTATTTCTCACGCAATTTCTTAAGTTACTTAATATGGTTACTAAATACGATTGTTTGTGGATTTTTTGTGGTGGGTGGGTCTACGATCTAATATTAACTTACTTGTATTATAAAACAGCACCCGGGCGTTTTATAAAATGTGAAAAGTTTGAACTTTTCACATTTTATAAAACTTCTAGGGTTCACAAGATACAGCCCGCGAACACACGGACGGACTTCGGGACGGACAGCGGAGGATTAGTGTTAGGGTCTCGTTGGCATGCTTCGTGTACGGAACCCTAAATAAGGAAGGCTTAGTAGGCACTAGCTGTCCCTTGTGGTTTCACTCGTCACTGCTTCGCTCCCATGAGGCGTAGCGTGGAGTCTTCCTCAATAAATAATCCATCTAACACAAAAATAATTTTTCAATTCGAATCAATACTTTTTGAGATTAGCGCGTTCAAAAAAACAAAATCTTCAGCTTTGTAATATTAACGATATCGATACACGATATATATTGAGTTGACATACGTAATCAATGTTTAAGGCAACATTGGAAAGACGAAACGTGTCTAAATTATGTGCGAACAATAACGGAGTGAATAAAATTCTCAAATATATATTTTAAATGACCAAAATTTGATTACATAAATCATTCAATTATATTTTTATTACACGTATAATCGGTGGCATTACATCATTAAAACGCGGCAACAACCGTAACGCTCTGAGTAATGTATGCGAATACACATATTACTAGGCGAAAAAACATAATCGCTTTATGATTGGGTGCAAAGAACCGATAGCCGCAGGGCTCGCGTCGTAACGACCCATTTACGATTCCTTGGACTGAATTACTACTTATTATATATTATTAAACTTGTTCTGCGTATGCATGTGTAGCACTTCCGTGATTTATATCAGAAATATCAATTCTTACAACATAACCGAAGGATGTTTTACGTTTAATGAATATATGTATAAGAAACATAATATGTAAATACAAAACAAGCATTAAACTGGTGTCTTTTTTTATTAATTAATACGCGCATAATGCTTTATTATTGTTTAAAACAAATAAATTTATTTGAGTCGTTTGTTGATTGCGCGAACGGTCAAACTTTTAGTGTCATATTTGGCCAAAAATAGTGTTGTATTATACGTTACATAAATAGATAATATTTTCAACTTAATCTTGATAGCAAATACTTTATAAGCTTTTTATTAACGATAAAACTTGTAGTTTGCATTATTTTATTTGTAAACTTCTTAGTTTAACACAAGTTTTTGAGCGACTAACTGTTTATGATCTTGATTTTATTCCGCTCAGTCGCGGAGGTTTGTGCATGAGCAATACGGAGCAGATGTAGTCCGTATGACTTAAGTTTTTTTAGTAGTAAATGTATATTCCAAACATAATAGTGATATCATTTAATTCGATGGTATTTCAAAACCGCTACAATTTAAATAGTGTATTTTAATATCACAAGAGGTATCGCGTGGGCGACGACGACGCCGTTTATTGTGGTTTATAAATAATTGAAATTCCAAATCATAAAGAAGGGTGCGGCCTCAGCCGATAGTCTAGATATGAATTAAGCCTTTTATGGTAACACTGGCTTTTTATAGAGGTTCGTATCACATTTCAAACCAGTGCGGCATATGCCGTAATGGTAATTAGATATATAGCGGGACGAAATGTCACTCGTTTATACGTCATAATAAAGTCTAATCAAAAAGGCCTGTAGCTGACGATGCCGGTCTAGTGTTTAATGCCCGTTCCTGGCATAAAAATGTTTGTGTAAGTTACACCGAAAATTAAATGTCATTTGAATCACTAGCGCCTGGCCCTCCGGCAGCACCGCGAGATCTAATAAGTGAGTCACAATCTCACTAGAATCTGCTGTTTTTATCTGCATTTGGAATATTAGGTTACAGAGATATTCCTAAAGTATGACGCATTATTTAAATTATATTTCCGTTTCGTATTTATATAAGTTTTTTATTAAATTTAAATGTTTGAAGTTTTACGTTTATTGCTGTCGGAAGAGCGTATTTTGAACATCCTCATTCACAAATAATGAATGTTTATTGTATTGTTATAGTTTATATAGTACTTAGGAAAATAATAGTTTATAATTTAAAGTCACCTTTTGAACACGCTGCTGCGAAGGCTTCAATTGACAATTGCTTCGCTGTATAGAAATATTGGTTAAATGTTTGTAGGTTTTCTAGAGGTGCTTCCTTTTCTATAATCAAAAAATTATGAAGGTAATATAACAGTTATCATAACTGTGAGTCGCTTTATACAACGTAACCGCGGCGCGTCGTGACACACCTCTCGATGACAACTCGAGCAGAAAGCTGACGCGGGGTCTATTCGCACTGTCCATAAGAGGGAACATGAAACGAAATAGATCTGAATAGGCTCTTGTTTACACTGAAAGATCAAGAAAGAATGCTCATGTCCTAGCACTAACTTTATACGTTTGGTGTAAACGCACCTTTGAAACAACCAGCGAGAAACTATTATAATAAGCAGCAGTTATAAATAAAATATTTCGAGTTGTGACACCGAAATGCAAATTTAAAAATTAGATTAGATTCTGAGGTGGTTAAAACGGACATTTCCTTACACTGTATAACAAAGTGAAAATACCTCATTTCACTTTAAATTATGAAAAAAATCTTAAAAAAAAGAAATTGTCTTTTTTCATTATTCATTTTAAAATTATATGTCATAAATATAGAATTAATTGCAGTATTTCAATTAAAACACCAGTTCGACCGGACTAGCGGTTAATTACCATCGCTAATGTAATCAAGGTGAATTTCAGAACAATGTAATGTTATAATTATTTACTACTTTTTACGAAATCGACTGCTGCAGACTGTCAAACGTAACTTATAATATGCTATTAATCCTGAGCGTTAAGAGCATGTCACATATAAATTCATAATATAACAATACAAGGATCAATAACTTACATAAATATGTTTGCATACTTTAAAAATAAAATGTATATTTGTATTACAAGCAGAAATCCATAAAAAACACGTCATTGTTTTCACTGTCATTTTTATTTGTACGCATCAACAGTGCGCGTGCGCAACATTCTTTGCAATTTCGTATTGAAAAACCGCGACCGATCGAGCGCCATAAAAATTGGCAATTACGATCTTTGACCCTATCATAATAAAAATTAAAAAAAAGTCTTTAAGCCTTTTTATAAATCAATTTCATCCATGGCAATAGTAATTCGTTATAGAGTTTATGATGATGTAAGACTAAGATTTTCACAATTTATGCAGAAGAACCTTAAGTACGTATCTTTTTAGCCGTAATTGATAGTTGCATCAATCGATGACTTCTTTCTATTTTTGTTTCAATAAATTAGTACTTCGCAAAATATACAAAACAAAAATCGAATACTTCACCATGAGTACATTTAATTGTTATGTAAGAAACAAATACGAACAAAATTTCAAAGACATGGTATCACATCTATTTTTTTATTCTCTCTGTGTTTTTACTTCAATAATCTTTTGCCGTTATTTATATATTATAACCACTCTACATTATTATTATTTAAATATCGTGTATTATAATTTATTATACATTTGGGTCACTGTCAAAAAATGACTCAGTACAATGTTATTATCTCTCTCCGGCCACTTTCACTGGCTTTTACTTACAAGGACAACCACTTTCTAACTTAATAATGTTATTGTTCCGAGCGCGACGCTATAACAAGGTACGATTTATGATTCACCATAGAGAGTAAACACTTTGTAATACGTGTACTTTAAATAAAAGTAACAAAATGTAACGACACTGGTATGTCTCCAGCTTCTTAACAAATGATTTTGTGAAAAGTACAGGCGTCTAATTTTACACACGAGTGACCGATTTGTAGTTGTTTATTTATGGACGATTACTTTTTTACTATATGCCAATAATTCACAAAAGAAAAGCCCGCCTTACAACGAACAATGTAAACATACGTTAAAAACGTGTTTATAAAAGTCCGCGCTACAAATCCGCGTCTAATGACAGTTTCGAGTTAATAAGCTTTTGACATAGTATAATTATGTATAAGCATACGTTTAAGTAAGACTAATGGATGTCTTAAGCCTATTTTAGCCGTCTAATATAACGTAATAAATTGAAACATAAATCTTTAAAAAGCCTTTGTTATTCGATAGCAACTTTTCTTTAATTACCCGAACAGCAAAGCCTTTGAATTTCTTAAATCCTTAACTTTGTATTTTTAACAATAAGGTTCAAGAAACAACAAGTTTTTTGTAACAGTTAGCGTGGAGGAACAGCGCTACACTCGTCGGCGAGTAAGCTCAAACAATCGAAATGTTCCGCCTTTTTTATACGGTTAATTATTTTTATAATTCTATGCAGATCCACCAGATAAGGCCCTTTGTTTAATATTTCTATCAGCATTATGTTTTTATAGTTTTTATGTAGGAAATATAACTGTTAAATAAATATAGTTTGCAACAGCACGTTGGTCTGCTTTTAAACTACAACGCGTGTCCGTTCAGTTATGAGGAATCCTGTAGACTACAATCGGTCGAATTATGTATATAGCCCGCTTAGTTTTCTGCTGCGTCTATCAACTCGTGCCAGCAGATGTAAGACCGCCATACTGAATTAAACTTGCCCGCAGTTGGACTATATCTATGTTTCAAGGGAATCGTGCAAAGCAAAAAATTTAATAATCAACTGATACTGTATACATTTGGCGAGATGATGTCTGTTATCACTTACCAATTATACAAATGTTTCAACTTTGTCGTTAATATTATAATATGATTCGTAACCATCATGGGGCATCACGCTGTTATCTTATAGTTTTCAATTGAACTTACGTAACGACGGCGTTAGCAACAACCTTCAGGAAACACATATTGTAAATTTTCATACCAACGATCGTTTGGAAATTTAAAGTTACTATCGCTGCTTTAAAAAGATATTAAGAGCAATAATACACTGCATAGGGGTTACACTAACATTGGTTTACAATAGGCTATTGGATACGAACAAAAGATAATTTAAGGAGAAATAGATATCTCAGCATAAAACATTCACTGTTGCGCGAGGTAGGGCGGAGTCGCAACTCGCAACTTAAAAAATTCGTACCGTAACTGTTGTATAAATTAATACTATTTTAAACTCTAATCTGTAAGCGAGTCGAGGTTTTGTGTGAATTCCGTGTGACTTTATAAATATTAATTCACATTTGCCTTGTAGATGTGGTAAATGTTTCAAACAGGTAGTTTCTACAAGCGTTTGACGACAAAACTATCTGCGTAAATTGATTTATGTAAATATTTAACTAATATTTTTTCTTATTCGAAATAACATGTTTCAAGTTGAAAGAGAATTTGCTTAATATTCTCTTAAACCAGTAAATTTCGATAAAGCAAAAATAAAACTCGAAATTTTATGAAATAACATACTGATAAAGAATCTTTTATGGCTATTTACAATTAGATATTATTTGAAATAAAGACTTTTTAATGGACAATCTCTTGCATTTATTGCTATTCAAAAGAAAAAATCTCGTAGACATCGAAAATATTTCCTTTAAAGAAATAAGTGAGACCGATCGAGTAGCAGCTGGTTTAACTCCCATAACCCTTCCTCCAGTTGTATATTCCCTACATGTGCCGTTTCGAAACTAATCAAAGTGTTTTAATTCAATAATTGTATAGCAATGGAATTAATACAAGAACAAAACAGTACACATTAGTACTAAAGAGTTTCTGCGATCTTAAAGGTAAGTTTAATGTTATAATTTTGAAACATTTGCACATCGGAGAGCGAAGTAGTTCTACTTTCTGATAACCTTTTCATTGTTACGTAACGGCGCGGGCACTATTTTATTACAGATCTAATTTTCTCCGCCTTTGACCCCAACTTATGTATTACTGCATTTATTACGTAGTCATATAATTACAGACCTAGAGAGTTGTGTAATTTTAGAAATTTTAGCTCTACCTAATGTCACATGTGCCCCTTGCCAATGAGCTCTTCACCTGTTAATGCGATATTTTCAGAGCCTAATGCATCACGATTTGACTTCCAATTTATAGACAAGTATTATAATGATATAGAATATATTCTTAAACATTAATACGAAATACTTTCTCTACTGCAGAGCAGGCAAAATAAATTTAACAATGGATAAACACAGATTTTTCGAATTTGAACTCACGACCTTTGATGAACCAAAAGATTTCACATAAAAATAAATAAATAAAAATAAAATAATAGTACATTTATATAAAAAAACGTTGCAAACAATATTAATAAAACAATTCACACTTTGTGCGATGTCAAGAATACACAAAATAAACCTATAAATAAAATGAAAAATATAAATACTCTAACTAATTTACTCTCACGCGTCACATATTTATCACAGTAGATCGGGGAAAGTTATTTATGTAATAATATTTATGTATACTTACCTTTACTGATAAATCCAATTAATTACAATAAGCCCATAATATTTATATATTAGTTTAATCTTTGCTTTCAAAATAATAATTCTTTTCATGATAAAGTTTATTACAGCATATAAGCCATTATAAATTTAACATTTATTACATTTTGCTGTAACAGGTAAGGTTCAGTTCTGTTAAATAAAACGAAGTCAATGCTAAACTAGTTATTGCGCATTTCTTTAAACCGTACAAGTGAAATATATCACTAACAACTCCAACAGTATTATCGCGCGCTGCATGTGAATTTGAATGTTCGATGCGTTTTATATTAAATTTCTTAAATATATGTTTTTTCTTTAATATAAATTTATTCTTAAACGAGAATTTTAATAATTTTGAAATACTATTACAGTCAATGAGTACAATATGCGACGGATAGCAATATAACGAAAATACGAGAATACGAGTACTAACAATATTGAATACACTTACATAATATCTAAATGGTAAATATCATAAGTGAAGTAAAATTAGGAAGCAATGAGGAGAATCAAGGCTGAAAAGCTCATAAAAACTATCACGTACAAAACTTATTTATCTTTCACATGAATGTGAATGGACTTCCATTAAAAAGGACTTCTCCTAAAAAATCATTGGGACAATACGAAAACACACACACATTAAGAGTTAGTCCACAGTAATCGTCGAGTTGTAGCCGGCGTGCCACGCTGCCGGCAGCCGCAGTCCCGTTACGACGAAACGTTTTTGATAAAGAACTCGTTTACCGCCACGTTCCATTGCAAAACAAATTATATAGATCTTATCGTTCAACTGTAATTAGAACAAATTAGACAGTATCATAACGCACATTTTGACGAATAATTGCAACTCAAGATTATCCGAATCGTTATCTGTATATTATATAATACGTAACACTAGCATTTATTCTAGATTCTATTTTATTTATTTTTATCTTTGATAATTCCTGGTAATATGATTTTAATGATTACTAGGTATCATTATTATATATGTATTATATACGTATCTATCGCTCATGTTGGAAAAACCAATTCTAAAGACATTTATGTTATAAATGATCTTATGGATGTTGGATATTAAATAAAACGTTAAACTTCTTGATGAAAACAAAAATATTATATTATAAATAAATTACTTTATAAAATTAGCGATTAAAATAGTATTACTTTATACAACACATACTGTACGGTTTATACACATATTTTCGCACACCTCTTATAATCTGTCTTGGACGGCTTGGTGTTAATGGCAAAGAGTGCAGTGGCGTTAAGTAAATGATCCAAGTTCCTTGATTTTTCATAAACTGTATTTCGACTAAACTATATACAATAATTTATAAAATCAAGTACGCTTTATCTGGTAACTTGACAATTCGCAAGACTGACCTTTGGCGTGCGAAGTAGATATGAAAGGGCTCACCGCACCTCAATCCGACATCTTAATTATATTCTACAGCATGTTGCATCATTTATATCTATTTTACTCGCTATTTTGGAATAAACCGCCGCAGAATAGGCTTTGGATACGATAATTTTCCATTAAAGAGTAAAATTATATGCCACTAAGGTACGTTTCACCGCGATACTGCACTTCAATTTGGAAGACATTTACAAATACGTTTCTATCAAAAGATTATCGATACAGTTGCACTTGAAAATTCATGCTTAAGACAGACGTCGTTTGTCGTCGTTACTTTATTCTTATTCTTTCTTTTGGGCTGTTACTAGGTCGGATGTAGACTATTGGATGCTGATAAACACTAATGTGTCAACCCACAAAAAGTTAAATTCTAAGATATTGATGTATTCTGGTAATACATTACGTATTTAACATAATAAAAAAATTCAAGTCTTATGAACTAAATAAATACGGATAAAAGTTTCTTAATCTACTGTTTAGAATATTAAAGTGTGCTCAATATTTCGCAATATGTAATAATCTAATATTATTGAAAACATTATTATGACATAAGATTTTTATTATACCACTATACGCGTCTTCAAACAAATTTGTTAAAAATAGGTTTGACATCTTTATACGTCATTTTCTCAAAATTGAGTCCGTGTAGCTTCATACAGTATTGCTTATCAGCGTTCAATTAATGAAGTTATTACAATTTTAAGTTGTAAGACTCAGTACAACAGAAACGCATTGGCGCCATCAAAATAAGGCGCCATAAGAAAATTCTAATACGTGTTCAAATCTTAAACAAAATCAATTAATAGAGAGCGAATTATGGTTCCATTTATTCATTTAATAAATATTCCATTTAAATGAAATCTAATTTTAGATGGTCATAGGTTATATTCTATGCATATAATATGTGTGTGTATTATTTTAAAATTAAATCTACATGAACGCGACCAAAGCTGCGAGCAAAATCTAATTTGTAATAATTTATACCTAAAAATCAAGTCCATAAAATTTAAAACATAAATTACATAAAATTTTAACCAACTTCCAAAAAGGAAAAGGTTCTCAACTCGTCGGGGATTTTTTATCTATTTTCACCGACTACGCGAAAACGGCTTGACCGATTCAGTTAATTACTTTTTGTTTACCCATACAATTTTCATCAAAATCGGTTTAGTAGTTTGGTTTTAAAATTTCCAGTCATTTTAATGACTGGATTTTTTTTTCATTCAAGTAAACGACATTACATATTTTGCATTTGACATCGGTTCCCTTTCTTAAAAAAAGTTTTGTAAATAATAATAAACACTTCCAGAATTGGATAACCGTAGATAATTTCACTCATTTTTTATTTTTCTTATTAATACTATTTATTGTTATTCAGTTACGTAAATTAAGTACGAAAGATGCAATGGGTCGGGCAGGGCGGGTCGTGGGACCGATTCAATATCGATTTTGTATCGATAAAGCGAATCAATTCGTCGCGGACGAATACACTGATGCGCCACTCCCGCGCTTTATTGTATATTGTTGTTAATATTCTCTAAATATATTTGTGAACGGTACAGGCGTAAATTGAAAATCAAGGATCATAAGATAAAGATCACAAGATGACATAATCTATAACCTCGAGCCCCATAAGCCATTACCAAAATTTTATTGTATTCGTGTTAATTAAAAGGTTTTATTACTACTTGTTATTTAGTTCTAAAATGCTTAATAACTATGACGTTAACAAACATCGATATATTATTGGAGGTATTTTCGCTTTCCACTGCGTTAGAGAACACTTCGATCTCAACCGATGGTCGAGGACTCTTCTGAGTTTGCAGGTGCTGTTGTTTCATCTCGTGGTCGGCGGCAGATAAAGGAAAACGTCATAAGAAAACCTGCATTTGTTAGGACAAAGTCTGACACATGTAGGTATATCTGCCAATAATGGAATAGTGTGGTGGATTATATTCCTAATCCTCGCCTTAATAGACGAGGCTTATGCCCGTAGAGAGATATTTACAAGCTGTTTTAGTATGAAACAACAATTTATGTATAAGCAATATTTATTGAATTATTACGTGTATAAAATATTTTAAGTGCACGTCACACACACGCTACATGCTACTACAACGTTGCTGGTGTAGGTACAGTTCAACAAGTTTTTAGCGGACGTGCGTTTTCCGGCGCGACCCGCGGAGAAACTGCGCGTTATTCAATCCATACCATTACCTAACACAGATTAGACAGCCAATGTCTTTATTTTTTCATTTAATTACAAAATTACCGTAATTACAACCTAACTGCTGTAACTAATCTCGTAAACCCAAGCATCACATTTTAATTGGCAAGAGTTAAAAGTTGAAAGAAAGTGTGTTACGTAAAGCGACGATCAAGGTAATTCAATTTTAATCACAGTCGTTAAGAACATTTCGTATCAAAAATCTTTATAAGCCTTTAAGGGAACGTGATAGCATTTAGATGTATTATAATAAAAAGCTTCAGCGAGGATGAAACCGAGCTACATTAATACGAGTTACTGTTTAGTGTTACATATTCATTTAATTGAAATTATAAAATATAAACTAAATAATAAATTAGTAGTAATAGTTTCATTTCCTCCCTAACAAAACTATTACAAACATTGCCTATAATGCATATCTCACTTGAATCATCGTGTTAAGACGTCCTTCCAAAGAAGTATTTTGCGTATTTTTCAAAAGTACTTTAACTAAAACATTATTTCAAACATAAACCTTGAAGTAAATGATTATTTTTTCCATATCACTTATCAATTGATCTATCTAGTGTTGTAAGCTATGATGAGACCGACATGCAGTCACGTAGAGTTGCGAGCGCACAGAGACGGGCGCGGACTTACGAAACAAATAGGCAGTTAGACCATTACAACGCGCCACTTTGCCCTTATGCGATTTTATTGGCCCATCTAGCGCAATGAGACCGCGCCGACCAAAATACGTAAACTAACGAACAACTACTATTATGAATTGGAGTCTTGATGAGCTAACGATCACAATATCCAAAGTTGAGGGTTATGGACGGAATATTAAAATAAATATAAAAGCAGTTTTAAATACTTGATTAATTTAATTAGAATAATTCATTCCGATTTGTAGAATAGAATAAATTATGCATATATTCCTAATTATTTTTGCGCGAGATATAAAATTATCCCTTTTAAAGCAACCTCCAGAATTTTGTATTATTCATCCGATCTCTAATATATGTATGTATGCTGCGATACTCATTGTCATAATAAAATCTAATTCTATTATTTTAAATAAGAAGTAACTATAGTCAGGGAAACTAAATTCGTCTGTCTGTAATCGCTACAATTTTCGTATTTGTACGCTGCTGTAGCGCCCGTAATTGCTAGTAGACAGACGAAATTAGGCCTCCTGACTAGACGTGTTTTTTTCACAAGTAAACATTTTAAGCAATTTTCAACTCGTTTCGTTGAGTGTTAAAACCAACTGCACATTTACATCACAATTAAACGCAGGTGCGTGAATTGTGCGTTACACAATCGCAACGCGTGCTGCCGATTAAGTTCCAACTTCCCACTTCAGTTCAGTTTCCGATTTCATTTCCGTAACATAATAAATAATATAATAGCTCGAGCAAATCAAACTATAGGTATATCTATTTATTGCGGCATCTCAGAGCGCAGTGGTCACGACTAATTACAAAAGCAATTAAAACTCATATGTAAATTCAGACTTGGAGCTGATTTTTACATATCATAATATTGTTTTTGACATTATTATTATCTTGACAAATTTTCCTATTTTATGATAAATGCAAAGGACATGACTTCCTTTGACATTTCAATGTTAAAACACACATTATGTATAATTTTAAACCTACACCACATCAACATCGGCCCGAGTGTAGACACTGTTCACGTACAACGATTCACGTGTCCTTAATAATATTTCCAGAGGATATTTAAGTTTCCGTTACATTAATAACTTGTGTTTGTTTTCTATGTTTGTAATGAGTTTAATATTTGTACTAAGAAAAATTTAAGGGAAGGGATCCTTTACCTTCAACTGATCTTCTAATTTCTAGAAAATTGACACTTTGTAGATAAATCAATATATCGTATGAATTGTGAGTTGAAGTATTATTATTAATGAAATAAAGCTATAGGAATAATTAATACACAATAGGGCACTACAGCTCAGATCACTATGATAAATTAAAGTTTTGGCACATAGAGCGCTTGCCAGTTTTACCTAATCGTTGTCATGTTTGCAGTAGCTCTGCATAAACCATTTCATATTATATTACAATCAAAGTTTTGAACGTGTTTACAACTAAAATTTTTATCGCACTACTGTAAATAACATAACTCAAAGAAAAGCTAAAAATGTGCAGTTATTTTATGCGATGGTCAGTAAGCGCGATTCATTGCGGTGACGGCGCGCTCCTCCGCTGCGCCCGCGCACGTGCTCGCGACGGAATGCTTCACCGTTTACACACCCTGTGGTTACACCATAACAATGTTATGATAAGACAAGAAGAATCAGAAAGAAGAAAGACTGCTTCAATTATTCATAATATTGTTTATGGACAACCGACTACGCTCCATACGAGTAACTTAACAAATAATAAGAAAAAAATATTTTTATTAATTTAAGTAAAATAAAATGGGAGACCGATTCTCATTTATTTCTGATATATAACAGCAACAACACTCGTAAAAGTTACAAAGTTTTACTTAAATTGGAAGCAGATAGTTAAGGACAAAAGAGAAACTAAGAATTATTCAAATATAAAACAGGACACACGATTTTTCCTTTTAAATCGAAATATCTATGTCTTTAGCGCTACAACTTTCTAAAGCAAAATTGCGTATATGGCGCCCAGGAACCGCTGCACAGGCGTAATGTTCTTCATTGGAATCCAACGCCGACAAACATCCGCATGCCGGGCCTCTATCTTTTATAAGCTTCGTTTACTTCAGACACTTTAAAAGGTGAAATCGGTACGAATACGGCGTAATGAGCGACTGCACGGTAAGCTGTATCACATGTGTGCATTTTATTGTGATCTTTTGCTTCTTCTAACACATTATTATATGATCAAAACATTTAATGTCACATTTATGTTTTTTTTTTATAATTTCGCACAAAAATATCAAACAATCACATCATTTCATGTGACCACCTAATTTTTATTACATTTTTATTACATTTTTATTAAAATTATAATATACAATGATTGCAGTAAACGATATCGGAGTTTTATTTTAATTGAACATAATGCACAGACATAACAACAGAAAGAAAAAGATAAAGATCTTTACTATATGTTACTCAAATTACGTTCAGCAATTTGTTATAAATAAAGTAGCAAGCTCTGTTACAAATGTGATAGCTTCACGTTATTACCTATCATTATTTAATGATAATGATTTTAGAAACATATTCCTTCAGCAAGGCCGTCGCTTAAATGGCTATTCGCAAAGGTTCCACGCATAAGAAACAAAGTGATCTTTACTGCTCGGTAATAAGGGGTATAATAAGAGGGAAAGTACTGGTTTTATTACTATTCTGATAACGACCATAATTTCATACGTATAACAAGAATAGAGGTGTAATAATATGATAAATATTTGAACATCAATTGGTCGCTGTTTAGAGAAGTATGATACCTACATTACGTTACGTTCGATCCGCGATGTTCTTTTAATTTAACTTCATTGAAATAGAAGTATAATCCTTACTCATATTATATATTTTGGTTTGTTTGTGATGCTTTCACGCCAATTCAACCGGTCATCATGAAATTTTGAATACACATTGTCAGTGTAGTATCTTCTACCACCTTTTAACTAGAAACAAATACTGTTCCCATATTTTAAAATAATTAAAAGACGGTCGGTCGTCTGACATAAAAAGTCAACATAAATGGAAGCGAAGCCACGGGCCATAGCTAGTATTGGACTATTAAGACTATAACGAATACTTACATATTAGTGCTGTCAAATAAAGATCCCATGAGATTGAAATGATCCAATCCACTGTAATTACTACCGTATTCTAAGAAGCGATCATGACGATGACATTTTTAATTAAATTTTAACCACTCCTCTCAATATCAGTTTGAAGTGGCATTATGAATAAATGAATACTATCGAACCGTAGCCCACATTGACGGTGCCGTTGTATCTGTCTGACCAATAACCTGCAAACAACTGTTGCATTCGTCAATATTGTATAACACTCGCTTATTTAGTGCGGTTTCTTTGCGTTTAACATTGTTTGCCTATATAGTATTTGAGACATTAGGTTTACCATTTTAATATTTTAAAAACTACATTAATAAGGAACCGCCATGTCTTTTGAAAGGAAGTTTACTCATTATTTAATGTACTTTTCGCAACACCGATCTGCGAGCGCCATCGATTAAAGTATCATTCGTATTAAAGTGATGGCAAGAAGCATGTATAATCCGAAGTGTTATTTAATCTTGAGCAACTCTGGAAATCCTATCCATTACGGTAAGCGCGGTAAGACCGGCGAGCGCGCGGCGAAAGGCGACTGAATGCCAACATCGTGCGCGCCCGGCGCTGCGCCGCCCCGTGGCACCCGTTGGTCTGCGATAAATCAGCTCCGAGTAGCTCAGATAAGCGGTCGTGGCGACAAGTGCCTTAAATTACCATTCATATATACTAAATATGCGTTTGTTTCTTTGATTACATCACAGCTATAATTTTCGGTAGCTACATCTCATGAGAGCAGTATTTAAAAAAATTAGACTAAAAATTTCCAGAATTGTTTCAGAATTCAATTTCTTTCACGTGTTTTCGTTAGTCATTATGTCAGTTCATTCTAAAAACAAAAGAGTTAATAGAATCATCTAAATTATATAATGACGAATGTAAAATAATTATACAACTATATTATATTCATACTCAAATACAAACATCATAATAAATTTAAAAAGAAAAAATTGTCACACTATAATGTCACTGTCAAAATATTGTTTTCCGCATCTTGATACAAATTCATCTACCACTGCCTACTAAATAATTTTAACTAACCAATTTATAAATAGAAACTAAGTGAATTACTCGATTATACTTATAACATACGAGTACATTACCATAAATGAAATGCCCAATCGACTGCGAAGATACGGCACGTATATCGAAAAAACATTTTGCTATCTACTCGTTTTGGTGATAACGCCTTGCTTCTATATATTTGAAATGTGCGTCGTCCGTCCGATCATCGTCAAAACATACACTTTTAGCCAAATAAAACATATATTACATATCATTTGTTCGACATTTTGCTTTACGAATATCGTCGGGAACATGATGCTGTGCATCTTCACCGAGACCAGTCTGAGAGAATCCGTCACTTCCAACTGTTACTGCGACCAGTGCAAGATCCGCCGCCCAGCGACAGCATGGCACTGCACGAGGTGCAATGCATGCATACTAAAAAGAGATCATCACTGTTTCTTCTTATCACGCTGCATTGGATTACAAAACCAGCGATACTACGTCCTCTACCTCGGATACGTGTTCGTGTCATTGGTTTATTCCACATACTACAATTATTACTACATATTGACGAAATTCGACGACAACGACTTATACTTATCCGCTTTCAGATTCATTAATCCATTTCTCCGTTACGTGTTGCCAGATCCTTTGGGCATGAGAGACCTTTATGTGTTATTTTTGTTCTTAAACATGGGTCTTGTTATTTGGTCGGGAGGGTTGTTCTGGTTTCATTTGCGCAATGTTTTGAGAGGAGTGACAGCTCATGAGTATAAAAACAGTTGTGGAGTGTCTTGGGACGTTATGAAGAAAAAATTTATTGAAGTTTTTGGTGCGAAATGGTACTTGGCAATATTTTGGCCGTTTACAGACAGTCCCTTGCCGGGCGACGATATAAAGTATAATTGATAGGTTTAAAGTCACAATACCTTTATTTTTAATAACTTAAAATAAATGATTGCTCTGACCAGCTTTGATTATTTTATTTTTTATAACCTAATTAACTCAGTTGTTAGATTATGAGAATCGTTCGTTTCGATCCAAGTATCTAAAGAGAGCGCCAACGGAAAGCGTCGTGAAAGGAAACCAACATATTTCCTAAGAAATTTTGAAACATGTATAATGTATATCCAATCCATTATGAGGCAATCCGGTGGATAGATCTCTACAACCGTTTGATTAACATGAATAGAATACCTCTATTCTCTCTAGTAGGATTTAAAAAGGCTTCATAAAGTCTTCATAACAAGGAGAGAGCTTTTCTTACACAAGATGCACGTTATTGTATGAATATTGCTAAACTTTCTCAAAACCTTAAGGCTCACTTAAGCCTTAATGGCACTTAGACCGTAGCAACGTAACGGTTACATAAGACGCTAAACTACGAGTACCCTGCAACGCAGCGCGGACCGGCGACCGCACAACTGCAGGTACATTACGGCTTACGAGCCACCGGCGCACGCGACAGGGACTGTTAGGAATGACTCATACATCAAGCAAGTGTGCGCAGTTTTTATTTATTTTATTTTTATAGAAATATAGTATACTATAACACATATAGAAGCAATGTACTAATTTTTAAAGAAACTTCTACCAAAACTGTTTCAATTATGTTATCGATACAAATGTAGAAAATTGTATAAATTTTTGTTTTGAAAATAGTATTTTTTTTTTTAGTTTTATATTTTACTGACTGACTGACTTTAAAAATAAGAAGGAAATGAATTGAGATTCGTAGTGTACATATTTTTTTAATAATCCTCGTATTCGTCGTGAGTAAAATTTTATAATTAGGACTGAGAATTAAAATAAACTTTAATATTTAAGTTAAATAAAAAAAATAACATTAAACACTACACATGTATGATCAGGGTGTTTAGGTTCGCCTTGTGTCCACAGACCCCCGACACAGGATCGTGAGATCCTAATGGAGTCCCCATTGTTGCAGTTGAGTGTGAAGCGTTTATTACTGTTTATTATTATTTGTGATGGTCGTTTGCGTCAAAAGCATAGTATATTCGAATATAAATTTGGGTGCAACACGTTGCAGTGAACACACGCGCTCAGTCGCGACGCGCGACGCCTGCGCACGCGGCGGCTACGCGGCACCGTTACGCGCCCGTTACGAGTTTGTGTACTATCAACCTTTTTTTTTTTTTTTTTTTTTTTTTTTTTTTTTTTTTTTTTTTTATTGTTGGGAAATGCATTTACGCATCCCGTAAGAGACATAGTCTCAGGCGGGTATGTGGGACTCCCGGACTCAGGCGTTGAACCGGACTACCCACTAAAAACCAACATCCTTACTACGCCTCTCTTGGAGCGTCACGGGATCGCTGAGGTGCATTCGACCGTGTCGCTCCGGCGCGCTCAACCACTTAATTCGTCTTAAAGGTTTTACAGCGGGGGAAAAAGATGCGCATAGCGTCTTCTTCTTCTTCCTGGCTGGGCTCTCCTGGGGGAATCTGCAGAAGCACTTGCCTCACGAACCCTCTCCGCGGCCTCCTTCTGTGTGATTATATCTTCGCCGAAGGAGGTAACAGCCAACCATCCTCGTTTGTTCTTGAGCATGGCAGCAACCAAGCCTGGCAACGAGATATTCTCTCCCACTATTTCCACCAGAGCATGGCGCTGTGGCTCCCACGCGGCGCTGTGTACTATCAACCTATTATAAATATTAACTAGACAAAATATTCAAAATTATACTTTGAATTACTCGGAAAATTAAGAAAAACCTAATTATAACTGTTTACATAGGTTACGTTGCATAAATAAAAATTAAAGTTGATGAAGCTTTTATGTTTTGTAAGTCTTTTAAAGATAATTAAATCACTAATATGGTAAAACATTCATAACGATCAGTGGATCTCATAAATTAGATTTTAACACAGTGTTGTGTGCCACAGGAGTAATTACAGTATATCATGAATATTTTTAAGAAAAAATGTCAATCGTCATCTTAAAAGAAGTCAGCTCAGCTCGGTCAAATCTGAATGTAAAAGTTGCTCGATATTTAAAAAATTAAGATTGAATAAAGTAAATTTTGAATTTGATTATTTGAAACTTATCACATCTGTACAGTTTTTTACTCCGACAAAAATCGAATATATTCCTTAGTAAATACTTATATAGAACCCTAAAAGTATGATGTAAGGTCTTGATAACCCGAACGTCAAACCGCTTGTACCGTAAATATTTGCTCATCCGGCTCACGTGCGTCAGCTGAAGCCTTAACAGGCGCCTTCGTGATTGACGAAATGTTATGTGTCGTGACACCGTGGAGTACAAACAGCCAATAATCACTGTATTCGATATAATGAGCGATTACCGAACGAAGACATGTAGTCATTATTAATTTAAAAAAACATAAACAAGGAACATTTAAAAATAATGTTGCACGAAAATAACCGTAAAAGAAAATTATCTCCAATATAACATAATTTGTTTTTAGAAAATTTAATAATTAAGTATTTTAAAAAAGCAACAGTCTTCAAAAGCTACATACGCAATTTTAGTTACGTCAGTTATTTCGATTTTAAAAGCAAACTACTGAACCGATTTTGATATTGATTCTATGGAACCAATCTGAAAGTATACTCTTCCAAATAAAAAATAATTTTCAAAATTGGTTAAGAAATTACGTAGGCAACAAAAACATACAATATGAATGAAGAACATCGTCCCTTTTGAAGTCGGTTGATAAATTCGAATTCAAAATATCGTTACTCAGATACACTGTTTCAAGAACTTTCTAATAGCCAAGTTACAATTCGCTGTTTTAGATCTATATAAAGCTACGCCCACTTCAGATGTAGTTTCTACCGAGAAGGTAAGATTAATGCTTCTTATCATCCAGATGGTTTTGCCATTTAAGACTTT
Organism: Hypolimnas misippus; assembly: GCA_037950945.1. Taxonomy (NCBI): domain Eukaryota; kingdom Metazoa; phylum Arthropoda; class Insecta; order Lepidoptera; family Nymphalidae; genus Hypolimnas; species Hypolimnas misippus. Next base: position 55,863 of record JBBEEQ010000012.1, read on the forward strand.
ACGCTACGCTTCTTTTCGTTCCGACATCATCAACATCGCTCTCGGACACATTGATACTCGTCATTAACAGTATTTAGAAACAGAATTGTTCTAGCTTGCAAACTAAATAATCCCATCCAATCCCATCTATAAGTTCCCGAATGCTGTTCGTATTATCAGATTATATTATGCTGCGCGCAGAATGTGTGTTGTTGTTTTCTTCATGTTTCATGGACACGAAATGATGATATGGCGGTTGAATTGAATCTTGCTCCTTAAAAGGAGCCCTATGTCAGCTGCTGTCGCTTACTGCCTATAGAAACCCATTGAAGAAATCATTATAAAATGACTTAAGATATTACCATAGCATGCGTCCGGTTACATAATATTTATATATTGTAGTGCAGAAATTTGAACCGTGTATCAATGAACGATGGGTGAAACTCCCATGCATTCCTCAAACGCTCCATATACATAATTGATGGCTGCTCATAAAGCGAAAGCCGTGTTTTATAGAACATAACGATATCATGACGTTATTGCGGAAATGTTCGCTTTTCCATAGTATCTTATAATTATTGCAACTTACTATCAATTAAGATATTATGCCTTAGATATTTCATACGGAGAAATCGCTATAAAACATCTAGGTTTTCTAAAATGTAATTAAAAACACTAATAATAAACAGATCGATTTCGTTTTGTGCGTAATTGGTTGTTAATCGATTTCCAAAGCATCAGTAATGAAATGATCGACTTTTAATTATATATTATGTTTTTACATTAGTTGCATCTGCTTTTACTTTATATTAAGACATCCGGAGGTGAAAAAGGTCTTTAAAACATGCGTATTAAAACATAATAACACTTAAACATAAAGCGACAAAGGTCGAGTGCAGAAACCATCCGCAAACGAAGCAAAATTAACAAATAATGGAATTTTTAAAAATTAAAATGTTTGTGACTTCGTTCATTTGTTTCAATGTCAAAATAATTATAAATACACATTTATTTTCTTTACGATGTATGAGTATCTTAACATATGTATAAAAAAATAATGATACAAAAAACAAGAAACATTTTTACACAAGTAAAAAAATATAGATTGTTAAAACTCATTGTACAGAGTTTATTGATGAATTTTCAATGATTTTAAATTTCGTTGCCAAATATTATTACAACTAATATCCACCTACAGGTTATAAAAAATATTGCAAGATTAATTTGCAACACTCGGTTTGAATGTCGGGTCACTATTTAGTGCAACTCACTTGATTTTATAGAAAAAAAACAGCGACGGTCAATCGGTCGTCACTGCCTCGCGAACAGCGAAGTGCGTTTTGCAACTGCGATTGCAGATGACGTTGATGAAACTCGATTGATGATGCAAGATAAAAAATATAATAATTAAATATCATTCGCAGACTTTCAACTAAATTAATATTTTTTTTCAACTTTAGCCTCGTTAACTTTTTTATATAATATAAAAAATAACATTAAAAAAAAGCACATAAACTAAATCGTAGTACACAAAAATGTACACGAACAACAAAAAGTTATGATATGTTGAAAAGAAAATTAAACTGCATTGTTGTTATTATTTGCTATAAAAATATTTCTTAAACGATGCGTAAAATTACTCGATAAGAAATAATGATAAAATAAGAATTTGTATTATGCTTTCCATTACTGAGATTGAATCTTAATTGAATCTGAAGTTGCTATTCCAACCATAGTTTCTCGGCAAAATATAATTTCTGTAATGAATATCTAACAGTCCTTATAAGGCTAACATTATTTTCCTATCTACATTGTTATTGCAATGTTCAAGGGTCATTGAATGCGTCGTTGGCCGGAACTGTAATTATATTAATCTTCGGGTTATTTACAAAATCGTTCGTGAAAATCTTGTTGAAGCGAATCGATAGTACTTAAATACCGCTTTAAATATGCGTTGAAAAATGTTGTCGCAAAAACCATCACGTTTTTATAGATCTGAACAGTTTGAATAGAACTGAGAAATGCTGAATGGTCGGATGACTGTTTCGCGTTAAACTGATTGCATAAGTCATAATGCAGGCAAATCCAGCGACTGCTAACTACATCAAGTACGACACCATCGCATGACGACCTGTTCTGTGTTCATACACATTGTTCACACATATGTGAGGACAGGGACACCTATTTTTAGGACTATTCATAATAGAAGTTGTGTTGTTGTTTCAGTATGAAACTTAACAAAGGATGTGGCCTTATTAGAGAAAATGAATCGCACCACGCAGTATTTGCTTACTGATAATTTACTTTATCATACAAAAAAAAAATCATTAAATTAGTTAAACCTAAAAATAGTAAATTAAAATAAAAACCTTGTGAACCTAATAAACAATGACGTAATATCGGAGACGCTTCAAGTATTTAACGACAAAGTGCTAAATAGAGCGATTGTTGGAAGGTCAGTTCCGACAATAGCTTTACGTAACGGAATGTGATAACAGTAAGTGGGCCGATTAGCACACGCCGCTGCTCAGCGCCCGCCAGCCGCGACAGGACACTGCTTGACCGCTGCACTCTAAATGTTAACTAAGCTATATTCTAATAAGTGCGAACTATGCCTATTTACCTAGATTTCCCTATAGTCCTGTTCTTCCAGGCCATGCTCTGGTTTTGGAGTGTCCTGGATAATTTAATCCACGTTATGGATTTTAAAAACCTGATAAGGTAGATACTTTTACTAAGAATTTGTTTATTATACTTGAATTGCATTTAACATATTTTCAATACACATAATTTATCCATTGCTACTACTGCGTAACGTTGTTATTGAGGCTTGTTTTATAATGAAATGTCTGTTTTTTTAATTTTCTAATCCTAGTTACCGAGATTTGGAGTTAGCAATCCTATATTAACTTAGTCCGTGTAAATTGTAGCAATCAAATTTTACATTTATGATCAGACGAGTTCCTTTTGCGGTATTCGATTCGTTCATAAAATTTTTTTTTTAGTAAAATACAAGAAAACGGTTTAAATGATTAAATTAATTATGACACATTATGACACATTAGAAAAAATGTTTTCAAAAAATCAATTCACAGGCTTCTAGCCACCGACGTATAAATAAGTATTTTATTGAGAAGTATTGACGGCGCCGCTATTTTGACAACAAAACACAAAATGATGACTAAATGTTTTATTTAAAAGGTTCGTGCATTTTTTTTCTATTTCATTTATACTAATTGCATTTATATTGGCGATTACACAATCAATTACAATTCGTAAAACAAGATTGCTTTGTTAATGACAAAATAAAACATTGAGACTATGAATGTGCTCGAGTTATTGAAATCGTCATCAATAGGCAATATTTGTAAATTGCTACCTGCAACTTTGTCTCCGTTTACTATTTATATTGATTGATTTACATTTATTTAGAAGACTATAATTGTCATAAGTAAAAGCCTTTTCTTCTGTTAAGAAGAAGTCGATATGGTTCAGTAGCACACAGATTTTTAATCATGTTCCTCAAAAAGTCTATAAGTCTAGGACATCACATTCCGTATGAAAAAATCAGGTTTTTTTTACTTATAAAAAACTTCAATATGGAAGGATCGTTAAAATGCATCGGTTTGGCGGTGAAGATATCGTTAAGTCTTCTTTATTACATTAAGAATTTAAAAATAAGCTCCAGCTACATGGTAAAGAATTCCAAATCCACAAACTTTTTAGTACCTCTCATAGCTAACAGTCTAACTTTTGAAATAGATTTTACTATATTTGGTATTTTTTTATTAAAATTATATTTATTATTGACATAAATTATAAAAGTAGTCTGCATTTAACGACAGACGCGCAACCTTGACATTATATGTCAATTGTTTAAGACACATTCTGATATTTATTTAGAATTTATGCAAAAATTTAAGTATATCTATAACATTTATACCTGTTTTTTAAATATTTTTTACTTCAAAAAATACTTAATAACAATTTTTATACATTTTTTTCCGCAAACAACTTTTTAATTGGCACATTCAAATTAAAGGTGAGGTTCTTGCATAAAACTGTTATGTAATACAATAATAAAAGTACTAAAGTAAAAATCAAAACAAACCTTAATGAATCATCGTCAAACAATTATTTATTTATTTATTTAGGATCACCAGCATTATGATGCAATGTTATAGGTACAAATTTTTTATTAGATAAATGACTATTATAAATATTTTTAACAAAAAAAAAATCAATGAAATTAATAATATTTTCATTATTCTTGTTACGAAATATTAGTGAGCGCCGCGCCGTGTCAAGTGATATGTTCGCGGGGCCAACCCATATTCCTTACCTATGCCTATTACTTGTGTAGCGGTGCCTCGTCTTTCAGTCGCGTTTTCAGTACATAGCTACAGTGTGAGAGACTGTTTGATGTTTATTGCTACACTTCTATGTAATGTAAAGTAATGCTTGATACTCTACCAATAGATAGGCTATCTGACGCAAAAAAAATCAAATGCATTATGTAATAACTAAACTACGCGCGTTCAAGCAAACAAATGAACAAACAAGCTTTAAAATATTATTAAAAAATACTCCTATGTGCATTACAATTATAATACGTGCGCACGTGCGTGCGTGATATGAACGTGCGCTTGACGAGACAACGAACAATATCACTGTAATTAGTTTAATTAAACAATAGATGCGATGTTAAAGCTTCTTCTATGCTTTGTGCGAACGTGTAGCCTCACCTAGTACGAGTAGTACGAATGCGGAAGAAACGTGACTCGTGTTCGTGACTGGCGCGCGGACCACATCTCCACCGAGAGGGCGCGCGTTATCTCATGTTACGATTAGCGGTAATTACAGTCCTGAGGAGAACTACCGCTGGAGATCAGACCCCTAGTTATGATTGCGTTAGCGAAAAATGTGTATGAAGAAACGAGCAGCGCTTGTGACTTATACTTTACGAAATAGCTTTTTTCCGACACTGTTTACGTGATACGTAATAGTTTACGTACAAAACGCAGAAGGGGTTTTAAATAAAATGACAATAATTCCAAGTAACACCCCCATATGGCCCACTGGTGGGTGAGATTCGTTATATTCGTAGCATTAAACGTATTATGCCTATTGTATAAGGTCAAATGTCTAGAAGCAATGATTTACAGATCCTTTACAAAACGATTTTATATAGAAAGATTTCATATGTGTTTACTTAACAATTGCAGTATAAGAGTTTATTGTAATACAGCCTAATTGTGAGCATTAGTTGGCTCGGCCGCGACAGTATTGCAGTAGTACCACACTCTAATAAAAATTGGCTTAAAATGACTAATAAACGAGTAGCGTTGTGTACGACAAGTGAGAAAGTCTCTCATCCCCCCCACCCAAATGTCTTCCCTTTCTTTTTTGATTACGTAGGGGAGATATCCAATCCTGCGGGGATCGGGTTATGTGGCGATTTGTACCCACTAAAACCCCTGCGACGGCAATCCTCAGCATGGAAATGGAGAGGCTGTGGGATCGTTTCCACATGCGCATCTGCTGCCCCTCCCAAAATCTCTTGCCTAAGATATTGTTCCCCATCGCTATTTTTGCGTTTTAAGCTAACACATCATGGCTCTTCAGTAATAATAACTGTCCATGGGCGGCGATAATCACCTAACAGAGGCTATAGCTTTTATATGGGAGTGGTCCGTCCAAAGGAAGAGTCCGAAGAGGGGGGGGGGGGCTGTACGGGGGCATTACGCAGTAAGATAGTATAATTCTAAATGCTAATCTTAGTTATTTAGATTTCATGTAAATGATTGGTCATTCAATGTACTAAATATAAGTAAGTCGTATACTAAAGTGAGGGTCCGAAATATTAAAACTTAATTTTAAATAAGTTTAAAAAGAACAATTCCATTGTACACAAAGAAAAATGTTTTTGTTGAACACCGCACACAATACGTGAAATCAAAAGTTTTATAACACATAAACGTCATTGCTGTCGTCGATATTAATAAAATTGTGATTGCCTTTTGATTATTCAAAACATGATGATATTGCGAAACGTCCTCCGCTTTGACGCAAAAAGAGAATAATTGTGTCGTCATGACGGCCCCCTTCACGACTTTAAATATTTACGAAGATAATACAAGAACACACCAAGAGTACGAGAATGTGATTTATAGCAACTTCTATTACAACTATTGTGCAATTCACAATACATTCAAATTATATTATTTGTTTGCATCCTGTCAACTCCTTAACTGTTCTCGACTTTTAATATTTTCGGATTCTATATAAAACATATAATCTATGATTTTATGGTTAGGTATCCAAAAATTCTTTTAATCCCTGTTAATGTTTGAGTACGTTCGAAATAAAAAAATAAGAAAATGTATACAAGATGCATTTATTCCGTTTCAAAAAATATTTAGATTTTTTATGAGAACCTTTTATTGACCTTCTAAAAATGGAAATAAAAGGTACGTCTCTTAATAACATGATGTTATAATAAATGTGACTAAATGGTAAACAAAAAAACAGCAAACGACGTCGGTACCTAAATTATTAATAATAAATCTTAGCGATTCTACGAATAAAAATAAAAATTATGATGTAATTTTTATTTAGAAATAATTAATTTTAATATTATTTTCCTCTTTTAATTGAACATCATACTAAACTCTTCAGTATTTATTCTAGGTAAAAGGATTACCTAGAAAAAACCTATTAAAGTAACAATTCGACAAGAATAATTGTGTGACATAGTTACTATTAATATTATGAACTACAGAATATTAAAAAATTGGCTATGCGTAAGTCGTTCTATTGCACCTCTGTATAAAATAAAGACAATCTAAAATGAGAATATATAAATAAAATACCGAAAAAGGTATACAATCGAAATTGTCACAGATAGTGTATTTCTATTGCCGCCATAATAACAAATAAAAACCTGTCGCGTCGCCTCGCACATTTTAGATAATTACACGCGTAAAAGAAACGAGATAGACGCTAAAATATACAATACAACCCTTCTTGTGCGAGCACGACTCGCACTTAACCGGTTTTTATTATTTGTTGTTGTAGGGGCAACAGAAATACACAATGTGTGAAAATTTCAACTCGCAACCTATTACGTATTACGAAATACAACTCGCTAATAGACGGACAGACGAACAAACGGACAGACGGCTAAACGGATAAACGGACAAACGACCAGACGAACCTCCACTGTTCACACACTTAGTAATAGGGTCCCGTTTGCACCTTTTGGGTATGGAACACTAAAATAGTGCAAGAGGCGCTCATAACGATAAAGGTCTCTTCCATCTTGAAGTTTGTTTCGCACATACCCAAAACAAGTCTCAAGTTATTTGTAACCGAAATTCTTAAAATCATAAAATGTATGTTTACGATGACGTCGAGAAGCGAAAGTATAAAAACATGTTTTGCCTTTGAATATTTAATAAGTTTACGGAACTAGGTTGGCGTTAAGTTTCCCATACGCAGTATAATCTCTATGAATAAAACCCAATTGGCGAATCTGTGTAAATGCATCTCCTTAGACTATTATTTGACTAATTCTTTTTTTTATTTTGCTTGATGGACAAGGTTTGTATAAAAGACTATGTTCGAAATCATATAGAAAAGTGAACATTTTGGGTTAAATCTTCATATATGACAGCAAGTTTTAATTAATTAACAGACCCGTGCAAGCAGGGCGGGTAGTTATGTAGTTATTACAAAAAAAAACACATAAATTGTGTCTTTGGTCATTAGGTATATAAAAAAACAGTGCTGTATGACGTGCTTTGGATTCCAACAGGATCCTAGGAGATATGGACATCTGCGAGGTGATATTCACTCTTTGTTCTTTAATATTCTATTTTTCCTTCAATATCTTACTTTTATGAACAAAACTTATTTATGTAGATACTTAAATATATAAACTGTATTTCTCTAAAATAATACACATATATACAAGGACCCTGTTTAGAAGATAATATTTAGTAAAATATTTCAAATCAATTAAATATAGTACGAGCATACTTTAAGCGTAATTAAGTTCATTTAAAATGCTTATGTAGTTCATTTAAAAAGCTTAATTTTTAATCTAATAAATTACATTTATAAAAATAAACTCGCTTAAAATAAAAAAAATATATTCAATTCGAATTAACTAACTTGATATTATAAATTATACAAATAAATTATTTTTAAAGACACTTCGGTACAAAATCCTAACATTTTAATTGAATGCGAAATCATTAATTAAAACAATAATTTTATTATATCTCAAGATGTAGTCATCCTACTCCGCACGCGGGCGCCCGGGCGGCCGGCCGAAGACCTCACTTCGCCAAAAACAAAATAACTCGAATCGGTGTTAGATGGATAAGTTTCTTGATAGGCAATTTATTACGCCGTCCATTATCGTGCTTACGTTTTTTATTATAAATAATTAAGACGTCTTCAAAGCTGTCCGTCATTTTAGGAATCGTGTTATTTGTATGAACATATTCTTAGAAATTATGACGTTAACGTCTTGAGGCTAATTCCGTGTTTTTCGAAATACATCGGTTATGCGATTATTTATATTATTTGTTTGCCTGTGTGTAACATCTAATACATTTTTATCGAAATTGTCTACAGCAAGACTAAATATAAAATTTAGTAACTACCTACTGTATTTTTATGTATTCATTAAAAGTAAAGCTTTAATCAATGATTAAACTGTTTACATTGAAAATAAACGAAAGTGTAAAAATTGCATCAGCGATGCCAATATTTTTAAATAAAATGACAATTTTAGGTAATTGTCATAAATTTAATGTATTTTATTTTTCAATTATGTCTAGCCAGGGGCGTGACTATAGGGTGGCAGGGCTGGCAAAAAGCCACGGCCCCTCACTCGTGAGGACGGCCTAAAAGAATTTTATTAATAAAAATATTATTGACAGTAAATTGTAATTTCATTATAAATATGTATTAACATATGCTCTTTATAATAAAACTTATCAGATATTTAACTAAAACCCGCACAATATTATTAATAGTTTTGAGTAACATCTTAAGAGGTTCATTAAAACTAAGTTATAACGGGACGATTTCCACTGAAAGACCCATTCATAGAATTTGTGTCGAGCCTCAGATGGTATAGTTACGCCTCTGTGTCTAGCCTCTATTATTATATGCTCTATAAACCCTATGATGAACACAGACACTTATTTAACAAAAATAATTACTATATAAGTAAACAAGAAGACGGCGCACTTTGATGCTTCATACTTAATCTAGTAATTAATTACAAGATGACTCAGTATGATTAGCATCTTGTTCCGAAACATCAAAGACGTATAAACCGTAAAAATGTGAAAAAAATATTTGTACCTACATGTACATTGTGCATGTTACAAGCCACATCCGCCCGGAGACGAGCTGATGGACATAATCTAATCCTCACTCAATGTTAACTGACATTTTGTATATACAAAAAGGCACCGCGCCTGTACATTATTTTTTTAATGAATATTAATCGTTATGTTCATTAATTACGTTATCAATGAACAGCGTTATTTATTACTTTTGTTAATGTGTAAAGCTGACAAATGATACAGATAATAAAATGAGTTCTTGAGATAAACGCTTGTCTGTCAATTTTTTCAAATTTAATGAAACTCGAAATGATGATAAAGACGGTTTTAAAATACGCCTAAACACATTATGAATATAATTATAAATCGCCTAAAATCCCAGATCTATTTTATTCCTTATTCTCTTTACTCAATCACAATTTTAACAGGGTTTCCAAATTTAAATACATATACCTATAAAGGTGTATTCGAAAAATAATTGCTTAATTTTCGAATATCAGTGCAAACAAAGAATTATCTTATCAGGTATTTTCAAACAAAAAATAATATACTTAATAAATTATTCAAGTGCATGTCGAAAAGGATTCATTAAATGACTTATCAAAATACAACGCTACGTAAAATTATAAGTTTCTCGAACATTCCTTTATTAAGATGCTCGTAAAAACTTATCTTTAGTGCATGGTTTTTGCAAAGGCTAAGAGTGAGGAAAAACCTATAATTTACCAAAGATGCTTTAGGTGGCTGTACCAAAACAACAATCTCTTGGGCGGTCTTTTATGCTTAGTAACTAACGACTTAGTCCCAAAAGTACTTGCACATGTTCTATTTTGTACCACCACTAATATTAGTGACATTAAATTGATGAAAGCAAAAAAAACAAAAGTTTTTTTAAATCTTTGTTTAAGTTAAAAATAAATAGATTTACTTAAGAGTGTTGTATAGGTAAAGTACCGTATAGGTACTAATTACTAATTTAGATTTTACAATTAACATAATTTCATCACAAAAGACAGGAATATCAACGAATAAATGAAGGTAAAACATAGCTTAAAATATGACCCACATTATAAAGCTACATTTCATAAGTACATCAGACAAAACAAACGCCCGAATGCATATTAATTATGATTAATGGTACTCCACAGCTGAATAAAGACATCTAGTGCAGACAAGCATTGTTTAAAGACAATTACAGGTACATTGTGACCGATACAATAACTCGCGGCGCGTTTAGTTTAACAACAATGAATTGTAATTGCAATAATTGTTGTAAATATGAGAAGGAAACGCGTACAATGGACCTCTGGGCGACATACAGCAGTTATAGCGGGCGTATTGTACCTGCCGTAATAACATTTCACGGTGGACGATTCCTAATTGTTTCCTATTCTATAAACAAACCGACGCGCCGTGGCATTTATAAATGGTACAGTTTTATCATGTCGATCTGACGCATACATACATGTATCTGTGTATGTCTTTAAATCTGACTGACAAACCACGCACAGCTAAAACCGATCGGCAAAACTTTTTGTCCATAAATTCTTTATATATAACGTAAGTGTACTCGTACATTGAGAAAGGTTTTTGAAAATGTTAATGCTAAAAAGGTAGGTAAATAAAGGAAGCAAAATGAGAAGTGCGTCATTTCAAAAGTTACAACATAGAAGTTAGTATTTAGACTCTTTTATGACAATCACAGCGGACACGCTGCTAGGCTCTGATTATTTTAATCAATTTCGTGACTTCGACTAAAAACTACAAGCTGTAATAAAAACACATGGTTAATCTATGTCAGAACTTGTCGTCATTAGTTTTTGTTCGTGTTATAACTAACCTTACTTGTTGTCGTAAAACATATTCAACTGGAATTTAGATTTTTTATGTAATTGCAAATAAATAATAAAAAAGTATTATATCAATATGCACTATGGATGATTCTCCGCTGCTGACACATTAAAACATTACTCATTACTTACTTTTTAAATTTATATCATTCTATGACGATCTCACAACGAAGTGTAAAGGTGTGAAAGAACACAACAAACAAATTAGTATAAATTATACACATAGGTTCTTAAAAACTAAAAACATACAATCCATAAAGGGCAAAGCGTTAAAACAAATATCATTCATGGGGTCACGCGTTTACCTCTAAAACAAATAAGTTCGCTTCAAAACTACTAATTTATAAAAGGTCGCGTAGACAATGAGACTCGGAAAAAATTGTGAGAAAACGATACGAGTGTTTATCTGAACAGAGATTGAATTAGAGGTCGCGCACATAATGACTATTGTTGCGGAGATTAAAAGACATATTTTATTAAGCCGACAATGTAAAGAAATAGTATAATCTTAAATTGAATTTCCTTAGTAACAAACTGTAAAAAATTTTATTCATTTTTATGCAGGCGAGAAACTTAAGGTTCCTATTCGCTCCTACATTTTTGACTTAACTTTCCAATTTTTTGCCGATCCTAGGATTTTAGGGAATATGTTACACTTGCTCAACAAAAGGTCATAATAATGCAAAATCGCTTAGTGGTAGAATAATGGATAAGTAAACGAGGCCTAATGTACAAGTAAGTGCTATCTGCGTGAACGCTACACGGAATACTACCATCACTTTATTACTTACATCTGTACGGAATATATTCTTATAATAATCATCGAAAACTATCAATAACAACATTAAATCGAAAAATCGTGATCACGCCAAGAAACGAAATCATCATAGAATTAAAAACCATTATTAATAACCCTCTCGGCACAGAGGTTGGTAGTCGCTGGTTGCGTGTTGGCAAACTGTGATAAACAAAAACGACTCACGAAGACACCGTCTTACGGAATAATGACGGCATCACGCCGCTTGTAATTAGCGACTGTAAAAACTGATTTTAGATGAAATAGAAGCAAAAACATGCCCAGGCCAAGGGCAGTGGCATCTGTAATTATGGACTAGTGCTCGTTCTGTTGTTTAATAGCTTGAGAAGCCCTTAACAGAATATTGACTCTCTCAACATTTGAATGAACATTAGAATTTAATGTTTTCCTTTCTTTTATATTATTCATTTTATCAATTTAATTTCAATAAAAGGGACGTTTTGACTAGATATTAAAGTGAAAACAAAAAAGAAATAGCTAGCAAAATTGGCCATTATACTTGTTACAAGAATAGAAATCAAAGATTTTATCTCATTAGCAAGAAAAACATTAACAGGAGAAAGATGTCAAAAGCGTACGAGCGGATATGGCGGATGTTTGCAAGCCTGTGACGAACCGACCAAAAGATCGGCCATCGCTGTTTTACGGAACTCGGTATGTCGAAACAATACGTTTCCTTTTGCCATCTGTCAAATGGCGATTGTTATGAAACAATGGATATGTCGAGCGGGAAATAGCACATCAGATAAACAGTTGTAGTTGGATACACCGCCGCGCCGGCCGACGCGTGTAGCGTGGCGCCTTACAGACACCAAGCACCTACTCCATTCGCAAGAATACTTCAACCTCGTTTTGACTTTTGAAACGGTTATCAAATTATCCAGTGACAGATTGTATTAAAGTAACGAACGCAAAACTCTTCAAGTCTACCGCCAGTTTCGATCTTGACGAATATTTTATTGATACCGACCAGAGCTAACGACATTTTGAATTAACATTTTCATACGTCTAATGAGACATCCACTAGAGCATAGAAACTAACGAATATACCTAATTATATTTAGGACCAAAACCTTTATATCAAGGCTTGCGATATGAGTGTCTTCTTCGTCATTTCTAGACGTTTCAGTTTATATTAGTCCGATTTCTTTGTTTTGTGTTTTTAACGTAAAAGAAAGTTGATAACCATTGATGTGACATCATGACATGGACATCACGTAACTAATCATGTAGGTATAATACGATGTAGGTACTAGACCACTTGAATTTCCTTGAATTCAAGATGCTTGCTATAAGTATTTCTACAGCGCCAAGTTTTTCTATTGCATAATATAAATTTTACGCCATCCGAAGAGTAAGAGCGTTAAATCGAAACGTAATTACAGTTAGAGGTTTAGACATCTCATTAAATTCGTTGCGGACGGATCGAACTCTTTATAGGTCGTTCCACGGAGTGCGAAATGCTATGGAGCAATATTTTTTTGTATAAATAATCCATGGTTCCGATTAATTAGATGGACGAGTTTCTCGATGATCTATTAAACTAATACTGCTTCACGGCGTTTGATAATTCTATAAGATGATTAAAAAATTCATATATGAAACTAGACTAGACGTATAGAAATTTAGCTAATTCTTTTCAGACCAATTGTAGTTCGTTTATTTAATATTAAGGGTGCGAAATATACGTAGGTACACAATTCATCGGCCCATTCAAAATAAGTATCCTTTAAATTAAGATAAAAAAATTGTCCATTGGTACATTTATTTATTATACCTCTTCAATTTTAATAACTATAAATTCTTATATATTGTGCATGTAGCCAGTACAGAACGACATAGCATCTCCCGTGTGCCACGGGATCATATTCAAGGCTACAGCAAATCATTCTTTTCTCTTCCCAAGTAATAGCCATAGACAGCGATGACTTGATTGAATGCCAATACGCCAAATAGGTCTTCATTTATAGTCAATTTATTTTGTTCTAATGCTTAATTAAGAGCATCCTTAGTGAAACTAACTATTGTGCTGACGAATTTTGATACCTGATTAAAAAAATATTGTATATTTGTGTTTGCATTGTGTTTTTCTGAATTTTAAACATAGAGCATCCTGAAGAAATATATAATTATTGTCATACCTATATTAATATTATAAAAATAAATGTTTTGTGTATGAATCAGGATATATGCATTTCTCATAATTATCCTTAATATTGCGACGCTACATCACTGGGATTTCTGAATCATATTATTAAGATTTAGCAGCATATAATCTCGATCCGAACCAAATCACAAACAGTAAAACACGCAATGGAAGTCGTCGACCTAATCTGCTGCAAGAACGAGCAACTGTTACGCGTGTTAGACTTCGATGCTACCCCCATTGTGCAACGTGTATTAAATAATGCTAAGTAAATAGTTAATTCAGTGATATATTTTCACTTGGGCACTGAAGCGGATCGTGCGTTAGGCGTGAAATACCTACTTACCTAACAGAATGAAACCAGATAACTTTATATACAACGCTGCACATACGGCTTTCTAATTTCTTTAAATGTTCCTAGCTGTCGCCAAGCGCAGGATTTAAATCAGGTATACTCTAGGCTGTTCTTAGACATCGTGCCAAAATCTTTGCTCGAGTACGGTGTCATAATAAATAAAATTTAATTGAAATAAAATGTTTATAAAGTTTTTAAACACTATAACGTTACTAATATAAACGAATCAATATTTTATAATTTCCTATAATTCGCTAACTAGTAAATTACACATTAGTTACAGGAAACTTATGTTAATAGAAATTATATTTAGTTATATGTATATATCTTTCAGTCGTTGTACATTTGTAATCTAGACCAATTGCACAATTATCTTGTAAAAGCGAAGGAAGTAAACAACTGGAGCATGTTCGTAAACCTTCAGGGATTCGTGCGGCGAAGCTGTGCATCAAGACTACATTCACGACTCCTTGAACGACTCACTCCTGCTCCGACCTTACTCCGCGTGAACTTTGCCCCGATGTGGAGCAATTCACAAGGGAGTAGCGAAATTATGAAGCAATTTAAATTACAGAACGCATAATAATACGTATAACAAGAGGTTTCATTATTTTATTCACAGAATCAGATTTATAATACTAGGTAGTTTGATAAATTATATTTTAAGTAATCTTTTTATATTATTTAATAAAAATTGATCAATATAGACCGACCACAACCTGACTAGATAAGTCTAGAAGAATACTATATTTCAGGATTAAAAATAATAAAAAATAATTTTTGAAAATTTTTTGCTAAAGGAATTACATATGCAAGTTCGTCAACATGCCTTAAATCACGAGACGGCACTCGGCAAGTAAATCAAACAACTTCTGTAACTTGTGCCACAGACGACTTGCTCGTTCACATACAGATAATATGTGTAAATATGTTCGAAGTTAGAGGACGAACCGTGTCTACAACGACACGACAGTTCATATCGCCATTACACGAATTACACAATTGCTTTACTACATATATATTAAGTACAAAAATAATAGCAGCTTACTTAATAAGTAGAGGCAATAACGCGTCTACGGAGTTTAGACTACATATACAAGTACATGGGACACAAAAGTGCCTACCTGTTAGGAATATATCATTAAAGTAATTAATACTGTATTTTGTCTATGGTAGCTCGTTGATCAGTTAGTTATTATTATATATCGGCAGTACACGCCCTCCCTCTCTCTAGGATAGATTGCTCGTCTTTACTCTCAGAAATATATTCATAATTACGAATAAACTAGTTACTAGAACCCCAGAGATAACTTAACACTACCCAGTTTTGTAATAATGTATAAGAGTAGACGATAAAATAACCCAAAAGTGTAGTATTGGTAATGGTACTATTATTTTCAATAAATAAATAAACGCATCACACTCAACGGCCCCCATTAGATCGCGTGACCTTGTTCCGGGAGTCCGGAAACACTTACAACACTAATACAAACACCCGACCACGACAAACATTCATATGGCCAATACAGACGTTTGCCGTGAGCAGGGATCGAACCCGCGACCGTTAGCGCTTGAGTCAGTTGCAGTGACCACTGCGCCAACATGTCTGTCAAAGTTATTTTGCTTTACTTGTACTTATAAAATCAAAATTTCAAAATGTTATAGTTTAATCAATTTTTAAGAAGGTCATTGTTTTGACTAGCTGTAATCCTGAGCTTACACATCATTTACATGTTTTGTGCATCTACAAAAAATTCAACAGCTTTTGAATACAGAAACGAGGAATATATTTTTTATTTTGAATTCCATAATCCCGTAAAACTTGTTATCTCGTATCGTGAAAAATTCGTGTGATTTTAAGAGAAGTTGTTTTGGTCAAATATTTCAGATAAAACATTTTAATATTGCGGCGATTCAATTTTAAAAAAATTTGTTCCGTCACAACCAAATATACTATTATAGACATACGAAAAAAACTAAATCTTAATTAAATTACAAAAATGAATGTTACAAAAACCCACAGAAGAACTGACTTGTGACCTTTGCAGTCCATAAAGATCCAAATACAAATAATACAGTATGTAAATTTTCATACCTAGAGTTAAAGTTATGTCACATAAGTTACTATATGATAAAATAACTGTGGTCATAGCTTGATAAAATACAATAAACATTTCGAATAAATATAATTGAAAATTTAAATTTGTGAAATGTACTCACATTGTAATTCTTAAAATGCATATTTTATATTACAAGACAAGTTAATGTTAATAGTTAATAGAAATAAATAAATAAATTATATACAAAATAATATATTGTAAATAATTGCAAAAGCAATTTTATACAACAAAAACTCCATACATATTTTCACATTTAATATCGAAGTCGTGGACGAAAGACGTAACAGCAAAGTTGCAACCCTACGAGGCAATTAAATCACTGATTGAGCGCTACGTCAGGTGAACTAGACAATCGTTACATCAATTATAACATCGATTAATTAATTAATTAAATCATTAATTATAGCGATGTTCGTGACAGACCTCCGCGCTGAGATGAGCGGCTCAAGGTTCGGTTACCGCACGCATTGTGCTCGCTCAAATATTATATTTGATGCTTTTTATCTATCTTTAATATTCACGTAACTTCCTCCTTTGTTAATTGAATTTATAACTTACCATTAAAGTAATTACACGGCTCTTCAAGTATTTTTTTTCATAATTTGAAGCATTTTATATAAATCGCTGACAATTAAAAACAATTTTTTGGGTTATCTTTATTAGTGTTTAACACATAAATGTAAATATTTGAATACAATACGAAACGACTGATAGTTAAAACAATGAATTAAATTTAGAATAACTGAGGTCAGGTGAGTTTTTCGCGAGAATAGTTTAACAATCAGTTTTAATGTCATTGCGCGGGATCGTGCGCGTCACGACTGCTGCTGAACCTCCTATAAGTATAATATACTTTGATATGTGTTTGATTTATTGTTGTATATGTTAGTAAAGACCCTCTAACAGATCATGTCTCATAGTGTTTTTTTATTAAAATATGTACTAAAACTTCTATTTCTTGTGATTTATGAAAACAGCTTATACATAATGAAGATATCACCAACCACTAGCAGCATTAGCTAGTTCCTTCGAAAGGCATTCGTTGTAACACAATTAACTTATGGTTTATTTAAATATATACGAAGACGAAGATAATTAAAACGTTGCCATCTTCCATTTCGAGCAACGCACGCAAGGTTTCGTAAGTTTCCGAGAAGCGGACGCACGAACAAACAAACAAACATATGAATACTACGAACTGTTTGAAGTCCTGTCGCAATAAAGACGGATTGTGTCAATAATATTATATCAACATCTTTATATATTTACTATGAAAATGACACCTCCGCTACAAAGAGTTTCCTTATGGCGATTGCCTTTTAAGAATACACTTATACACTTAAGGAAGGATTATAATTACATTAGCGTCATTACAGTCATACGTTTAATTTACATTTTATGTTTAACATCTTATTGAACATAAAAATTTAACATAGTTGCATGAGAGAAAAACTTAATTTAGTAAATAAATATGTATTTATAATTAGCTACCTACAAACCTCCACGAGTGTCCACAACGATTTTCAGTATAATTGCAGAGTTTTTTTGTTTTTCTGACACAATATAATATAATAAAAATGTGGGTGAATACTGCCTTCACATTGCTACAGTACATTCAATATATCATTTTCCTGTAAATGTCCCACTGGAGCGCAAAGGCCCATCAATGAGAAGGATAAGAGCTTCACCCACCACACTGCCCCATTGCAGGTTGGCTGATATACATGTTTCCGAACTTGTCCCAGCACATGCAGGTTTCCTTGCTATGTTTTTCTTCGCCGTCGAATACGAGAAAAATTTAAACATTTGCACTTGAAAACTCAGCAGTCCCAGGGTTTGAATCCGCGGTCATCGGTTGTGATTGACGGGCACTAATCACTAGGCTATCTCTACTCATATATATTTATAACTCATATTTTTTTAAGCGGACGGACATATTTACCTACATATATGTAAAAAATTAAAATTAATAACGAATACAGTACAATTTGTCTTTATTTTCACGATTAAAACGAAACCACGATCTTAAACAAACAAATATTTTTATAATAAAATAAATAATAAAAGTGACGTTTTTACGACATAAAAACGTAATTTTAATAAATAATAATTAGTTTAATATAATAATATTTAAAAGCAATAATGTTTAATGTTTGAATCACTTCGAATGCAACGCAATAGCTGAAGACCTTTCGTGTGTGCAATTTCGACATTGACATTAATCATCAAAGACTATTAAATAAAAAACTCGGGAATCGCTTGGATATTTCATTCTACTGGCTATCAAATAAACACCGCATTGTCTCATTGAACATCACGTTATATTCTATCAAAGGTTGAAGCTGTTCCATCCAGGGTAAAACGAGGTTCTTACACTACCATGACACGAATACTGGTCAAGCGTAAACCGAACAAACGATTATTTTATAAAAAAAAACTTACAAAAAATGTTCAATATTAATCAAAACCATGACTGACATGGAGATAATATAATTTGTTCATATTGTCAATATTATTTTAATAAGTTTCTTTTACATTTATCTGTTATTCACATATTATCTATCCATTTGTGTAACAGTAGCATAATTTATTATTTCCTTTACATATTAATTAGTTAATACAAAAAGGTAGTAAAGTAGTAAAGTAACAGCCTGTAAACGTCTTACAGCTGGGCAAAGGCCTCTCGTATTAAGGAGAGGGTTTAGAGTTTAATCCACCGCGCTGCTCCACTGCGGTTTGGTGTCGTTGGTCGCGATGTTTTCCTTCACCGCCGAGCTCGAGATGAATTTAAACACAAATTTAGCACTTGATAAGTCAATGGTGCTAACCGTGGTAAGAACCCGCGATCATCGGTTGAGATCGACGTGTTCTAAACACTAGGCTATATCGACTCATATAAAAAATAATAAAAAAGTATTAATTTATGAGTCGTGTTTACCGCAAGTTTAATAATGACTGTCTAATTACGACTTCAATAATTATAAAACATATTTCACTGATAAGCAATTGCTGTTTGAAACACGTTTCGTTCTTGAACGATATTACTTTTATTATCTGAATTATTATTTTAAAATCATTAATTATTCATTTGAAAAAGTGAAAAAACAATAATTAAATATAAGCATTAAAAATTTACAGTTTACAATTATCAAAAAGTAACTTCATTTATCTCCAACCGGAAACGGCTAGGCACAACTTATGACATTTCGCGTCCCAGAAATAAATAAATAAATTAGAAGATCCGCCACCTAGCTTTATCTCTCTTTAATTTATTTGCAATACACTTGAAGTTACTTGTTGTACAAAAGCTTAACTTTTGTACAACAAGTAACTTCAAGTGTATTGTCAAAAAAGCGTTAGCACCTTTCTAGCAATACATTTTTATTTTTGATTCTAATTTTATTAATAAAATAATCTAAATATACAAAGGTGACCGACTGATTGACACAGTGATCTATCAACGCACAGCCCAAACCACTGCACGGATCGGTCTGGAATTCTACATGGTAGATATTATGTCGTAGGCATCCGCTAAAAAGATGATTTTGATGAATTACAGTGAATTGTACAAAATATAAAGGTGAAAAAACCGTAAGAGTTACACCTACGTAATGTAGAATTAAAATCTTAACCTTAAATATCAGCATACATCTATCTTTTATGTGTACGCCATTATCGTCAAAACTGCGCAGACGAAGTCGCGAGCTTCAGCTAGCCATTAAACTTAATATAAGAAATTACACGTTAGGAACGTGTTAATTCTTGTGTGTTACCAGTAACTTAGACACCTTTTATGTATATACGAATAATTCTATTTTTATTTATTTAAAAAGTTCGTGTCGTCGTAACCTTATAAAAGTTAAATAAATATATAATGCAAGGAAAGTATTCGGTAAGGACTCGAGCCAACAGAAGCCCAGCGCCTTTTAACCCGGCGGCGACTCACTTTCTCCGCGAAAGTAAAAGCGGTCCGCTCGGCGCACCTTTCTTGTATTATTACAGCGATTACGAGCGCCGTACACTCGTAATACAATGTTAATTCACTCTGTTACAATAAAATATAATACTTATAAAATAGGCGTCATTCACTTATGTCTATATATTACACGTTTGTTAAGTTAATGTGAAATAATGTAACGAAATCTCGCAATTGTGAACTACTTCTCGTTTTCCAAGTAGAATTTCAATACGTTTATTAATTAACTAAAAAAAATTAAAAACTAAATGAAACAAGCAGTAGTACTAAATAAAACAAATAACGTGGTTTGAGAAAGTATATTTTAGGCTATATACATGATACAAACAAATCAAATAATTATACGTTTAAGAAATAAACGGATGAAGAAACTAAAATCGACAAAGAATATTTCCATATTTTTTATTTTTATATTTCAAGAAATAAGAACATTTTTACACATAAATTTCGTCAATTGGTTAATCATCACAAAAGTATCCGTTGTCCATTTTATTTGTCCTTCAAGTTGAAATTTTCTACAGATGTCTATATAATCTGTGTACAATTCACTGAATACGACCCAAAAGTTTTGGGTCCTTTCAAACTCGAAATGATCATAAAAATCCTTTATTTATTATAAACATTAAAACTTCCTCTCCCGGCGTTTAAAAAGGATATAATAAAAATCAATGTTTACAGTAATTGTTTTGTGGGTCGTTTGAGTTTAAACGTGTATAAATTATATTGAATCCATGACTCCATGACAATTATTAAGCAATATATTTTATTAACTGTAAGACATAATTGTAGCTTCAGTTTCATTCTGCAGACAGTCCTGTTACAAAAAAATTGCAGTCACTTTGTTGCACAAAAATGATCACAGTTAGCATTACTTTGCAGCGCTAGAGAGCATTACATTTTTAATTCAGCATTACATTTACATTTGAAATGTTTAATTCAATTAAAAACAACCCATTAATTATACGCATATCTCACAATGACAGGCAGATAATTTTCAAGATATATTAATAATTATACGACGCCGATGTCTACAATTCATTGAGGAACTGATGATAAATCTGTCGTCGCCGAGTTCTGCGAATGTTTGAGCTGTCTTGATTGCTCTTATTGTTTGTCACCGCTGAAATATTGTCCTCTCGTGTATGAGTTACCGATTCAATTTTATTAAACAGTCGTTTCCTGCTGTAGGTACTTGATTAAATTACATAATTCTCGTACATGTTTATAAACGTTAAGCAATCTGTATTTTTTTAATTAAATGTTTGTATGTACATATTGCCTTATTTTAGTTTAACTTAACTTTAATATATCAAGAAAAAAATTAATATATCTAAATATAATCAGTAATTTTTCTATTCATATGATCTTTTAAATGTTTGTTAATAGAAATTATTAAATTATGAAACAAATTTGAAATAAAAAAATATAACCTACACTTCACCAGAACGCTACCTACCGTATATGATTTAGTTGTCTAAATGAAGTTCAAATTTTTTGTAATTTAGGAACGCTTTAATAAATTAATAAGAAAACGCGGTGCAAGAGATTAATAAATGGAAAACAAAGCAATGCAAGCCTGCATGTCTTTGTGAGAGAGCAAAATGCCGCCTCTAAGGACAGGCGCGGAATGCCGTCAGCGCCGTCAATGCGAACCGGTGCGAAACAGCCGTTTTGATGGAAACTGTCCGCACTGCACCCGGAAGGTTGCGTCGTTGTAAACTACGAGTTTTACATTAATGATAATTTCTACCTCAATAACACTAAATTAAACAAAATACTCATTAAATAATAAGTGTGATAAGATATCCATTCAATATTTTATGTTTATTTTCTTTTGAACTAATAAATAATAAGTGTATTAATAATAAAACTTAATTTGATCCTTTAATTGAAGTCAAGGTTTACCAACACTTACGTTACTTTTTTAGTATTGCGATGCTTTGCAAGCTAACTTATCCAAATAAGTATGAATTAACATTTAAGTTACACTAAGACATGAAATACATTTCAAGATTTTTCTTAATCGTAAAATATTATTTGGTTAGTTATTCATTACCACGACAGTGCATGCTTTCAAGACAGGTTTCTCAAACAGAACCGACTGGTATGTTCTAGAAAGCCTTAAAGCCATATAAAAATCTTATCTATCTTTGGTATGATCAAGTCGTTTTGTAGTCACTAATTGAAATAAAAAATATGCAAACTGTTACTCAATAAAGACATACTATAAGTGGTTTGTAAAGAAATTACAAATAAGGTGATTTAAAAATGTTTATAAACCACATTCTATCGTGTAGCCAATTTGAATAAACTTTTAATTAAACAGCGCACGATAATCACAATCAATATTGTATTACGTATAATATAAATGTCAGTTTATCCAATTTTCCGGTTGTTTTTAACAATTATATGTATTTTTATTTGCTGCGATAATGACGAAGAATTACAAGATTACAGCCGGAACTCGGCAATTTAGGTTTAATAAAACAAATAATTGCGTTATATACGATTCCACAAACCTAAAGAAAAGGAAAAAATACTCGTTAAAAATATTATTGATTCTAGATAATTCATAAGAAACACATATAAAACACTTTTGTCGATAAAAACCCAATTCAGAACCTATAATGGGTTTACACAACACAAAAAGATTAATTTGTTAAAATAATTATTCGAAAGAGCTTTTAAAAGGCAATTTTAATAAAATTTATTTCAAATTACATTATTATATATATGTTACATTATTTTATAACTTCCAAATTAAAATATTTTAGGAAAACCTTCAGGTTAAAAATAGCATTAAGAATATAACTTGTATTGACATATTTCCTAAAACTTAATTAAAACATTTGTCGTCGCAGATGTGTCGTCAGATTGATCAATATTCAAACCGAAGAGCTTCCAAGGCTTTTTACAACTCCGGTGCGATACTACACGTGAAGCACAAATATATTTTATAAATATTTATTTTACCAATAAATTTGATTTTACAAAACCGGAAATAAACAACCTATTTTATCTAGTATAATCTTCAACCCGGAAACTGTTAAGTGTGATAAAAAGAGATATGTACCGAGTCATTTTTGCAAATTGATTTAATTATCTCCTATGCAATCTATAAAAATAAACAAATAATAAATAACGCAGAACTCAAGCATTAAATGAGTTAATAAATCATCGTTAGGAAAGCTATTTTGTAAAAATAAGATATAAATTTCTCCTAAATATATTTATTACAGATTTTGATTATTTGTAAAACACCTAAATGATTTTAATGAGTCTGGTTTGGTTATAGTATGCGACTATTCGGCCACCGAACGTAACCTTTTTTCAGAAATCATACGATGAATACAAAAGACTCGCTAAAATCAATAAAATTGTAAACATTTTCAACGTTTGAAGTCCGAATGTATCGACCCCATTCAAACGACCGTGAAATAGCCAAGATTCAGCCAACTAGGTATCGGATCCAGATAAGGAGGTCACAACAATGTATTTGTTTTGGCGTCAGGTCACCGCTGAGAGGAGAAATTGAGGGTAACAGCACGTGATCCTGCGCATGCTAAGCAGATGTGTCTTACTTATTGTGTGGCTTTAATATCTTAGCTGGGAAAGGAAATCTTCCTGAATACCGTAATATATAAAAGATACCTCTTATTCATTTAGACATGTTTCATTAACGCTAATTTATAGAACCTTTTGCTTTTTATAGTCTAATGTATGGTTATTTACCTATTTCCACCAAGATTTATCTTTGTCGTTACAATGCAAATACAATACTTATGATGCTAAAAACACCTCTAGACAAAATTGCTTGCGTAAGGTAATAACCACACTGCTTAAGTGTGGTGTGATAATGATTAAGGAAGCCACCGCTGCCGAGAATCATCTGTAAATTAACACCAATACTTACGTTTAAGACTAAATTTACGAAGAGTATGACATGAGCATTCTATGCGAATTTTTACCTAAAACGCACCTCGCGAAAAGTAGCGTAAAAATGTACCAATTTCTTTGTAATTTATTATATTTGATACTTAACGTTCATATTAAACGGTATTCCTACTTTCAGGTAAACTTACACTCGGACTTCAACTCAATCGACGGGAAAGTCTTATATAATCTTAAATAATTAAATAGGGCTTAGACAGAGGTACGTGAAGATTGATAACTTCTTTTACAGTCTAACCAAAAAGTATGATAATGACTTACTTATAAGCAATCGATTAGTCACGTGATCCATGAATTAAGTAATTTTTATATAACTTTCGTAGTCTATCAACGATTTCTTCTTTCCAATACATACTTAAACGTCAAACGTCGCTTGTCTATAAAACTACTGCTATTAAGTTAAGCAATACCTACATAATGTTGATCACATTATGTAAAAGTAATAGAGGAACCTATATAAAAATATTGAAATGATAATATTTTTTGATTCGCGATTTGAGAAACCCGATACCACAAAGACCGGTCACGATCACGAATCTCAGCATTTAATAATAAAATTATGCTAATAATATAATTCGATCGATTTTCGTGAAATTGCAGTCATCATGTTTAATTATCATTTATAATTGAAGAAAATTGACTTCGTAAGAAGGAAAGCGTGATCTTAAATCATTTTTCTAAAGAAGAAAACATTTACGTCTATATATATATATTTACGTTTTATCGTTAAAAACAATTCAAATTTATTTTAGGAAGATTTTAAATTTATTTAGTATAACGCATCAGTTTATACGGTTTTATTCATTTACATGATAAACGAGTATAAATGTAATTATGTAACTACGTAACACTCGTTTTTAATATCATGAATTTTGAATTTTCCTACTTTCTGCCTGTTTTAAAATATGCATTAAAATAACACATCTTAGTAATTCTATACGCAAACGGAAAACTATATGAAATGTCTGAATGAGCGAGACACCTCCATACGACAAAATGAGATGGCTGTATATCTCACATGTCCTCTGCCGTCACGCGCGGGTCGCTCGAGAAAGCCGTGGGGAAAAGTGTCGCGCGCGCAGCGTTTAATTCATGCGTACATCTACCGACACGCTTAACATACAACACAGAAAATTAAACTATGAAATGTTTACAATAAGTACAAATTAAAACGAAAGCTTTAGAACAATTTAATGCATCATATAACACAATAATGAAAAACATATTTGAAAGAATAATTTCATTGTTTTGTTTATAAAAAGTGTAATATGAAGTATTGTGATGTAATTTTAATTTAAGATACGTATTTTGAACAAAGATAACAGTACAGTAATTAAAATTTAACATTTTTATGTAAAGCTTTATTTTCTATCACATACCTATCATCATCTACCTAGCATTTTTCCCGGTTATACTAGGGTCTGCTTTATATTCTAATCCAGATATTACACAGAGCGATTGCCAACTGACCTCTGCAACCCCTGAAGGCAAGGCAGTAACCATTTAGACTAGAATAATTTCCCCACTACGAGTAACGATCATTATCAGGTGATTATGATAACAACCGGGACCGACAACTTTACGTGCTCTCCGAGGCACGGCGGGGACACCCACAAGGACAAACACCCAGACCTAAGAACAAATATTTATACAAATACAAATATCTGTCCCGAGCGGGGATCTAACCCGCAACCGTCGACTTTAGAGGTACTTCAGCACCACTACACCAGAGCGGTCGTCATACCTATATATATTTAAAAAAAAAACATAATTACAAGACTGAATAAACAAAACTTAGTATATAATTGAATTACGGGAGGACATCACAATCGACAAGTCACAAAATTCAATTAATAAAAAGTGTCTAACTACAATAAAATGTGGGAATAATTAGAAGAAACTAAGCAGTAGTTTGATGTTCATTAAAATGTAGTTCCTTGAAGATACCAAAAATCTGTTTTATCGTATCAAACATAACTTCCAAGTATTCTGACTCAAACCAAGTCGAGGCAACTGTGCTTCCACTACATTTGGTGCCAATTAAGCGTTCAACGTCGGTTCAAATTCGGAAAATCACGGGTCAAGGAATCTCCGAAGATCTATTGTGTCTGTACGAGCGGCAGTAATTGCGTGCGTTCGCAATACAGTACCACAACAGCGATTTGGTACTCCAACTAACCACGCTCAATTAGAGAAAACAGCCTTTAATTATTAAATGTAACTTATCAAAATAACCTTTTCATTTAATTTTGGATATTACAAGTATTTAATACTAACTTTGGTACGAAATTTCTTTTGCTTTGATTGGTGCAGAAACCTTACTATTTCCGAGACAAAGCTTGTGTATATTATGTACTCCTTATAAGGTCGTATATTGCCTGTTAAAGCTCTGTCAAAATCGATACTTAAAATGTTTCAAAGGTAAGCTCAAAAACTCATTCTATAGATTTTACACATGTAGATACATCTACAAAATTCATATACTTACATTTAACTAGCAAATAAACATTCACATCTTACTTAACAAGGAAGCTTTACGTGAATATGTTAATTATTGGCTGGCTGTTATTTCAACGCGTTCTGAGCTCTCGCCATTTATCAGTACTATGATAAAACTGAACCAAATCCGTATTGCTAAATGTCAACAATGTTTGCATCTCAATAAAACGTTTAGAAGCGAGTCTAGTAAAGGTAATCACGGACATAGCGAACACCTAACCTTTCTCGAATCGATTTGAGCAAGGGACTATGAGTCTTAATTCCATTGCTTTAAGGCGAATGTGATCGCATCTTATGTTGGTTTCATTTGATTTTATCATCGAGGTTATTCGAAGGAAGACGTAAACAGGCGGCCGAGTATAACAAGACTACGGCGAAACCGTTATATAATTGTTAAACAAATATTTTCTAATTGTTTGATTTAGCATTTGAGCAATAATATAAAATATCTTTTCGTCCCAAACATTGACAAATGCAAAGATAATTCTATATAATAATACTTTTCCTATCACGGGATAAAAGCATAAATCAAAAAAACATCACGAAATAATAAATAAGGGTAGAGCCGAAGTGATTTGTTCCTCTTCCAAATTCAATTCACAATTAAAACTGAAGCAATATTTCGCAATAATCTTAATTCCTACACGCTGTGAAAAACAGTTAAGAATATATCGAAAGAGATTCCATAACTAGTTTTTTTTTTTGTATTTTTCCTCGTTTATTTTCGCGCCTAGACGAAGATTCACGAAACGGCTTTCCCGTTGTTTTTGACCTTTACAAATTTAAATAAAACACACGTATATTTAATAAAGGCTAATTCATTGGCGTAAAAAATATTTTAAAATGACCTTGGAATTATAACTTGATAGTTAAAATTCTATAGATTTCTTACGTTACTAGTCGGATATTATGGATATTTTTTTATGGAAAATTTGTAAAAAAACTCTTCATTATACGATTATATTCACGATCACGATTATATTCTGAGAGATATAATAAGATTCCTGTTATTTATTAATTACTGAGAGATTTGTTTTATTGGCGCGATGTTACGGCTGCGACGGTAAAAAGATTAAAAAATATATATATTCAAACTTAATATTAATACGACAGGAATATTTGATTATAACGGAAAAACAGATTTTGTTACGACGATTTGAAAGAAATTTTCTATATTAACCATTTAGCAGTTAAAGATACTGTAGTAGATACAAACCAGAAACAAAAAATAAAACAAAGCGTGATATTGAAAAAATGATGAATGAGGTAAAGTTTTTCATGATGAAAATATAAATAAAAATAACCTCCACTAGTCCATTAGTTAAATTAAAATTTTTATATTTTTTAAAAATAATATTCATCTTGCATTAATACATTTTTGTCTGCAATTAGTACTTGTATGAAACAAAAACGTCCTGAAAAATTATAGTAAATAATAAGAAAGTACTTTATTAATAATAATTTGCATTATGAAATAAGGAGATCACCTTCATTTGAGCGCGTTTTACGATGTTTTCATTCATATCGTTAAGAATGCCAATACTCAAGGTTGAAAATCAATAAAGATTTTATTATTTTGTTTTCGATATTCCAACTATTTGATGACACTTTGTTTTGCGCATTTTATAGCGTTGTTATGATACAGATAAACACGACAGTTGATAAACACGAAACGGCGAAAGCGATTTTCATGAAATTTTATATGCGGGGATTTAGGGGCGATAAGTCAATTTGGTTAAGTTTAATTTTTAGTAACGCCGTTTTAAGCATGTTTCCAAGCAATAAAAAACTGCTACTACTTTTTTTGTTTACTAAATCTAAATATATTGAAAAAAAAAAGACGATTTCCAAAAAAAATACCGGTCGTCCAGGTGCCATGATTTAAGGGCGGACGTTGCCACGTTTTTACTCGAAACACTAAGTAGGTGACATTTCCAATTATTTATTTATTTTTTATATATAAATATTTGAAATACATATCGATTCTGCTACGCTGGTAAATTATCCAACCCGCGCTCAGTGGACTTCTGTATATAAAATAATTAAATAAACGTGACACCTTTTTAAAATCAGTTCTATACACATTTGAATATAACTATCATATTTAAGAACTATAACTTGAAAATACCAAACTTTATATCAAACAAAGTAAATATTCACACCATCCAATTGTACTGTACGTGCTCATAAGCTGATGTTCAAGTTCATCGCCCACATTTTGAAGACAATAAGTCCAAGGTAGGCTGTGTACTGGAGGCGTACAGCCGTACAATACCCAAATTAATTAACATATAGAGTTGACATACTTATTTCAAATAATAATAATAGAGACCATGATGTTATTAATATTAATCATCAATCTTTACTAGATTGATGATTAATATTAATATATAATAGAAATGGTACAGCTTCAAAGCAAAAATAATTGAATGGGAATTTATTTACGAACCAAATATAATCACTAAGAATTAATATTTGCTATTAATTCTTAGTGATTATAATTTGCAACATTTTAACATTAGGTACATTAGAAATAAAATAAGAAATTGATTACTATTTGAGGACCGAGTGTGTATAGTTAGTGCACTAACAATTGATGCATAGTCTATTTACTTTAACATAGACAAAATTATGACAGAGTTATTTACGATTTCTTTCACAGACAAATTACAAGCGATTAAATATTATATGAGATGATATGTGACTAATCGAATTCGTTAACGTAACCTAACTTTATCTCGGCTTGCCGGTAAGACTATTAAAAATTCACATTTCGAAACATCCTCCAATCCTATAAATATCTCATATAATTTCACAATATAGTTTAAATAACAATTTCTCGTGAACAGTAAGCGATGCAGATCGCGCCGAGGGTCGACCCACCCGCTCTCTTCGCTCAGGGACTTATTAAGAGGATATTACCAAATAACTGTACGAGGATCGTAATCGAAACCACACTAATTGCAAAAGCGTATGTTCATAATACAACCGCTGCTCATAATACGAGAAAAATTAAAATCCAGATATTCCCTATTCCATTGTGATAAGATTGAATTTAGCTCGTTATCGTCTTTACGCAATGCGCTAGCGCCGGTGCGCGCCCATCGGAACGTTATTTGTATCTTTTCATACATAAATCATAATATGTTTTTCGTTATACATTATGTATACATATTATGGCTACTTATGAAATCAGATATAATGATACAGTTTTATCTAATCAGGTGATAATAAATCTTAAGCTTCAAATTAAAATAAATTTTAGCTCTAAAAATTTTAACTGTTCTAAATACTTAAACAGAAATGAGCATTAGTAGAAATGAAATAAAATTGAAATGAATTCATTGATTATAACAATTATTTACATACATAGTATGTTCTCTACCTTCAATGTTAACTTTAAAGTTTATCATTTAATGGTTGTCTTTCTCGACTACGAGTTGAAGTAAAACATCGAAAATTAAAGAACCACTAACAAGGTGAGAAAGTAAAAAAATTTCTTACATTACACGTGTGTTTTCATAATGAAATTTTATACAATACATTGAACCTACTAAATACTAAGGTCTGGTGCAAATAATCTTGCGAGAAAGTAGAAACCAGAAAGGTCGTGTGATTGCGTAACGGTGCTTCGTTTCAAGCCGAAGAGGGAAACTAAAAGAAATCCGAGAGTTTTTGTAGTGAGGTTTCTTTTTACTCATTTCAAAAAAAGAGGAGATCCAATCAAATAAGTATTCCATATCCTCGTCAACTGCAAACCAAAATTATGGTTATATATTTTACCTTTACAAATGCTTTCGTATAAATTTGACTGACATTCGGTAGAGATTATCACCATAAAGTGAACAACAACAAGACACTTGCGATTGATACACTGGTAATAAAGAGTACAGATTTTCGCTTCAATTGAAGTCGATTATACTTTTCTGATGACAGGTGTTGTTACTAACACCAGGTGCGGCAACCGCGACAGCGTTCACATGAACGTTGTAAAGAGTTTTTGTGCTGTTTCTCGGGAACCGTGTCATTTTCCAGCGTAAAGAGTGTTTTATATACCGTCTGTTAAGACAGAAGCTATCACCACGCCAACTTCGCAATTAAATCCAGTGATTGCAGCGACATTCGTGGAAAACAGTACCTATTGATACAGACACATTTTTATAACGAAAATGTTTATTAATTTCGGAGCGAGTCGATAATATTTTGACGGGATTTTCTCTAGGTTTAGGGAAAAAGCGATGACTTTAATTACCAACAGTAGCTTATTAACAGAAAACATTTACCTGCAATCTCGGCAATCGCAGAACACAATGGAAACGGCATTTCCTCCGCGAAACAATAAGGACCGGCACACGCGCATGAGAACGTTTTCACTGGCCTTTGCAGTTTTAGGCCGAATTCACAGGTTCAGTCATGGTCGACGCACAATCGACCATTATTACCATTGATAAGACAATTGTTATCAATTACGAAATTCTGTCGCCGGCTCCAGCGCGTGCAGCAAACAATACGAATGCTACCTCGAATTACTTTGCACTTAGGAAATACATTGCTTTTGTTTTGATTTTGTAAAGGAAAAAACTTAAGGGAAATTACAATATGTATATAGATATGTGTTTCAGTTCAAGATATCCACTTAGTCTCTATTAACTATTTTATAAAATGATAATGTGAAGTAAAAATAATACAATTTTATATCAAAGTAAATTTGCTTTCCAATGTCCGCTATTTTTTAAATTATTTTATGAAATCGACTAATTTTTTATAAAGAAGAATTATTGAAGTTGTTATTTACTCACAGTTAAAATACCTTGACTGCGTAAACATATCGTAAATATTGTACATAATATTATTCCCACAATTAGGACAAATTTACCGACGTCTCATATTATATTAACATCCATCAAGTCGTTTAGGCTACATATGTCGTTACCATTCTTATCGGATTAGAACTCGTAACGATCTAAAGTGTGTCTCAATCCTAAGCACAACAAACAGTCATTGTTACTAACAATCTATTGAACTCTGTTCAAACTTATTCCTTAATTTGTTCTGTGCGACTCTTGTTGAAGTTGAAACCGACATGTTATTAGAGAAACGACGAATTAACAATACTTATTACTTATTTTTATATTCATTAACATTAAACTTGTATGTTGTGTATCTTCCTTAATTTTTTGCTTTAGTCTATTGTTCGGTGGGGCATTAATTTTACAAACGATCCCAGAAAATATATTTTTTGTCGATTTGACATTTTAATGATGATTAATTAACATTTGCGTACCAGTGGGCGACAACTAGTGAAAATTAAGCCAGGTACGCACTAGGGAGCTGTAACGGTGCGTTGCAAGTTCGTGTTACCAAGTATCACAGTGGGTACGTGATAATAGCCGGGCACGAGCCAAACTTTCACAGAATTATAAGAGCTCGTACTCTGCTCGTGCTCGTGCTAGACTTGTCTATGTAGATGCAACGAAAACTGGGAGAATAGACATCCCATACATACTAGATAATCATTACCTTACCTTACCTGTAACAGTTACATTTACAGCTCGCTAGTGAATACCCGGCTTTATATTGTCAAAATTCACAGCACGTCGTGGGGCATGATATTATTTTCATTGTTCGTTACGGCGAATATAACAAAAAACTTGATTACGATTCTTCATGAATCTCGAATCCTGGCAGGTAGATAGATGATGCTATTTTAGATATTCTTTAGTCCCTTTTACTGCTTTTATTTTGCCGCCAAAAATTTTAATATACGGCTTCAAAATAATCAGTGATTATGTTCTTTACGTATCTATTGATTCCTATTATCAACGTTACTACTATAGTAGTTTGTAAAAGTATTTTGTCACTCAAATATCTATATGACACTTCTAGTATAGGTACGAAACCGTTAACATATCATCTGAGACAAAAAATCATTAATTTAACTAATCACAACCAAGACTGCTTCACTTAATTGAATCAATTTGAGACAATAAGCGCTAGTTGTAGACGATAATTTAAAGACGATCAATGTCGTCTTAACGAAACTTTCTTCATGCCGCGGAACGAACGCTCCGCGTGACGCTTCAAGGGCAAACCCTTTTCATGGAGCATCTCATAACAATAGCCGATTGATTAGGGTTTACGAAACTACTGATGTAGCGTTTACAATAGCTCGGACGACCAAGGTTTCTCTTGACGATAATGCTTGAACATTTTTTTAGTCTTATTGTAAAATTTTACTTCAGTCGTCTTAACTAATATTATAAATGTGAGTTTCATTGTTTATTCTCAGCTATTTAACCGATTATCACTAAATTATGCATACTCGTTGGTCAGGAGTACAAAAAAAGACGTATGCCGCGAAAAAGTATTCCCGAGAAATAGAAAACTAACGCAGGCGAAGCTACAGAGATTTACCAATAATAATATTCAGACAGGCATATGGCTCTAGTAGATAAGTAATTACCGAGCCGTTTGTTAAATATAACTGATAGATAGGTTTATTACATAATCAGGTCTGAATTATTATCTGTTATATTTTTTACCGTCAATTTCTTACGAGAGTTTACCACGACAAAAGTAAGACATCTTAATATAATTTAAATTCAAATTTTCAAAATTTGAATGTCTGAAATTAAAGCCTTTAAGCATAATAATTGCATTGATCTTGAACACAATAACCCGCAACGCCTCGCACCGCAGACCGCAGAACACGATGAATGAGGGTAGTTACGAAACAAGCATAAAAATGATGTAAATGAATTGTACATAACAATGGAATAGGAAAGGTATGCACGGAAAAACTACGTTATTGCGATGTATTTCATGTGTTCTTTTCGCAAACTAAACTAGAATTTCTTGACAAACTACAAACATTTTTTTCCTTAGATCGGAATTTTGCAAGCACTTTTAATAAGTATTACTTAATATGTGATCATATGTAATATATTTTTAATAATTTATTTAGAAATCGACGTGGGTCTCTGTGGTTGTCCTGAGATCGTTTCAAGTTTTGTCACTTTAAAAAAAAATCATTATAGTTTCCTGTTACGCCTTTTATTATAATTTATGTTTAAATGTTAAAAATTATCTTAAATTATAAGTGTTCTTAGATTGTATATATTCAGATAACCACGGCAAAAACCTATCAATTTATTTCGTGCAAGTTTCTTGCGTTATTAAATCAAAATGAAATACAGTTGAAAACGATAAAATAACAACGTTTCAAACGACCGATAACTGTCAAGCCCTACTTCCTTAACTTTACCTAACATTTCTAGTTACTGTAAAATCTGGCTCGCCTAGTTCATGCATCAGAAAGTTGACAACATTCCTATTCCATATTTTACACGCTCGACTGCGCTTGCATTTAGTCTACCAATATTCTATTACATGCGAAACAATATCGTAAGTTACTCTTTGTTGGGTTAGAGTTAAGGTTCATATTTAATAGCTGCGCAAAATAGGTGTGCATTGTTCGTGGTGGCACGCAAGTGCGTTACCGGCTTGTAATGCTAATGTTCCCACACACGGCTGCCAGCGGTTACGCAAGCGACGCGTAACTTAGCTAAGGTCGGTGCCTCGGAGTTTCACAGTTGAAAAACATATATTTCCACTTCCAGCCATTAATACCTGTTTTTAATTATATATTTTTTATGATATCATACACGCCCACTCTGCTTTATTTCTTTAGGAAATAATAAATGATTGGTGAAAGTCGGTGTCAGATTAGTTGAAGTAACGAAAGTTGAGAATCATTCCGCTTAATTTGAACACAATTTAAAATTAAATGGTATATAATTTGAACCATCAATTCAACCCACAGTTAAATTCATTACTTTAATTAAATTAATAAAAGTTTAAAATTTCGCTTTTATGGATTAAAATGTTAGGAAAGAGGTTCCTTTTTCTAATAAACAAAAAGTACATGCCAGAGATTTTATATGTCTGATTGTAATATTGCTTGTAGGTACTTCAAGGCAAAGTATTACTTTTAGGACGGCAAACAATGTTACAGTATGTAGGCGTGGGTACCCTGCATGTTGTTTTGACTGAGTAATAATATCCTTTTTTTATTATGACGATTCATTTAAACAGGTGAATAACATGCATGTTGAGTTGTTTTGAAGATTCTTCGTGAAGGACTTAAGTGGATTTTAATCTGCGTAAAATGTGGTTGTTATTTTTCTCGAAGAATCGATACGAATTAAACATTAATTTGTTTTTTATTTCGTTCTAAGTAATCATTTCTTATGTAATAAACTACAAAATTGATGATGTAATTGATAAAATTTAGTTAGTAGGTAAATATAACTTAATAAATAAAAGCAATACATTTTTTGCTTTGAGTACATTTTTTAAATTAATAATTCCAAAGTTTAGGTAAAAATATATTCAAGAACTTTATAGAAGAGGCTTTATGGCTTACGATTTTCTCCTTGTTATTAAAACGTATTAACTAATAAAAGTTAGTTATCCTTAATCTACACTTATATATATATGGATATTTTTTTCAATCATTAATAATAAAGAAAACGTTAACAATGCATTCTTAAAAAAGAATGTTCGTGTCAATTCAAGATTTCATACCGATATACTACAATAACTCATATCGAGGGAAAAATACCTACACATGAAAATTTTTGATAAAAAAATTCAAATGAAGATAAATCTAGAAGTTCATTAGGTATCATCAACTAATTGTTATTTAAACTACCCACTATCGTAAATCATTTAACTCCGTCGTATCATATTGACATTCCAAAAAACTTAATTACCTTGAAATCGCTCATCACATTTTATGTCAACCTACTCACATAAAATCATCAGTTAGCAAAACAGTAAAAAACGTACCGAATTAGCACGTTTACGTATTTGGATTACGATGACTATTATATAAAAACGAGCTGCTCATCCCGGCTTGATATTGGTTACATTGTGGACTTCGCAATCTTTCCCCGGAGTTGACTTCAACGAAATCGAAACGAAATCCGAAAAAACGATTTGACGATTAGTAAATGGGTTATATTTCCCTTTTTCAAAAATTTAAAAACATATTAAAATAAACCTTTTATCAAACATTAGAGTTGGTGGATTTTAAAATTGTTTTACTTGTATGTGATTCCATGTTCCATGAAAATCTAGGAAAGTACGATCTCTTAAACATACCTGGTATAAAAGTTTTGCCCTCTTTCCTCTCGTTCTGGTCCTCGCTCCTCGCCACCGCATCAGACTCCACCGTCGGCTCCGAGGAGCCAGTCTCCTCCTCACATCTCCCGTCATTCACGAGGAGGAAAGCGCACACACACACAAACATAATCCTTATGAACTCCCGCATTTTATTGAGCATCGGTAACTATATGCTGACGTCAGTAAGGGCCATTTTTAAATCACTGGTCGTTAACGTATGATCCGACCTAACAGTCACATTTTCGCCGATTGCAACTAGCTACGCGTTTCCTTCAATGACATACGTGTACATAACATCGTTTAGAAAACACACCCGCGTGTACGATATCACATGCTCCGATTGACACATGCACAAATATTTGTTGGTATTATATTAGATAAAAAATATTTCGGGATCGAGTTTAGAACGGAATGTTTTTCGATCGATTTCAAATTCAAATTCGGAATGTACACACGCACGTTCAACTATTGTCGCGTTAGCGAAGGTACTGGCGCATTCATTGGTGGGAGGCATCCCCCACTCGTGCGCGCGCGCAAGCCTTCAATGGACGCTGCACCGCTACAACTAGGGTCGCCAATTTTTTGAGAAAAATAACATAACACATTCTTTTAATGGAAAAATATAAAATATTTGAAAGAAAAAGTAAATATTAATCAATATTATATTGTTATCAGCTTAAAAACATATTTTTGCATGTTTTTAGCACACTATACCTATATTTTATTCTTTTAAAGGGAAGGCTTAAATAATTTTTTACTTTAATACAGATTCTTTGAATAAAAACAAAAAAAAAAACGATTATTTTTATGCACAAGTATAAAATATATTTATCGAAAATAAATAGCTATCTAGCCACAGCCTCACTGGTAGTCACGTAAAGTAAAAGTAACAGCCTGTAAATATCCCACCGCTGGGCAAAGGCCTCCTCTCTTATAAAGAAGAAGAGCTTAATCCACCACGCTACTTTCCTGCTGGTTGGCGGATATACATGTGTCACAATTTCCCCCGACACATGCAGGTTTCCTCACTATGTTTTCCTTCACCGTCGAACACGAGATGAATTTAAACATAAATTAAGCACTTGATAAATCAGCAGTGCTAGCCGGGGTTTGAACCTGCGATCATCGGTAAAGATCGACGTGTTCTAACCACTAGGACATCTCGTCTCCACATAATCAGTGGTTTCTAATATTCAGATAGGTTATCTGAGAAATCGGCATCACTGTTATTAAAAAATAAAATCAATATCCACTTTGACATTAACAGTTTATTGTAAAATATAAAAATAAAAGATTTTTTAATTTAAAGGATTTTTATAAAAAAATAGTAATAGGAACAAATTTTTTCATTGAAGTAAATAACTATAAATATAAAACAGTTATTACAGGTAAGTTTTTAATAAATTAGATATCACAACAGTGAAAGTATTCTGATTTATTATTTAAAAAAATAAAAATAGGATTTCATTTGACAAATTCAATCTATTTAATATTTAGATAATCATATTTTTTATATTTCAATGACTTCCAAATAAATGATATATTGATTATATACAAGATAAATGAAATGTTTATATTATAATTATTAAGAAATGTCAACAATTTTCATAAATGTTAAAAATAAATATTTATATTAATTAAATATAATTATGACTTAGATATTTGTGTACAATCTAAAACAACACAACACATAGTGTATTCATTTTTAACTAAATTAAAATATACAAACATTATCAGGTAGACTGTTTCAAACTCTGTAAAAGAATTATATCTAAGTAGTGGAAAGCTGACAGCAGTTTGAAATTTAATCAATCTGCCAAAGGTGAAAATAGTTACATGCAATATCTTCTACATGTAGTTTTTTTAACTTTTCCTGATTGTCTCACATCAAATAAATAGGACATAATAATATTTTGTATTTTAAACAAAATTAACTGATGAAAATAATGGACAAGAACTTACTTTACACAATTGTAAATTTTCATCATCCTCACCTATGTTCTGAAAGCTTCTCTTGTTTATATCTAATAAGGTGTTTAATGATACACTTCATTCTTTCAAGTTTCTTCCGAAGCCTGCGCCTGCCCTGCCACATTATGTTCAGTCTACGTTTTCTGTTATCGGCAATGATTTCAAGTCTCCTCACTTTATATTTTAGTTTAACAACTTCTTCGGTGTCTGTTGGTTCGACATCAATTGGAAGGAGGTTCGAAATGGTCGGCTCGGGAGCCTGGCAGGGCTTCAAATTAAAAAATAAAACGATAAAATGTTGAAATTAGAGAAGCTAAAGATAAACAAAAACAGTGAGCAAAGAAGCAGGTTGGTCCTTGATGTTATGTTGATCCCATAAACATTTGCAGATGGTTCAAACTTAGTTGCTGGTTTGAAAATGAACTATAATAATATCATTCAATCTTAAATAAGTTAAATAAATAATTAATGTTAAAATTAGTCAAGTTTTGCTATAGCTGTAAAAATTTTTGTTAAGTTATGAATATTTAACAAATGTTTTGCTTACAGATATATTTATAGAGGGTACGGCATCTATAGATAGACGCCGCAACCCACTTTCAGTTATATAAAAATCCTTCATATCAAAATGTTCTGAACACACTGCACTAGAAGCTGTAGCGGACCACTCCTCACGATTCACAGCGATCTCCCACAATCGTTTTCGATCCGGATCTCGAGGAAATCTAAAACATATTCGTTTTATACCTCTGATAAGGAATTTATTTATCATAAAGAAACTTTTAAAATAAATTTGTAAGGGTATAATAACTAATATTAAAACCTTTCACTTTACATATTATGTTATAAGTATTATACTAAAATAACTG
The DNA here is from genome assembly GCA_037950945.1 of Hypolimnas misippus. Taxonomy (NCBI): domain Eukaryota; kingdom Metazoa; phylum Arthropoda; class Insecta; order Lepidoptera; family Nymphalidae; genus Hypolimnas; species Hypolimnas misippus. The sequence goes on from JBBEEQ010000012.1 coordinate 94,947, forward strand.
TTAATACATCATGAATAATGAGACACAAAAGCATATATTTATTAGCAATAGTATCTAAGTAATTTGTGTTATAATGAAGATATTAAATACGGAAGAAATTTACCTGTGAAATGTAATGCCATCTTTATTTTTAGATATTTTAGCAGATGTGTTTTTGCACATAGCCACTGCGCAGCACACCATATTACATGCGGTTTTAATTTAAATATTTCTTTTGTTATTTATTAATTCAAATGAAAAATGTATATTTATTTATTTTCTAACAAACCGCTTCCTTTCACATCTATGTAAACGTCAAAGTCACGATGGCAGTGACATCAGTTAGAGTTTGAGGTAAAGAGTATACAATACTACACACGTAAGAAGAGGCAGGATTACCAAAGGTATAGTTTATTCACGTAAATGTGTAAATACAAGACGAGTCCGAATTTGCGCAATGTTGAGTAAACCAAACCTCAAACATTTAACGTATATCAGGGATTGCCAATAATAATTAGTACTATTTGGAGTTAGTACAGTAAGAATTGTTACGAACCAACTTTAAATCGTTATAGATCCTAAACAGTAATTCTAATTGTTAAATAATATGAGGAACCTAATAATGAGGTTTAAAGACCTATGTAACAATACCCCACTTGATATAGATCGTAAATTTTCATTTTTTTATCTTTCCAATTTTTTATGCATTCTATTACACTTGTGTAGTCATGGCGTATCAATTAACGTATCGTTTATCAAAATTTGCCCACGCGTTTGGTCCATATAATGCCACAAAGGTACCACATACATTTATTTATTTAGAAATATCAACAGAGATAATTAATGCCGACAATGTATCTTAATAACATATAAAGAAAATTAATTGAACCTCTTATTATAGATATTTACAACATGACACAAAAAACAACAAAAGACAAAGTTTACACAATAACAAAAAAAAAATAAAGTAATAAGAAAGAAATTAAAAATTAGTTAGTGTTGATATAACAAAGTAAAAAACAACGATAGTTATAGAGAAATTAATTATTAATTACCTCTCAGATATTTATTTATTTTAAAATTAAAACTAAAATGACTGATAAACACATTACTCTTCTTTGCGTCGCACAGTTGGGTAATAATTATATAAATTAATGGATATATATTAATGGTTTTATATTAAATCATTAGATATATCAATTACTAGGAAATAATCAAGACACAAAACTGGAGCTTTTCACAATGATCTTTTATAACTATAGATAGATGTAAAATACGTTTATACTATTTGACGTTAAAGATCTGTAACCATTTCTAACTGTAACATGCTCAAGATTGCTGGACAATGATGTCCAAAGTGGTCGAAACTGGATGCGAAAGTCCATAAGCTTATAACATATTATCTATTGATTCTTGCCGGTCCTTCTCAGTAGAGACTATATTATGAATTGTAGACAGCTTTATAAAAATCTAAAAAAATTGACATCTAAAGTGACGCTTGCAAAGTTCTTTAAAAAGCAAACAAAAAATATTTTGAGTTTGACTTTGAGTTAATATCATTGCGTTCTTGATTTTCGAGACCTCATAGTCTCAGATTTAATAGAGTAAAATAAAAAGTGGAGCCTAAAAAGTGATCGCTTAGGAAATTGACGACTGAATTGAAATTGAGGCTGACAGCTTATTACTAGTTAGTTAAGGCAGCTTGATAAGTTAGCCGTTCAATTAATAACCTAGTCTCCTATATACATAGCCACATGTATATACTTAATATTACTTATTGAAGATTATAAATTTCTGGAATACTTTATAAAATTTTGAAACATATTCATTTGGATACTCTTTATAAAACAGACAGACAATATTAATTGAATATTATAACTTCTAATGTTATAAACATTAAAAATAAATCTTAAAATCAAGTAGGGTTAAAAAATTGTATAGCATAAAACTTTCAAGTATAATAAAGGTAAATTAATAAATAAATATTTTAAATTGCTGCATCAAATATCGTGTGGAAAATATTTTATAAGTATATAATTCTGTCTCGTATGTTATTTAACAGATAATTATTGCATGTCGACAGTACTACAGAGTGATATCTTCATTATTCTTTTATTCCGTCGAAACCGCACGGTGTGACCGAACCGCCCACATTTAGCGGCCATAATAGAGACATAAATTAAGGGTTTTCGATAAATAACATATTGTCGGCCGCACTGAATCCATAGCTAGTGTTGTCATCTTTCATAGAGTTATATTATCGATACTTATTTTGTAATTTTATACTTTTATCATTTACTGTAATTTGTAACCATTTACATTCTCATGTGACTGTTTGTACTTCAGAAAAATTTGCTATGAAGAAAGTATCTGAATTATTTTTTAATTAAGTTTGTATAACTGAATAGATACATACATCACAAATTCAGTTTGCGTTAAGTAGTGTATTCAGTTATGGATTATTAGCTTATTGTAAAATTTTAAGGTAGATAAAAATTGGCATGTATTTAATTTTAAAAAATGTGAATAACATATTTATCAAATTAACATTATTAATACAAATGTTTGTGTGAATATGTATATTGGTTCCTAATTCACAATGTAAAGACTAAATAGATTTGAGTAATATTCGTAATAGGAATGTATTTAGATAATTTAGATTTTTTATTATAATTCAAATTTAAATTCAGAAAATGTATATAAATCAGAACTCTTTGTCTAAATCTGAACAGATATAACTAAGAGTAATTTAAATTACAACTCAGTGAAATTTGTCTTGAATACAACAGTATCTACTGACAAAAAAGATTCTTTCATACTGTATGTTTAAATGAACTAAGGGTATACTTTTTACATTTTCTTTTTAAAAATGTATATTCATGACAGCCCCAACGAAATAAATCCACAAACGTTTCATATAAAATAATATTTCTTCGAACGTGAGGGTTCGCGTCTGCTAGTCTACATACATGGGGAGTCTATAAATATGAATCGTTGCCTCTTTACTCAGACTATTTGTGTCCAGCCTTTCAAAGAGTACACATTAAAATGATTCAAGCTTTCTTTGATAGCTTAGAAGACCCAAAGCGACCACTCCTCGGTCCACATTACTGGAGTCTTAAAAAAGTTGGTGTCATTTTACCCAAAAATACGATTAGTAAATCACTCATCGTATTATTTCATGAATTAGCTTCTATTTTTGTTTTAACACAGTTCATAGAGCTGTATATTATAAGATCTGATTTAGATCTAGTAATTACGAACCTGAGGGTATCAATAGTCAGTTTCATATGTATCGCAAAGGCAAATAGTATTATCATTTGGCAAACAAGTTGGAAAGAAGTGATCGAGTATATAACGGAGGCCGATAAAGATGAAAGAGAAAATACGGACACATCTATGAAGCGAATCGTGAACTCGTACACGAGATACTGCCGTCGCCTGATAAAATTCTATTGGATTCTCATGTTGATTACTTGCTTTTGTGTAGCGGGAACTCCTCTAATAAAATATATGTCTTCGAGAAGCTACCGTGAAGGTGTTAAAAATGGATCAGAACCCTTTCCTCACATCTTCATCTCTTGGGTGCCTTTCGATAAAAATAGTTTTCCGGGGTCTTGGGTAACAGTTTGTCTGCATATAGCATGTTGCATCTACGGTACTGTAATGATGGCTTCATATGATTCGATCGTTGTAGTGATCATGATATTTTTTGATGGGAAATTGAAATTATTGCGGGAAAAATGTAGAAAGATGTTTGGCTGCAACGGCTTAGGTGTTACCGACGAACAAGCCAAATCAACGCTTCAAGAGGTTCATTCTATACATAATCTTTTGTTCAAGTAAGTAATCATTTTATTTCAGAATTATATGTTAGTGCACAGTGTTTTCATAATAATATCAATTTTAAACAGTTGAATTTGTATTGTTTAAACGAAGTTTCATGAATATTTACTTATTTAATCATTAAAATAATTTTGCTCATATACATCTGCCTTTTAAAGCATTAATACTGCTCACATTCGCAGCAGTACTAATTTTCCACACTAAACCCTTGACCATCTAAAATACTTGTAATATTATTAATATAAACATTTAAATATTCTCTATCTTTAAGATATTATGTCTGTAATATAATCGACTATACTTGTAGGCTAAATAAGCTAAACGCCGCTAAGCTAGACCCACAACTTTTTAAGAAATTATAGTGACTACATGTAACATTTTATCAAAAATTGATCCATAATTCTGAATTCTAATAAGTATTACCAAACTTTAACACTAAAAACAGGCTTTTAACGTAATCATAAAAATGTTTATTTGAGGTCAAAATCTAACCAATATAATTAAAAATTAATTGGAATATGATTGATTGGATGACATTAATAATCTCTACATTTTGTACTAGGTATATTTCAAAGTCTTCAATTTTGGCGACTGTAGGTGATCTTGCTTGAAAATAAACGAATTATTTAAACAACTGTAATAGACTCTTAATTTCCCAAGACTGGGCAATGCTTTCCTTTCCTATAAGGTAAAAGGGGTTTAATCAGAAATTGAAATTCCTTCCCACACATGCAGGATGAGATCGACGTGTTGTAACCATTAAATCATTTTACTTCATTAACCAAACAAAAGAAAAAATAGAATAGAAGTGGTAATCCTTTTATTACGAACTGGCTTCTCGCTTCAATATTGCACGGATAACATATTGCAGACATATTTAAAATGTAAAATTCTTTATACATTCTTCGAAATCTGTTGTAGGTTGACCAAGAATTACCACAAATGCACTCGAACTAACGATTTTTCTTCTATTATGCAGACATAATTAGCGTCATCCAAAAATATATCACAATATATACGATATATAAATAAGTTGTGGCCTAATAGTATCTGGTAACTATAAGTAAGCTATTATATACTAATCGAATTACCTGGTTATGCTTATATTCGGTAGTAAGAATGTAGAAAAAACAAACACTCCTTTTTCAGTACAAGATTACACGTAAGAAAAAAGAAATTGCATGTAATGTACGATGGCTATCTCCTAGGTTAATAGAAAATAATTGCATGTATGTAGTCATTTTGTACGTGAAATGAGATTAAATAAATAATTGAGTTTCTGTAGTGCAGTAGCTTCACGTAGAAATTAATTTGAAATATGACGACTCAATAAAACTTTTAAAATATAGTCTTCTTGTAATTAAATTTGAGTCTACAACTCATGCTAACCAGGCCACCAAGAAGAGGTGGTCAAATTTGATTAGGCATGAAATCAATTGCCTCTTGTAATGATATTTAGGCTCAGAGATTAAATTTTATTCTCTAACTTATATTTCTACCTAATTGGATCTACTTTTCTTACATAATCTAATGAAAAAATCCTTTTCTTGCATAGATGTGGTTTGTAGCTGAGATCTTTAAAAAATGTAATAATTTAATTTTCCTCATTACGGCAAAATCTAATTCATATAAATATGAAAGCCATACTATAATCCGATTATAAACATCGATCTCACAAAACGACGACGACGACCTATTGGCGGTACGTTTACTTAACATTTAAACATTTTTTTTTTAAACTTTATATATATATATATATATATATATATATATATAAATAATTGTGTATAATAATAAAATTTTTATAAATAATAAAATTATATAAAATTATATAAAAAGCCAGTATCTTAAAACATAACATAATTCAACTTATAAAACTATTTACTAAGCGAAATAACATTCGTTTCACTATTTATCGATACTATTCCCGAACTATCCCGTGACGGTTGATCGACGGAAGGCGCCTAATTAACTGTAGTTACGCAAGAACAAAAAACAGTATTTTAAGTCTTAAACGATTTAATTTTTGTTTGTTTCAGGTATTCGAAATTGTTCGATTCCTTACTATCGCCGGTAATGTTTTTATACGTAGTGATGTGTTCACTTATGCTTTGTGCGTGTATATTTCAGCTCACCGTTAGTATTGTAGTTATAACGTGATTTCGTTTTAATTGATTGCCACACAAATTTCATTTTTAGATAAGTTAAAAATTTTGTTCTGTTTATTTAATAAAATATTATCTCTACAGATAGTGACCAATACAATGCAGAAACTATTAATAGTACAGTATTTTGTTTTCGCCATAGCCCCCATCTTTATGTTTTGTTGGTTTAGCAGCAAAGTTCTTGACCAAGTATGTTAATGTATTTCTTTAATGTCAAATTGATGATATTTTTAATATTTAAATAAAATATCGCTAATATTACTTTATATTTATTATGTCTACTGTTTAATTGCCTTGAGTGATTGAAGAGGTACCCTATAATCCTCCTCAATAAATGAGCGATCCAATCCAATACGCAATTTCATTTACTTCGATAACACTACTTATCCCAATTGTTTTCATTTAATAATCAAGCTACGGAACCATTTTTAATGAAAACTGTATGGAACCAATCCGAATAAACTAAATCGATTAATAAACGACGGACATTAAAATTGTAAAACATTAAAAATGATCACTGCGAATTGAACACCTCCTCTTTGAAGTTGATTAAAAACAATTTTTCAAATCGGACACGTAACTTTTGAGATAACTAGGTTAAAATAAACAATTTTTTCAGCTTTATAATAAAATATACCTAGATAGATATAGGTATTGGAGATGTACAGCTTTATTACATTAGCATAGAAACAACAACCGCATTAATTCTTGTAGAGTCAACAAGTAATGAAGGGGCCATATGAAAGTGACTGGTGGGCGATGGGCATAAAGCAAAGAAGGGAAGTCCTCATTTTGACCGAACAGCTGAAACTATTTCCTATATTCAAAGCGGGGCCGTTCAACGATCTGATCCTTTCAACCTTCGTAACAGTAAGTGTTGAATAAAGTTTGATAGGATATAAAGTAATTACACTACAAATAACCGACGTTGATATGAATCGTTTTTTTTCGATTCGTAAACAAAAAAACTCTAAACAAACACAGAAGTTGTACTCGTAGTGATGTAAACATTTAGTTATCATAGACGAACATGCAAATGTTTGCTACTATATAAACAAATAAAATACTTACGTACATAATTATTATATTGAACATAAGACGACAATTGGATGCTGATAAGCAATAATGTGTCAAAAAATGAAATTCGGAGATATTGATGTATTTTGATACTGCATCACATATATAACATTATTCAATAAAAAATAAAATCATATCAACGAAATAACTTCGAAAAAAATTTTCTTAATTAATTGTTTCGAATTTCAGGGTCGTTTCATATTTTGTCATTTAAACAATAATCTCATATATTTAAAAAAACTTTTTACTAAATAATATATTGGATATATCAAAAATTCATTATAACTTTTATCAAAAAAAGAAAAGAAAATATAGATAAATAATTATTCTAACAAATTTATTAAGAATAGATTTGGCATCTTTAGACGCCATTTTCTCACAAGGAAGTTCGTGAGGCTTGACACATTATTGCTTATCAGTGTCCAATTAAACAAATTACTTGTAAATTTTGTTCACAGACTTTCACAAGAGTTTGCCTTTGTGAGGTTACCCAGGAAACTGTTACCAGGTTACAGAATAGTTTTAGGTATATCAGTTACGAGTGTAAAACTTACAAGTGCAATTCGCGCCCAATGCATTTTTCATTATTTTGGATAAAGTACTATTGACTGAAATATAAACGTTACATAATTGTTTTATGTTTACTATGATAGCTATATACGTAAGATATTTCGTCTTCCATTGAGAAGTTCTGTTCTTTATATAGCCATGATGTTGTCCAGCTTCCGATAGGAGTAGAATCTTAGGTAGAAGAAGAAATTCTCTATAAACATATAAACCAACGAATCTCTGTTAATATAGAATATTACTCGATATATATGTAATGAAAAATAATTCATAAAAACGATTAACAAATAAAACAAAAAAAAAAACACAAACATATAAAAAAAAGTCTTAAAATGTAGATTTTTTGCTGACGTTACATATCATATGCTACTCCGGGAAAGAACATTACAATCTAACAATTACTTACACTTCAAATTCTGGATAAATGGAATAAAAAGGGTTAAAAAATAGGATAAATTATTAATTACTAATATGCTCGTTTTTATGTTTGTTATTACAGATTATAAAAGGATCCTACAGCTACTACGCACTGTTGAGGAGCTAGAACACCAAGAATTGTAACGGAAACAATTACATAGTTGTTATTATATTGCATAATTTGTAGTTACAGTAGTACGCACCCAACACGATTTTTATCAATAATAAATTATCATTCATACCCAGTATTCTTTGTTTTATTTGCAATGCAATAAAAGAAATAGCATTAAATTGATTATTTTTATGTGAAGTATTATTTGGACTGGAACCTTTATTTTTACTAAACAGGTGTCTTTGATATCATTTTAATACGTTATTGAAAGTTTAAAAAATTCGTTAAGTTTATTTATATCGTAGCTTTATTTCTTAATTAAAGAAGTCACCTTAATCAAAAAAATTGCTAACTATATTCGAGGTACGAAATAACATTTATTATTGCAAGTTATATTTCAATTAAGACGAATAATAAACATTATCTTCAAATTTAATTAATCGTCTTCGAAAAAGGAGGAAGGGGAAAAAATACATACAGCCGAACATTTCTATGTTGGCTGTATGTTTTTTTTATGTTTGTTTACCGATTGTATACAGGTCAGGATCTGATGATGGGATCCTGGAGAAATCGAGGGAACTCTTCAAATATTATAGGCACACAAATATTGATTTAGGTATTTTTGCTAGTAACTCGTGCATTTGCTCTCTGATAGCCACATTTAAAAAAGTGGAGTTGATGATGAAGACCACTGTAGGCTACCGGAACTACTCAATTTTTTTTTGAAAAATAAATTTTCCTAGCCAGAAACGAACACCTTGATTTTACAAAAAATTAACATTCTGTATTATTGCACCATCTGATACTGTAACATATGTATGTATTATAAGGATCAACTTCAGGGAGGTAATAGTATACAGTTAACTGCAACAAAAAGAAAAGGCAAATTTTTTTACAAAATTCTATCAAATTCATACATTAAAACTTTAGTAATTCTTCAAAAAACGATCATACTTAAAGTGAAATTTTAAAATTATAACGGGATGTTGTAACGCTAATAGGGAGTGAGTACAATAGCCGAGTCGAGTGAAATGTAGATTTCAATAAATCAATTTTTTTAAGAATTATCTAAACCTACCTAGGTAACGGAGTAGGTGAGGGGGACTAAACCAAACGTCACATTCTATCAACTTTGTATAGCTCACATAGAAAAAATAGACAAACATAAAGGAAGTTACTGTGAGTTATTCATTTTATATATTTTCGATTGTATCGTTCACACTCTTCCTCTTACTTTAGTAGGTGACTAGCATTTTGATGCAACCTATAAACAAATCATTCGATGTAATGCAGACTTTCTTTCTAAGCTTACCGGGACCCGTGATTTACCCACATATTTGATTATGTCTGTGTAGAATCGATTACTTAACTTCTATTTAATGTAAAGTTTTAATATAATTTTGTAAAAAAATAAAAATTTTCCTTTAATTTGTCGCTTACTATTACTTCCCAAAAGTTGATCCTTACAAGTGACACTAATTAGTGGGCTCTATACCTGGCCAGGAAAATCATGAAATCAAAAAAACATATGATGCAGTTTTAGATTTCTCAAAATCAGACACGAGACTCCTTTAAGTATTTTAGGCGATTCCAGTTCCAGATTTGGCCCATCAAGCCGAGTTAAAAAAGTCACCCGATATATAATACAAGGAGAACCTCGGCGGGAACATACTGTTTTACAGTCGAAATTTTAAAGACTAACACCAAGCACTTTTCTTAAACATTTATAGTGAAAACCGTGGAGGAATACCGTATTTGAGTTAGTGTCTGCTTATAAATACAACCAAAAAGTTCCCAAATCCAAAGTAAAAAGCTCCTTTCTGGAGCAGTACCGCAGACTATTATAACCTTGCTTTGCAGGAGACATGCCAAGCATTCTGTAATCCACGCGAACGAAGTCGCGGGCACAGCTAGTCTCTTAATAAATTTGGCACAATCAGGAGAGTGAAAAATATCTATATCACCCATGGATAAAATTTCATTATACGTTTCCATGAGTCTATTCAAGGGAGCATATTTCCCTACGTTTGTCCTAGAATTGTTCCGTTTAAAAATTTTCGTAATAGGGTACCTAGGGATAGCTCAATATGATAGTAAAGCAATTTATAGTCGTCACAATGCCTATAGTGTAGTGGAGCTGATGATGCGATACCAGAATAACTCCTCAATCATTCACTGCCCTGCATCGGGAGAAGCAACACTTTGTAAATGGTGATAAGCAGTACAATTTAAGCTATTATACTTACGTGCGACCTTAATATACTTGTAACTGATAAGTGTAAAATAAAAATAAAAATGATAAAAAAACAAACCAACTTCAAAACCGAAGCAAGTAACCCAAAGAGAAAAAAATCAATACTTTATACCACATTTTGAAGTCGGTGCCAGCATTGAGCCGAGCATAAATTGCTTAGCAATCATATTGAAGCAATCGAAACCCGTAAAATACTCGTTATTGAGTTTTGGTGCGTGGTATTTATCATCAGCTCCACCTCATCAAATGTGGCTTTTTGTGAGAAAATGCACGAATTACTGTCAAAAATACCTAAATCGGTATAGGTGTGTCTATAATATTTGAAGAGTTCCCTCGATTTCTCCAGGATCCAATCATCAGATCCTGACTTCATGACGACGGTACCACAATGAAAGTATAATCTTTTAAACAAAAAAAATAAATTGAAAATCGGTCCTCAAACGGCGGAAAAATCAATGAACAAACATAAAATAAATTTAAAAAAGATACATTCAGTCGAACATAGAACCTCCTCCTTTTTCGAAGTCGGTTAAAAAATAAATATTTTCTACAACATTTTGATGTCGGTGCCAAGTAAAACGTTCGAAGTAGGTGCCAAGTATAATGGTTTTAAATGCTATTCACAGGCACCGAAGTTTTTATGAGTATTTAGAATATCCAGTATCATAGTTAACTCTACAGTAGCTTCATACATGGGGTAGCCAACATACAAAAACAAAAGGCGACTTTTTTGGTAGCCTAATATTATATTATTTAAAAGGTATTTAATCTATTTATAACGCATAGATTAAATAATAAAAACGTCATCTAAATATTATGATTTTTTATCTTCTCCGTTTAGCTAAAAATCTCATTCACGACAGACTTACCTTCCTCAGCACGAATAGATAAAAAAAAAAATAGAAATAGTAACCCGCCTTTTGACATTTTTCTCTTTTACGGAAGTCTTTATTTTCATTTCTATTTACAGATTTATGGTTTTAATATAAATATTTATGGAGAAACGAAAAACAAATAAACGCATTGAGAGATAAACGTTCATTTTATAGACTAAATCGCGTTTCGATTCATCGTGCGCGAGTTCAATAAACTTGTAAGTCAGGTCGGTAGTGAGGCCTTTTAGAAATGTCATTATTGGTTATTGATATTTATAGCGAATGTTTAGTGTATTTTAGCTAACTTTCTGTGTTCTTATAAGTGTTTTAACGAACTGATATGGATAACCAAAATCCACAAGAGAGGACTGTTCCGATACAATATGTGCGTGGATCGCGAGCGTTTCGTCAGTTCAAGAATCCGCCCCAGCCTCATATGTGCATTCAAGACACAATAAAGGATACCACAGAAAAACTTTACATTAACGTGCTCGGATGGCAAAAAATTGCTAACCCCAAGCAGTATTCAGATCCTATACCTTTATATGGTGGAATGCAGGTAAATTGTTTAACTGTAGGGTAATATTTTTGTCTAAATGAAAGAAGTAAATAATCAAAACAATGAGTGAGTAAGATACCTTTAAATAGTAAATAATTTAATATGTAATGTTTGTAATGCAAATCATTTATTTTTGATTGAAGTATAATAATAGAGTACCTACTCTGTAAAGGTTTCGAGTGTATCTGAATTATACCTACCATTACAATCACAGGTTCATCAAGGGTGCGGGCCCAACAGTAATCGACCTCCGCTACTAGTATTTGCAGTAATGGTCAACCCTGACATATTGAAGGCTAATGGCAAAAATGCTTCCAACCCAACGGTAATTGTAACATCCTCTAAACGTCATATACGGAGCTTATCTTCTAGGTGTTAAGTCTAGTGTGTCACATAATTCTATTGTTCACAATCGATGATTTTGAATGAATGTTCTATCAATATCTTGTTATAGCAAAACCTTAATTCTTAAAGCCGAGAAGTCCATATCACTAAATTTTACAGGTGGGGCACTAAAATGATATTTCTAATAACTTGGAAAATGAAATATTCAAAATATTTATAAACAATTATTAAATATTTTGAATATTTCAGTTATGGCCTTAATAAAAACATAACTATTCTACTATCTTTATTTATTGTGATTTTCGTTACACTTATTCATATGGAAATCCCTGGCTCGCGAATTAAGATATCACTATGGAAATTGTAAATTAATAAAAAATACAAGTAAAAAAAAATTTAAGTCACATTTAATTTATCACAATGTTACAGGATCGGGAAGCTTTGGTCAGTCTGTTGTGTGACTTTGTAGAGGCTATGAATCCTGGGCTGGTGCTTATGAGGAACCCAGTAATATTAAAAGACAGAGACTTAGCGGGAGAACTAAAGGATGTGTGGCTGGCTGTACAGAACAAAAGAGAAAGAGAGAAGGGATTAAATCAGGATGTTATGTACAAGGTAACATTTACATTATGTATAAATAAGTTACATGGGAAGATGCTCTTAATAATTTATTCTCTTTTTATTAAAATATTATTGAAAATATGAAATACCTATAAAATACACTTTCATATTTTTGTTATACAGTACATGAATTGTAGAAAACATATTTATTAATTTTGAAGACTAATAGTGGATTGTACCTTAACTGCTAACTGTACATAAAAGTAGAACATAAACTAAAAAAGTTCCACTAATTTAAATCCTATTATCCAATCAGTTTTGTCTATTTATATCTAATCTATCTCCTCATATATTTAATTAGCTTTTGCTTGTTGCTTAGCTCACGTATATGTCTATTTTAATTGTAGCTTTCAAACTGTATTATAATTTTTACAATAGGTTCATTAGTTCCAGATTTTATATCTCAAAAACAATTTTTTTTCTCTTTATCTATATTATATAAGAATAGATCTATAATAATAACATTTATAATGAATTTAAACTAAAATCAGTGTAAAAAAAAATTAAAATTTTAAAATTTAAAGTTTTATTACTTCCAGGTGTACGACATAGATGGCATTGGGAGCGAGGATGTCAATGAAGATGAACAAACAAATGGTAGAAATTGTAAACCACATGACAACGGGTCACCAAATAGAACTCAGAATTGTGACAAGAAGAACACAGTGAAGTCATCCAAGCAAATACTCAAAAATGCTGGTCAAAAGTCGGAGTTTGATTCAGGTATGAACAACTGTCAATTGAATCAAAACCATTCCAATAGAGACAACAGAAGCGGCAACACAGATGCAGACACTACTTACTGTACACCAGTATATGGTCAGATAGTATCAAGTAGAGAAAATCATAATCAAATCAATGACATACAACAGAAATTTGCTGCAAACGAAATGACAAAACCATCTAGTTCGTATAAGAAAGATTGGCAATCACAGGGAAAACCTTCACAAGGTTGGGATGAGTTTTCGAAACGTATCCTATCTATAAAAGCGGGTGACGGTGATATTAAAAAGCAAAAATCAAAAAATGATAAAGCAAAGCCCATGAGCAACGGCAAGTCACATTTCGATTTTTTTCCAGTGTTTGACAATAAGACTACCGTTAGCAACGAAACAGAAACTCCAACAGACGACGCTACAGGAAAAAGTCTAGTAAAGGAACAGGAAATAGGAAATGAAGACAATTCTAAAATAATTATAGACCCAATGCAGAAGCTAGTTCTGCATTCGACTGATAACAAATTATGTGATAATAAGACAAGTGCTCTCAGCTCATTTAGTTCATAATTTCATAGCTTTTACAGAAACTTTTGTATGGCGAAATGTATTGGCTTAAATGTTGTTTATGAGACATGTATTTAACATAGGAGGAACAAGGTGGCTAGTCAAGTATGGATAGAACGAAATAGTGATTCCATTTTATGATTTCTGTTCTGTGGAATGTATCAATAGTTTGCATGCATTAGAATGAGTAATATTTAATATAAAATTGACCAATTTAAATTATTTCTCAATCTCATTCTGACGTCTCTCCGAGTGTGTTGTGTGGGACAGGAACTGAAGTGCTACATATGTTTGACAATTATGGAGCATAGAAGTAAGGAACTGAATCTTTTTGTAGTAAAAGTGTTTTTCAAAATGTATAACATTAGGCTCAGGCTCACTTTAGCATTTGAAAAAACCTGTGATAGAGTCTATCAAATATAAAAGAAATAACGAAATTAATTTTAATTAATCCCTATACAAAAAAAGAATATGCAAAATTTTCTAACAAAATTTTGAATAATTCTACAATTTATAAACATATAAATGATTGAAAAAGGCGCTGAATTAGGTGTTTCCTCCGCTTAGCACAGGTACAGTCGCGCTACACGAGCGCCATCTATGTCATACATTTCGAAGGACACTGGGTTAGTACCCGCCTGAGACAACGCTCCTTACGGCTGCACTCCATACTGCCAATATCCTGTCTCGAATGCCATTTTTTCTGGTTAAGGGCGTCGAGATGCCGATATTGTGGACGTGAAGGACATATTTTGCGTGCAGTGTGAATGCCGTGCATAATGGTTGTGTATTAGTGTTTTATAAACAGTGGCCAAATCCACTCAATCCTGAGCACTAGTATATTGTAACCTAGTGATTTTTGTATATTGCTATATATTTTTCATTGTTGCCAATTTTGTAATAAAATATCAAAATTCGAATAATAAATCAATTGCTCATGATGAAGTTTGAGGGAGGGTCATTTGAAATTTTCGATAATATGACAATCGATGTAATTGTTTGCATTTAAGAGTTTTCGCTTTTTACTAAAATGATCTCTTTATAATTGTAAGAAATTGTTATAAAGTTTGTTCTATGAATGTCGCCGCGACCCGACACTGCCATGTGAAGCTTCATTCTCACTCGACACATTACTTTATCTCCACTCTTTGAACTTTATGAATAGTATTATTACATGTTTGTTATATAGATTATAGAGATAGTTTACACAGATATAATATCTACTAAGTTTTTTATATTATGTGCAATTTTATAACTTTCATTTCTCTATTTTTACATTACATGTTGGTGTCGTTTTATGAAAATATTCCACTAAAGCCTGACACATATTATAGGATGCTAAGTACTATATCTGTCTATATATTGACAGCATGACCTGTGCTAACTCATACCTGACAAATATGCTTATTCATTTATTCAACTTCAGTTCTAAATAATGTTAATGGTTTAACATTATTTAAAATTGAATTGTTTGTTAGCTAAATAACAAATAGCGAGTTTGTTGAAAACTACCGTAAATCACATCTGTCAAGTTGTGTCCAATAATATGTTGCAGGCTTAACGGTCTCATTAAACACAATTAAAAACTATTTTTTAAACAATTTAAAAATATGCAAAAATGCAATGTGATTATTGTTCAAGCCTTTCTATAATAATATTGAATTTATATTTTATTTTACTTCTTGTAATTGATCAAGTAAATGTAATTAATAGTAAATGGCTGAAACCACCTCAAATAGAGTGGTTCATAATGTTCATATTTATTATACTATATGTAATTGTTGTCTAGTTAAACAGCGGACTATCAACGAATTACTATAAAATCTTATATGTCGAAATGGAAGCCTTTTATATAATTATAATATTAATTCATTGACAATACTCAAAAACTTAGGTGGTGCACTGGTGACTTTTTAAAGCTTAAAAAAACAATAAATTCTGGTTAAAATTATTTAAATTTTAAAATGGTAACATTAGTTTTTTTAACTTTAACCAAAATATTTATTTATATGTAATTAAAGATTTAAAGTGATGAAAAGTCCCCAAACGTTAATCCTAAACAAGCCTTTTACTATTGTTTAATATGGAATGACAAAAATAATAATAATCAATCTAATTTTAAGCGTACATACTCCCATACAATGTTCAAAAATTTGATGTCACATATAAAAAAGGCCCGTTATAATCATTCCTATAAAGCAAAGACATGCTTGGTTTGTTTCTAAAAAATTAGAAAAATAATTAATATTTTATATTTTGTTTGCATAATTTACATTATTAAATCCACGTCGGTTGCATTTATTTTTCATAGAAACATTTTTTTTTGTATATTTTTTGACATGGTACTTTTAATGTTAGATTTAGTTTCGTATTTTAAATGAAAGTATTTCTGATTTTTAATTAGTATTAGATCTTTATCAGTGTAGCCATAAATTATGCAGTGTCAAATAATTATGTTCCTTTGCTATTAAAAGCTTTTTTAAATATATAGATTTTATGAATGATTTTTAGCTGATGTAACTATGTAGCTAGTCTTATATTTGCAATATTATATTACAGCAATAGCATTTATTCGTTTATCGACGTGTAGTAATAGGATTAATGGGAACTTTGTATGAACTGTATCCCACTACACTGGCCACTGATAACGGCGTTACATAATAACGCCAGAACATGTTTTCTATACAAAAAGTAATTAGCGCCGGTCAGTATACTGGGTTATAGTCTGAAAACACTCTTTTATATTTTAATTGTCGATTCTCTTCATATTTAATAATTTGAATGCAATAATTATACAGATATCAAAATTAATTGGTTTAGTTCTATTTGAATAACCCCAAAACGTGTCAGTAATATTTGTACATTGTACTTTATGGTTGTAAAGGAATTAAATATCGGATCTCTTGTTTACCTACAGTATTTAAAATTACATGTCATTTACAAGACTGGTTCCGTTGTTTTATTCTATATCATTCTAGTTTTATAATTATTCTAAAGCAGAAATTAATTAAAAATTATTAATTGTTATGTTTTTAAAATAACTACCTATACAAAACAGCTATAATGATTAGAACAGTGTATCAGTAAATTTGATGTTCTATTAACATACACTTAACGTGTAAAGATGTTTGTAGTAGATTGTAAAATTGATATGTATAAAGGTTTTATTTGTACATACTCGGAATATAAAATATGAAATTCAACATAGACAATATACAAAGTGTCAAGTACCAAGTGTTGGATATTTAACTGCATTAACAAAATCAATACTTAAACGTAAAAAAACTGAACTGGCTCCTTTTTCATAAATGGCAAACTAAAAAATATATTATTTATATTAACGAGTCTACAAGATCAACAATTCCCCGGAAACCATTGTATAAAAAGAATGTGCAATAACCTAAAATGAATTCAATAAAATATTCTCATTAACGCAACATGTTTTGTTTCTAGTAATTAATTTGTTACATACTATACCTTGTTGGAAATAAGCACTGACTACAGTGATATCGCGATATATTTTGCTTTCATTATTGGCATTATCCATTGATCCTAATGTTTAAAAAAAAAATAAAAGATTTACGTTTTAATGTAGTATTAGGTTATTAGGATGATATTCATTGTTCTATAATAGCTATTCGTTTTGGCTTAGAATGAATGTTATTTTTATTCAAAACTAACCACTTTTGCAGACTTTTCTGGTGGATTATCGAAATTTTTTTAGTATATATACCTTACTTAAAAGTGCGGAATTCATACAGTATTTTTTTTAATAATGCGCTTAATATTTTTAATCTGTTATTTCTGTTTATGATCAATGGTTTACCCGCGCATTTTGACAGAAAAGTCAAATGTCAGAATTCAAACACCAAACTGAAAATATTGACCTCACTTTCAAAACTTTAAAAATTCATTTTAGTAAATAAATGATTTAACTATCAAAAAAGTATTATATAGTATTTTTCACATTATCTTAATCTATTAAGTAAAATGTCTGAAAAAAAAGCTACTGGTAAGTTTCTGATTTCGTAAAAGGTCTCTTACATTTTAATTTTAAACTTATTACAACTTATAATTTATAGTTAAAAGTAAGAACATATCACGTAGTACTCGATCGGGTCTTACTTTTCCTGTCGGAAGAGTTCATAGGATTCTTCGAAAAGGAAATTATGCGCCTCGAGTAGGTTGTGGAGCCGCTGTTTATCTTGCGGCAGTACTGGAGTATCTATCCGCTGAAATATTAGAACTTGCAGCCAAAGCTGCCCAAGATAATGGTAGATCAAGGTAAGTAAAACTGATAGATAGATATCTACTTCAGTTTTTTATTTGCATATTTATAAACAGTTATGGTTTTTTTTTTATAGAATTTCCCCACGTCATATAATGCTGGCAATTGGGAATGACGATGAACTTGACAAAATGCTAAGTGGAGTGACAATATCACAGGGGGGAGTCATGCCAAAGATACAGCCACAGTTGTTGCCCAAGAAAACTACCATCAAGAGCTACAATAATAGCCATAATACTGCTGGTTCATCTCAAGAATATTAACTGTATTTTACTTATTATGTAGTTTAAGAATATAATTATTAGTTTGACTTACTCTACTTTTGGAATGTGTGAATAGAGGTGGTGTGCTATCTTTTAATTTTCGAGCTATGTGAATCTTTACAGTATTCTAATTGGTACAAATATTTAAATGAGAATAAATTTAAACATGAAATCTTTTTTAAAACAAGTTTTTATTAAGTTGTACAAAAATCAAATGTTATTATAAATGTGTTTTAATAAAATTTTAGTTTTGTAAATAAGATTATCCCTGTAATATAAAAATATGCATAAAACTTAATAGCTAAATTATCAAATTTAATAAAAATAAAAAAAAATATTAAATAGTATTTTTGGTTTTCAACATTTTTGTTTGAGCTAGTGTTTAAGTTAACATTGAAATAAATTCAAACTTTGTTCAAAAATTTTGTTGAGGTTGTCTATAATTATTTTACTTTTATTTGGCATGGATTCTTCTCATTTATAAAGTGATAAAATGTTGAAGTTAGAATGAATATTTTGTAAAGAGTTTTATTTTCTAAATTTGGCTTTATACTATTAATTGTATCTTAAAACCAGAAGATAGAAAAACACTAAAATAATAGATTATTGAGTATTACGGATGCGAAGTACAATCAGTGGCACGAAGTATATTTAATGTCGAGTGGTATAGTCAGTGACTCGCGGTACAGTCAATGCCAAGCGGTTCAGATACTTTAATCTGACACGAAAATATAAAGAACGATATTAAGTACGGCGACCAATAGGGTTGGCACTTAACTTATTAAACCGAAAACAAAAAAAACGCAGAAACCACTAAATACCTAAGCATTACTAATATCTCTTAATTGTTTTGTGCTCAAAACTTGTTCACGAAGCTAAGACAACACAATGATGTATTGTTCTATTGTATTGTCATCTCATGAACCTTTTATCATTTCGATATGTATAGTGTCGATGTCGTGCGGCTTTATGTAAATTTAAGACAATATCGACATAATCATGACCTCGGAAAAAAGTAGATACATATTTATATTAATATAAATTTAAAACATAACACTTGTATTGGTAGAAAAAATATCAATATAAAAGTATTGTTCTTGTATCTTTTGGATAAACGATGCAAGAATAAGTACCTATATAAATAAATAAAATTGATCCAGTTCCCGTTTAAGAATATATAGAATTTTTTGGTAACATAATAAAATGAAATATTCTTCAGTTATATTTAACAACAAATGTATAAGTAATAAAAATTCATAGCACATTATTTTGGCTAAGTGTTAGAATACATTGAAATTATAAATGAAAAAGGGTGTCTATAGTATTATGTTGCGTTATAATATTAGTATCGATATTGTTACTGCTTTGTTTTTTCCAAGGCCAACAGTAAACATTAAAGTTACCAGGCTAGGGTTTTACCTTCTATATTAGCAGTAAAAATGAATATGTTAGTAGACAAAACGTTTTGTTTTCATAACAATATAAGATAATTATTTATTGAATATTAAAAGTAAATCGTATGCAGCCGAGTTTTTATATAATGACTTATCAAAAATTGTACTTTTAAATAAATATTTTAATAATACCATAATACTTACCACTTGTATCTTATTTTATAACAAAATGTTAGTTACTACTTTTTGTATTTATTGTAAAGGACATTAGTTTTGGTATTTATTTTGGGCTAAATATTTTTAGGAGTTGCAACCCGAAAAGACATGACGGACAACGTCAGGACAGTGGGACAATAGCCTTCTAGTTGAATGCGTGTGTATATTTATTTAAAATTATGGCGCCGAAATTTGATGCAGAATTAAATTCTTTGTTTATAAGCATTTACAAAGAATACGAATGTCTGTGGAGAACTGATTGTGAGCAGTACCGAGATAAGGAGTGTCGAGATGAAGCAATCGCAAAAATAATAGAACGAATGGGTTTAATCGACTTTACCGAAGACGATGTTAAGAAAAAAATTAAAAGTTTGAGATCAACATATTTAACTGAGGTGAAAAAAATACAAGATTCATTACAATCAGGCGCAAGTGTTAGTAGTGTTTACAAACCGAAAATACCGTGGTTCAAACAAATGGACTCGTTTATAAAATATACGGAAAACAGAATATCAGTGCAGTACGACGTAAGTTATTCATTTACTATTTTTTTTATTTACAGAACACAGTTTTTATTATTTACCATAATAAATTAAATGAATAAATGATGATCCATTCTTGTAACTCTTTATTTATAACGTATTTAAATTGTAACTCATTGTCTGCCGAGACTTAAATTTTTAAGTTTTACTCTCATAAGTGATATAAAACAACCCGGTAATAGCTATCTAAGTAGCCTTACAAAAGCTGTGATTCTGTCAAAAACAAGGCACTAACAATAAATTATTTCAGATTTAATGCAATGACAAACATGTGCAAATCTTTATGAATGTCTGAAAGAAAAACTTATCAGTTTAATTCTGATCTAATAAGAATGCTGAATGTCATCTTGAATACATAAATAAATATACCCAATTCTTCAATCGCCTATTTTTTGGGAAATTCCAATTCATCTAAAAAATTCATTCTTGCTTATTAACAATTAATTATTCGTCAAATGTATACATGTCTTGAAATTAATTTTCATTTGTTTTTTTTTTCTAGTATGATTCTACAGAAGAAAGCAGTGATAGCGCTGATTCAGGCTTAATCCAAAAAACTTTTATTACATCTAAAGAGAGGAGAAGCCAGCCGCTGCCAAAACGAAAGAGAACGAGTGAAGAAAGGACAAGTCCAAACAGTACAAGATGTGTTGATGAAATTCAACAACATACACCGGATGAATTTGAAATATATGGCACATATGTTGCCAGTCAACTGCGAAGACTGTCCGTTGAGCAGGGAATAATAGCCAGAGAACAAATTCAATCAATATTAACTCAGAGCCGTTTAAAAGACTTGAGATGTGTAAAGACTAAAAGGTTTTCATCCACAAATTGAATCTTACATTTCAGCTGTAGAAAAAGTTTCCTATAATCAGATTCTAAAAATTTCATTATTTTTGCGTCAGTGTTCTAATATTAAACAAATGCAAAATGAAGTTTATAATGTGCTGTAGTAAAGAAATTTAATTTGATTAAATTGTGTTTGCAATATATAATACATTTTAACACCATATTTTATTAATTGTTAATATGTACAAATAATAATATAGAGAAAAAAAATGAATTAAGTTTAACACTATCACTTGTTCATATGTACCTATTGTACATAAATATTAGATCTTATTGTAATTAAAAGAAAAATATAATGCTTTTCAATTGACATGGAAAATACAATGTTATACAATATTTGATATATTTTACTAAAATGTATATTAGAAACTAAACAAAATCAAGAAATATGAGGATTTTATAAATATTTTATCTTATAGTATTTATATTTATAGTATTTAACAAAATATTTCAATATGATTCTCTGTTTTTATATTTTTTTTATCAATAAAGTGTACGTTAAACTTCTAAAATACCTTTAAAAAATGCAACAGATTGGAAATATATGGACGCTGATAAGCAACACTGTTTCAAGCCACACGAACTTCATTTTGAGAAAATGGCATCTAAATATGTCAAACCTATTAATAAGTTTGTTTGAATAAGTATTTATCCATACTTTCCTTTCTCTTTTGATATAAGGTATAATGAATTAAAAGCAGGTTAATATATTTAATATATTAATTAATAAAAAGTTTTTAAATATATATAACTATTGTATAAATTACAAAATAAGGAACAACTTGGAAATTCGAAACAATTAATTAAGAAACTTTTTCCGTACTTATTTAGTTTATATGAGTTTATTTTTTATTGAATGATGTGAAATAGGTGATGCCATATCAAATTACGTAAATATCTCCGAATTCCACTTTTTGTGGGTAGACACATTATTGCTTATCAGCATCCATATAATGGCAAATTTACCACGAAAGAAATTATCGTTTTTTTTTATTAGCTGTTCATTAGAAAAGTAAAAATTTAGATATTCAAATAAGAAATAATTTCTAAGTCCCATATAAAAATGCTTATTATTTAATTTATTTATTACAGGAGGTCTAAATTGAATAAAATTTGAGATAATTAAGGAGAAAGTAATTTAATTCGTTTATAGTACAAAAAGTGTATCATTATTATTCTTCCTTATATTCTTATAATACTGTATACAGGTTAAAACTTACTTTCGTTTTATGAAATGAGTGCATACTACAATAAATGAATTTGTCTTTATGCTTTAAATGTCCACACCGTACAATTTCGTCTCAGAAGAAACGGACGTGAATAAACAAACATGAAAAATTTAACTTTAAGCACATCTAAATTTTCCAACACAACTATGTCCCTTTTAAGGTTTATTATTTCGAAATAGAAAGCCTCCCCTAAATAATAATAAATAAAGCATATTATACCATACAAGAATATTTTGACGACAAAGAGGCGTGGATTTGACAAGCATTGATTTTCTATCCGGATAACATAATTAAAATGTAATAAAAATACATTATGAATAAACGATTCTAAAAGAGTTAATATCGAATTTCTTGCCGGTTTTTCTCGGTAGAGACTAACAACGGGAACGTGGTAGCTTTATAAAAATTTAAAATTAAAATATGACATGTAACTTGACGATTCGAAAGTGCTTTAAAAGCCCATATGAATAAAGTTTGAATTTGAGTAAAAGAAATAGCCTGATGTGGTTACTGTTATAAAATAAGAGAATTATTAAAAAAAAACACTACACCATCACAGGCGTGAAAAAAATAAGACCATTGATTCAAATTTATTTTTTAGTCATCCTTAATTATTTAATGAATTGTGTACTTTTTTTTTTAATATAAATAAATATCTCATATATTTTGTTACTACCTATTGCACCACTATCGTCATTCATTTTAAAATATTTTAATGCTTCTAAGATAAAAAAAAGAAATCTTTAAAAGTCGGAATCAAAAATTCAGTGCTATTCGCTGCGTGTGATAGGGTGATAATTACATCTGTCAAGTGTCAACGTCAATAACGCATTGTTGTGTTTGAGTTTTGGTCTTTTATCGAAGTTCAGGACAGTTACTATTAACACGATAATAGTATCAAAACCTTGTTTTTATTGCAATGGATATATTTTTAAGCTTCTAATTGTATATATAAAAATATTGTTAAGTATATTGAGTTATTGTAAACGTTTTATAATCGTCAGCAATTGGGCTGTGAAAATTTTTAGGTTATTTAATTATACATTTTAATACTAGATGAATAATAATTGGAATAGAAATAAAATGCGCGGTGGGAATAATAGGGGTCGTGGTCACGGGCGAGGGAGAGGTTCTGGTGGATTTTGGTCCAAAAGAGACTCGCGGGGTTTTCATTCGCGAGGAGTCGGTCGAAGTGGCGACAGATCAAGTTTTGATAGCAGAGATTATAACAAGCAGTGGACTCATAGGCCAAAACATGATGGAGTGAGCAAAAGACTATCAGAGAAGGATATTGGAGTTACGGAGTATATGAGTGAACATGAAGGTTTTAATGGAATTATCAAATCCAGGTAAAGTTTAATGTTAAACGTTATAATATAGGTAGAAATACTGTGTTTGACATAAAAGAGATAGATTTTCAGATTTTCAAGTGTCTGAAATTAATGAGAAAGGTGAAGTAGCAAAGTTAACTGATTTGTCACCTCCTGAGCCACCTTCCTCCACGGATGATGTAATGGAAGATGAGGATCTGCTTCTGAATAAGTACAATCTGGAGATCCTACCGATGGAAACCTGGGATAATATTAACAAAGTGGCCATGTCTACTGACAACAATGTTGAACCAATTAAAGTATGTTCTAGATATTTTTATTTTGCAAATCTTGGACCTATTTAAATTCTACTACTAATATATAAATACTATATTAATAATAATAATTCTACTACTAATAATAAATTATTTTTAAAATCTAATTATAAATAAATAGAAGTAAATAAATATGTTTTTTAATACAGCTAATTTCATTGTTAATAAAATTGGCACAAAATGTTTTAATATAAGGAATGTCTTTTTAAATATTCCTGGTTGAGATTAAGTCATAGAGAATTTATTATTATTTGAATTTTAAATTAACTGATTTGCAAATTAAGGTATTGTAAAGTATGCTATTTTATACAATGAATAAAATAAAATGTGTATATTGTATAAGAAATTGAATTTATTACTCTAGTCTCTAGTTTTAAATAGAGTATCTTAATTTTATGTGCCCTAATGATGCCTATATTAAAATGTTCTTTTACAATTTGATTGCACACAAGTGTTGGTAATGTATAACTATAAAATTGATTAAAAGTATTAATCATTTATATTTCAGATAGACGTCACAGGTATGTCAAAAGAAGATAGAACTAAGATACATGACACAGTGAAGAAGGCGTTTGGTGAGAGCATTGTGGGCAGCACTGTCACTGAAAATGATCAGAAGTTTGTTGTTTTTGACAAATACAGGAAAGGAGGCAAGTGTGACATGAAATCTTAGGTCAATTTAAGTGTAAAAGTAACATATGAAATTTATATTTTTATCTGCGTCAATAATATAACATTTAAACATTTTTATAATTGTATAATTTATTTAATTAGGGTTTATGTAAAATTTTGCAGTTTTCTCTCTGTCTAGTCAAGTTGCAAATTTTGACTTTTTAATTTAAGTGTACATATATTTTAGTATGAAACAGTAGCTATGTAATATTATTACATTTCCATACTAATATTATTATATGGGAACATCTATGATTAAGTCTTTACTGTTAGCATTGAAACAATATTTTTTGAAATATTAAAAGATATTTCTATGAACATTAAACACAAATACAAATGTAAAATATACCATTAGCTTTAAAAATGTATATATTTATCATTGCAGTGCGTATAGACAACAGAGTGAAGTGGGTGTGGCCGGGGGAATATGTTCGCTTCATAGTGTACAAGGAAAACTGTGACACTATGGAGGCTGCTCAGCGTATCGCTGACCGACTGAGATTGAAGTAAGCTAATATTTTTGAAGTGCAGCTGATTCCATAAAAATTAAATGAATCTATCATGGTCTTGGAAAAGTTAGACCTTATATCTTAGAAGAAACCACGTATGAACCTCAACGGGACTTAATTTTTTTTTGTTTTTGGAATTTTCCCTATATTTTTGCTAGGGTAAAATTCCCATATCATTTTATTTTGTTTTAAGGTAACTTAAATTATAAGATGTTATTTATTCAACTAATTGGTGCACAGTTCCATCCTAAAAAAAATTGTAAAATGTAGCTTATAATATTATCACACATAAAAATGTTTTGTGAAATCGTTTTGGAGAACTAGAAAAATAAATAAATGAAGTAGTGAAACGGCTGGTCTTGCTGGTGATATTAACCTTCATGCACAGATAGAAAATGTTATAAGGAGTAACTTAACCAACCTTTATTTAAAAAAAAATAATTACTAGGAAAAAAAGAGGATCAAGCGAAAACAAAATTGAAACCGATGAAATAGTAAACAATATGCGATTCCAGTAGGGAAGATAAACATTATATAAATATAATTTTTCTTCAAAAATAACGCGGGGGAAACCACGGAGCGCAGCTAGTGAACAAAAGAGTAACTATCGAGTTTCTTGCTGGTTCTTCTCGGTAGAATCTGCGTTCCGAACCGGTGGTAGCTTCATTATTTATGTTTTTTTTTTTTTGTTATTTTCATGTATGACGATTCAAAAGTGCTCGTAAGAGCCTACTTGAATAAAGTATTTTTTGATTTTGATTTTTATGCATACTCACTCCAGACCCTTTACAAATTTCAGTATAAAGCCTTCGATGGTAGGCTACGCTGGAACTAAAGACAGGCGCGCGAAAACTTCTCAGTGGTTCAGCCTTCGCAAGGTGGATCCTCGGAAGATAGTGAGCGCGTGCCGGGATCTCAGAGAGATAAGCGTGGGCAACTTCAGCTTCAGCAACGAGAACCTCAAGCTGGGCATGTTGAAGGGGAATGTGTGAGTCTTAATATTTATTTTTAAATTTTATCGATTATCGGTATTAATAAGATAAAAATTTTACTTTGATATATTAGTTTTATTTTTTTTACATTACAATTTGTTAAAGTCAGTTTCATACATGCTTGAATACAATCTTCTTGAACCATGGTGTCCGGCTTATAAAACTTCGTTTTCTAAAGAATTTGTATTCACTTAAAACAAATATACAAGACTAACAACAAAGTATAAGGTGTTTTAGTACTTATTGAATAAATTAATCTATCCATGGTTTGCATCCATGTTTTTGTTGTATTTTAAAGTGCTCCTAAGTGGTTGTAAAACAGTTTTTGGGACGTGATCATTGGTCCTTTGAGCCGGATATGTGGCTTGAATTCTGACGGGTGTCAGCGACGTTCATTTCCCTCTTTGAAGTAGGGCAGTAAAATATTACTTCGGTGGCAGCCAAATCAATTGGCAGGAGTTTCAAGCAGCTATCCGGTAGTACAAGAAGTGGACACTAGAGGACGCGTAAGGAGCAATAGAATAATTTAAGAAAAAGTGAACAGACGGGGAACCTATGCCCGAAAAATAATTGATTGAAACGTGTATCCAAAACACTTAGAAAATTTGCGGTCAAATTTTCAAATACAATAGTTATTTAATGTGCGTTTATTATATAGTTAAAAATTTGACTACTTCGATGTTAACATCTATGTATGAAGAATTTCTGTGTAGTTATTAGTGTTGTGTGAAAATTATTATAATAAGTTTGTATAAGAGGTTCTAAAAATAATTTGTTTGTAAAAAAAAATTAAATAAAACAAGATGGAGTCTATTTGTAAATTACAAATTGATTTAATTAGTAATATTACTAAAGCTCAAATTAATTTAAAAAAATCTCCAAAAGCGAAATTAACTGAAGTTTATGTCGAATCGCGTTTAGAAAATTTAGAAAAACAGTGGAATACTTTTAAGGATAACCATAATAAAATTATAACTTTATCTGCTAGTGAATCTAAAACTTGTGATTATTTTAACGATGATTTGGATGAAAAGACTGAGGAATTGTACTTAGAATATAAAGCAGACCTTAGAAATATTTTAAAGCGATCAAAAATTGTACCTGGCAAACCTTGTGATATTTCTAAAGTTAAGGAAACGAGTGTTAAATTACCGAAAATATCCATTCCTATTTTCTCAGACAGTTATATTAAATGGACAAGTTTTAGAGATTTATTCACCTCGCTTATTCACAATAATAATAATTTAGACGATGTACAAAAGTTACACTACCTTAAAAGTCACCTGTCAGGAGAAGCAGAGCAACTTCTGCGTCATGTTGCTATAACTGCTCAGAATTACCAAGTTTGCTGGACTCAATTAGAAAAACGTTATAATAATAAACGTTATCTAGCCAATTGCATTTTGAAACGAATAATGAGTCAAAAAGTGCAAAAAGCTCACAGGTGCTTTAAAACCAGTAGATAATAATCAAAGGTGCAACCAAACGTTAATGCAAAATTGTGATGACGAAAATATTGCAGATTCAAGCAATGATATAGAAGCAAGCAATATTGTAAGCTGTTTTTCAGATATAAGCGGTCAGGTTTTATTAGCAACAGCTTTGGTTAAAGTTGAGTCAAGAAACAATTACAACATAAAGTGAAGAGCATTGCTTGATCAAGGTTCGCAGGCTTCGTTTATTACAGAGTCTGCGGTCCAATTACTAGGTTTAAAAAGGGTTTCAAGTCACAATCGGGTTGTAGGATTAGGAAGTGACCAGCATAAGTCAGTTAAGTCAAAGGCTGTGGTTTTCTTAAAAATACAGTACTTTTGGTTTGAAAATGTACCAAACAAACAGACAGTGACTACATAACGTAGTGCGGCTGCGCGCAGGTTCCGGATCTGCCTGCGCAACGTCACGGCGCCGCGCGCGCGCGTGGACGCCGCGTGCCGCGCGCTGCTCGAGCACGGCTTCGTCAACTACTACGGGCTGCAGCGGTTCGGCTCGCGCATCGAAATGCCTACTTACGAAGTAGGCAAGCTGTTGTTGCAGGGGAACTTTCAGGAGGTACGTTTCTATCGTTGTGGTTGGTTTCAGCGAGGTGTCTATCGGTGATTTTGTGAACTAGTGGTAAAATTTAGTAATTTATTAGTAAATCAAGCCACAGGTTGCTGCAGTATAGTCCATTTTACTTAACTTGTCTTATTTTGTTACAATCCTCGGCACGAAAATCAAATATTATTTTTGATTATAAGAAACTAATCCAGTTTAATCATTCCGTGAATAATTTTTCACCTCTAACTCTTATGTGTATTAGAAGTACGTTATATTGTTCTGCTAAATAAGACAAGTAAAGAAAAACAGACTATAAAAATATGATGAATTAATATTACACATGGCGACATCTTTTGCAAAAGTACGCAACCAAATAACAAGAGAAGATCTCTTGAAGTCTTGTTTTGTATTTAAAACTATTTTGTACAGCCATCTGTTAGGAAGTAATGGAAAGTATAAATATTTACAACCCTATGACTATGTCCTATAAAACAAAAAAATATTGAGGTTATTCTTTGAATTGAGATATAATTCTATCTGTTCAGTTGGACCAAATCGTACATAGTGTAAAAAATTTCATTAAAATCGATTCACAGAATTTGTTATATATTTTTAGAGTCTAGAGTAAATAGTTATAAGATATTAGATTCATAGTCTTTTCTAAATCTTGTAATAATATATCGCCACGTTCTTTTGACATCAACGTGCTGTTGCGAGGCAACTTTCAAGTATTGACTGCATATTGATGCAGGATAATTCATTTAGATGGGCCAGTAGGGAGAGTCACGGGAGAAAAGGGAAGTTAAGATTCGTATCCGCGGATCTTGACATTACATTTAACGATTTCAGACAAAGTTTTGAATTAATTATAAAGTATATTAGAGATAGTATTTAATAATATAACATGTCATCTGGGCATAAATAAAACAGAATATGTGGTAAATGGACGAAGATAAACAATACTATGTCAAATCTTTAAATGAACGGAGAGACGTTGGCTCTCTGTGTGTTTTTTACCGTCTGTATAATAGGGAATGTTCTGGTGAACTTTTTGACATGGTGCCATCGTCTCGCTTTTACCATCGTACTCTTCGCCTCAGGACGCGATATCATCCACACCACTTGGATGCATGATCGGTATCCAAAGTGCGGTCTTCACGATCTTTTTCCCGCGTACGTGCAGGCTGTGGAATGATTTATCTTCTGAGGTTTTCAAGCGTCGAGTGTATAGACACCTTTCCGTCAAAGGCAGGGAACGCATCCGCAACGCCCCTGGTGTTGCAGATGTCCGGGCGATAGCAACCACTTAACATCAGGTGGTACTATTTGCTCGCTTGCCCCCCTTTTTATAATAATAATAAGAAAATCTGAATCCAATAAAAGCTGAGCACCGTGCCCCGCCAGGCGGTGGAGGCGCTGCTGGCGGAGCACGAGGGCGCGCGCGCCGCCTACCGCGCCGGCGGGGCGGCGGCGGCGCTGCCCCGCGTGCCGCGCGCCGCCGCCGCCGCCCGCCTGCTGCGCGCGCTGGCGCGGCGCCCGCGCGACCTGCTGGGCGCGCTGGACCAGGTCTGCGTTTTTTGTCATGTCACTGGGAGATATTTGTATTGGAACAAGAATGCATTGAATTAAATATATATAATTCAAAGGTGACTGACTGACTGACTGACATAGTGATCTATTAACGCACAGCTCAAACCACTGGACGGATCGGGCTGAAATTTGGCATGTAGGTTATAATGTAGACATCTGCTAAGAAAGGATTTTGATTGATTCTTCCAAGAGGATAAAATAGGAGATGAAATTTTTTGAATTTTTGTATGAATTTTTTTGAAGATTTGTATAAAACTTTGTCAATTTTAAACCGATCGGGCTGAGATTTTGCATGCATAAAGCTACTGTGACGTAGGCATCACATCGTAGACGAAGTCACGAACACAAATCAGTATAATATAATTGCACTTGCCTTTTAAAATATTTTAAGGTACATTCACCAAAAATAACATATAGTATAATTAAAAATTCTTATAAGGAAATAATTTCTGGCATAATAAGGCAATGACATGTACATATATAATAGAAATGACCCGTTGCGCCGCAGATCGCGCGCAACTCGCGGCTGCTGTACCTGCACGCGTACCAGTCGCTGCAGTGGAACGCGGCCGCGTCGCAGCGCCTGCGCGCGCTGGGCCGCCGCGCCGCGCCCGGCGACCTCGTGCCGCTCGGCGCCGGTGAGTGGCTCGTCGCGATCCGTGGCGACTGATTAGCAGACTATATGGCTATTCTATCATTACGTTTTGATCAATACTTTACAGATGAAGTGGAAGACGAATTAGATGACGAAGACGAATCAGAGAATCAAGCGGATTCAGAAAATGGCGACAATTCCGATGACGTTAATAACACGACAGATAAAACACAAAACGCCACAGAGAAAACGGAGGCCCAAACTAAAAAAATAATACCCGTGAAGGTTTTGACCCAAGAGGACGTGGACAGCGGGAGGTACAGCATCTTCGACGTCGTGCTGCCGCTGCCCGGGCGCGGCGTGCGCTACCCGCCCAACCTGCGCGAGTTCTACCGCGAGCGCCTGGCGCGCGACGGCCTGACGCTGGGCATGGAGCACAAGTATAAGTCAGTTGGACTTTTTACTTCATTTCTCTTGACTGTTCAATGAAAATAATGCGTATTTAGTGTAGTGAATCAATTCTAAAATTATTGTGTAAATAAGATATTTAAAAACAGGAAAAACCATAGTTCTAGAATGTTCTTTACAGGAAAAGCTAGATATGCGGTTTTGAAAAATGTACTATTTGAATGTATTAAGGTGGATGGACGGGAAATCCGTGTTTGTCCCCGAATTTCGCATCCTATCCAGTGTCTAGGTTTACAGTGAACCGGATTCCAAATACCTACTAGTTTTTCACAGACAGGATTTTTTTTTAAAAGTATGTATAGCTGTATGGGTAAAAAGTCAGTAAACTTTTTAATTATTTTTTCACCTTTTGCATATCATTAAATAGAATACTACAAATATTCTTCCTACAGATTTGAAGATGATCTTTAAATAAATATACTTAAATTTTCATCCCTCTGGGAAAATTATACATATTAATCCTTTTTTAGGATATTTTCTCTTCTTTTAAATCTTTTTTGTTCATTTTTCACCGAAATAAATATAGCCTTTCGGAAATGACTAAACAATTGTAATTTTATTTATTTCTTTGTGTTGCACAGTAATAAGTTAATTAAGTAGTAGAATTGTCCTCGAATTGATGAACTTGTATCTAGAAATACTAAATGTATCCCTGACTGTCCGTGTGAGATAATTCCGTTTAGTTCACCCAAAGTGTTCAGCCTAAGGGGGATAATCGGAATCGCGTGTCCGTTTGGCCT
Source organism: Hypolimnas misippus (assembly GCA_037950945.1). Classification (NCBI taxonomy): domain Eukaryota; kingdom Metazoa; phylum Arthropoda; class Insecta; order Lepidoptera; family Nymphalidae; genus Hypolimnas; species Hypolimnas misippus. The sequence continues at coordinate 127,079 of JBBEEQ010000012.1, forward strand.
TTCCAGCCGGGGAGAACGGAATTTCATTTCGATTGCTCTTTCTATTTCTCACCCCAGGATACAGTGAAGTATTAAATATATTTCATACAATTTATTAGAATTTCGTTAAACATAATAAATCATATTATTTTTTGTAACGAGCTTCAACTAAATTCATGTATTGTTATATACATAAATTTAAATAAAATAAAATTATTCGTGTTATTTCAACTCTTCTAGTATATATACATTTGTGATTATTTTCTAAATTTATTTGATACAGTGATGTGTTACCGAAAAGTATAATTTTTGTTTGCTTAATTTATAATAAATTTATTTATTAAGTAAGTACTAATTTCAGTCGTATTTGTGATGTATTTCTGTACATAATAGGGGGATAATTAGAATTAGTATATGAGAATTCCGTTTATCCACCTCGGCCGGGGTGGCCAAACGGACACGTGAGTCCGAATATCCTCCGGTGGGTGGATATTTAGTGGTGGATTCGAGTCATCCTCCGCGCGTCGCAGGAGCTACCGCGTGAGCGGCGGCTACCGGCGCGCCGCGCTGCGGCCGCGCGCGCTGCGCTGGGAGCTCGCGCGCTACAGCGAGCCGCGCGCCGACCTGCTGCTGTCCGACCGGGACGCGCTCGAGGGCGCGACGCGCACCGGCGCCGACCCAGGTGCTCCTCCGCCGCCACCTGCAGCTCGCACGGAGGGCGAGAAACTAAGATGCGATTTAGAATTCCTTTGTTATACCAATCTAGTCGTTTTTACGAAATTTCAAATATATTTAATTTTCGATTAAGATATTAAATCATCATGTATAACACAAATATTGATACTTGTGAAATATCTTCATAATAAACCAAGTATTCGTTTTAAATCTACCCCCAATTGTTTCTATCTATTTGACTGATTATCAAACCTCATCCTCATTTAGACTCGAGGGCTTTGTACCCACTGATACGATTATTATTGAGGTACCCCTGAATTCATTCCATACCCGATCATATACCTGAGACATATTACCAATTTCAGACATATTTTGCTTCCAGATGGTAAATATCAGGCTCTGTTGCTAACAATGACGCTACCCACGAGTTGTTACGCCACCATGGCTCTAAGAGAGCTGCTGCGAGTGGACACGTCGAGTGACGCGCAAGCCTCGCAGAACAACTATCACTTAGACGATGGTAAAGAACAAAATGACCAAGACGATAATGACGTTGTGGGAGAGAAAAGGAAAATTGATGACGACAATAATGACGAAGTTGTTAAAAAAGTCAGGGAAAATGACCAATAAATATGTTTTTGTAATGTATTTGGTGGTTTTATTGACTCGGATTGTATATTATTATATTGTTATTATTAATATATAATATACATATTTTAATAAAATGTTTTATTATTATTTTTAAATGTTCGCCTGTAATTATTGTATCTATATTTCAAAGTAAAATAAAAAATACTTCATTTGTAAACATCATCTTCAATCTTTAAGATCTTATTGCTTGAGATATTCTATACAGTGTGTATGAAAAATTGTGTCAACCCCCTTAACTGCGTTATCAGTATCGAAAATGTAACACAATCAAACAACTTACATTTACAAACTCTTCAATCAAAATAATAAAATTAAATATTAAATGATTATTATATGTAGAGTAACAAAATGTTTGTACGCACTGGTATAACACGATGAGACTCCATGGCGCCATCACACCTGCTGCGCTACTAGTGACGAACTCGAACGTACATTCACATTATTTTGATTGTTTAATCACTAACGGTTCACTGATACCGCTTTTTTTCAAATATCGATACGTTTCACTATGTTACAAATCAATTTAAAATAATAATACTTTAATAATAACATCTACTTGACGGCCACGAATGTGTTGCTCAATATGCCCGCCTTGTACTTCTATGCATTTACGGCATCGGGAAATAAAGTTAGCAATCTGCAGAATTAATAACTGTACACGACGATAATGGTACGGGTGCTGGCCAGTTTCCTTTAAAACTTTTCATACACGCGTATGGTTGACACCGAGTTGATGTCCCACCGAGCGCGTGCTTTGCGTAGGGTCCTGTCGAAAAACATCTAATATGTGTTCCTCTAGATCGTCATTATTAACCCTCGGCCTTCCCGCATTAGCACGTTGTTGTTCACGGCCATCGACATTTCCGAAATTGTACATGCGTATATGAAGACGCTGAAATGCCTTAAGTGACGGTAATGGTATGTCTCTTGGAGAAGCAAACAGTTCGTCATAAAGTCTATGCGATTCCGCATAATGACAATCACATTTCCCTAGACACATTAACATATTGAAATATTACTGGTTGGAGTACATTTTATAAAACAACACAATTTTATAAAACCGTAACCAAAAAGTAATCCACTCGGAAGAAATTTTCACGAGGAACTAACTAATAATCTTTTTTTATTAAAAGGGCGGCATAGGCTCGAATAAAAAATATCGATAAATGAAATTATCGATATTTAAATAATCATAAGAATAAATAAATATTTAATATTCATATTATTTCGATACTTATTTTGATATATCAAACATTAATATTAATTTTGATTGTAAAACACCATTTTTAACAGAAGTAGATTAACGATTTATCCTAATAATACAACATAGTTAATTTACCTGCAGAAGTTCCAAATTATAATATTGATTAATAATATTTATTATTAATAAAAGTTATTTTAAATGAAATTATTTTAATGTGAAAAGCATAACTATTTATAGCAATATTGAAAATATCGATAGAATATTTATCGATATACCTAATTTTTAAACTCGCAAATCTCTATTCGAAAAACTAACAAAAGACGCGTCGCGCCACGCCGGCGCCGCGGCGCCTGCGATGAATGGCCGCGCGTGCGCCGGCACGACTATACGGCGCCTTAACCGTTTAATAACGCGTACTTTTTTGCATATAAAAATTTATAGGTAATATTTAATATTACAAAACTAAGCAAATAATAAACTAAGTAAATAAATAAAACTAACATAGCATATTGAATTTTATGAACTAATACTGAAATTAATCATATTACAACTATTTAAAAGAATATCCTTAAGTTATTTACAAAATAAAAATATAAATATGTTCTAAAACAATATGCATCATAGTATTGAGGAATAACAAGAATAAAACATAAAAACAAATAAAAGTAAATAGTATGTATCATATTATTCGGGAACACTTTTTAGCAGATTTTTTAAAAGTAGTGTTTAAAGTAAATTTTAAGTCTGTATTTAAAGGGTTAAGTTAAGCTGGTTATTTATGGGTCAGATGTTTGAAACGTTTTTTCAAATAATGTCGATTTAAAACTTATTTAGCCTATGCACTGTAACTGACCTGTGCTTGATATTTTTTAAGTTATACTATTTTTAATAATAAGCTTATACTTATATGTATACATGCCTTTAAGGAAGGACACAGTTTTTAGAACACGTTGTATAGTTACCACTCTATGTATCTGTGACTAGCATCCGTTCGTGGCTTTGTTTGCGTGGTATGTTCTATGTTGATAACAAGTGTCTGTTATTCTGCCATATAAGCTACATTACTGTAAAGTTTTATCATAATAAAACCACTACATAATCAGTATTTATTGCGCAAAGGAGCCACAGACGTGCATTCACGCATCCACCCTCATAAACTTTCGAATTTATTGAAAAATGAAAATGAAAATATTTTTATTCGGATTAAGAATTTACATTCTGTATTTGAATTTCAAGCAAATGATGTACCAGTGTTTTGGAAAAGTATTTGGAAGAAATATTAGGGGGAAGTAGGTTAGTCTGTGTTAATATGTTATTAGTTTGCTTTTTAAAGAAATTTTAAAGTAAGTAACAAAATATTTTTAAAATATTTTTTTTCTTTCAGTTTGGGTGAGTTAAAAATAAAGATCTATAATATTTATTCGGCAATTTAAATGAAATATTTTCATATTCTTTATTTTATTGGAGATCAAATATAATAAACAAATATTTACATAATTCAATATATTTATTCATTAAACCCGGCACAAGACTGCGTAAACCTAGTCCGAGGAGATATCGCGAAGTGCCACGGCTCGTGGGCGACGTGTCGCGCGACCAGTCCGCCGACCAGTCGCTCGACTGATCCGTCGCCGTGTCCGGCGTGTGTCGCCGCGTGTGAGCGCAGCTCGCCCGGCGTAGGGAATGAGCGGGTACACCACGTGCATTTGTGAGGTTTGTTCTGGAAATATGACGAAATTAATTTTTAATAATAAGTAGCTAAATGTATCATACAACAGCCCCGGAATCTCCGGAAACATATACAAAACGCCTAGGCCACGATATATATCCATATGGCCAATATATGCCTTGAGCTGGGTTCGAACCCGCGACTGTTACTGCTTCAGTCAGTTGCTGTGACCACTACGCCAACCTGTCTGCCAATCTTTTAAAAGTAGCCTTAATATTTTATGATTTCTTGTTCAGTTGCTTTTATGAGCTTTTTTTGCGACGACTTATTAGTTTTCATATGTATATTATCGTCTAGTACATATTTGATTATCGTTTGACTTAATGACTTGACTTGATTTGAATTTATATTCGCGACTGACTGATGTTCTATCCACGGGCCGTATCGGTTTATGAAAATTATTTAAAATAAATAACACTTACTCCTAATAGTTTCATGACCCGATGTCCGGGGTCCAGAAGCACGCAGAAAACAAATGCTCAGACCGAGACAAATATCCTTATTTCTTATACATTATACATATTACATTCAGTGACCACTGCGTCAGTCTATCATCAAAATAACATCATATTTACTTTGGTGTGCGTCATCCGATGGTAGTAGAGGTTGGAGCTGGCGGTAAAGCACTTTCCGCATTCAGGACACTTGTGTGGCTTTTCCCCTGTAATAAAAACAATTATGACTTCCTACGTCGTTTCCATAATAATTTGTTAAGATTAAAAAATGCAGCAGTAGTAGTGAATTAAGTATACCTGAGTAGGAGCGAGTAAATGCAGCATTTTTAAACAAGGAAGAGAGTCCATTGAAAACGACTCTCACTCTGGACGGCCAATTGAGGCCACCACACCGGAAATCCTTATATTGGAAGATGCCCGCTTGAACAAGAAGCTGCTTGCAGCAATGATTGGAGTATCCGAAACAACTATTTTGAATATTCTACATCATCATCTTGGAAGGACTAAGGTTAGTGCAAGATGGGTTGGGATGGGATGGGTGATGGAGAATGCTCACGCCACTTCAAAAACGCGAGCGTGTCGAGTGTTCTCCCCAGTTTTTGGACCTCTGTAGAGAGAGCAAAGAAGAAGTTATGGCCCGAATCGTTACTGGTGATGAAACCTGGGTTCACTACTATGAACCTGAGTCGAAGCAAGAGTCGATGCAGTGGCATAAAAAACGCACACCTCCTCCAAAGAAGTTCAAAGTGACACAATCTGCTGGCAAGATCATGGCGACTGTTTTTTGGGATACAGAAGGTATTTTACTGATCGATTATAAAGAACGACAGCTGTCATTCACCGATGCGGCTTCGAACAATTGAACCACCCACCTTACAGTCTTGGCACCCAGTGACTATTATTTATTTCCAAAAATGAAGAAAGAGCTGCGTGGAAAAAAATTTGACGACGATGAAGAAGTGAAGTCCGCAATTTCGGCCTATTTTGACACCAAAGACAAATCATTCTTTTTCGTTGGTATAAACAGGTTATTTCAGAGATCTGAAAAATGTATTAGGGTTTAGGGAGAATATATTGAAAAGGAAAAACAGTTTGGTGTTTAATTTCAACCTCCTTCCCTCTTATTCTGCGAACTTTTTGACCTCCCCTCGTAGCTGTGCCTAAATGCAATCATAATAACCAACATATATAGTCATTAAAGTATTCCATACATACCCGTGTGTATCCTTCGATGCGTGTTCAAGGAGCTGGATGTGCTGAACCCTTTGCTGCACACGTTGCAGATGTGCGGCTTCTCACCTGTTACAATAGGACAAACAAGCTGTTTGTAATGTTCAGGATAGGGGGCGGCAAATTCGGTGAACTCTTTAAGCTCAAAATAATTTTCATAACGCACGTGTTAAGAATTTTACGCCCTAGGAATATGATTTACCGCCATCTCCTGACAGCAAATATTCGCTTTGGAAGGATTATTTTCAGTAAGAATATTATGTAAGTCAAGTCTCGATATTTAATATTCCTAGTTTTTGCAAGATAAAGCTGGGTAATCGTGTTGGTCTATTTTATCTGAACTAGTTGTGTTAATAAGGGTTGGGGCCCGCATATTTGGTTTTACACAAGGGCGTATACATGGCTAGCAGCGGGCCTGCTTAGAGATACTTTAATAATGGAAGTGCAATTGTTAATTATTATTAAAAACTTGATAATTTATGAAATTTTGGACAAACCATAACCGTGACTTTATTTCTGAAATTTTACTACCTAAGGAGTTGCTTGCGTTTTCCTATATATCAGGTACACTAGTATCAATTTTAATTACTTTTATTATGTTTCACTTATTTAGATTTCATACTTATCTTACAATAGAGTAATAATAATTGTTAATAACGTTTAAAAGAATATTGGTTACGTTTTTGCACTGAACATAATTATTTTTTGTTCGTTACCTGTGTGGGTACGCATATGTCGCTTCAGCAGTGACGGGCGGTCGAAGGTCTTCAGGCACACTTGACACGGCAGCACAGTTTTCACACTCCCTCGCTGCGTTAGTGGCGGACTCTTCTTATCCACTAGGCTCGTTCTCTCGTACAGCTTCACCAGGTGCTCGTTTAGACCCGCGAGGAACTTCAGATCTATAACGTTGATTATCTTGTTCGGTTTACTCCTGGTTGATAGGTCTAGAGGTTCCGTTTGGTGGTTCATTGTTTTAAATTTAAAATTAATTGTTTTAGTAGAGATAAAATTAATTTAATAGAGTTGAGCCATATTTCTTAAAGATTTTCTTAGATCATATAAAAGGTTTGAATTAAATATGTGTGTCTTTTCCGAATTTCCATAGATAACTGTGATAAGTTTTTCCCTTTACACCCTTAAATAGCCTAAGGGTTGACACGTACAAATGACGACATTATATCGGGCAGTATTGAATTGTGTAAGGTGTAGATCGTTTGGAGTATTGTGGTGGCGCAACAATGAGTTTTGTAGAGCACCGGCCACTAATCGACGTGATTTGACGGTTTTTTCGTGAACGGCGAAGATTCAAAAAACGTTTAGGATATCACCGAAATAGTTAAAATAGGATTAGCAGAGTATAAATAGCACATAGAATAACATGAAATTAACCTATAATGGCCATTACTATTTTGTATTTTTAAAAGTAAACTCAGGTACTACAAACAATTTTAAATAGTAAAATTTTGGATATTTTTTCTTTTGAAATCAAGGAATCTATCATTTGGTAGATAAGAAGGAACGATATCCTTAAAGATAAAACTTTATCATTCTTAGTTTGGTGGTCGTTGGCATAAAAAGCCGCAAAGCACTTAAAAATACAAATTGTTTATGCTATTCTTTTATTATTTTATACATTTTTATATGTATTAATGCTAGCATTCACATAAAATGCATATATTATTTATTGTGTTGTGTTCAAAACTCTCATATCTTTTTCCCAATGTACACATTTTACGTTTAAGCTTTTCCAAATGCCGTATCCAAATTTTCCGAGCTGCGAGTGTTGTATTGAAGGAAACGTAATCGGTTATAAAGGTGACGAGGCAACTAAATGTTTGGATTTTCACGCTTTGTGCGACAGACGGACGCGATATTTGTTATTCGTACATTATACTGATGATGGCGACGCATTGTGAGTTTACAATGAAGACGAATTTCCGATTACCAGCCAAACGATGTCTGTGGAAAGTGTAGCGACAGTTTAAGGAACCTTTGTGTAGGCATATGGTAATATTGTAACTGTTAGGATTGTATGCAATGGTTTTTTGCCGTTCACAACTTTCTTCGCGTGTTTATGCTTTGAAATAAGAGTACGTCAAAAATGAAATGTTTAATAATAATATAGCTTGTCGATGTTTTATATATAGGGCTTCGATCCCTGTGGCGACTTGTTTGCGACCAATGATATTTTATATCATGGTACGTGCATACTATTTGAGATTCAAAATCCATTTCCTATTTGGACAAGCCCGGCAATTAACGTTATTAATAGTTTATGTGGTAAATCTAACAAGCAGATTTTGCCAATTGAATTGAATGTAGAGAATAAACTCGTTAATTCAGAATTAGAAGTTGTAAATATATTCGAACAATTTTTTGATAAAATACCTACAGATATAACATCTCAGTTAAATTCGTCTTCATTAACTGCTTCTACATTGTTAGCAAATAATGTACCCAAATATGATATCGAATTCTCTTTTAAACAAATTACATCACTAGATATTGAAAAAACGTTTAATACTCTAAAAATCAAGAAAACAAATTATCTATGGGGTATCTCGGTTAAAGTAATTAGTAGTATCATCCGAGACATTGCTCCCTATTTAGCTTGTATATTTAACAAATGTCTTAACACGGGTTCATTTCCAGATTTATTAAAATGTAGTAAAGTTTTACCACTTTTTAAAACGGGAAGCAAATGTGATTCTGGTAATTATAGACCTATTTCTATATTACCTTCCCTAAGTAAAATATTTGAAAAACTAATTTTAAATCAACTCCTTGTTTATTTTAATGTAAACAATATTTTTCATGGTGAACAACACGGTTTCACTAAAGGTCGCTCGACTTCAGATGCAGGAATAGCACTCCTCAAACACATATATGATGCGTGGGAGAAATCACAGAATGTTATTGGTGTATTCTGTGATTCGTCTAAGGCATTTGACTGCGTGGAGCACGAAACGCTTTTATATAAACTTAAATATTACGGTGTGAAAGGCAAAGTTCTTGATCTCATTGCTTAATACTTGAAACAGAAACTTCAACATGTTACTATAAATGGAATTAAGTCTTCTGGATCTGTCCTAAAGATGGGTGTTCCACAGGGGTCAATTCTGGGTCCTTTTCTATTTTTATTATACATCAATGATCTTCCGTTTTATGTTAAAAGTATTTGTGATATTGTATTGTTTGCTGATGATACTTCGCTTATTTTTAAAGTTGACAGAAATAAAACTAATTAGGACGATGTAAACAATGCATTGTCACTGATACAGTATTGGTTTACATCTAATAATCTGGTCTTAAATGCTAAGAAAACGAAATGTGTAATATTTACCTTACCTAATGTTAAACAGCAAACTTATAGTTTAATATTAAATAATGAGATCCTTGATGTTACCGTTACAACGGTGTTTTTAGGAATAACTTTAGATATGAAACTTCAGTGGAGCTCCCATTTATTATCTCTTACGGGAAGACTCAGCTCCGCATCGTACGTGGTTAGAAAAGTTCGTCAACTAACCGATGTTGATACAGCTCGATTAGTATATTTTGGTTATTTTCATAGTATCATGTCTTATGGATTGATGCTATGGGGAAGTGCTACAGACATTAATAATGTATTTATCTTACAAAAAAGAGAGGTTCGTGGTATTTATAATCTAGGAGATCAAGACTCCCTTCGGGATATTTTTAGTAAAGTGGGTATACTTACTGTTGCGTCACAGTACATTTATAACAATATAGTATACATTCACAAAAATTTTCATTATTTTGAAAGAAATAGAGATAAACATAATATTAACACGAGAAAGAAAGATAAACTTATAACACCTGGTTTTCGACTTCACAAGGTAAATGTTTCCTTTCTGGGGCAAGGTATTCGTTTTTATAATAAAATGCCCCCAGAAATATTTGCAGTTTTCCATGAATAGATTTAAATCATATGTTAAAAAGTCTCTAATAGCTAAAGCATATTACTCTATACAAGATTACGTTGACGATAAAGATGCGTGGGCTTAGTATATGCTGAATTTCGTACAGGATAAATAATCAATTTGTAATCATAAACTGTGTTGTGATGTATTGACAATATTTTAAAAGAGTAACTATCGAGTTTCTTGCCGGTTCTTCTCGGTAGAATCTACGTTCCGAACCGGTGGTAGCTTCATTATTTGATGTAATTTTTTTTTGTTTTTTCATGTATTGACGATTCAAAAGTGCTCGTGAGAGCCCACTTGAATAAAGTATTTTTTGATTTTGATTTGATTTGAATTGAGTTGTTGTCTTAAATATATTTCACCTGTCAAACTGAGTTGCTGGCTAGTTGCTAGGCAACATCGTCCAAAATGGTCGGCATTATGGGTGTCAAAATCCATGAGCTTATAACTTATCTTTTGTTACGACACAATGTCATCATACCGGCTTTTATGATAATTATATATCTTCTAGGTAATTTTATAACACCTATTGATTGTTAATTTATTATCTATAATTTCTGTGTACACGTGGCAAACGAGACATTTATTGAATTTATTAGTACCTACTGTATTAGTTTGTACTAACTCGTTTTACAAGATGCAGGAATAACCTAATACATCTACTCAAGCAGGGCCCCATGTTCTTTCTGTGAACACAATTTCCGTACTATTTTTCGTAATAGGAATTAATTGACACGTGTTTTATAAATTTTTACACATCTTTCTAAATATTTTTATTACAATTGATTTAATGTAAAGTAAATTTTTCAAACAAGAAAATTTTCCTAGTAATTTTAAATATTTCATATTGACTGATTCGATTGCGGGCAGCATGCTTTATCGAGAACAATCATTTTTTTCAGCGTCCATATCTTCAGACATTTCTTTAGTAAATCATGCCCCAATTAACTGTTTCATCAAATTAAAAAGCGCCCCGCTGTGATTTGCTGGCGGAACAGGATTACATTGACACGAGGATCAATACATTGGTTTAATTAAAATCATTATTGTTTATGGTGTTCATTTGATACATACATGGTTTTACTTTGATTTTGTTCCCATTTTAATATAATAATAAAATTGATTATGTTAGTATGGACGGCGATTTCAATTAAAAACATAATTATCAATTAGCATTAGTTTCATACAATGTATTAATTGATGTTTTTTTGAGAATAAAATGTATATAAAATATGATTGAAACCAGATAAGTATTATTTAGATTTTAGATAACAAAATAATATAGGTATATGTAAATAATAATTAAATTCCAAAAGAATTTAACATCCTCTTCAGGACAGCTGCACCTATTTCAATAATTCTTTTTTGTTGTGTTTGTAATTGCCAGGACAAGGTGTGGATGAAAGAAAATGTTTCAAAAATTGGATGGAACAGTGAATTTTTGGGTTAAAATCCTTATATAAAGAGTTGGTAAATCGTAATTAGTGGGTATACTCATGTGCAGCCTGAGCCAGCGATTACTTTCATATAAATTTCAACCGACTTCCAAAAAAGATGGAGGTTTTCAATTCGTCGGGGACTTTCTTTAGGCATGTTCTCGGGGAGAACTCGGTAACGGCTTGACTGATTAGGTTAATTCTTTTTAGTTTGGTTATTTGGTCATATAAAAATTTTAATCAAATTCAGTTCATACGTTTGCTTTTAAAATAAAAATAACAGGAATAGTTATTCAAGTAAACGCAATTATGTATTGTACTTTTGAAGATGGTTCGCCTTTGCAACTGATTTCAAAAAAGGGAAGATTTTCAAATCGTAACGAATTTTGTTTTCAATGCTTGTTGCCTCCGTTATTTCTTAACTGATTCTATGATTTTATTTTTCTTTGAAAGCATATGCTTTCAAATTAGTATAACATTTACCAAAATCGTTTTAGTAATTTGGTTTAAAAATCGGATAAACGTTGTAAGTGTTCTAGTAATCGAAATCGCGTAAGTGGGTTTCTTTTTTTTTAAGTCTTATAAATAATATAATATGATCCTCGTCTAGTCCTATTCTTGCCTATCGGCTGTTAATTTAGTAAATGAATTATGGTATGACTATGAGTTCCATTGTGTGTGAGCATCGCCGCCATTACGTTATTGTGTTCCGCAGTAGCTGCGGGGTCGACGATATCGCATTAGGGCACGTCATATTTAAAGCGAGACGATTAGTTTTTTATTACATTAACCTTAATTTACACTACGCTATATGACCTTCGCCTATTTCATTAATTTGTGTTAATTTACACGTAGGGAAATGATATTTTTTAGATTTGAAAATCAAGCGGATGCAATTTTTGTGTCGTTTACCAGTATGAAGATGAAAAGTATGTGAATTTGTTTTTTATTTATATTATTTTCGTATTCTGATGTAATTAATGGTATATTTTTTTTATATGATTGTTTAATGACAGGTATTATGTTATTAGCTTCATATTTAACTAAAGATTCGGCCCGGTTTCGCATGGGTGAGGTTTTTACATCATCACATTACAAATTTTTGAAATTCTCGGCTGTTGTCTACTATTTTATGCATGTATTATACATATATAAATTTTTCTTTTGAATCACTATATTTATTGATGAAAATCACATTAAAATCCGTTGCGTAGTTTAATAGATTCAAGCGTACAGACGGCTTAAAGCGACTTTGTTTTATACTATATAAAGAAGACTCGGTTAACCCACTTTCGCACTGTTAGTAATAATTAATAACTGGTAATCATTTTTATGAAAACTTTATTTTCAAGATATCCTCTTAATTTTCTTCATTATGACGGAAAATTATCTTCAAAATGTCGTCTTAAGCAATTTTGATGATTCAATATTAATCGTAAATATTAGTCGAGTTTAATATTGGGAATTATAATAATAATGGCTTTACTAAGATTATCATCAGATCAACATTTCAGTACACAAGGAATAATTATATATTATATATTTTAAACTTTCGCGATTTATACTATTCATATTTAATATACGGTACACCTTCGTATAAATGTCGGGAAATAAAAAGGTATTACTACCATTAATTATCGCGATAAGACCCGTTATATTAAATATGGGAAGCCTAATAATTATATAAAATAATAATTAAAAGTTCTTTAAACCTAGGAAGCCTAATAATTAAATTCAATACGCGACATAATTTACCGATTCAACATTTCTTTGATCTTGATTCAATTTATTTAGGGTCTTTTCATCAATCGAATACTCAATACACTACAAATAAACATAAATTAACTATTTAAGTTAGAAGTGCTTGCTAATGTAATGATTCTAGATGAAATATTTAGGCGTTTGTTAACTTCCAGATTAAATAAAAAAAAAAAAACTTGCTGAAAATTTCGGTGGCCCTAACAGTTGTATTTTTATGCCTTTATAAACTTAAAAACAGGAGGCTCTGAATTATTATTATTTGAATATGTTGTATAAGACTTCTTCGATTATGAACTCGTTCTTCTGTTATGATTCTAATATTCGTAGAAGCACGTTTTAGGAAGGTTCGTTTTGTAATTATTTCTGTCTTCACAGTCGTCAAGAATTGTTGATACCTATATATATATTATACAAAGTTTCGCAACCTAAGACGAACAACAGAAAAAATACTCCCAACTCAAATGCCGTCTTATTCAAATGCGTTCGCAAATCGGATTTTCCTTCGTCTTGTTAAGAGCGTTTGTTTAACGTTCCTTTCCGTTTTCTATACTTTTATTTATTTTCTTTTGTATTGTTAAGAGCTAAAAAAAGTTTTAAAAGAAAAATATCTATTTAGCTTAATAGACATCGGTGAGCGCGGAGGTGGACCGACAGGCTGGTCTAATATAAATTGATTACCATTATTCAGAATTTAGGGTAGCAGTTTCCAAAACATTTTTAAGAAATGTTTGTAAATTTTTGAATGCCAAATTTCTTTCTTTACGTAATGCTAAAACTAAAACATTTTCATTTGTATTTTTTTAAATATTAAAATTTCAACACAATAGTGTTGTGATGAAAAATGTTTTCTTAAAAGACTGCGAAGAGAATATTGAGTTTGATAAATGATATTATATAGATATGTTGTAAGCTCATGGAATTTGGCATCCAGAATGGTAACAACTGCAGACGACGTTGTGTAGTAACTAGCTAGCTACGAGTATTCTTGGACCAGTAAATCCATTAACGAGCTTGTTAAAGTTGAAAATGGATACAGATTTTATAACGTCAAATTGAATGGTGTTCATTCTATTTTACGATCTATGGGTATAAAGTATCATATGGGTATGGTTTATACAATATTCATTACCTCTCCCTTAAAATTTAAATGATAAACATGCCAGTATTCGGCGTTTGCCAGTATCATAAAAAAAAATTATTATTAAAAGAATTATTTTTTTTAGAAATGCGGATTTTGTTAAAACTTAGCTTTGGGTATAATTTAAAATCCAAACCTGAAAGAATCTGTTGATCTGATCCCCATCAAAGGTCACACATAAACCTTGATACGCTGAAAGTTCCCTAAAATTTTTTAAAATTGTTCCAGCCGTTTTGGATTCTATGGAGATTATTCACAACTTAGCCATATTGATCTTCATATCATATAAAAAGGTTTCTTACTATAAAATAGTTTTCGCTCCATAGCCCAAATTTAGCATAGGTATTAAATTATAAATCAATAGTACCAATCGCTTCCGTACTTGAGTGATTTTTACTCTGTAAAGAATCATCAAATTCGTTTGAAGCTCGTAGAACAAAGGATCACGGTATAAAAATAAAACAGATCTCGCAATATTTGGCGAAATTACGGCCGCCATCGATCGGCGCGCCTCTTGCATAAATGCATTAGTCTGAAGATAGGCGCCGCGCACTACTGCCGGCGCAGCGCACGGGAGGAAGCGATTTTGTAACCTATATCCAGGGCCGGATTTACTCTAAGTGCCGCTCTGGGACACGGTAAATGCCACCCCGTTTACTTAAATAATTACCTATATAAGTTTTTAAGAATAAAGAAAAAATTTGGTAGAGTAGAATGAGTTTTAATTGATAATCTTAAGCAGAAATGGCTGCTGGCCCCTAGTGCCCTTATAGGAAATCCAACACTGTGTCTTCTCTTATATTAAGAAGAAAGATAAGAATTTAATCCATTACGTTACAAGAGACTATATCTTCCGCCTCATTATTACTGAACGAAATGCAGCTATACCAGTATCTTTACTCCGAATTTCGGTGAAAGTGTGGTGGTAAGCCCTATATGAGTAGTCAGTGGGCTACAGCTAGGTTCTATCACAATAAAAAAATCAGAAATAAATATTTATTTTCGCACATAAATATATACAAATATCATATTTAAAAAGAACGCTAAAAGTTTATGATTTGTTTGTCTTCAGCGGCCCTAAATTTATTCTTAATAAAGCGCCGAAAGGCCGGCCGGATGTATTTTTTTGATATCTCTCACTTTGAGGATGAAACGAAATCGAGGGTGGAATCCTTCAGGGATGGTTTAATGTGGCGATAGTTCTACGTGCTGAGATCGCTCGGGATCAATTTTCGACCAGTGTATCCGCTTTATCCATTTTTTGGGCCTTTTATAATAATTTTGTGCTATAACTTGGGGAGTGGGTTGCATGTGCCTATTTATAGGCAAGCCTAGCTGTGCTCCGCGGGTTTACCCCCGTTAATTTGAGGAAAAATTATATTTATAAAATGTTATTTACGGTGTAAACACTGTTTCATTGTATTATTTTTCGTGTTTTTGATGTAATTATCGTGTATATTTTCATCTGCATTTAGTTTAATGCTGTTTATTTTAAATTACAGACAGACAATTCAGTTTATTTATTTGCATAGATGAGTTTTATTTTGAACTAAAAATCTTTTTGTTTTTTATGTGTTATAAACTTAACTTACATTAAAATTGTGACGACACCTTGGGCTCTGATACTCTTAATATGTTAAAGCTGTTTCTTGTATACACAAGACAACAAGAGCATATTCACAAACCAACAGTAAGAGCATATTTACTGTAAAAATCGAGGTATCGATTACCTCGATTTATACAGTAAATATGCTCTTAATGGAGGTAAGTCGAGAAATGTTATTTCTGAACATTTTTAAACACTATCAATTGACAATTGTATTAACGTAGTGTATTTAGTATATTGTATTTGAATTTAACCGTTTGGAACAGTTTTATTATCCATCCAAGAAGCTTTGTTAATTTTTTTACAGAAGTTTTTCTACAAATCAACTTAAACCAAATAATATTTTCAAATAAATTTTTGTTTTTATAACTTTAAAGAAAATTTTACTTCAAACTTACACCTTTAGTCAAAAATAAGGTAAGCTTGTACCCACAGAGGGCTAAGCTCGGAATATCTCTACGTGATCGAATCAGGAATGACGAGATCCGTAGGCGGACTAAGTAACCGACCTAGCCCAGCGGATTGGCAAGTTGAAGTGGCAACGGGCAGGCCATAGAGTTCGAAGAACCGATGGCCGATGGGGCAGAAAGGTTCTCGAATGGAAACCACGAACCGGCAAACGCAGCGTTGGACGTCCACCTACAAGATAGACAGATGACCTTATTAAGGACGACACTGGATGCAGGCCGCTTCGAACCGGTCCTTTTGGAAGTCTGGGCGAGGCCTATATCCAGCAGTGGACTTCCTACGGCTGATATGATGATGATACCCAAAGATGGAATACGTGCTGTGGTTAATAGACCATTTCTAAAGTTTTGCGAAAAATTGTCGTTTACTCGTATCATAGTAGTGTGATATAACATGATCACGATTACCTTTCAGCGAAAGTTTACAACTCATCCAGATATTTTCGTGTTGTAAAACAATAGTAATGAAAAAAAAAGCTTTGTACTATAATACTATTACATATTTATATTCACAAAGCACCTATTAATTTCATTCCAATTAACATTATTTGAATTACCTTTTATTGTTTAAAGTAGTAATTTATTACATATATTATTACAGTGTCATTTAGGTAAATATTATAAGAAAATATTTTTTATAGATATTTTCCACTTGTTTTTTATGATTAAAGCTTTTTAACTAAATAGTTACTTAGCAATTGATTATTCAATCCTATACTTGACACCCATTACAATAACATCTAACATATACCTCACTAAATATGTATCTACGGTTTAAAGCTACAGTATAACGAGTATTATCCTTGTTACTTGTTATGGCACAAAATCATGTTCGCGAGGAGTCCTGGTGAGAACGCTGTAATACGAGTGTCTATGCTAGTACGTACTCTGTCTTTGTAGAAAGGTTAACATTATTATCCTTCCGGTAGTGTTTATATCGAAATATTCGAAAGAGCTTGGAAAAGAAAAATCGAAAAGTATTTTGTTTTTAAGTCGAGCTCGTGTTTACATGCTTGAAGAATAAAATATATTTAGCAAGATTTTTGAAAAGTGTAGTGTTTGACAACAAGGAATATGTTGAAAACGTTGTTATAAGATATAATTTACGTTGTTTCTACACCCGTGATTTTAATATAAATAAGTATAAAAATAAACATTGACAAACATTTCATCATCCATTTAATATAAATGAAAATACCTTCAATAAGGCAAACTACGAAATGGCGATCTCAAAGAGCGAGCTACTTTGTGAATCAGTAACTAACCGCGGGAGTAATAACTCTGAGATAAAAACCTCCGGCTGGGCGTGGCTAGCGGTGGGCGTGGCCAGGGAGGGCCGAGGGCGGGGCCTGGCAAGCTCGACAGCTTTTTATTTCGTTTTCCATTCCAATTGTATTTAAAGAAATGGAGTATTCGATGAAATTCTACGTACATATTTACTCGCGTTAATTTTCTTTGTCGGCGATTGTTTCTTCTTATTTCTTTTTGTGATTTATTTAAAAAAATGTATCTCATTTTATAGAATAGTATTTCTTTTGATATGTTTTTCTTAATTATTTCGTATTTTAGCAAGAAAAAAATGTACAGCAATGTAGAGATATTCAACCTTATTTTTACAGCTATTGCTTTTAATTTTTTTAACAATTTTTTTCTATTGATTTATTCAAATTACTTTATCAAACTTTAAATTAATGGATCGAATTTAACCTCTATAAAGCTTAAACAATCGCTATTGCATAGATTTGTGCTTAGTTATAATAAAACCTATTGGTTAACCTATTTTAATACTAATGATAGATTTTTGACATAAAATAGTTGGAGATCAAACTTTAACAGAATGACAATTTATCTATGCGAATGAGTGCCTGTTCGTAATATCAAATTAACAGATTTTAACTAAATTCATATGAAATAATACACCTTACATCGAAAACTCAATTTCAAAAAAACACTCTGTCTGTATGTCTGTCTGTCCCTCTGTTTGTTCCGGCAAACTCTGATACGCCTGGATCGATTTTGACGGGATTTTCACTCTCAGATAGCTAATGATGAAAACAAAATTAAAACCAGTAAAATATTGAACAATATCCTATTCAAGCAAGGAAGGTAAACATTATATAAATGTAATTCTTCCTCAAATGAACGCGGGGGAACCCGCGGGGCACAGCTAGTTTACTACAAACTACTAACAGTTACGTATGTATAGAAAGGTACCACATTCCTATAAAATAATAACAGATTATATTGTAAAAAAGCACTGCTTATTTTTTTTATTATAGCCATATAGATGGCGCTGCATGTAGGTACTTTATTTTGTGATCATGCAACACTCTGTTATAAATTATAATGCAACGTTATACTAGATATAAGATGAAATATTATGATACCTTACTATATTACACATTTATTATTAAAATGCATACAGACTAAAAACAAAAAATATATATTCAAAGAACAGTTATTTTATCAGCATCACTACATTATCAATGCAAACGATATATTAAGAAAATATTTCATCATACTTCGTAACCGCAGTAAGGGTGCCGTCACCTTCGCGTTTCAATTTCATGTATATTGAAATGAGGTTTGTATTACAGTCTGTACGCTTTGCCTTAATATGTACAGAACATCCTTATTATCTTGCTGACGCGTGTCCATTCCAACACGATGTATTTGTTAAGTTACGTTTTTTTTGTAAAATATGTTTTTGATCTTAAACCATATTCTTGTAGGTTGTATATACGTATCTATAGGCTTATCATTTATTAAAAAAATTAAAAAAAAAGTAAGTTTAGTTCAGATACAATGTATAAGTTAACGTTAAAATAATAATACCAATTAAATGCCAAAACACAAAACCGCGATGCGTCATCGTGTCGTCATTATTTACTAGATAGCTTTTTACGACGCGACGTCGCATAGCTCCATGACGTCCTAACGTCGTGACGTGTATGAGTTTTGGTCGAAACATATTTTAATTTCTATTTACAACTATTGACAATATGTTATTTTTTACTTTGTTAATCTATCATTATCATCAAATAATTGTACCACGATGCGATGTGTCATTTTTTACGATACGCGTCGTAGATTTTCACGATAAAGATTGTGTAGACTTTGTATTCTAATGACATGTAGGTACACGAACTTCGGTAAAAAAAGTAAAAAAAGTGCATAGTAAAAATCAAAACAAGACGCTGTAATTTTTCACGTCGCGTCGAACCGAGCCACGGCGCGACATGGAACTTCATTATGTCGTATTTTAGCAAGATAAAAAGTATCTACAGTATAGAGATGTTCAGAGTTACTTTTATAGGTATAGCTTTGTCCAATTTTTAAAAAATGTTTTTTATCACTCAAATACCTTTTCAAAACTTTCAAGTAATGTAGTGAACATAACCTGTAAAAAGCTGAAACGAACGAGTGCTAGTCAATAGATTTATGCTTAGTTTTAATGAAATCTATTTGTGGATTTTAATAGTAATGCACTTATTTGGTATAAAGAAGGTATGTAGAGATTAAAATGGCGCGACACGAAACGTGCTTATGTGTTTTGGCCCTTTTGAACCCACGCGGTAAAAGGAGGTGTGTTATAAGTTTGACTGTCTGTCTGTCTATGACACCGTAGTTCCTTAATGGGGGACCGATTTGCATGCGTTTTTTTTATTTGAAGAAGGTTTTTCTAGCGATGATTCTTGGACAGGTTATAGCATAATCGGTCCAGGCAATTGGAGATCATGAGGTCTATTTCTACTTTTTAAAGTGTTTGTGTTGGGATTTTTTAAAATTTTTATAGACAGTTTTGTAAGTAAAAATCGTGTCGTACAAAGCAAAGGCCACGGGCCGGGAGCCGCGTCTCGCGGCGTGTTTCCAATTTCCCCGTCGCGACGCGTCGGGAAAATCCTCTTTTGATTTATTTTTTAATTCGCGATCTCATTTCAATTTATGGTCTTCGCGGCATTTGTAGCTGTCTCCAACTTGTCTCTATGTTAATGTATTATTCGGAACGCGTTCGCTTCGCTTGATTGTGATTGCAGTATACGTATACCAAAACTGAAATTTATGTATATATGTATGTAATTTGTGAATTATTTGATAGACTGTTTATATTTCCCTCAAAGACTTTAAGAATTTTATTTCAAGTTTTGTGTTCGTTTAAGTTATTATATGCTTATCTTACAAATATAAATGATATATGATTATATATGTCATTTTGTCTATTTTTTTGCATTATACTATTGACTAGCTGCCCCTGGCGGTTTCACTCGCTGTAATGGTTACTCATTCGCTACTATGAGTCGTAACGTAATCCAGCACAAATAGAAATGTTTCTACAACTTACAAACATATTTTACCTCGTTATAATATTAGTACAGATTATGATATGTTACGATAATTATAGAATTTTGTTTGAAAAACTTAAGCATAAGTTACGTTCATGCAAGGTGCATACACAATAAAAACATAAATATATAATATGTAATACACAAATAATAAGGTATAGTAGATAAGGTTTTATAATTTATCTTTAAGTTTTTATGCACGTAGTTAACTCACATCCACAGCAGCACCAACACTGAAGTGAAGGTTAAACAAGCGCTTCCGAAGTAATATTTTACGGAACAATTTTAGGGACGGATCGGAACGGGTCGGGACGCGACGGGTCGGGACGGGGACAAGATGGCGCGGCAAAAAGCGCAAAGTAACAGATGATCCTAATTTAAATATCTGCGAGGGACAGCGAGGGTGTTTAGGAGTTAGTAAAAAGGGCCTCTTTTACACTACGCCGTTTTTCGTATCACTTTTCTTATTCATTTAACAATAATATTTTTGTGTAGCAAAAAAATACTGGAAATGTACCAATTGATGAATTGAAGAAAATAATGATTTGAATGGCATAAATAATTATAGTGATAATGTTAAATATAATGTAAATTGTTGATGTCGACAAAGGAAAAAGAACTTCATTTAAAATATATACCTACCTGAATTTATCATAACTCCTGTCCTCGTCAGCAATGTGCAGTATAAAGTAATAACATCGAATTGAAATGTTATGTTGCTAAATGATAATCAACAATTCAATGAAATTATCTTACAATTTATAAGCAAACACACAAATGAACACGAATCGAGAATTTGTGACTTTATTAAATACTATCAAGATTTTATTACACTTATTTTTTTTTTTTAAAAACCATGTAATGTGCACCGATGAACGGACAAGTCAATATCGCGGGATCAAAGCGCCGGTGAGCGGCGCGGCGACAATATTACTAGCAACGCTTTACTTATTGCGAAAAACATACTTAGTTCAACAAAACATAGGAATATATTTATGTAGTAACTAAATAAAAAAAGAACCGACTTTAAAAATAAAATAACATGAAAAAGGTCTTACTTGACGCCGATTTCGAATATTTTACTAGGCACCGATTTTATAATGTTGTAGAAAACATTTATTTTATGCCTTTTATTTCATTTGTATCTCTTGCTTTAAAAAAAAATACTTTTGAGTTACGAATATTGTAAGATTAAGTGATTTACCTAAGTTACAATAACCTTATGTCAACTGTTCATTGCCGTCAACAAAATATAGCTTTTCCGGATGCAGGGCTGTTAATTATTGAGGAGTTCCCCTGGTGTTGCATCGTCAGCTCCACTTCACCATCTGCATTGTGACGAGCGTAAATTGTTTAGCATTTTAATCGAAATAGTTCCGGTGGCCCTCTGTGGTCATCATCAGTTCCACGTCACCAAAAGTGACTTTCTGAGGGTAAATAAGTTACTATAAAAATACCTAAATCGGTATAGGTGTGCCTATAATATTTGAGTAACTCCCTAGATATCTTCAGAATTCCATCATCCGATCCTGACCTGAAACCAATGAGACTACCTTGGAAGTATACCCTTTCAAACAAAAAAAAATTGAAAAACGGTCCACAAACGGCGGAGTAATCGGTAAACATCTATAAAAACCGACGAATTGAGAAGCTCCTTTTTTGGAAGTCGGTTAAAAAAGGTAATAGTTAAATCTGTCAAACCGCTTTGGAATAGTCTTAGAACAATGTTCTCAACAAATTGAAAATATTTTTTTGGAAGACATTTAAAAAGTTTTACAATATATGAACCTTAATGGTATAACTAAAATAGGAGTTTTTAATATTGTTTTCGCGTAACCACAATTTTTTTATTAATAATAATATTTTTTTTTACCTACGTTACTCCTTGTAACATTAGTTTTCTATGAGAGAAAGTCCCTAAAAAATAGGTCCAGCCGTTTCAGGTCTTAGCGGGAACAAACAGACAAATAAAAAATTTAAAAAATTGTAATTAAGTAAGAAAAGATCAAAATAACGAAATAGACAAAATAAAAAGACAATATGAGAGAAAACATTTAATAAAATTAAAAACTAGGCCAGGAAAATAAAAACAAAAAAATTTGCTTACAGTAACAAAAGTGTGAAATAAAACATGTCCTAGTCTACGAAAGGCACGCACTTACATCTAACTTACACTAGGTTGCACTTGTAATAACACTTAACGATGGTTTCGCTCGTTTAACCTGGACTTAACTGACTGATGGAACTGCTACATTAAAACAAAAGAAAAACTACATAACTAATTACATACTAACATAAGTAGTCAAGGGAGAATCTTATTTTATTATCGCTAAGCCTATGTCAAACTCCCACACAGTTCGACGAAGAAACAAAGTATTCAAGTAACGGAAAAGTAAATGTCTCCATTTGGTTCACAAACATTAGCAAACGAGTTTAACAAAGTACCTACAGGCTAGTGATAGAACGCGGTTGTATCTTCAATGTCAGCTACAATATATTATGTTACATACTCCATTGTTGCTAATACTCTATAATGTCTGAAACAACAAAAACATTCGTTTATCGTATAAGTTATCTATATATTAACAAGTGAAACAAAATTTGTGTCCCAAAATTGTGTCGAAAATTTCGCACAGTTGCAGTTTATATAGATAAGTAGCGAGAAATGCTTATATAATATTTTTTCATTATGTATAAAAATAGACGATAAATCTATTAAAAAAATATTACACGCACTACCATGCATTTGACACACACATACTCCTGTTAATATCTATTATTTTTTGTTTTCGTTATTACATTTTTAAATATGTTTACAAATAAATTATTATTAAAGTCTGTAATTATGGTCGAATTTTGACCACCGGGCGACCACTAGTATTATAATCAAAGGGCCTAATTTTGTTTGTCGGGATAAACAATCTACTCGTAATTGCGGGCGATACAGTATAATTATAACTTTGATACTGGTCAACTATAAAATATAAAAATGTACAGCTTTAATATTGTACAAGTTGAGAGAGA
The DNA here is from genome assembly GCA_037950945.1 of Hypolimnas misippus. Classification (NCBI taxonomy): domain Eukaryota; kingdom Metazoa; phylum Arthropoda; class Insecta; order Lepidoptera; family Nymphalidae; genus Hypolimnas; species Hypolimnas misippus. The sequence goes on from JBBEEQ010000012.1 coordinate 150,727, forward strand.
TCGCTAAACATTAAGCGACCCGTTTTCTCGTTTGCCTGCTATTTTTAAAAAGAAAAAATTTGATTTGATTGGGCGACAATGACGTGATGTTTAGCAGCAAGATGTCCATTGCAATAATCTGGTTTTCATAAGATATTAGTCAATTTACAGACATCCTGGGAGGTGAAACCAGTTCAATAAAAACATTAAAATCGGATTACAAACAGCAAATTACAGTAATCTATCAGAATATGGTCTTTAGTCACTAATCAAACATTCGACAGTAAGGACTGCTCAACGTAGATCAAATGTAGCAAAAAGGCATGTTCTTCGATTGGCATCACAATCGAGTTTTGCATAACCCATTTTCGTCAATGTTTGTGATCACTTGCTGTAAAACCACTAGCTCGTTTGTCCAAAATTTTCTTAAAACCAACTTAAATTTTATACTATTAATCTATACTAATATAATAAAGAGGGTAAATTTTGACAGTGCAAAGTAATCTACCGAACCACTGAATCTATTTTGAAATTATGCTACCATTTGAAAGGCACATTCTTTATGATCACTGGCCATATTTTATATTGATATAGAAATTATTTTCAAACAAAATCTACATTAACGCGAACGAAGCCGCAAGCTATAAGTTTGTAATAAGATGAATCATACTTACATCTATTATCGTTAATAGCAAACTATACGCAAACTGCGCGGCTGCCCAGGGGCTTCAAAAGAGGCGGCCGCGCCAACCGTCAAGTCGGACAGTCCGTGTCAGCGTATACTAGAATGGTACTAACAGCTGCAACAAGGACAATGCTATGTATGAGTTGCTAATGTTGTAACACTAGTCCGTTTGTTCGAGGATCTTGCAACCACTGACTCGCTGGTAAAAATTATGATTGTCTATATATTTTTTAAAGAGATAACTTTGATTGTTTTTAAAAAACTAGTAGGTATACATTTTATTTTGCCACAATGACTAGCGCCGGAGGCAGCAATGAATTTAAATTGGAACCACGAATCAAGCAGAAAGCATGTAAGATTTATTTTCAGTCATTAGACTTTCATAAATATTTCATACTACTTCTTGAATTGTCAGCGCCTAGCGATAGCGTAGTACGCCATGCCAATGGATAAAGTAACTTATGACTTCATATTGGAATTACCCGGTACATGTATTTTAAATAATTAGTTACCGGAAGTATAATATAATTTGCTATTCTGCCTACACCAGGATGGAAGCTATCTTTACCTTTCACCATAAATAGTTGGGCGATTTAATAATGAAACCATAACTGAGAAAGATCACCTGAGAATTTTATTGTTACTAAGAATTGTGGACTGTTGTGAAACATTATGGCTTTGGGTTTGACCACACAACTCTGTGGCGGTTTTCAACAGACTTGAAAAAGGAGGTGCTTCTCAATTCGTATTGTATATTTTCCGAGTCCTAATTAATGTCAGTATTATAGTTGTAGTTGATTTATGAAAACGTTTCAGATATCCAACTTTAAGTGGACTAGTAGAACAGCACGTGGTTTCTGATAAGTAGCCAACTAACCACGTGGTACTAAATGTCGCTGATTTTTACGAGAAGTACCACTATTGTTCCATGCTGTAAATGGTGGTGACACAATGACAGTAATAAAGCCTACAACTAAATGAAATGCAAAATAAACCGAGTGTATTTTATGATAAACTAAAAAGCCATGTGCTTTTCAGTTTACACTTAAAACAATTCCTTTATCTTATGGAAGCCAGACGTAGTGGCTCATTGTTGTATCCGACTCGAATATGAGCAAGTATTAACGATGTTAGCTAATATTAGAGGAACTCCTGAACCAAAAAGCACGTGTTTCGTTGACTCACGTGGTGCAAGTGAGGGACTACGCTATAGGGCATAAGTACTTTTTTGAAGTACTATAATGGCGATTCTAACAGCAATTATAAGAAAACTAAGTATAGTATAATATATAATAACGGAATGGTAACAGTAACGTACTCACAACTAAACTAAACTAAAGCGCGTGTTCTGAGCGCGGCTCGCGAGGCGTGAGTCGGCGACAGCGGCGCGGGCCAGCGCGCGGCCGGGCGGCGTCGCTCAACGCCGGCGGCCGCCGCACCGGGCGCCGGTCTGCTGCCGGGAGCAGGCTGCATTCTGCCTGCGGAACATATGCACATTATAATTCTTATAGTTCAAAGGCTAAAATGTTTGAACCAACGAACGGCGAACCACGAGTCTTAAATAATGAAATGTGATAAACAATTTTTAGGCAGATCGCGTGGTCAATTTAGAAAAGCGAAGCTTGTGCTTAACAATTTTTCGAGAAGAAGTTTACGATTTATCGAGGAAAATTGCACGTGTCGGCCTTATTTCACTCACACTCGAGTGCCATTTTGCTTTTTCTCAGAGTAGAGAAGTAAATGAAGCTCTTTTCCCTAGCAGAAGAAGAAATTTTTGGGCAATAAGAAGATTTATTTGATATTGGAACAATTTAGTCGAAGCTAACGGACGAAAATTGATTTTTTAAAGACACGTGCTTACATTCTCACACATATAATTGAAATATAAGATTATTGAATTTATATAGAGGTAAATAAGTAATACAATATGTTAAAATGATTATTCTAATTCTAAAAGAAAAAAAATACTTACTCGCTTCAGCAGACCACGTATGCCGCGGGCACCCTGGCTCACTGCAAAGAAATGTACACACTTAAAAATCGAAAAATATTTGACACACATATGATAAATATTTAAAAAAGAGGAAAGCACGTGGTCAGAGAAATCAAAGACAAAATGGCGAAAATTTAAAGAAAATGAAAAAAATACTACTCACGTCCCGCGTCATCGCCCGAGTGCGAATTGCGTGTGCGCACATTGGCTTTTATACCGGCGATAACACAGATTATAAAGAAATAGGTGTAACTTGAAAATTTATTAAAAGAATAAATTATTTTTTTACATTTATTTATTTTTTAAGTAATTTTTTTTTAATATATTTCTGTGTATCGATACATGCATTAGGAGTTCGACGTGTGTATGACTGTTAGTGTTTCCTCATTAGAAGAGTAGCTTTATATTTATCTAATTTCGTAAGTCCATTTTTGCGATTAAATTTTTTAAAATATGATTTATTTTTTAATTCATATAATTATATATAATAGACTTTCTTAGTTGAGGTTATTTCTTTTTTTATTTTAAATATCTCTTTATATCTTTTAGAGTTAATTGATTTAACTTTTGTCATTAATTTTTGTGTTAAGGTTAAAAAAATAAACCTGAATTCTGTGAGGAGTTTTTTTTTCCAACGGAAAAAGGGTCACAGTCAAGTCACACAGTATTCAATAAAGAAGGTCGTTTATCGAATAGATTAGATATAAATATACGACAGTGAAATAAAACCTGCAAAATAGAATCATTTATAAATAATTAGCGAAGATATTGCGTTGTAGATACAACACACACACAAGAATATTTCGGTTCGTTGTTTTGTGTTATGATAGTTTTTCAGTGAATGTGCGATATGCTATTTTTTACTGTAAATTATTAAAAAATAGTTGAAAATACACAAATACATTAAAAGTAATAAAAGTAAAGAAATATTTAAAATTTCAGTTGTGTATCTTTTACATACATTAGCGTATAAACAAAAGAATGATCGAGAATTTTTCATCTACCTTCAAATTGTTAAACCTCTTACGAAGATTCCAACAACAAAGCAATGATATTTAATTATTGATGATTCTTAAGTTTTGAAAATTTTTACATTCAATTATTTTTTTTGCAAATACAAATTGTTAAGTCTTTTATTACCTTTATTGCCTTGCTCATCGAGCTCATACAATTTCTTTTTTTCGAAGAATAACTTTATTTATACGTTTGTTCGTGTTGTGTTTATATAACACACAGTTTGTTAATATCCCACAGTTGGGCAAAGTATATATTCCTGTTGAAAGTGATAAAGGTATTTGTTTTTCGCACTTTTCACATTTGCAGTTGTAAAAAAGGATACGGACATTTATACCACCAGACTGCTTCAATGCGGATTGTCGAATATACCTACATGTCCTAAAATCTCTCTCGATATTTGAAGAATCCTTAAATTTAACAATACATTGAGGTAGCATTTTTAAGTGTATGTAATTGCCGATTTGTAAAAATAAGTGTTAAGTGTGAGTCCATTTAATAACATAATATCCGCCAGGCACGCTGTACAAGTATTGAAACGAAACACGCTAAAAACAAACCTTTAGTAAATTATTCTGTAGCCTCGAAACAGATAACGATTTATTAAAAAGTATTTAAGAACTGTTAATAAGTTGTAAAATGTTTTCTCATTCGTCTTCGTTTTTTTGTACTCAACTTATTATTAAGACGTAGAAAGCAATCTCTTTGTCTGGGACGCCATCTTGGCTGGCCAGCTCTCAGCTCGATAAATTTAATAATCCTTGGCAGACTCCCTTCTCCCAGGGAAATATTATATAAGAGAAAATCTCCCTGTGGGCGGGGCGGGGCGTGGCGCGGCGTGGGCGTGCCGTGTTAAGTAACTTTCCTAGTAGCTGTGTTTGATAAAATAAATTGTTTCTGAAGGAGGTTATATAAGCGAAGTAGCCATACTTTTGTGTGTGTATTGATTAGCAGTTGTTTGTAGTTCGTGTATTAAGTAGAATTAGGATTAATAGTTTTCTGATGTTGTAAACTTGTTTTATTGTTGGGTTTTCGTTTCTTTGTTTTGTGTTTGGTTTAAATGATTTTTTTTATTTGTCTTATATGGATATAAAGAACGGTTAGTACGTTATAGAAACTGTAAAAAATTTTTGAATATAAAAGAAGCCAATGGATTTTTCATCTGACTATGTAAAATAACGTCTGTGCATCTAAAGAATGCAAGAATAAGAATACTTAACTATACATTACAAAAGTCCTAATGCGAAATGACTGCAATGTACGACTGACGAATTTTGATTTTGATACATATTTTTACTTAACAGTGAACACCAAAATGTTCGGCCATTACAATGTTTCCGTCAGGCCGCAAAATGAAGTAAAAAGCAGCAAAAAACATTTTCGTATTTTTTTAAATTTAAACGTATTCTTAGACTGCTGTTGGAATCAAATGAAACAAAAATTAAATAAATAACAGTGATATTTTACAATACATATGTTACAATATAATATAGATGTAACAAAAAACGTTAAGTTTATACTGTTAGGAATTCGGCCGTTAATTCAGAGAAGAAAAATTCAATAATGCGTATGTGTATTAGATTTCATATTACAAGTATTTACCTATTTATAACTTATAAGTGTTTTTTTTATAATGAAAGACACTAATTATGGTCATAAGCGCAGAAATGTCACAATGTAAACAATGCAGCAACTCGGTATTACGTGAAGGTAATTTGTAATTTTAAATAACGATTGTAAACATGCAACGGTAAAACTGCTATTGCCTTTTTTCCTCAATGCAGCGCCATGACAATTTCGTTGAGTACACAACATGGGTGACATTTTAAAACTAACCATAGATGGACGCTATAAGCAATACTGTGTCAAACCACACAGACTTCATTGTGAGAAAATGGCGTCAAATGATGTCAAAGCTATTCTTAATAAATGTGTTTGAAGACGTATATATCCACCTTTTCTTTTTTTATATAAAATATAATTAACTCAAGCTGATTTGTGTAATAAAAAGTTTTATCCAAAAATAAGTTGTTCAGACATATGAGATTAGAGTATAAATTGCAAATATTGGAACGCGCTCAAAACTCTCAGCTATACATTAAGGTGACTTTTTTTTAATAATATTAAATAGGTAACCAATTATCAAAATACAACAATATCTCCGAATTTGACTTTATGTGGGTTGACACATTATTGCTTATTAGCATCCAGATGTGGGACGTTCAGATTATTTGATGTTAAAAATATCTAGTAAGTAGTAAAAGTAATAGCCTATACATATCCCACAGCTGGGCAAAGGCCTCATCTCCTATTAAGGAGAAGGCTTAGAGCTTAATCCACGTTGCTCCACTGCGGGTTAGCGGATATACATGTGTCAGAATTTCTCCCGGCACATGTAGGTTTCCTCGCGATGTTTTCCTTCGCCACCTAGCTCGAGATCAATTTAAACACAAATTTAGGACTTGAAAAATCAGCGGTGCTAGCCGGGGTTTGAACCCGCGATCATCGGTTGAGATCGACGTGTTCTAAACATTAGACCATCTCGGCTCAAAAAATATAATAATATGTACCCATTTCCAACTATATCAAGATCTCTTGACTTTTTGGCTCAAAGATTCTCTCGTCTGTCTTCAGTACTCAGTCGATGACTAGTTAAAGTACTATTGTATTCTTTAACAAATTACTGTTTGGAAAATGCATTCCATTATTTTATCAAAAAAATGGTTCGCTTCTTATATAACATAGCAACTTTTTATGTAAATATAAATAAGAAAAAAAAATCAATGAAACGGCATCAGGTTTTTTTGTATGAAATGTTTTTGTATATTGCTAGAAAATTAATGTTTGTTACGTTACTTTTCATTATTTTTTCGCTTTAATGACTAAAATGAGTAGATATTTAAAATTAATTAGTTTTTCATTAAAAAACTATTAATTCAACACAGTGTATCTGAGTCGCAGCAGCAGAACAATCACGGTGAGCTACCGTTATCGCAACGCGTTACATTTTGACAGTTGATTTCTGATTTTCGTATTAAAACGAAACAAAACAACTATCAAAACATATTGCGTTGCGATAGCGATAGCTTCACACAATAATCCTCTAGGTTTAGTGTAGGTATTTTACAACACAATGGTACAAGAAATTATGTTCTGCTTTCTTGAAAATGGTTCTTAATTTTTAATCTCTGTACGCATACCTGTCTCCAGTAATTGTAAACCGATTAACGGTACAATAATTAAAATCGTATTTAGGAATCAACATAAATAATCAATTAAATTATTAACAATAAATTGAGCCAATTTTTGAAGTGAAAATTTCTTTAGGCGCGTTGAGTGTTTTCTTGTAGGAGAAAATCCTACACATTTGCGTCATAATCATGTTAATGTTATTGGTTCTGTTCATTGTTAAAGCTTAAACGATGTCATCTGAAGATATATAGCGACAACTGAATGACAGACAAGTTCGTCCTAGGAAACCAAAGCGCAAGGGTGCCACGCACGTCGAGGAAATGAGAATTAAAGATTTTTAATATTTATCATTTTATGATAACATGGGTAAAGGTTTTTACTTCTATCGGCAGTCTCCATGAATGCTCATATTTTATATATTTTTTCAAGAAATTTATGTGTCCACTTCAAAATTTTAACACTGTAGTATTCACAAATTTATTTTTAACGCAATGGCTGTTGATTCATTCATTTGATTTATCTGATGAAATATCATTACTTAGTTATTAAGTACGTGTTTTAATTTGAAAAATACTTAAATACTTTAAAGTATATAATGTACCAAATGTCACTGAAACTGTAATTGGTTAATAAATCTAATAAGGTTAATAGAAATAGATCTTAATACATTTTATAAAAATAATTAAAAACAGGAAAGAAAACAAGAGTGGTTCTATTGTAAACGAGGTCCAAACAAATGCTAATTCTTCAGAAACTAAACATTTTTCGGTAACATTACCCACGGAAAAGGGATACACTTACTGGCAGAATAAGTATAAGCAATTGTATTTGATATTGATTGAACTAATCTTGATAAAATTTAGTATAGATATTCACTAACCTTATTGAAAGATATTCTTTATTTTTTGTAGCGAAAATAAAATTTGAATGGAGTGAAATACGAAATGGAGAACCTTTCATAATTGCTTCATACATTGGTATAAATTTACTGATACGTGCCTCTGACGCTGATATAATTCGCAGGTTCTTTCTCAGAATTACTGATTCGTTTGGGTTTCATCATTTTACATCGTAGTAGATTACGATGAGAACTTTACGTATGCTCGACTCATATGCGATAATTTTAAAAAATATATTAACTCATTGGATTATTATTTCGAAGAAGGATTGCGTAGGTTACATTGTAATTGTCCTACGTACAACTAGTAATAAAATGGTAATAAGCAGACCTATGAAATGTTCTGGGAATTTCTAGAATAAATACTATTTTGATATATAAAATGCTACATTTACATAATTACGGTAATTAATATGCATTTTGTAAACTGCTCATAAATTGAACAGACGTTAACCGTCACTATATATTTAAGACAATTTTTCAAGCTTAAGACAATAATATATATTTTATAAAAAGAAAACTAGCAATTGTGTATAGTGTTAGGAATATATCATAAAAGTAAATAATACTGTATTTTGTCTATGGTAGCTCGTTGATCAGTTAGTTATTATTATATATCGGCAGTACGCACCCTCTCTCTCTCAAGGATAGATTGCTTGTCTTTACTCTTAGAAATATATTAATAATTATGAATAAACTAGTAACTAGAACCCCAAAGATAACTTAACATGGTGTCAGAAGTGCGTGTTGTTATAGAAAATTTTAAAAGTGGTGAAGAGCCAATTTTCATTAAATTATAAAAAATTAAAAACTTTGTTGTTTGTAAACAGTGAAACGTCAAAATGGCCGGTGAAAACTCAAACTTTTTATCGTCAATGTCAGTTCCAAAACTTTACTTAAACTCTAAAAATGATAATATACAGTGGAAAACGTGGCTACAACAATTTAAATTATATTTATTAGCTGCGGACTTACATAAAGAAACTGAAAAACGTAAAGTTGCGATAATGCTACACGCCATGGGTGAAAAGTGTATAGAAATATTTAACTCTTTTAATACTGAAATAAGTGATATAAGTTTGTCGGATTTAATAGAAAAATTTAATAATTATTTTGAACCGCGTAAAAATTTAACTATGACTAGACATTCGTTTTTTACATGCAAACAAAAAGACGGTGAAAGTGTCAACGACTTTATTACTAATTTGGAAAACTTAAGTCTTAATTGTGAATTTGGTGAAGTGAGACAATCTTTAGTGCGTGATATGTTCATAGCAAACATGAATTTTAGTCATTCAAATATTCGTCAAAGGTTACTATTAGAACCTGATATTACATTAGAAAAAGCGGTTGATTTAGCAAAAATAATAGTTATAGCTAAAAGTAATAGTGAAAATATTGATAAAACCGCAAATAGTGAATCGTCGTCCATAGGAAATGTTCAAAGAATTAAAAGGCACAATGTTTCAAAAGAATCTTGGGACTCCAGTCGGATGCGTTATCATGAAAGAACGCGGTCCCCCAGTCAGATCATGGATCGACAACAATACTCGGGATTAAATGAAGAATCCTCGAGGAGAAGGTTTGACAAGAAGTCGCCTTCAAGGAGTTCCTGTCAACGGTGTGGTCAAATCCATCGGTATAAGTGCCCAGCTTCCAATGTGAGATGCAGATATTGTAACAAGTATGGACATTTTTATAAGTTTTGTTTTTATAAAAAGAATAATAATATAAAAATAATTAATAATGACGAAAATTTAAATGTAACATTAAATTCAATAGAAAAGCAAAATAATAATAGTTGTCAATTTGATAACGCAGAGAGTCTAATGTTATAAATGATATCTAAAAAAAAAAAAAAAGAAGTTTTAAAATAATATCATATTTGTTAAAAATATTTAAAAATTATTTTAAAGTTAAATAGTTAAAAATCAAAGTCTCATTCACAATTTAAAGTCAACAATTTATAATTTTATTATTCAGTATATAGTTTGTTATTTCTCAAAATAAATGAAAATTTTTAAATATTTCTATTGGGTAGCACTTATAATAAAAAAGTATGTCATAAATTCATTCTGAAATTGAACTCTGAAATATTAACAATTGTCAAATAGTGTTGTGTTTAGTAATTGTTTAAAAATATGAAAAACATAAGTCTTAATGGAGAATTTTTAAAAATATAATTAAAATATTGTTACTTTGAAAATAAAAAGCAAACTCAGAGACAATAATAATAATTTTTAAAGGAGTCCAATGTTCATATAAAAAGTTTTATAATTTTCATTATTCAGATTGTTTGTTAGTAAAATATTCTCTATATTTAGCTATAGTAATAGTTTAAAAAAAAAAAAAAAAAAGAAAAGATAATAATAGTAATATATAAAAAAAAATAAATAAATAAGGAAATAATATAAAAAAAAAAAAAAAAAGAAAGAAAGAATAAAAGATAAATATTATATAAAAAGCAAAAGATTATGCTTTGTTAGTTTTAGGTCTAGTTAGTAATTTTCCGCTGATTGATGAATCATTATGTGTTTTAAATATCTTGTTGTTGATTAGTATTGAAAGGGTCGTAGGTTAAGTTTCTCAAAATCATTAGTCTTGTCTAAAAAGTATCATAATGATTATATTTGAAAATTGTCAAGTAAAAATGTGTCTTTAATAAAAAAATGTTAAATGTTCAATAATAGTAGTCATATTAAATGTATAAGACAAGAAAAACTTAATATTGTGCAAATAGTATATCTTTTTGTAAAAGGAATATTTAAAGAAATAACTTTAATGTTTTATAAAAAAATATTTGTTATAATTGCTTTAATGTCGGTGCGTCTCTGAGATTTTTTGTATTCAATTTCTTTTGTCTTATTCTGGTAACTTTCTGCAAAACAAAGTAATAAAACAGTGCAGAAAAAATAGCTCGTCGATGTCGTGAGAATTTTTGAGCAATAAAATCTTTTGAAATAGTTCTGCTAATCCCTTACAATAGAACGCCTTTGTTTAGTAAATCGTAATGGAAAATAATTTTAAAAAGTAAAATCAGTATTTCATATAACGTCGTGCAGTAAACATTAAATAAACTTAGCATCGTTCTTAAGTCTAAGTTTAATAGTGCTATCCGTGAAGTTTATTAAAGTTAAAAGTATCGGGCAACAATCGAGAGTGAAAAAGGGGGATGTTAGGAATATATCATAAAAGTAAATAATACTGTATTTTGTCTATGGTAGCTCGTTGATCAGTTAGTTATTATTATATATCGGCAGTACGCACCCTCTCTCTCTCAAGGATAGATTGCTTGTCTTTACTCTTAGAAATATATTAATAATTATGAATAAACTAGTAACTAGAACCCCAAAGATAACTTAACATATAGCAACACAGCATTATAGCTCACAGCCGCCGAACAATCGCCCGCTCCTCCACGAGGCGTACACGAGACGCGCGCCGCGGCTGCATTCATTTGTCCCGGCCCGCATCTGCCGTTTCACGAGCGTTAAAAAAACACAAAAAGGAAACCCGGTGCTAGAGGAAAACGAACCGAGGGGATGTTTATTGTTTTAGATACGGACATATTTTATTTACTAAGTGGCTATTTTGAATAAAAATGCGGTTTGCTAACGTTAAAAAGTACAAAATGCTAACGGCGCACTCGCTCGAGATTTATACGCTGGCCTTTATCTCGATATTGTACGGCAATGCATTGTAATGTATTGTTTTAATGTTGGCTTTATTGTCACTGTGTGTTATTTTTTTATGTTTTAATAATGGTCTTTTCAGTCATGAATCATTTTCGCCAGCGGTTTTGCTTGCATCTTATGTCGATAAAATTGGCTTATATGTTATTTAGATGTGCCTCTGTGTTACCACTATTAAAAAATGACAACTCTAGAAACTTAACAATGTTTTGATCTAAGATTGAATCAAGGTTTTTAACTGTCAACGGCGCCTACACACACTTCGTTTCGCGGCTGAAATGAAAAACTGCAATACGATTTGACGAAGAAGTTTAATTAACAAATTCGTTTGTTTGAAGCATTCGTTAAACATATATTAAAAATATTTTGAGACTTACTTGGGCAGTCTACTCAAGTAAGTCTTAAAATATTTTTAATATACGTATCTTATTTTAATGTAAAGTTTCATCATCATTTGTTCAGTAGTTTTTGCGTGAAAGAGCTTATATTCATATACTTTCAAATGTATAATAGTAGTAAGACAGGATAAACGTTTGGTGTCAAAATATTTGATTTTAAGATTACAAGTAGCTGGATGCTGATAAGCAATAATCGGTCAACCCACAAAAAGTGATTCGGAGATATTGATGTATCTAGATAAAGTCATATAAACTAAATAAGTAGGAAAAATTTTTCTCGATAAATTGTTAGGTGATTTGTTTGGTATATGGATAAATACCCTTTCAAACATATTGATTAAGAATACGTTTGACATCTTGAGACGCCATTTTCTCAAAATTAAGTTCGTGTGGCTTGACACAGTATTGCTTATCAGCGTCCAGCTGTGCTTCGATGTTTGTAAGTTGCGTTACCACTCCATTACAAAATCTAACAGATAATGTTCATTTGAAAATCAATCTTATAATCGCCCTAAATAATCGCTAGATAACACTAATATCATTAAAAATATTATAAAATATAAAAGTATCTATTTCTTTACATAAATTACACAAAATACAATCAAGATTGAGATCTGCCTTCGAGAATGAAAATAGGTACTTGTTACAAGCGCTCCTTCGTAGGTCGTATGTCGAAAATAATTGAAACAATATTATCTATAATTTGTGAGGCTGGTACACGTAAACAACATCATTTATGTTCAAACACAGCATACTCAAATTTTTATTCATTTATTTATCAAATCGGATTTATAAAAAATCTCTTCAACTTTATGTAGTAGGCGCTGCAGATTAAATAGACCTGCGGGTCTAGACTAAGTAATGTTACGATTCATCAATTTATTTATAAGGAAATCGATTAATATTGAAATATCTTAAGTATTCGATTGGTCACGTAATAATTGTAAGTTATTCCTATCAATTTTGTTTAATTTGTCTAAACGAGTAAAATGGGTTAAGATGTTTTCCCACTTTCCATGTGTCTCGTCTTGGATCTACATATAGTGTAGCTTCTAAAAACCTTTATCCTCATTCGAGGCAACCGGGTAATAATCTATATCCAATAGATATCCCTATCATACGTCCACACCAAAATTGTTTACGAGAACAACTTAATCACAAGTTTTCACCGCGATTATCGTCCGTCGTGATCGCGGGGCGTCGGCGGCGTCGTGATGCGATCGCTTTTACGATTCGCGATCATCGGCTGAGCAAACAGTGGCTACACGGCAAACAGTATACAGCATGATTTAATTCAAAATACATTAAGCTGAAGACGTTAATTGTTTGAACGCGCCTAATGACGAAGGTTATAAAAAATACAATGTGGGTTATGCTTGTAAATCATAAAAGCGGAACAGTAACTGCAAATGTCAAAAAATCAAGCTAGTACCGAAAAACGAGTCGCGTAGTTTTGAGTTCTGACGCCATGGAACGATGCGACGTCGGGCCGGCGTCGTGAAAATCTACGACGTGCAACGTAAATAGTCATGACGCCATGGCGCATCGTGTATACCAAAGTGTTTGTAATCGACTTCAAAAAAAGAGGTTCTCAATTCGTAGCTTATTTTTTTGATGTTTATTACTTCAGAACTGTCATTTTTAACCGATTTTAATAATATTTTGTTTTTGTATATTAGAAAGGCTGTCCTTTCAAATAGGCTCAATTAATTTTATCAATGTCATCCAAGTAAACGAAAAGTTATACCCATGTCTTTTCTTACTCTCAAGTAGTCCTAATTAAGACCTATAAAGCTAGTCGTAAATTATTAAGTCACGTGTCATTGTACAATCAGTGTTCTGTATTACGAGTTAAACGTTGACGATGAACAGAATGTTCTGATAATTTTACTTTCAATTTTTAATTTATTCATGTATACCTATTCGTTATGCGTGATTAATTGTGTGCTGTGAAAATAGATGCAATCAGCATAACAATATCTTGCTTCAGAAAATTTTAAACGGCTCGTGATGTTTTTAAATTAATTATTTCTTATTCTAAACGCACTGGGTGACTGAATGTTATAAATATTCTGAATTTAAAATTATTATATTAATATGAGATATTGAAACAGTTGTTTTAAAATTGGAGTTGATTAGTCTATTTGATTAGTCTATTAGATCTACGGTTAAATCCTTATAGGAAAACTATATATTAAAGCTTTTCTTTCATATTTTATTTATTTTAGCTATAAAAGCTACTATTTATTTTAAACATAGAGCGAGTGCAAAATCTCCTCCGCAACCATTAGATAAATGTTGCGAACAACTGCTGTCATGCTTTCCAAAGCGTGGTTGGGAAAAGTATATTAAATAGTCACATATAGAACTATAGGTTTTACAAATACAACTATAAGCCTCGAGTGTTGATACCGTCGACGTTACAGGCTGACTTGTTACGACCTTACAATGGTTATCAATAAAAAAAAATCGAAAGTAAATCATCCTGTAAACAAAGTATCGTGGGATAGTACGAGCGTGCGCACATCGACGCCCGCGGCGTGCGCCCGCGCAACCCGCCATTACCGCTATCATAGATCACCCGAGCATCGCCGTTCAGCATGAACCGTCGAAACTATCGGCTATTTGGTGCAATAACTACTGTTCTCTAAACGTGTACCTATTTACTATAATTTTATTGATAGTAATTTTTAATCAATTACAAATAATTGTAATGTTGATTGATTTGAGTCTACATTCACTAGTATTTTGCGTTTGTATTTCATGTATGAGAACTTGAACGGTGAACCTAAAGGAAAGTAAGAAAAACTTGTTACGTAAATGTGCACATTAATAATATTACAGAGTAAATGTACTATTACATTAGAGTAAAGGCATACCCGGGTCACATAAGGTTGAAGGCGATATTTGTTATCACATGACAGCCAGGAAACAGCCCCAAATATCTATTGTTAAAACACAAAGTTTAATTTAAATAAATAACAAGACTTAATGACCTACCTAACATAAAGAATTAACAACCAGACTATTTCAAATAATTTTCATTGGCTTAGGTTTAGGTTACGCTTAGGCTGTACTGCTTGCTGAAGAATCAGACACCCATTCGTACATAAAAATATGCATACGAAAAATAAAACCCTTCCTCCACAGTCGCTTAAAATGATTTCCGCCATCATATAAAGCGAGACCGGAAAAAATGTCCTTTATTCAGCTTATAGCAATAATTACGTTGACACCAAGTAATGCTTGAATGAAAGTTAATTGAATTATTGCTATGCAAAACATAACAAGCTTCACAGACAGATTCACACATAAATAGTGTTTCTTCGCTTCCAACTCCGTGAGAAACGTAATCCGAGCTACAGCGAAAGTTACGTAACAATAACTTGTAAGTTATGACTGACTCTCAATGAGTAATTACATTACTACTTACTGTATTACTCTTTTTATAGGCGCTAAAAACAATTTATCAATTAACAAACTGTATTTGGTTTTGTTCACATGGGCGTTGAACGTGATATATAGTTTTGATATTTCTTGGGAATAATTGTATTTCCCGGGATATTAATGGAATAAGAATATTACGTAAATCATCATTTTCTACAGACATATATAAAAAAATTAATGTTACTTGTTCATATACTCTTATTAAATATGTATAATTTGTATATTTATTACTATATATAATTTGTATATTTATTACATATATAAGTATTGCATGTCAAAGAGCACTGAAATATGTAATATTAACAAAAATAGATCGTTAAAAAATTTTTACAAAACAATATTTGATAACTTAATAATGTTAATGTATCAAATAATATAATAATAATAAATTCATATTTTTTATAGCATTTATTTATTCGAAGCTGTTATTTCGTCTAATGTACTGAGTTGCCTAGCAACGGGTTGTTGTTATCAAGGGAGACCATGACGATGGATTGTTATAAATAGAAAAGAAATAGGTACTGAATTATTTTGTCTTCGCCTATTTACACATACAAGCTGTTTCCGAGGAAACGTTGGGTCTTGTAGGCTCGAATTGGTATACGTATAGGCTTATCATTGATGAAAATAAAAAAAAAATAGTCCAGTTTTTCGACTATTAAATGTCGATTCTGTTAACGCTTACAAAAGATCTAACACATGCCCAGTTAACACTTTATAAATACCCAATTGAAATATGAGCCTTGCTAATTTTAATAAAGTCAGTTAAAAAGATATTATAACGTTTGTGTTAAAACAATATTAACAAAACATTGACGTCATATTCTGACAGAGTTAAATGACCCGCAGTGCGGCAACACGACTTCCAAAGTGACCTGAAAAACCGCCGCCATTACCAACTGCTGATAAGGAAGCTAATGATTATTAGCGTACTTAGTCGTTGTTAGTCTGAACTATTTGGTTAATGCAGAAAACGTTAAATAAATAGTTCAGGGAGAATGTATTGATTAAGTGAATCTCGTGATTGGTAGTTATGCGCAGTCATTAACGTTCTTTCCAAGATTTTTGGTGTTCGATAGTCATTGGATATTATTATCTTAGATGTTGTTATCACTTATCCTAAATAATTAATACTATTATTACATTTTATTATCAAATTTCTTATAATAACCAATTCCGATACTTCGCATGTACTTTAAGGCTTAGTAACACCTAAAAACTAGCTGTAAGTATTAAAAGAAACAATTTCTTCTAGCAGGAATCGAATCTGCAGCCCTCGATGTTAAAGTGTTCATTCGTTATCACTACAACATAACGACCGTCAAAATATCTGTATAATTTATAAATATTAATTAATTTATTAAGTAAAACCCCCACTTATATCCTTTCCATACCCATTTCTATAAAACTCTCGTTCCAAATTAAAACTCAAACAAATCACATTATTCCATCAACACCTGTGTATTATACTTTCAATTCAAAATCATCACTGCATTCACAACGAGATTGGATAGCACACGACACGACACGACAATCATCCACATACAGACATACAAATGATATCTGATATAATTTGACCCTTAATACAATGAAATATGGCATTGAAAATCGGTCTTAAACTTTTGACGCTAGCAAATACGAGGCGTGTGTATATTTGGAAAGGCTAAAGTATTGTGAACTCTATGACGTTAGTAATAAGGGTCATGTGGTGTGTTGGTGTTTTTGACAGTTGACATAAACAAATTCCGGGATAGCAAGCAGCGGCGCAGAAAATGACGTGTCAACGAGAGAGCTCGCAGCCACGGACCGACACCTCGCGTAATATGCGAACGAAAATTTTCATAAATATGCCGATATACAGTACTCTTACTATTTCGTAGTTTTCAAATTTAGAGTGAAAAAGTTTTGTGTGGAACACACACACATGTTCATATTGCATTGTCATAGAATTAATGAATAATAAAGTTATTGTTAGTATGTTGCAAACTATGTGTAACAGAATAGCTTGACTTCTGTGATCTTCATCAGTAGGTAAAGATATCTTAAATGTCTTATTTCCACAGAAGGTCTTCCAAATCTGTTACTGAATACAATATTTTTTCTATCAAAACGAGCACATAATTCATATTTATCATAAAGAGAAAATCTCATTATATGTATTGAAATCGATGTAAAAATATTCAGGAGGCATTCGAATCCGCCATTTTATTGTAGCGGATCGGCGCCACGCACGCCACCTAGCGGCTTCTTGTACTCACACGGTCCGTCTGACAGTAGGTAAAGATGGCCGCTGCACTCCAACTCCATCTCGCGACCGTCTTCGCGCAGACACTTAACGAAATTGCATTTTATCCTCAGCCACAACACGACCACAACGGACACAAATTCGAAACTCATTTGCATAACTATCCACTAACAACTAGACACAAACACTCACACTCGCGACGGGGGAAATGGTCGACAGTCGATAGTCGATCGATCGATTATTCAAAACTGCACCGATCACATCACTAATTACCCACTAATTACTAATTAGCATGACGGAGCTATGCCTTCAACGACAGCGAGCCGTCGAATGAAAAGCTCCACCATGTTGTTACTGAATTTTATACTCCATCCCAGTCAGCAGAGCCTCCAAGTTTGCCTCCTTCAAATTCGTTATGCATACAGCACCAAGGGCTGTTGAATACCGTTCGCGTTTATTTATGAACAGGCAAACTTCTGGTGGCTGGTGGGACGCACGAAATACGATATAGGCTCGCCTCCCGAGCCCGGAGCTGGTACCCGCCGGGGCAGGCCGGCCGACAATGCATGCGATCGCTGAAAAAGGGCTTTTTATGTATTCAACTTCACAACTCTGTAGCTCATCTGCAAGTCGTATTATGGACCTAATTAACAAGTTAATATGGACGATCCGGGGCCGCGTCTGCGCACAGGCCGCGGATGGACGCGATGCCGTTTTAAAATTTGAATCGCAATCATCGGTCGCGAGTTCGGGCTGAAAATTTCGGAACGATATTTACATTTACCTGCGTCGAGGACATTTTAAAGTTCGCTAGAGCGCGTACCCGCGTCCTGAAGCGCTCGCGATTACGACTTTGCAATGGTAAGGAGCGTTCAGAAATTCCGCCCCGCCCGACACCCCCATCACAAAGTATAATGATATCGTCGCCGGCGTTATTATGGGAGTCGTCATAAATATTTCATAGAACGAGGGCAGTAATGACCGAGTGACCGGTGATCGCCGACGAGAAGCGACGGGTGGTCGCGCAGTCATCGCTCCGTATTGCCTATTCGAGCGCGGACGATCAGTCGCGAAATTACACAAAAAGGAAACGTATCGCTCCACGTTACTTTCTACCCAACGTACGGTTAATGTGTTCAGCAAATGTTTCTCTAACAGAAAAACTTTTCTTTACTTGGTAACAATTATGTACACTATAACCGCTTTTCTCTAAGATTGTAGATACAAATTGTATTTCTAATGACTTCTTGTTACTTACATGAAAACCAAAACCATTTATTAATACTAAAGAAAACGACAAATTAATAAGAACGCGATTCAAAAACATCGCTATATGTCAACTAAACCATAATTCAACGAAGAAGATTCTGCAGGTTGTTTTCCGAGTTTACCATAACTAGTTAGAACTAGTTGCATCTAGTTTTATCAACTTTCTCGCCACAGCTCAGCGCGCTCCGAGGCGTCGAGGAAGGTAACTAATTATCGCCGGACTTCGCCGTGTCCTTTGATCATGTTGCTTTGATCGGTTTAGCGTTGACTTACGAGCTCTTCGGACATTAGAATTGGACAGAGGGTCTATATTATATGCCCTTACATCTTATCGTACTCAGTTATGGCAAACGAACAACTGTTCTTTATATTTGACTTATTTAAAAGGTAAGACTTATTTATTAAAACAATATATACAATTTACAGATTTAAGTTAAATATATTGTACAAAAATATAAAAATGTTTTTTATCAGTTTTGTTAATACGAAAACAAATAAAAAAAATAAACAAAGAAAGTCTTTATAATATAGTTTTAACATTATCTGGAATTATTTTAATATGTTCATATACTATTTCATGAAATAAAACGACTACTAAAAGCCTTAACCACTTCGAAGCAATCCACTTCGCTCGTTAGCACAACGAAACCTAGTTCCACCGATTTCCTTTGACGACTGAAAACTTGTTAGAGTCCGTATTAAAATTCAAAAAGGACTGCAAACTCTCTCCCGATTCCCGAAAACATTATTCAGGGGATTTGAATAATGATTTTGTTTTACTCACACCGGGCTTAATGTATGCGAAGATAGCAAAGCTGGCCCTAACTTGGTAACGTGATTTTTGGGACTTAAATGCTTTCGAAACTCAATTTCGCGGACATTTTACGTGGCGAGGCTCAGCTGAGTCGAGTCGAGCTCTTTGTGGCGTGCTTTGCGTAAAGTCGTTTGTGTCAGTTATGTTTAAGTTATTATTCATATTGTAATGATTATATCGAGAGTTTTGTCGAATTAGAGAAGTTTATGGCATTTTTTTTATATTATGGTCTTTACAATAATTTTTATTTTTTAGTCGATTCGTTCAAGACTCATGTGTGTTGGACTCATTTTGTGTTCTATAAGCATTGCACATTTAAAAACAGGATACTAATAGCATCACTTCTATTCTCTCTGTCACAGGCGTTACACTCAAAAACTGTTTCACTCAAATGACTGGGCAGGTTAGCAACATAATGTTCTTAACAATAACGTTATGAAATTGAATAATAATATGTTTTATTACATTCTGTAAATAGCAGCACTTAATTCACTTAATATTGGAAACGCGAAAGTAACTTTGTCTGTCCGTTTGTTAATTTTTTTTCCTAAACCGCTAAATTTAATGAATTTCGGCATAGTTATACATTGGAACTTCTACTTCGGAAAAGGATGTAGGGTGACAAATTTAAGGAAAAATTTATGCAGACGAAGTCGCGGAGCGAACCAATTCGTTAGATATATACTAAACCAAAATAAAACCTGAAAAATTTTCAAAGAAAAATATTGAGCAAACCCGGAAGCGCTCGCTAGCTCCACATTTCCCCAGCGTTATTCGTCCAAGTGATTTCAGTTTAGTCATAAAAATGTTAATGTGCCAAAACAAATAGCGCGTAATGTATGCGCGGGGGAATTAAGCGAGTCTTGTTTGTCTTGCTTGTCTCGCAGACATTCTACTTTGTCTCTGATTAAGATAAAACCGGTAAATTGAATTGTCCGACGGAATTGATTTTATTATTGCCTAATGGGATTGACTACGTTTTCTATATCTATTATTGTGAGGCGTTATGTTCTAGATTTATGGTAAGAATCTGCTTGAATATTAGTAAGTTTTGGCAATAAAAATTCGGATTATTTCGAATTGGTTTTGTCCGATAGGGTATGTTCCATTCTGGATCCAGTCTGGGACTATATTTGCAATCTCTGTTTCACATAATCTCTATAATATCAAATAGCTCATCTATATTGGACTGAAAAATAGTATAAGTAAATACATGAAAAATGTTTGTTAATTTGGAACTAAAAAACTATAATAATATGTAAAATAATATCAGATTTGATATCTAAAGTTTTTAAGGTAGATAGTAGCGCGCGCCCTCCGGCGGCGAGTGCGCGAGTTACTATTAATTTATATCATAGGCAAGAGTTACACTTATATGTTTAGCTCTCAGACTTTCATAAATATTTACATCGTGCAAGAATTTACTGTCAGGTAAATAAGGTATTTAAATTCAGTAATTGCACCTAATAATAGTTGTAACTTTTAAAATTATTTTAATTTCTAAATGACTTATCATAACTTCATACTTTATCTTATCAATTTTATGTGGGGAATACGTCAGGCAAAATATTTTTATATAAAAGCCAACGTTTTCTCTTGGCCCTTATTTATTACCGAATGATGGATGCTTGAGGAAAATATTGTTTCTGAATTCCGTACTCCGACTGCCCTCAACCCGCATACGCAGTTATAGTTGTACTAAAGATAACACGTGATTACAGAATGATAATAAATTAAGTAACACTACAACCTAAATACTATTAAATACATTTTAAGTTACTACATTTAATAATGTAAAAGTTTTTAAAAACAAATTTGGTATCTTGCTATCTCATGAAAGTAAATTATGAAATTCCAGTTATCACGTAAAAAGTTGTATCTATGATAAAGTTTCTCTAATGTGTTAAAAGAACAACTGTCGAGTTTCTTGCCGATACTTCTCGGTAAAAATTATATTCCGAACCAGTGGTAGCTTTATAACTAAAAGAAAATTGATTAAAAAGTGATTTAAAAACCTACGTGAATAAAGTATATTTTGTATTTAAATTTACATTACTAACGATTATAAATATTCAGAAAACAATAACCTACACAATGTCATTTTTAAAGATAAATCAAAATGTAAATAGACTTTTTGTCTTTCCATAAATGTTATCACGACACAATTCTTAAAAACTCAAACATTTGTCAAAGAAAAGTAGGACATTAAAACAACGCTTCTCAAAGTGTTCATCTCCGCGAACTAGAATATAAAACACGGCATGGAAATGATGGATTCGAAGTTTCAAATTATTCAAATGAATGCGCCCGCGACCCAGCGCCTAAAACGTTTCGCCTCTCCGCGCTCTCCGAGGTCTCCTCTGCACTCCTCCGCACTCCTCCGTCCTTCTTTGCACTCCTCCGCACTCCTGTCGCGCTGATTTCAATTTGTTATCAATGGCAGATTCTTTGTTGTTGTGTAATTTGCACACGATGGTATACAGAGTGATGTGGAATGTAATTTCTTTCATTATTTTTTATACATAGGAACATATTTTAGCGATAGCGAGTATGCATCAGGGTAAACAACAGTAAGTTTTAAGTAATTTATGTTTTCAGTTATTTTCCTGTTTCCGAACCACAGAAGCTTTAAAATCTTCAAAAGATTTGAGTGGTATCTTGAAAATCGCTTGCGAAAGTCTTCTGTAACTATTTTGATTTCTAGGTTCGAATATTATTTTCATGAAGGATTTAGCTCCTAGCAAGCCCTTAATATTTTACCATATACATAATTGTTGTATACAACGTTTAAATTCATTGTTTATATTAATATTTATATCAATATGTATATTGTATCGTATTGTATGGATCGTAGCAGAATAAATATAATAATTAATTAAAATTAATTAATTTTTTTCGCAGTTTCTTCTCAGACATGAGATTATACTTTTCCGAAAACGTGGTAGATCCGTTTTCTTGACGTTCAAAACGAGAATGTAAATGCCAGTTTAGAATAAAAATATTTTGATTTTAATTTTGAAATATCACGTTGTCATTACCGTTGTATAATTACTCAATCCAACCTCTTGTAGGCGTCATTGCCACAATGACAACCTCCCATTAAGTCCCACAGTTAGCACAACTGATAGGGAAGAAAAATTCGTTCTCGGAGCGAGCGAGTTTTTAATTTTCGTAAGGCTAAAACTCGTGATTGTCATTTTAAATCGACGTAGTATAACCACTTAGATTCATCAGGTTCGTCTCGGCTCAAATTTTAAATATTTTTAAAGTTCATCTTATATACATTAAAATCAATTGCCGAATGTATGTTTGCGCATCACTTCAGAACGCTCGATGTCGAGTAGAACATTCGAAGTTGGTGCCAAGTAAAACCTTTTACGTGTTATTTACTGGCGCCGACTTCAAAATGTTGTAGAAACGATTTTTTTTCCTTTTTTCGTTTTTGAAATCGGTTTATTTTTTGTAAGTTTTTATTTTACACTTTTAAGTTGCGAACATAGTGTACAGTGTGCAGTTTGTGATTTACTTAAGTTACAAAAACGGTCCATAGTCGGCGAAGAAATCGGTGAACTAGCATAAAAAATACATACAGCCGAACATACAACCTCGTCCTTTTTTGAAGTCGGTTAAAAACATATGTTACCAGCGGACTTCAGTTTAATATACAGCACTTCCTTTCCTAAGGTATTCGAATAATTAATTAAGCACTTAACGTGTAACGAGTATTGCGAGTCAATATAAAGTGAAATGATTGCTATTTTGCGTATGACAAAGTGAAATGAAAATGACATTTATCGTTTTAATTTCACGTTACGTAACGGTGCGGGCTGCGTCTGATCTGGTCCTTATGCAAATGCCTTCCCTGGGAACATAAAAAATAACTTTCGTTAGCATCTGCGAGACAGTCTCACTTCATTTAGCCGCCGAATGTATATAAAAGTTAAGGTGCCCCGGCTTCCCTCCGAGTGTTCTTAAGAAACACTTTGAATAAGGACCGCCATGCACTCTGTGATAAAGATTGACGTCACTCTTTATTTAAATTGTTTTACGTTGGAAATTTGAATGTAATCCTAATAATACAGATAAGCAGTCAATATTATTAAAGTTGTGTGTATATTAATAAGAGTTATTAATTACAAATATGTAAGGTAGGTGCTAAATACGTATTGTATTACATTTCATTGCTTTGTAGATAATCCTATTAGCAGGTAGTAATTTACTGGTATACTTACAGTAATGTACCTTCGTATCAAATACATAAATGAATCTTGAACAAAGCTTACTTCATTTTGGTAGAACTATTATAAAAATGCATAGAACTTAAGCGATAGCGTCGACCGTCTGTCGCGTCGACAACTTCGCGTCGGGCCCTGTATGGCGGTCCTTATTGAGTTTTTTGAATAATGCGAGTGTTATGGCTCGAAATATGCTTCATTTGGCGCGAGGAAACTTCTCCGAGTAAACGCGGAAATCATATTCATATTTTTTCCACTTCAACTGCTCGAGACGACGGATTTGAATAAAGTGCGTCGACATTATTTTCTTCAAGATTAACTCCTGTTTGTACTCGCGGCTCCGTTATCCGCATTGTATACCTAGCTCTTTATTTACTTGCTCGGTATGTGCCAGAGAAGCTATTTTAATATTTAATATTATATTCGAATTATTCGCGTCATGTAGCAGATTGGTACAAGAAGCTTGATGAGCGTTCATCTAATGGTAAATGGTCATTTTTCTCTATAAACATTATTATTGTATAGATAAAAAACCCTTATCAATAAAATTTAAAAGTACATTAAAATAATGCACCAATTACCTCATTATATTCTACTACTTTTCCAAAATTTTCTTTTGAATAAATAGTTTATTAAATTTTCTAAATTAAATATAACTTCGATATTCAATACCCTAAAAGATTACATTCGCAAAGAATCTGGAAACCTAACGATTTTCAAAGGCGAAATTTAAAATTCAACCGCGCATATTTCCCCGCAGCGGCGACTTGAAACTCGGAGTATTTACGCCAGACCAAACTTAATTTCGCCCTCGCCGAGACCGCAAAGAAAACTTACCTTAAAATTAATATTTCTTTCATTAAAATCTTGTAATATTTTCGCTGCTGCATGCATAAGTAATGTCCATGAATACGGAGCGTGCTGAACTCGGCTCTAGCCGCTCGGCTGGTGGATCTCGGCTGTACGCTCTCGGCTATCGGCTTTGGACTCTAGCTTTTCGGTTATTGCGTCGGCTCTCAGCCCGATTGAACAGTTTTGTTTCAATTTGATTTCGGCGCTCTTACACAATTGCCTGTTCCTCTTCTACGCAATTACGAATTTTGTGCAAATGTTTGTTTTCGAAGTTTTTTAATTTGGTTTGTTTAATGCTGATGGTTTAATGTTTTGAGTCTGTTGGTGAATCTTTTCGTTTCAGAGGAATTGATGTAGTTAATTTATTTAATACGATGTTCTATTGTAAGTTACTTGGTTATGATTTAATAGTTAAGTAAAGTAATCCGCGAGATATTATTAGTATGTATATATTAAAATGTTTTTAGAATACATAATTAAGAGTTAAAAAAAACAACAGACTTCAAAAATAAAATACGTAATTTCGTTAAATTGAATACTTATTACTACTTATTCCAGCCTTTTTGATTTTAAAACTAAGCTTTTTTTATGATTTTGAATAAAATTTTATGCGAGCAATGTGAAAGGATAATAAAATATATATGTATAATAAAAAATTATTTTCAATATCGCTTAAGAAATTGCGGTGTTCTAGAGTACTGAGTTTTTTTTTATTGTTGGATATTAAAAACACACTGCCAAATGAGAACCATTTCCTTATTGGCATCGGTTTAATAGGTAACATGTATACAATACCGGGTCAATCTTTCTCCCGATCAATCTTTCATCAGGCGGCACCTGTGGCTTGGAAATGATTCCAGAGGAAGGGCTAAGGGTTGCGAGGAATATTAAGTGACCTTAGAAAGGTTTTCTCAAAAAGTATTACCGTTTTGTTTTACCTGTTGTAAGATTAAGTTATTTTTAAAAGAGAAGAGATATTATTATGAAATTATTTTAATGGTAACTATGTTTCGACTATATAAATCATATAATAACATGGTAATGAATTTGGTGTTTAAAAGCCATAGTAATATATTTGAGGATCTTAATACACTAATTTAGTTAGCAAAACAAAATCACAATCTATATAAGGATTAAGATAAGCAATAATGTGCCAACCCAAAAAGTCAAATTCCAATATATTAATCTATTCTTATAAGCGTCACATAATTAATATTATTCAAAAAAAAATCAAGCACCTGAAATAAATACGGAAAAAATAATCTTAATTTCTTGTTTCGAAAATATGTATACATATGATATTTTATATTATGTAATAATCACATATATTTGAAAAACATGTTATTAGATAAATTCTTAAAATGAAATCCGTATTGCTTGGCATAGTATTGCTTATCAGCGTTCAATTGTGTTATGCCTTTAATCTTCCCGTGCAAACATAAACTTATTACTATTAAAGATCCTATTACTAGTAGGGATTTTTTAGAGTTTTATTGCTCTAGTTATAGCTTACTCACTACAGGGTGTACACAGGCTGACTCAATCGAGAGACCCAACACGAACACGAACGAACGAAGTAGCTAATATGACTACGTTTCGTACAGCGAGTGAGAGAACCGGAAGCCCAACCCCTCCCTCATTCTTTTCTTTACTCAAAATCAAAAAAATCAAAAAATACTTTATTCAAGTAGGCTCTTACGAGCACTTTTGAATCGTCATACATGAAAGTAACAAAAAAAAAATACATGAATAATGAAGCTACCACCGGTTCGGAACGCAGATTCTACCGAGAAGAACCGGCAAGAAACTCGATAGTTACTCTTTTACTTCCTAAGTATTTCCCTTTATCCCGCATTCCTTATTGAGCTGATAACGCTTTTGTGACTGCTCTGGATTGTTTAATTTCGTAAAGCCTAATTATTGGAATTCGGGATTAAGGAAGGCCAACAAAACGTAAAAAAATAAAAAAAAAAGGTAAACGAATACTCTAGTTATGAAATAGGTGCTTATTCGGTAATCTAATGTTTTTAACATCGATATAAATAATCGTTATTTTATTTACAGCTATAAAAGGCTTTATGTATTCGCGACTACAACTTTATATTAAAAAAAAAAAAAACAATATTATCTCAACTGAACTAACGATAACTCGCAGTTTTAGACGAGTTAAATTTTGTTAATTACCAGATTAGATGATATTTACCGCTGTTGTTTAACACATGTATAACCATCCTCAATAAGCGGGCTATCTAACGTATTTTTTAAAAAAAAAGGAGAACGTTAATGCATCGGCGACTTTTTAATGTATATTCTCTAATTACTTAAAAACGGCTTTAACGATTTGGATATTTATTTTTGTTTTAAAAGGATATACTCTCCTATTGGTTTTACATAATTATCATCAATATCGGTTTAGTTGTTTGGCTTTAAAATCAAAATAAGTCGAAAAAGTAGGTCAACCAAATACGTATATTGCTTATGAACTCGGTCCTGATTTTTAGAAGTCTTTTTTTTCAAATTCAAATTGAAACAAACAAACTCTCTTGCTTCGTATATTTCTATAGATTCACTTTCGAAAATATCAGCTCACGTAGGACCCGAGTAAATATGAAGAAAAATAAAAACGGATAGTGTTGGCACATTTTCACGCGCCGCCGTGTGACTCGAGTGCTCTAGGTATAATCTATGTGCATACATTGCCGGAGATTGCGAAAGAGCTCGGTCACCTTTTGACGTTGATAAGTCGAGAATTTTCCACGAAAATCTCTGGGGTTTGCGTTCATGAAAGGCTAATGTGTAGGTACAGTGAATTAGGTTCGAATTCAACATTCTTCGTTAATTGGAAAGCCGATCGTAATAGCTGAGCATTTAGGAGCAAATTAAACTTTAGAAAATTTCATTTTTATAGGTAAACGGATTCAGACAATCCTTAGCGAGTACATTAAGCAATTATTATTCAAAATCAAGAGATACTTAATTCAAGTAGACTTTAAAAAGCACTTTTGAATCGTCAAAACAAACAAAAAGTATTTTAATTAATGAAAAGTTTCCACTGAAAAGAACCGGCAAGAAACTTGATTGTTACTTTTTTAAATTTTGTTAATAAGTACATACATTTAATAATTACAAATACGAATTAAAATCTAATAAGAGTAAGTGAGTTTTTCGCTGGTTCTTTCCAGTAGAGGCCACATACCTGTGCCAGCTTCACGTGCAACTGACATGACAAACTTGGAAATATACGACTTAAAAAGCCTATTTTACTAAAGTGTATTTTGAGTTTAAGAATAAAGATTCATAAGCGCAAAATATACTTTATTTAAAGGAATAGTATTGTCTTGTATATTGCGTCATTATTATTTTATGTTCCGTGTATATCTCTTTACCATAGCATAGGACAATAACCTACTTTAAAACGACAAAGCCGTACCTTAAAAAAATCACCAACTAACGGAATAAAACTCCGTTTCTTTCGAAAATAATTTTTGACCTTCGTTTTTGTAAAATGTGTTGGTATATACTGCAGTTTTAAACAAAATAATTTTAAAGAAATCGTTAACTATTATTGAATGCTCGAATTAATCACAATTAAACCCTACCCATCCGAGACTACTTTCACAGACTACATCACCAACTAATTGTAATACATAATAAAACTTTTACCATTTAATAACGGGAACAATGTTTTGTGATAATTATCATTATTCTTTACGACGAATTAACACCCGAACGGCGTGTGTTTCGTCTTTATTTATACGCAACGGATCACATTATTTCATCGTAAGCACCGCATAAAGTACATACTTATGGAAGTGTCGAAACATTAAAGCATCGTAACGGGTTTAAGGAGGCATCAAATTCAACTTTTTGGTGGTTTTATTGCGTGAGAAAAAGGGCAGGTGGGTATATTAAAATGTTTCATGTAAATTTCAGCCGTTCGCTGGCTATATTTCAGGAGTTAAACTGTCTGTCTGCCGAATTTGGTATTCATGGACGACTTTTAGTTTTGAACTCGCGACTCCGGGTTTTTTGGGAATTTAACGCAAAAAGAATGAAAGTTATCTTATTTAAATGTTTATTACGTAT
Source organism: Hypolimnas misippus (assembly GCA_037950945.1). Taxonomy (NCBI): domain Eukaryota; kingdom Metazoa; phylum Arthropoda; class Insecta; order Lepidoptera; family Nymphalidae; genus Hypolimnas; species Hypolimnas misippus. Next base: position 179,526 of record JBBEEQ010000012.1, read on the forward strand.
TTCTCTTGTTTGGGTTTTATAGCGGTATTCTTATTTATACGACTTATTAACATTAATGATGATTAATGAACGGTGAATATGCATATGATATTAAAGTATTTTTAAAATTTTTTATGCAATTTCAAGTACGCTTCAAAAGTTGCAACGTAATTAAGAATCTTTGCCTCTTATGTAACACTGTAACGACAACTTTTCAAAGTACATTTTTTCGTTAAGTTACTTAATAATTATATTTTTAGATAATAACCGATAGTGACAGTATTTTTAACGGCATTATTAGAGTTTATTCTAACTACAATAATTGAAGATTAAACGGACTTACCAATAAATGACCGCTCTGGTATAGTAGTGCTTAATGTACCTCTAACGTACGGTTGCGAGTTCGATCCCCGCTCGGGACAGATATTTGTATAAAATATTTGTTCCTATTTCCGAGTCCTTGTAAGTTTCCACACCGCTCGGAGGGCACGTTATGCCGTCGGTCGCAGTTGTTATCACAATCACTTGATAATGATCGTTACTCTTAGTAGGGAAATTATTCTAGGCTAAATGATTACTGGCTTGCCCTCGGGTACAGGTCAGATATTAATCGCTCTGTGTAAAAATCAGTAAGTTGTCATTGTCTGGACTAGTGAGCAGATCCTAGTTTGGCCTAGATAGATGATGATGAAACGAATTGCACGTGAAGTTTATTCATATTAACACAAAGAGCTTCGTTCGAAGAAATTAGGAAACAGTATGCACTTGTCGCAGCACAGTACATTTCTATGAGAAATAATTTAAATTTCGGGCAAGAATCTCGAAATATAACTATGAATCTGCGTTAATAAAAAAAGTAGCTGAAAATGCTATTTCTCTTGGTATATAAAGTTTCTGCAATTTCTCCAAATGTTTTATTTGTTTACAGAAACTTCATTGTTTAAAGTTTCCACGACAAACAAAGATAATAGTTATTTTTACACGCAAAGAACAAAGTAAAATCCGTAGACGGTTTCATTATTTAAAAGAGGTTTTAAAGAGGTGAACGGGAGGTAAATATGAAAATAAGTTACGGCAGGGAGATTAATAGGTGAGATTTTTAATAAAATTCAGCGGTTAATGAAAGGCTAGAGGGTCGCTACTTGAGACGGACGGACAGGGATGTACTTGCGTAACGAGAATATAAATTAAATAGACATATTACTGTGACACTTGAGACCGTGACATTTGAGTTTAGGTGCAAATAATCCAATAACTTCTAAGTAAATTTATGGTTCGAATCCCGTAATTATGTATTAGTTAATTAGCACACATGTAGTGTAATATAAATGTCTATGTATAATTGATTGTCATCCATAGAAAGACTTCTACCTAATTCAGAATGGAAATATTAAAAAAATATGTTAATCTCATCTAAGATAATCAAATTGACCCTGAAAATATAAACAATAATTGCCCGTTTTTATAGTCGTTTGTGTAGTATATTTTCACCATGAATACTTCTAAATATCGTTAATGTTATCAAAATACCGTAACACATCACAATCACTTTTATCGTAATGGAGCCTAGTTGTAGTCCACTTATTACAGTTCATATACGGGCTGGCGAGGCCGTGTCAGTGTCACACGAACAAGGAAAATCGGCCGGAAGTAGCTAGAGTTTCGTAATCCCCTAATTTCTTTCCTTACTTTCTCATCCTAATTCTTCATTTCTTTTTAGGCTGACAATATAATTATAGCTCCTATGTTGCTCAAACCGCTCCGCCTTCTCGTTTGCCAGCTACTTTTACAAAACAATAAACAATATCCCCGCGCGTCGTTCGAGGTGAGTAAAATTATTCACTTTAAATTGTTATCAGAACGAGTCCGGCCCTGTCCGATATAAGCCGCTGAGCCGCTGTTTGTTTTGATTGTATTAATTAAAACTCGACCCGAGTTTTAAGATTAACACCTCTCTTTTCTTTCATTACCAGCCTCCATATTCATGCCCTCCGCCCTCCGACTGAAATAACCGAATTATAAAAGATTATTCCAATACTGACTGACTTAGCAATCGTACCTATTATTGTGAAACGTCTTTATTGTCGTACCGCCTTTGAAATATGTAATAACTGTGAAAAACCTAAATTAATGTATTATAATTAATTGTGAATAAAATGTGTTTATAGAATTTTTAATATTTAATAAAAATATTACCCAATTTTATATTTTTTTATAGTTTTCCGAAGAGACGTCAAATAATTCTTATAAACATTTGCTAAGCTAATTAATAAAACTAACAATGGGACAAATGAAATGTATAAAATTTTACTATTTATTTATAAATAAATAAAGTATGATCAATAAAACGACTACTAGATAACTAAAACAAGACACAAGAAAAAACAAAAATTAAGAAAAAAAACTTCTTCCCTAAAACAATTTCAATCGATCGAAACAAAAGTTTAATCAAATCCACAGGTTCAGGTAAACAGATAACTCACGGGAAGGAGTGGAGGGTGCATTACCATAGCGCCCTCACTCTCCGTAATAAGGTGTTCGCTTAATTACATACAAAACATGTTATGAGCCTTTATTGCGCCTCGAATTGGGTTTATGTCTTCATCCTAATATCGTGTGCGGTGCGATATTTACGATTTCATTGCTTGCGGAGGAAAAAGGGATATTATTTTTTTGGAAAAAATTGGGTGTTCTTTTGTAGGGTTAATAATTGAAAATGTTTGTTAAAGGTTTTCTATTATTGAATACGTTATTTTTTGTGTTGTGGTAATTGCTAATATGTGAAACAATTACAATTCATTGGTTATGGAGGAAATAAGGATATTAATTTTTTTTAGTGGGTGTTTTTTTGTAGTGATAACAATCGAAAGTGTTTTAATAAGACGTTTTGTGTCGTGGTAATTATTACTAATAAATGTATGAATATGATTATGATGAATAAATATAGGTTTGTCTTAATTATGGGTTTCTAAATCGTAATGAAATAATTTAGAACGTCGTAAAATGAATCATGTTATTTTACAACTTTTAATTATAATATAATAATTGTTACCTTTGTTTCTAATAAAAAACCTTAAAAAATATTTTAATTACGGTATGGTGTACGGTACAAATATTTTTCTATGGAATATATTTGTCAACATTTAGGAAGCTTGAAAGGTATGACTCAACATCGACTTATGTATTTAAATATAAAAATGCCTTTATTTCTACATTTATTGTTACAAACAATAACTACGGTATAATAAATTCGTGTTCATTATAGTCACGTAAACAGTATCTAAAAATTTACAACAAAATCAATCAATAAAAAAGCAAAGGACGTTGAAAACGAAAAATATTCTTACGTTCGAAGCTCTCGGAACACAAAAAGGCATTAACCCACAAACATCAATCCGAATTCCGAACGTCAACAGATCTTATCCCGCTGACGGACATGTGTCCTCTATTTTTACATTTTTACATCCCTTTATTTTTACGAAGTCGAAATAAAAAGTAGCACTCGAAGAATGGCCGATGCTCGGTATATTTTTCAAAGCTTTCTCCTCGCCCTGTTTTTATCCTACTTGACTCCTAATGTGCTGAATTCATACATGAACAATCGTTGTGGAGTGTCGGGGGCTGGGGGTGTTTTCTTTTACAGCGGGGGAGGTGTCCGCTCGTTAGGGACGGGAGTCTTGCGAAATCGTTTCGATAATTTAGTGATGTTGTTACTATCTGTTAAAATTATAAAATTACTTTTTGAAATTATTTATTAAGTGGAATATTGTTGAGAGATTAGTAGATACAGTTTCATATATGCTCTGGTTTTCTTAACACGAATGACGAGAAAATGTTTGAAATATTTTTTTTTATTTTTTACATAGTGTAGGTTTATACTAATGTATTGAGGATATTTGATATGATGATATTTATTTATTAGTGGGTTCTTTATCAAAATACAAAGAAAAGAATTAAAATATATTTTTATATCAACAACTGAAAATCAAAACGTAAATATAAAAATTTTTAAGTCTTGTTTGATGTTATTTAGTTTAAGTTACAGTTAATTGCAATAAATATTATCTAAAAACGAAATTGCTTGTCTTGCTTTCCTGTGACTTTTTTTGTACTAAGACCAATACCTGGAGGACCAAGCTTTAGCCAGTATTTTTTTGTAAATCGTGTTTTTTTCGAAAATATAATTCATTTAATTTAAATAAATTATTAAGCCCCGGCATACTAAATTTCATGAAAATCGTTGGAGTTGTTTCCGAGGTACAAATTATATATATACAAGAATTGCTCGTACAAAGTGATTTATGTTTAAAAAACATTCTTGTAAAAATATATATGTATATTATTTTTTTTCATATAAATATAATTTTACACCCGTGTGAAGTTAAGTCGAATATCCAGTATAGAATGAAGTTAGAACACCAGTGTCGACCCTATCGTTATCTTTAAGAACATTGGCGCACTCCGCTCGCGCCGCCTACGAGTATATAACGTTATGTACTAAGCTCCAACAAATAATGCCTTCACCGCCTTATGTACTGTAGACCTAAGCCTTCATGCTCATTTCGTTTTATTTCTTGGGTTGTGGTAAAATAGTAAGTTTTTCAGCTAGATTACACTAAAAATATAGAAATCAAAACTTGTGTTTAAAATTGTGACAGGGTTGTTTTTCAATAAATTTTGTGAGATAATAAATTACGAATTTTTCATTTGTAAATGCCATAGCTGTAATGCCCTTCTTTTAAAGGTTTCATCAAGACTGTACATTTCGAATAGTTGATAGCTTTACGTGGATACGTATAAAAGATTGATTTGTAAAGTTTTGATAAGCGTGCTGAATAAAGCATACTCAAGTTTGAATCAGGATTATAATCCTAATTCAGTATCCTTCTAACTAACCCAAACACATAATTGTGTTTTAAGCATTTAAGAGTTACACTGGAGTAGAGAAAAGCATTTGCATTAAATTATATGAAACATAAAAACACAAGCATTTTTGGATATACGTATTTAATTTAATAATTTTTATAATAACTTCATATTCTTTAATCAAAATATATATTTTATATTTAGTACGTTTGCATTAATTGTTACAGATTTGCAATCGTCTGTTAAGAAGTCCCAATCACTACGAATGTTATTCTTCCTTAATCAAATGTAATCTCTATTTAAGTACCTATAGCATATTTAATAGAAAATTAGTCATTAAAATCGTTTATTTTTTTTTTTCGAAGAATCAAAAGCACTCGTTTCACGAGCCTTCTTAAATAAAATATACTTTACTTGAGTAAGCTCAGGAAATAAGCAATTTTGAATCTTCAAAAGGTACATATTATATATTTTAATTAATGAAAAATTACCATCGGTTCGGAATTAAAAAAAAAAACGGAAAAGAAACTCGATATGAAAACATAACTTTTTACTCGTAAACTATTTTATTAAGCTTTCTGTATGAAGACTCGTAGAATATACTCAAAACAAAAAAGCATCGACTCGAATTGAGAATCTCCTAAGCAATACACGCTCACATATAACACTGTCATTCTACTCTCGAAGCGGAGACAATAACACAAGTCCACTCCGGTTTTATTAACCGCAGGACAATAAAATAAACCGTCTTCCGGTCGAGTTGTCCGATAAAGTTAATTAATACTCGACGGAGAGTGCAATTACATTAATGGAGGGAGGAATGATAATGTGGGAGGAGCCGCGATTTTCGTGAGGTCACAGCATCTCATTGAGTCGCGGTTCGACCTCGCGACGCTCGATGGGGAGAAGTAGCTACGTGACCATTACAATTGTGGCTGTAACATGGAAAATATTTGTATGACAAATTTCGATCTTTAAAAATAAACAAGATTCTGAATACAGTTTAGGTCATGTTCCTGTTTAAAAGAAGATAGTGTGAGAAATATTTTTAATTTGTTTATGTGAAGTCGTTACATTAATTTTTAATCAATAATTTGATATAAAATGTTAAAAATTAAATCAAATTTGCTTAAAGTTTAATATTATTTCCAGCGTGTGGATGAAAATGAAATAATAAATAAACATTTCAATAATTGATTCTTAATATCATTTATCAATATTTCATCGTATCTTCATTTCAGTCGTTAACATAATACTTCTCAATACATTGCCAATGCCCATGATATTCTAATAAAGATATCATAAAAGTCCTATAAAATAACGGTTTTGAGAAACTTCGATCGAATTTCATACAGATATTATAAATCTGACATTTTTTTTCTAATATCAGTTACCTGGTTATCCCAGAGTACCGTGTATTAGTTCGAACGAAACCGAGGTGCGCTGAAGTCCCTCCTGGAGGCACCCGAGAGGCATGAATAGTCATGAAAAACCGCAGATTTTCCCACCTGACTTGTTTCCAACTCCGCTTTGAGCGATCCGTCTCCTCTTATACAGACAAGTATTTGTCTTGTTCTAGTTTCATTGATTATAGCTTTTAAAATTAAATTTAGACGATAAGTGATAGTCATCTATACTAATATTATAAAGCTGAAGAGTTTGTTTGTTTGATTGTTTGCTTGAACGCGCTAATCTCAGGAACTACTGGTCCGATTTGAAAAAATCTATCAGTGTTAAATAGCCTATTTATCGAGGAAGGCTATAGGCTATATATTATCACGCTAAGACCAAAAGTAGCGGAGTACCAATGAAGAATGTTTCAAAATCGGGGGATATTTTCCTATCGAGAGAGCTTACGCTGCGTGCGCTGTAAATTGTTAAAGTTTCGCAAAAATTATGTATGACAGAATTGTTCCCCTTTTAAAGTTCTAGAAAAAAGTCCGCGACAGCATATGTCTATCTTTTAAGGTTAGCTCACTATAACCATTTTTATTCTAACCAAATTTGTTTTAAAATAATGCATTATTAGCCCAAAGTAACTATTCCACGCGGACGAAGTCGCGGGCGGAAGCTAGTATACATATACAAATAAATAAAATTAAAATGTCAGTTTGTAATTACAAATTTACAGATTTTAATTAGATGTATGTGATAGTATACACGGGAATCACATCAAGAACTCAAATTTTTAAATTTTGTGTGTCTGTCGGTCTGTCTGTCTGTTTGTTCAGGTTAATCTCTGAAACGGCTGGACTGATTTTGGCGGGTCTTTCACTCAAAGATAGCTAATGTTATTAGGAGTAGCTTAGGCTACTTTTATTTATTTATAAATAAAAGGAGCAGTCCCACATACCCGCCTGATCTTCCCCAGACGGGATGCATAAAAGCATTCGCCAGCGATAAAAATGATGCATGTTTGTTATTATACTATAAGATATTATTTGAGTCACATAGTATGAGTCAAATCTTGCAACTGAATGTTAAGACAGTTATACCCAGCAGATTGAACTAAGAGCTTTTTAACCGACTTAAAAAAGAGGGGGTTATCAATTGTATATATTTTTTATGTACTTTCGGACACAACTCAGTTATATATAGATGAGTTTAAAATTTTTTTTTTGTTCCTCAATGTACTTTCAGATTCATCCCATAATTTTTTTAAAAAACATCGATAGTATTGTAGTTTGCTTTTAAAATCATAATAATTGAAATATGTATATCATCCCAATTAACGAAAGTACTATTTTGCTATTGAAGTTTTTTGCTTTTTTAAAAACTCTTAATTGTCACTTAGACATTTTGCTTACACGTTAAGTATGAATGACAATGCATGGCTAGCTAAGTGACGTCATTTTTTTGTCAATATAGACTTCCAAAAATAGTGGACTCCAATGAAATAAATAAATGAAAATCAAATCGAAATTCGATATGGCGGATAAAATTTTCCTTTCTTGATTTCTACCAGAAATAGAAACACGAAAACTGATGTCAGAACTAAACAAATTACACTTAAAAAGGTTAATGTTTTATATGGCACCGACTTTAAAATGTTGTGGAAAATATTTATTCTTGATTTTGAGTTTTTGCAGTCGCTTTATTTTTTCTTTTAGTTTTGTATTCATAATTAGTTTAGCATAATTATTAAGCATAATATTTATCATTTCACATTAATAAAAGCAAGGTAACAAAGGTTTTATCCGCTTATCCTTTAAATTAATCTATTTTAAATTTATACAATAATAAATTATGAAAATATTTTTTAAATTTTCTGTTTATTTTTTCTGATAACTTCAGACAGTCGTGTCTAGCGTTTACAGCAATTCCAAGTCTCCAAGCTGACTCATACATTTCCCATTAATGTCATTTCTATTCCACATGGCTATTCGTCATAGTGTCGTCTGTGTGGCCTGCATTTGATATCTAGACGTTTCCTAAGCCAGGGTTGGAGCGACAAGACATGATATTTCTTCAGCTACGAATAATGAGTGTAACGGGAAATGTGTGTATAACACATTTGGACGCTGATAAGCAATACTATGTTAATCTACACGGACTTCATTTTGAGGAAATTGCATCTAAAGGTATTAAACCTATTCTTAATAAATGTATTCGAAGCCCTATACATCAATGCTTCCTTTTCGATTTTGATAAGTGGTACAATGAATTAAAAGGAGATTGATATAATAAAACGTTGTATATTATAATCAATTTTTCAAATGTATAGATTACCGAATATTGCAAAATATAAGTGTGTTCACACTTCAATATACGAAACATTAAATTAAGAAATTCTTTTCCGTACTTATTTAGGATAGGTGTCTTGAATTCTTTTTGAATAATATAACTTCAAAAGTTTTTGAATTATGTTAAATATTTTAGGCTTTATCACTAGTCAATATCTCCAAATTGTGGGTTGACATATTATTGCTTATCAGTATCCATTTCATAAACAGCTCTGCTGTTTGCCAGTTTTAGTTTTGACCATTAAACCATTGTACCAACGTAAATATATGCAACTATGAGCCATAGGACACAGAAAAAAAATAAGAGAAGTGACATATTTTTGAATAACCTTAAGACATTATAATTGTAACTAATTTTAGGGATTTCTTCATTTCTTCTTGTAAAAATTAAAACTACAGACGAAGCTGTAGAAAGAAACTGTCTTATATAACTATAGAAAAACTACTAAAATATATGGCACAATTATCAATTCAAATGTTATATCCAGGAGAGTCAGTTAGAGACAGTTTTATACACTTGCCGCGAAAATTATGCGGCCCTAATCCCAAAACTGTAGGTGGGTAGTAAAAAGCATCTTCTTGGCGTCTGCCGCGGACGGGCCACTTGTCAGGAGAGCGGTGATAAATCGACTACTAGCGACATCTCTCGGCTGTTACTTATAGACCCCTTACGTATAACGCGACCAATTATGTTGCCAGCGTCTTACTTCCCTGCGCAGGTACAATGGACTCTATTTCGTTAGGGATAGGGTTATATGACAGTTTTGTTGGCCGTATTATCATGTTATTTCTGGTGAAGTTTAAGGGAGACAATGTAGCGACATTGGAGTAATAGCCGCGGTTATGTCGTCGTTATGATAAATTCGTGATTTAATTATGTTTCTTGGGGATAAGGTATTCTGTTAATGTTGTTTGTTATATATTTAGACAGCTTATATTTGCTGGAAGTTATAAAGAACTACAAGAAAAAAAAATTGAAAGAATTCTCAGAAACAAAATTTTGAAAAGGTATTTAAATTAGTACACTTATTAATATATAAGCATAAAGTATAATACATACGCTTGCTAAGATTAATTGGCAGCATAAAATTTTCTAACAAAGAATTTTTTATAGTTTTTGACGCACTGACTTAAGTTATTGTTCCTAATTGCGCCCAACCACTTTACATGTAATAAATAAATTTAGTTTGAAGTATTCATTTTTTATATAAAAATTTAGTAATCTTTTTTGAAATAGATGTATTTAATTCGCATTTAGCATTAATGGTATAAACAAACATTTTTGAAATAAAAATATTCGACTCATTGGACCGGCCATTACTCAGTCTTGGCGTGTAATCAATCTTGCGTATTTCGCGATTATTTAGTTCAGCCGCGCACCGCTAGATGGCGGAATCTCATTAATTATGCATACTGATGACCCGCGGTAATGAAGCCGAGGTTTTCTTGAGAAAATTTTGGCAACAGTATACGAAGATTCGGAAGATTAGTGAAAGAATGGCTTGATAAAGGAAGCTGAGGAGCCGTAGGTATTCTTTACATAGTCAGAACTCCGTTTTCCTAATTAGATGGTTTTCGTTATTATGCTCGATCTGGAAAGGGAAAAGATGTTCTTTTTTATTTTGCAACAGAATAAAAAAAGATAAATTCATATTAACACAGTAGGTATTGCAACGTTGTTTATGTTTATAGTTTAGAGAGTTATATTCATAAGAGACAGAGAAGATGATTAAGATTTTATATACATCTTATAATAATGAAATAAAAGAAATGTACTTCAGACAAGTTCTAAAAGTTTTGTCAACAAATATTTGTCTTCCATCCATTAATAATAAAAGCTTCGCATGCAGTAAAAGTTCAATAAAAATGCATATATTCAGACACGGATAGTTTCTTCCCAGGGAGGTATTTACACGTCAATGGCTGGGGATTGCGCTCCGACGATCAAAGCCTCTGATCCTTCTGTAATGTTTATCTTAAAATATTGTGAGAGATAATAAATGGTTTCAGTATAGTTGGAGTAAATGTTGAAACACACGATTGAACATAAATACAAAAAAATAAAGGTACTACCAAATAGACGTTTTATTAATGTATTTCGAACTGGTGGTAGCACTATAAAAACGTTAAATAATTGATCTGTTACTTCGTTTGAAAGGGCTTAATACTATTTAAATACAGTATATTTTGAATATAAATTAAAACGTTTGAAGTAGTGCTCCACACTCGATTAGAAAGTCAAGCAGTTTTTAATTGATATGAGCCACTAACTCATTGTGTACCTCTTTGTGAATCTAGAAATATAACATCATTGAACCATTTAATATTCATTAATTTAAAATAAAACAAGTGCATAAGAAGACTAAAAACATTAATTTACAATATATGTATTATTTCTATAATAAAAACTACATTGTTATGTTACTATTTTTAAAAATCGGTTCTGTACAACTCTCAAAAGCGCTCCAAAAGGCCAAAAGAATAAACAAACAAATTCAATAAACAAAAATAGAAACCGATGCTTGATGTATTACCAACAATTCACTTGTAGCCGATCTATCTACGAAATTAGACGCACCCCAAACTTATGCACCCTGGTCAAGAAAAATAGAGGAGAATTTATAGAGTCCGAACCGTCCTATACGTTATGTTTTATTGTTATCGACTTATTATAACAATGGTTTTTTCTGGTTCTGGTTATTGATAATTTTGTTGGTTAAACGGATACGAGTATAGGCCTGTGAGCACTATGGGATGATGAAATTTTTATGCATTGATGAAATATTTTGTATTACGTTGGGGCATTGTTATGGTTTTTCTTTAGATGTTTTCAAGTTATTAATATATGGTTTTCTTTGTTTTTCTAGCATTCTTTCATTATGCCAGAGTTTATTCTTTATTGAAGATTAGATTTATTGAGTTACTGGCTTTTATACACCGCGCTTACCACCTAACTAGCATAACCTTTGCGGACGAGTCAGAAAACATTTCGACATAGATTTCTCTACTAAAAATAAAAGTCATTATTGGAAGTTTGTGACTAGGACCAACAGCTTTTAATATTTTCCGAAACGCGATGATAAATATCTAACCATAAACACAAGTTTTTGAACCAATGGAAACTGTCAGTTAACTGTGGCCGCGAGGGAGCATATAAGGCTAATAGATATTTGTAATTTTTTATCTATTTTTTTGTTTTGCAACCCTTTTTATGCTTTATTTTTTTTTGTTTTTTGACGTGTATTATTAGCTATTATATTATAGTAGTAATATCTACCCCGAGTGGGAACCGAAATCGCAAGCATCCTATCACCGTTGAAGTCCCATTCGTTACCACTACGCTAGAGCGGCGTAGTAGTTAACCGTTGCTATTATGATCGTCAAAATACTGTGTCGTAGGTACGCCTTAAAATTTATTTTCATAGAAGAAATGAACGAATTTCTTTTTCTTACACACCATCAGAGAAGTATCTGCGAGTAATTAACCCCGCGATTTACATAGACCCGCCTCCACAATAAGACGTTTAATCCTATTTCTTATCTTTACACGCTAATGTCTTCGAATTTGCATCGTTGCCACAAAACCACAATTTGGGGAGATTTCATTGTCGACTTTTTGCTACCACGATTTGTGCCAAAGAGATCAAAGTAACGTTTTAGTTATGACACATAGACTGCTTGTACAACATGAACATATCGTATGTCTTACAGTCCACCAATAATATCTGGTTCTTTGAGGTCTAAATATCGAACTATTGCTATCAAAACTTACATTAGTCTGTCATTTGTCGATATCATCCTCATCACTTGGATGTATGGTCTACATCCAATGCGAGGACTTAACGAGAATTTTTCCCAAGTACGTGCAGGCTGGAATAATCTTCTGAGGTATTTCCTGAGCGATGTAATTTAGGGATTTTAAAGCGTCAACTGTATAGACTTTTTCACCAAAGGCCGGCAACCCGTAACTTCCCTGATGTTGCAGATGTCCGGGCGAGAGTAACCACATAACATCAGGAGGAACAGTCTGCTCGTTTGCCCTCTTTTATTATACAAATAAAGTTTATTTTTTATTTGTCTGGTTAATTTACTTCTGCGGTATGATTTGTGCAATTGTTAAACTTCGAAGCTACGTACATATGTGCTTTCCTTATTTAAAGATATATATTTTTATCAAATGTATTTTTTATTGTTTAAATTTCTGTATTTCGTAAACGTTTGTATAGTCACAACAAACGTATATCGCAGCACGGGGGCGCGTCGCCGGCTCCCGACTATACTAATGTGCATATTCATGATTTTTGAAGCGTTTCCGACGAAAATTCTGTGTCTCGTAAATTTGCGGGGGAAATTAAGGAGATTTAGCAAAAAAGCTCACTTGAGCCGGAATCAAAGGCTATGCTAATTGCGAAGGGGCCGTCTCGGTAATTAGTAGCGACCTCTCTCGGTGAGTGGATGAACTGATATCCAGGCCTGAATATTTACCGATGATTCTTCGTTTTCTTGTAAACAGTTTGTATATATTGTTTAAAAAATAAATATTAACTATAATCTAAGTTACGGTTTTTATTTTGCGCTCTGCTAGTATCGTTTCAATGTGTCTGTAGTTTAAACTATAAAAACTAATTTTTTCGTCATGTTATTCTGGTAACTAAAGGTAAGTGTTTGACGCAAAATTCAATTATTTGTATTATTTATTTACATACAGATTCAAAATATTAAAAGTTTTGAATCGTATCTTTCGGCAATATATTAACATGGTTACTTTTTAAAATTATTTCAGTAAAACATTGCTTTCATTGTATACAAATTACAATTCACTTTATTTGAGTCAGTCGAGTACCTTGAGAGTCGAAGTGACCTAGTGGCTAGAACACGTCAATCTTTATCGATGATCGCGGGTTCAAGCCTTTGCTTTGGTTTTTAAATTCATCTCGTTATTTCCAACAAAGGGACAAGGAGTAAATTTCTTCCTTATTAATAAGCAACCTTTGCCCTAAAATGGGATATTTACAGGCTGTGAGTACAGCATAGAGAAAGTCGATATATTATGTAAACTCCACGCGTTTTTATCTATTTATATATTATTTTTAATTATTTATTGTCTTTGAGATTTTTCAACCTCCAGACGATGACTATTTGAAGCCTGGTTGTGATCGGATTAACTGATTTTTTTTTCGCAAAGGTGCTATATTTTATTACAATTATAACAAAATAAAAGGTTTTATCTTTCAATTAATGTTTATGCATATACATGTACATATATGTATGTGTTTGCTGATCGCCGATGTAGTAGTGATTATGTAAAAGGGAAAGTGAACAATGCAAGCAAAGTCGCTCGTAACGGGTAGTGAGAATGATGTTTGTTTAAATATTTATAAGTAATTGTATGTTAATTTTTTTAAACTAAATTTAAGGAAAATAACAACATTAGATATATTTTATTCGTGTAAGCTTTAGAAACATATTTGAATCGTCAAAACAAGAATTATATTAACTAATGTAAAGATATCAAGCGCGGGTTTCGAATTTTACATTGACATACATACATTTTGCCAGAAAATACCGACAAGAAACTATATACGAACTCTTTTATTTTATTGATCATAATTCACACAAGTTGAAATTAAATATTACGCATGAAACTTAAGCATCAAATCCATGCATCTTTATCAACTATGTTATCTTGTTTAATTATGTTATTTAGCTCTTAATTATCACAATATAAATAATAATCTTTAAAATAATAATAATAATAAAATATTAATCTCAAACCATGTAAATTGAAATGCTCTATACATAGGTATCTTCAAGAATTATAAATAAATACTCATAAATATAAATCTAAAATGGAAACCACTAAACCTGCGAACTTTTAATTGACAAGCGGAAACGATCGCGCCATTTAAGACGAAAAAAAAATTGAATATATTGCGAGTAATTTTTTAAAAGTTTCATTCCGTCCCTCGCGTTTGTTTTTAATTTTCCATTTAATAATTTTCATCTTGACGCCTTAATGTATTCTCTGTCCGCGGGTAAATTGAAAAGTTCCAGAGTGTCCGGGCGATACCGATAGCATTGCTGTCCTCATTTGAATAGAGGAGACGAGCCGCTTGCACGCGACTGTGCTCGCTTTTGATGAATATGGAAATCATCTTTTTTACTCCTGACTAGAAATTTCTTAAATATCTGATACAAACACGGCGATTATGTACTAAATGTAGTCCTTGTATTGTTATCGAATACGCTGTAGCTGTTACCACGGTCCAATGAACAAAAACTTTACATTGTATTGAATATATGTAGATGTTACATAAAAATCGCATTTTTTTATGCGTAGTGCTTTTGGCCCTACTAGCACTGACAGCGTCACCGGTGGAGGGAACCGAGTACTGAGACTCGGCCTTGAAAAGCGGTCCGTTGAGGTTCAGAATGGACGTCTGTCCTACGGGTGTCTCCTAGTAAGGTCAATTCAATTCAATTATTTGGTTAATGGCTTTTATTTGAGCCCATGAAGCACAAGTCCTATTAAACTTGCACCTCAGTTTAGGGCGGCTTTTGTGTGGACGAAAACGTCAAAATGGAATTAACAAAACAAAAAAACAAAGTCAAAAGTTTTTAGTGGTCTGTAAATGTACATGTGATAAATGTACAATGTAGTTGAAAAGATAATATTTCCGTCGCTGCTGGAGTCCTCAATTTATTTAAAGACAGTTTTTTGCGGATACATTAAAATAGTTTGACTGATATTCGAGTACGAATGTATAGTTTTTTACTATTTCGTAACTCCGTATCTAAGTTAGAATCCTTATACAACTTTGGGTATATAATGTTCGATTTCATACTGGAACCCTTTAGAACCGTTACTAGCTTTTCGTTAATTTTTTTTGACGATTGAAAATTGCTTTTTAAGAGTACTTGAATAAAGTATACTTAGTATTTAAATAAAGTGTAGAAAAATGATTTAAATTGGACATTTAGTATGCGGAACATGAATTGAAAATGAAAATCACGAATATTCAGTCATGAAACGTAGATAATATATATGTAAATAATATGCGGTTAAATACTATTAATGGATCCCAAACGATTACGTGACTTTTTAAATCACAAGTCCACCGGCAACGTTTATGTAATATCGTATTTTTTCTACATTTTTGATTATTAATTATTACTAAAACAAAATATAAGTTTTATTTAATTAATGAAACTAATTAATTAAAACACACAATGCGAATGAATTTTTCAGGTTAAAAAAAAGTCTTCGAAAAAAAAAATGGAAATTCGAACATTAACATAAAATAAATGTAAATTATTACAATAACATAATAAACGTATGAATTATGAACTAATTAAAATACATAATAAATAACAATTTGACAAAACATATATCCGATGCAAGAAATTCCATTCAAACATTGCAAAAAAATTTCAAACTGTCATAACTCCATATACAGGGTACAGTTACGATAAATTGAACGCAGAAAATGCAAAAAAAAAAACGCGAACTTTCCAGCGTTTACCTTAATAGCGGTGTAACGTATAGGTCTAATATTTTTTTTAATAGGTCTGTATAAAACTTGTGTATCGCCCCACATCGATGGCACCAGATAACCTCGCATATCGACGCAACGCATAAATTTGCATATATTTCATATCCAGTGAACAGAGGAATAAAATTAGACGCACATGGGTCGCTTTTTTAAAACCGTTGTTTTTACTTTTTTTTTCTATTTCGCTTCCCAACGGTCACCGGGCGAAGGCTTTCCTTTCTCACAGGCGGTGTGGGGATGCTCGTTTTGTGTTGTTGGATGTCAGGAAAAGTAAAATATGTGCTTCGTTGCTTATTTTGTTATTTCCGCGATATATCTTAACGCATGTTAGATATAGTTAAAATATTTTTAACTAAATTCTATTTCCATAATTATTGTATCATACGAAAAATTTATCGCAGAATTTTATTATAAGTTATGAATTTATTTAACTAGAAACTTTAAATATGCCGTTTATTTTAAGAATTTGGTCACCGTATAACAAAACTTATTTACCGAGAAGAATTTTTAAATCTATTAAGCGATAGCAATTTTCGATATTAAACTAAAGGACTCCAAAGATTTATAGGTAATAATTAAGGTGCATTATATAATTTTTACGCTTAAACATAATCCCCAGACCTATAACTGCAGTTTGCCCAACGCCAGGTGTCCTGCCTCCCGGCGCTCGGTTAGACCGCGGATACTTTTATTTTCCTTCACTAAGCGCTCAGATCCGCCACGGTGTATTATGTGTAATATTTCTTCACACAAACTTTAAATTGCGATAGCTTTTACGCGTAGCTTCGCTCGCCCCTGTCCATGAAGAAATTTTAAGAATACTTAAAAAAGGCGAATAGTTTATGAATTGAATTATCATGAAAATTTACGGGTTTTTAATGAAAAATGCCAACGTTTTTTTTTATACTTTTTGAATAATATTTTAAAGTCGTTTTTACGACCTTAAAAAATATATCTACCTTCGAGTTTACGAGTATATTGTATACTAACAGCCCGGTCCGCACGGATGGACAAAATTCTTGTAATCTTTTTAACTTTCACTTATATTCTTTTGTTGTACTATTTTTATATTTAAGTAAGGATCTTATTTTTCTAGCATAAATATAGCCCATGTTACTCAGCGTTAACGTAGCTTTTCAATGGTAAAAAAAAATAAATGAAAATCGGCCAGTAGTTTTTGAGTATATTCATTACAAACATACAAACATACAAATCTTTCCACTTTATAATATTGGTGAAGATATGTATAATTGTATATGTATATGGAAAATTTATGACGGGAGGTAAATATATAAGCGATAGAAATAGCGGGCGCGGTAGTTACAATGTAAGTTACAGTAACTGGAATGTTTACTACCCTTAATAAATAAATATTTAAACGTATTTTAAAATACTTCTTTATTACTATTATTGAATTCTATTACCAGATTATTTATGTTCATGCCACTTAAGTGTTAACAGTAAGTTTAAGTGTTAAAACGTAAGTCAAAATTAGCAACGTATAAACTAGGTAATTTGATATTCCAATTTGAATCAATAATAAACCTTACTTTACGTCCCCGAAGTAAATCAAATACAATTAAATTTGTATACTATTGATTGAAAAGGGCATTTATGTAAAATAATGCAGTTTTTGTGCCCTTTAGTAGGCGAGAATTACACTTGTAAGTATTGTTGATAGATTTTCATAGCACTCACATTAATAATTGTCTGTTATTAATTTTACACCAGAAAATTTTACAGTGAGTGTCTTATTTTTGATTCTAACAGCTTTCGTAAGGTTACCTTGGTAACTGTTAGCAGGTTACTGAGTTGTTTGACATGACGAGTGTAAAACTTACAAGTATAAGTGTCGCCTTAGAGCTGGTAATTTTGAATAGAATTATGCGTTGTTAGAACTTAAGCGACGAAATACGAAATTATCTAAGTGGGTTTATAACTTCTTTACGATGCAACGGCTCAGCGGATTTGAGTGTTATTTATAATAAAAATAGTTTACATTCTAGATTGAGATATATGAGTTTTTTATCTCACGAGTGAAATCGCGAAGAGTGGATGTTACAAAATTGTGAAAGACATTTTTTTTCTACTAATGTACAGTTAGCGCCTACTTTCACGGCTTGATATAGGTGCGTGAAAGTATATAGGAGCATAATTAAATTAATTTATATGTTTATTAAACAAAAAGATAATATATTCTTTGAATATATGAATAAATAAAACAATAAGCATTAAGTTGCGAAAGCAATAAATTACTTAGCGGACATAATGTTGCTATTCAACGATAGATGGCGCGCGGCACCACGAATGTTTCTTTCAGTTATTCATTAATTATATTTGTCTGAATAAAATAAAATGCATTATTTTGAAAGTAACAAAATAAATTATATTTTTATATGCGTTTTTAAATTAAAAATAACTTGTAAATTTAATGTTCTGTATCAAATATTATTGGATTCTTAATTTCAATCGAGGTACATTAATGCCGTGTACAAAAATAATATTTTAACTCATAGTTATTTATGTAGAACTAGCACAATTTATATATTGTATAACCGTAAATATTTGCAGATGATATTAGTAAATAGATGAAATTAAAATTAAAATATACTATTAAATCTCGAACCTGTAGAAGAACGCCCTCGTTTATAATCCAAATAAAACGATAACATAATTATATATTCTAAATATACAAAAACATTTCACCTTCTTTAATAAAATATTAAATTCCAATACAATATGCAAAGTAACAAATACCAATAATTGAATTCCACAGTTATTCGTGATTACACGAGCTACACGCGAACAAGCACACAGACACCAGCGCTAGCTAATTAATTCGTCATAGCGCATCGCATGAATAAA
The DNA here is from genome assembly GCA_037950945.1 of Hypolimnas misippus. NCBI lineage: Eukaryota > Metazoa > Arthropoda > Insecta > Lepidoptera > Nymphalidae > Hypolimnas > Hypolimnas misippus. The sequence continues at coordinate 198,532 of JBBEEQ010000012.1, forward strand.
GAATTAATCCCGAGAAATTCATTCTCGTCTGGTTAAATATGAAATGTAACGATTTGTTTATAGCAATCAACGTTAAACAATTACATAATGTAAGAACTCAGTTTACTAAAAAGAACGAATTATTTTTTTTAAATTCAATTATTATTTTTTAAATTCAAGACACCCATATGTTATCGCTATCCTATATATAATTATATAGTTAGTAAATTAGTGTGTGTAATTAAAAGCATAAAATATATCACATACGTTTAGAAAGAAATATATATAAATATATCAATAGTAAATTATGTCTACTCACTCTTCAGAGAGCAGGTAATTATTACGAGAAAACAATAATAGCAGTAATAGACATACTCATATTATCGTATAGTATTAAGTACATAACATCCTTAACAACAAGAAATATAATAATAAAAATATGATAAAGTACAAATAAAACACACTGCGCTGAATATTTCTGGTGTACCAAAATACAGGTTGTATTCACATCGAATGACGTATCAGTCTACATATAAAATATTAATTGGAGACAAATATATACCAATACATAATTAAAATAGAATATATATAAAAGAGAGAAACTTAGTAACAAATCGTAATAGTTACTGTACAAATTATGTCCGCGCGGAATGGTGGCACGAAACGCAACGTTAATCTAGTTTAACGTTTTTAACGTCTATGTACATTCTGATAGTTGACTTCAGATTTTTGTTCTAAAATACCTCCTTTAATTGTCAAAGGCATGTTTCGATAGCGGTGGTTTTTACACAATTAAATCTCAGCAGCGTGGTTACGTGAGCTCCGCAGAATGAATTTCCGATCATTACTCTGGATCGTATGTGGAAACATACAAAAATGAGAAGTTTACAACATTAAATGACAAATATTTTCTTATTGTGAATAATGTAAAGTGTTTGGAGTAACTGGCGCTGTGTTTACGACTTGACGGAATTTACTTTACCCCGTTTGTGAGTCGTTAACTTTATCTCAAATCTTTATGGAATATAGATTCTCTTGACGATATTAATCTGGCCTTCACCTGCTTTGTACAGAGAAATAACGACTAAAAACTATTTGAAAAAGAAGAGATTTCCTTTTCCAAAGGATTCTATCATAGTTATATACATTTTAATGTAATATATAAAAGTTAATGTCATAATAATCTTCCGATAGCAACAAAACTTTGTCGAATTCTTGTTTGTACTTGCGAGAAAGTAATAGGCATAATATAATTAACTTCGTTGCTATGGCGCATGTGCCCGACCAGACAGAAAAATAAATTTTAGAGAGCTGTCTAGCATAACAAAATCTACATTTACGCGAGCAAAGCCGTGGTGAAATGCTTGTAGTACATAAAACATAAGAAAAGTAATTTTTGACCCACCCACTTAATATTAAAATTCTAGACTTTGCACTTCGAACCGTGGCTGTTTATTTAGACTTAAATGTCATAACGAAACAAACACAACCGTTTTTTTTCAAAACCATAGATTATGAAAACTATATATACATATATATAGCAGTTCAGCCAAATCGTTTCAGAGTATAAAAGTTAGGGACATTTTTAATTAGATTACTTGAATAATAAGCGCGCGATATATTTTTCAAGAACTCCTGATCTGAGAACATTTTCAATTCCGTTCAAGTTGTATAATTGTCCTCACTAGAAAAATCTTTTAATATATTAATGCTATGGATTTTTGTAATTTGTATTTAGAAATTCACGACATATCGTACAGTGGTTATAGGATCTGACCGAAGCGTTCGATGTTTGTCCTGGTCTGGGTGTTTTATTGTGTTCGTTATAGGATTATAAAACCCTTATTGAAGCCGTTGACTGTAACATGTCTAAATAAATTAATTAAATTTCAAATAAATATTTCAAAATATTTCTTTGAAATGTAAATAATCTATAAAACCAAAAGTGCAAGCAAAACAAAACCAAGAAGTCTAGTCAACTCTCATGATCCAGTATAAATAACATTACAAAAAGAAACAACATAAAAATAATAACAGCAATTATTCTAAAATCGGTCTACGTTAGCTGATAAGTTAGCAATCTATACAGATACAACGTTCGTCGGTCCGTTCGTTACACGAGGGTCGCCTTTATAAATATGTATGAGCAACGATACCGCCATATGCCGATGGCTTGCCTCACATTTTTCTTCGTGGGAAATTGTCCACTGCAAACGAATATTTTGTTTGAAGTTTCGTGCGTCGAGTTTGACGAAATCTGATTGGTCAGTGTGATGTTATTTTTTTTAACTGACTTCAACAAGAGGTTCTTAATTCCTAGCGTATATTTTCTTTAATGCTTTTTGCAGTTACGAGAAGTTTACAGTTTACAAATAATACATTAAAAGTATATATTAAAAAGTCCTTAATAGCGAATGCGTATTATTCTGTTCAAAATTATATAGATGATAAAGATGCTTGGATTTAGTATAAGCTGGATTCATATAGGATATTTAATATATTTGTAACTCTTAAACGTATGTACCTACTGTAAAATTAAAAAAAAAGTAACTATGGAGATTCTTGCCGGGTCTTCTCGGTAGAATCAACTTCCCGAATCGGTGGATGGTGGATAAATTTATTATCAATTTAATTTTTTTTGTATCGAATAAAGTATATTTCAATGTAATTTGAGTGTTGAATTTATGCGTTCAAATGGAACCACCATAGAAATTTCACCGAAATCAGTTCTAACTGGAATCGGAAATAATTATTAAAAGTATCAGTGAGTAAATGAAATTATATAGTATTTTGATTTTAAAGTTCTTTTTTAAAGTCTTAGTTATTGACATTTAAGGTTATATTTTAATAATAATTTATGGATACGTGAGTGTGATTTATTTCCCCATTATATACGTTACTATCGAGTCCTTTCTTGCCGGTCTTTTCGGTAGAGACTAGATTCCGAACCCGTGGTCATTTTTATATAAATCTAAAAACTACACTAGTTGAATGCTGATAGGAAATAATATGTCAACCCACAAAAAGTCAAATTCGGAGATATTGATGTATTCTGATTATAAAAAAATCAAGTCATTAAATAAATAATAATCTCATATATTTAAAAAACTTATTATTATATCAAAAACTCTTTACTAGACAATCTGCTTTTTTCCATTGCCTAAATGTAAAAATAAATTATATGAGTGTCACTTAATTCTAAATTTTCTTAAACCATAACCATATAGTAAAAATCATTTTTAACCGACTTTAAATAAGGACGGGGTTTTCAATTCGTAGTGTGTAAATATAAACTTAAGCTTTTTAACAGTTGGTACAAAAAAAACTAATTTTACATTTATTAGAGAATAAAATGAATTAAAAAAAACATTGTAACTCTGTCTAACACGCGTACAAGTGAAATGTAGTAAATTGAATTAGTTTTAAAGGAAACAACGTGAGCAGAGGCGTGCCCGTGACATCGGTTATTAGGCGCCATTACGGGTGATATCGTAAACAACTAAACACAGCCTACGAAACGTTACGCCAGGCCCATTACGGCCTAGAAACATCGTACCGCTATTGTGTAATTACTAGACTCAGTATACTTTGAAGCCTTCTTTCAGGTTTTGCATTAGGTCATATTAAAGTGTAAACACAGTTAAAAATATTAAAAAAAAGTTTTAATTATTATTATGCAGTTTTTTGTTTGAAAGCTCTTGTCATTGGAATGGTAGCTACCTAATGAAGATGGGTTGAAAGTTATCAGCGCTTTTATCGTTGTTGAAAGGATCTGAACAACTTCTACTGGTCTTAAATCGAAATTTACTATACTGTGACTTCGATGATACTGAAATAACATAGTTATCAAACGTTGACCTGGTACTGCAGCATCAGGAATCAGAAGGATACACAAATCCTTACCAAATTACAGCAGAAGTATCGCGTAGGGACGCGTTGAAATGATCTCAATGTATATATCGGAGGTTATTTAAAATTTTAATTTTAAATCAATTCTTGAGTACGGTATTGTAATAACTTGTTCACATACTATTGAAATGACAATATAAGTCTGCGATGATTGGTAATAAATAAAAAAAACTAACTACATGAAAAAACTCCTTTCGAATCATCTTTCCCTACAAGTTGGCGATAAATAAACGATTCAGGCATATATCAATACTAATATTATAATCATGAAAGTAACTCTGTCTGTCGTTATTACGTTTTCACGCCAAAACCACTAAACCAATTTGGATGAAATTTTGATAAATATACATTGGACCATGGAGAAGGATAAAAGCTTAAAAGATATTTATTGTCGCGAAAATAAAATGTACCGGAGTTGAAATAAGAGATGAAAATATGTACAAAGATTTTCGTAAATCAAGTTTAATAATTATATCTAACAACAACAATTACAAATGATGATTTTGTGTATTATTATAATTAAGACTACCAAAAAAATGAATCCGTCACCGTTATACGTTGGCACTGTTTTAAATAAACAAGGTTTAATAAAATTCGAATATTACTTCCCTATTAAAACGGGGTTAATTTTCACACACGCAAGTGTTTCAGGTACCGCCGTGTCTTAATTGTTAACAGCTTCGGTTGCGCGATGTTATTTACTTATTTAGCGTGACGTGCTCCTTGTTATCGCCCTCCATAACACGCCACGACGTTCCCATAATTACTTTATAGGACAAAAAACCTTATAATTAAGGAATTTAGGAAGTTTTTCCTGTAAATTAATTAGTATATTTGCAATACGTAAGTAATAACGTACAGAAATTTGTATTTGTAAAGAATTTTTTTGACGTAAAAACGACGCGTTCGTTTTTGTAGTGTTAAGTGTTTTTTGAGGTTATTATAATCATCCGTTAGAATAATGAACGTAAAATAGTGTGTGTTGTTATTAATTATTAGGAAATTATTTTTGATGTACATTTATTATTTTTATACTTTTTTTGCTAGAAGGAAACCTAAAAGCATATAAAATCAAAGCAAGGTCTACTATTTGCTCACGACTTTGCTCACATTAATGTAAGTTTAGTTCAAAATTTTATGCATATACATACTTACAATATATGTAGCATACGATTATCTGTTATACGAATCTAATTCACTTTACACTTTAAAATTTGTCAATTCGTTTAGGCTGCAGGATATATCCAAATAGATATATATGGATGCGATATGCGGATGAAAAACATAACCATTCAGTCAGATCAGTCGGTAAAAAAAGGGAGCGAGCAGGTGAGACCCGTGAGACACCTCATGTAAAGTGATCACCACAGCTGATGAACATTTGCAGCACCAGAGGAGCCCCAAAGCGTTGCCAGTTTAAAAACGAATATAGGGTGAAGGGAATAGGACGTAAGGGAAAGAATGGGAGAGGGGATCAGGCTTCCGGCTCTTTCACTCATCGAACGAAACTAAGCTATATTAACAACTTCAAGTCGATTGTCTTTGAGAGTGAGGTACTGCCCTGCTCGAGAAAGCCCTTATTATCACGAATTTTTGAACAATTTTTTTCCATTATAATTTTGCATTATAAAAAACTATTCAGTTCAATTATTCAATCGATAAATTCTTATCTAACTCCTATGTGTGGCTAGATATTCGTATTTGTCTGCTAAATAAGACAAGAAAAGAAATATAGACTATAGTTAGGTTCTACCTCGATGAAATTATGTAAATGTCAGAAATTCCACGGAAAGATTATGTTTATCAATCACAAACGTGTTTCATTTACATTGCAAGAGCTACCGTGGAAGACAAACCAGTAATTGAGTGAACGCTGTTCGGGCCCCGGCATTTAGCCACGCGCTGCCCAGACTATCTATTACAGATTATTTATGATCTGACTTACGCTGGTTAAACTCGAGAACCAGCTAATGTTGCTGTTTAAGTCCCGTTACACACTCTTGCACGTGATGCATTCTAGTTCTAACCTTGGGTCGATCGGGAAAGCTTACTTTTACAGAAAATCGGTGTAAGTAGCTAGTGTAGCTTGGTTTTTGAGACGAAATTTACATTGAGTTTTACTCTCGTAGCTGATATTAAACAAGTCTGCAACCTAGTTACAGATACGTCGTAAGTGGTTACGAAAGCTGTGATCAAAAACTAGATACTGACAGTAAATTCTTTCAGGTGTACAATAATGAGTTAGATTAACAAATAACCTTTGGTAATCTTTATGAAAGTTTGAGAGCAAAACATATAAGTGTAATTCTCGCTTTACAATAATCATTCAACACATTTGGACATGGTTGCGGCAGCTGAGGGTTGCTAGGTTCCTTTTTCTGAGTTGATAATTTTGGTTTCGATATTGTTATTCAATTTCATATTAGTAAGTTTCAAAGATCTCAATACACTATAATTTTAGGATATTATTTCAAATGATTGTTAATGAATACGTTTTGATTAAGACTACAGATATCTTTTACAAAACTGTAAGAAATTTAGTTTTTAGTGACAAGACAATTTTCTAATACAGACTGAATTGCGAAAGCATCGATTTGCTTTTCTTGTAATCGTATCGTACTTTCGTCTTGGAGTAATATAAAGTAATAAAACAAATAATTTAAAAGCGATATAGCCCCAGAGGTCAAGCCCTAAAATCGAAGGAAAGCATAAAAAGGGGGGCGATTTGACGTCATTCGGCGCGTACGCATAATTAGCGGCGGAAGGAAGTGGGTCCGATCACGAGATACATATATTAGCATACATTTACATATTCGTGCAACGTTCGCTGCACTAACGCTTTGTTTTATTACTGGCGGCTCGACGATCATATTTGTTATGTCATTAACTAGATACTTAACTAACAACTGTCCGATAAGAACATCTAGGTTTTTACTTTGCTTAGCTGTCAGTGTTTGAAGTTACTTTTATTTTCTTTAGTTATGTGGCTTTGCGTTTGCATTATTTGTTTAGATTCGTTTGTAGATTGTTATCTGTGTGTTTTGATATACAAGTCAAGCTTATTAGCCAAAATGTAGTGTTCAGCTATCGCTATCTCCGCGATAAATTTGATTTCGTTTTCACTTGTCAGAATGAAACATGCAGTGATAGCTCACCGTAATTGGCCTAATAACGTCTCGAATCGATATTTATCTATATCTAACGAGTCGTCACATAAATCAATTACATTAATTTTTTATATACAAAGCAATGAAAACAATGTATTTACACCTTTATCAAACTTTAAAGTGGATGCTGATAAGCAATAATGTGTCAACCCACAAAAAGTGAAATTCGGAGATATTGATGCATTTTGATACTGCATCACTTATTAAACATTATTCAATAAAAAATAAAGTGATATAAACTAAATGAGTACGGAAAAAAGTTTCTTAATTAATTGTTTTGAAATTCCAGGTCATTTGTACAATAATCTTATATTTTTAAAGACTTTTTAGTAGATAATATATTAAATATATCAACCTGCTTTTAATTCATTACAGCTTTAATCAAGAAAGAAAAGAAAATATGGATAAATACTTATTCAAACAAACTTATTAAGAATAGGCTTGACATCTTTAGACGCCATTTTCTCAAAATGAAGTTCGTGCGGCTTGACACAGTTTTGCATATCAGCGTCCAAGTGTAATTCGTATCTAATAAGTATTTAATTTTGAACACATACTGTCATATTACAAAAGACGCAATAAACCCATGTTCAACACGTGTCTAGCGAAACAGTGTTTAAAAATGAAACATTGCTTAAAATGTTGATTAAATTGGTTAACAGCGAGTAAAATCATAAAAAAAAATTATTAACAAAATAATACAATACATTTGACGGCTAAAATAGGTTTTAGACATCTATTCAACTTATTTTAACGTACGTTAATCTATATCTAAAGCATGATTAGCTCAAAACTGTCCTTAGACGCGGATTTTTTGTACGGATTTTTATAATAACACGTTTAACGCATGTTTAAATCTTTTGTAGTAAGCTAGTTAATGTTTCATCAAAACTAATACATCGTTTAAGTAATGGACAGCCACGATGTTATTTTTTTTTAAATATACATATAATATGATAAACGTGAAAGTAACTTTGTCTCTTCTTTGTTGAAATTCACGTCTAACTGCTCAACCAATTTTAGTATAGATTTAGTTGAATCTTAGAGAAGGACATAGGCTATTGTTTATGTCGCGAAAATAAAATTAGAATGTAATATATTTAATAAATTTGTATGGAGAACCGATTTATAATAATATTATAAAACTGAAGAGCTTTTTGTTTGTTTGTACCCGCTAATCTCAAGAACTGGTTCGAATTAAAAAATCTTTTTGTGTTAGATAGTTTATTTAATGAGGAACGCTATAGGTTATATTACCTCATGCGACGCCTTATAGGAGAGAAGCTGAAACGAATCGAATCTGGTAATTAGAAAAAAAATTTAAATTAATATAATAGGTTGACAAATTATAATTATGTTAACAGAACTTGAAAATAAGAATTAAGTAGTCCAATCAATTAAATTGACGTGCTTCTGTTTTTAAGTCGGTTAAAAAGAGTATTTATCGATCCAAGTTATCTCGAACCGTGGGCCTGTTTGAGAAGTACTAGGAAATCATGGCAAACAAGCAATAACATTGTAGGAAACAACTTTTACGTAAACACGCGCCCTTGTAATTACTGTGATATTGACTATTAGGTATTAAAACGACTATATTACGCCCACCACTTCGATCAACTTGATTTTAAATTATAGACTAGACTAGACTTTTTCTTGCTACTTTATTTGTGGCTTAAACGTTTTGCCATCCTATGTTTTGCTCTAAGTTATATGAGTAAAAATAAATATTTCAATTAAATTTATTAAAAGTAGTGGTCATCTAGCGGTCGGAATTCGACTGTAGTTAAATTTTCATCCGGTTTCAAGATTGACCACTGATAATAATCTTTTCGCAATTTGACCAGAGGCCGTTGCCATAGATTTTCGCGATAATTATTCATTGATTATCCGGTCGCAACCGGAACGTTATTCAAGATACCAACTAAGAAACCGTTGGCGGTAGTTGTAAATAATATTTTCTAAAACCTCAAATAGACAAATGTCACCTTAGTCTACCCGTGACCACGAACGCTGCAAAGTGCTCGAAACGTCGGGATGATAAAAATAATTAATATACGCGATTTAAATCTGCTTAAAATAATTTTATTTCAAATAGGTGTCCCGCATGCTAGTTTGCCAGCTATTTTTTTTATATAAAAGGCACATAATAAATAAAGATGAAGCTTTAGTTAGGACAGCGGCAGACATTCACAACACAAACGTCCAAACCACGACAAACATCCGTATGGCGAATACAGTTGTTTGTTCTGATCGGAAATCGAACCCGCAACCGTTAGCGTGAGTCAGTTGCAGTAACAACTGCGCCACTATGTCTGTCATAATAAATAAAGTCGTACAAATAAATAAATGGAGGGAACCAAACATCAAATCTATATATTAATACATGACGCTAAACTTCGTATGCCTTTTTTCTAAAATTTCGCGGACGAAGGAGTATGAAATTTCGCATACTTATAGTTTATATAGAGAAGTGAGGAATGCAAATATATAAATACATTAAATCAATAAGAAACATTACACACACTATCAAGTATTTGATACACACGTCTATACAATGTATATGTATACTCTTCTGTTAATTGTTAAGATCTTTGGTCAATTGTGAAATCGTTTGAAAATTTAATGGATTACGTTCGACTTCCGACCGCTAGGCGATAAGTTCAAAAAATGCATAAAAAAATTAACACATATGTAATTTATTACATAATAAATATTACACACACTAAAAAACATCACCGCTTAAGTGTTCTTAATAATCCTAATAAATGTACATTACGAGAGCGGACAGACAACACACGCGTTTTTATATATGCATATTGTGTTCAGCTTCCTCTATTGCGCCGGATTGATTTATAGCGCGCAAACGAGTCGCTATTTATCTTTGTTGCACCTTTGTATGATAATCTCGTATTTATTGCTGTGTCGATTATGATTATATTTTAGTTCGACTTACTAAGGTTTACTGGTGGACTTTAGATAGAAAATTCTCAGATTCGATAGTTTTACGACATAATAAGTTATGGATTGAATGAGCGATTGTTTTGGTGCGTTAGATATGTAATAAAATTAAAATTGTTTAAAATGACTTATTTAATTATACTTTAGAATTCTGAAATTAGAAGCGTGAATTATTCAGCTTGATGATTCTAATGAGAAGATTTGACTAGAATCTTAGTAGCTAAAGGCGAAAGCTCATATGTCTCCACTTTTTTTACTCATATCAGCCGCATATAATCTTAACATATGGATGACAATGTGTTTCTAAAAAGGTAAAATACTACAGGGGTGTTTTTACTACTAATAAAGACGTACTCGCATTATTACATTAAACAAAACACGTTTTCAGGTAAATATATAATGAAACAAAAGCAACAATTTCTCCACATAACAGATGATCCGCCAACAAGAACGTATATTCCTTTAAAGGTATATTTTCTCCTTGCATTTGTTTTCTATCATGCGTGTAAGCGTGACGCGTCGTGTCGACTCCACTTACCTTTGCACACCCCCATAATGTTACATTAATATGTTAATACGTCCAAGCTGTTAGAATCCTTATGTTAAATGAAATAAGGCATAACGTTCCATGCGTGTATTCGGAAATTAATGTAATAGGTTGCGATTTGCGCTCATAAATTTGTATCGTAAACACGTCAAAAGTGTTTACTGGTTCTGAAAGCGACGGGACGAAAAATCGACTTGGATTGCGTTGTTCTTGATTATTTATCGATATATCGATAAAATGGTATCTATATTGAAATCTGGATTAAAAAGACATGGTCAGATTTTTTGTATATGATAATGGTTTTTATAATATTTTTAGGAAAAGTAGTAAATGGATAAATGTATGAAAATTTTTCAAATTCTCCGACACAAATATTTAAAAATTATTTTTTAAGCAATTAAATATAATAAAATTGTAGATTCTGAAATTATAAGTTGATTAATCGATGTAACAGACCGTGACCGCATGCATGCAACATAAAAAGTAAATCATCAAAATCAAAAATCAAAATTTTTTATTCAAAATAGGTATTAATATTCACTTTTTCAACGTCAAGCAAATCTATCACATCAAAGATAACTTAATGCATAAAGTCACTAAATAGCAATCAGACATTTTGAGATTTTTGCCACTTACAAAAGTTATATAACCAAGATTTTGTTATCATTTATGTAGAACAAAGAAATAGAAAAGAAGATATAAATAGAACGTATTTAATGTTATGTAGCATATGCAGCGATCTTATAGCTCTCTTCGTCATTTTGAAAATAATTCTTAATATTTAAACTGTTCAATATGTCAGTGCGTAGTTTTTTTGCTTTATTTTTAGTAGGTAATTTTTATTAATTAGAATAAAATCTGTTCAACGCAAGTATGCAACAACACTCTTGTGCTCCAAATTTCTTTAGGTGACGGTGGTCACTTAAGATCTGGTGATCTGCTATATTTTGGATTATACAATAGTCTCATTTGCCAGCTATTTTCATAAAAAAATAGTGTGGGCTAATCTATTTGAAAAGCAGAAATATTTCGTATTCATGACTAACTTATGAATACATACAGAGCCGCTCAGGACCTCATCACTTTTCCACTTCGAATCGATAATATTTGACTTTAAAAATCTGTATCCATTTTCAAACTTGGTACGAGCTTGACGCTCGTCAATTGACTTGTTGGCCTAAAAATACTCGCCTTTTACACTCAATCGCTATCTGGCTAAAAACCGTCCAAAGTAGTCCACGTTCTGAGTATTATAAAATATGTACACTTTTATATAATATTATTTCTTAGAATAAAAGTAATAAGTAAATTACAAAAATATATCGATAAAATCTACATCACTAAATATACGCACGGTAGATGCGCCTACGCATATAAAGAAAAACTGTTGTTTAATGTGCACATGAATAATTTCGCTATAAATAATAATAACTTACAGCCAACATTTATTTGATTGATTGGTATACAGTGTTGCAGCGTTTTAAATGCTTACAAATGTTACATAAAAACTGGCTGAGTACAAACATACATGGCACAGGTATTCGAAAAAAAAGTATTTTATTTACTTTTATATTTGCTGCTGATAAGCAATAATGTGTCCAGCCACAAAAAGCCAAATTCTGAGATATTGATGTATTCTGATAATACATCGTGTATTTGACATTATTCTAAATTTTTTCCAGTTATCAGAACTGCATAAGTAAGGAAAAAGTTTCTTAAAGTAATATTTAGAATATTGAAGTGTTTTCCATATTTTGGATTATGCAATAATCACATGTATTTAATTAAATTATTACAATGTAAAACTTTCCTATACAACTCTGCTTTTAATCCAATATTCTTTTTATCAAAATAGCAAACAAAAGATGGATATTTATTTCTTCAAACTGATTTATTAAGAACAGGTTTTCTCAAATGAAGTCCGTGTGACACAGTATCGCTTATCAGCATGCATATAAGTGTTATATTTTTTAAAAGTGTTTAAACGATATTACATATTTTATTGAGATAGAACCTAGCTGTAGCCCACTGACTGCAGCTCGTATTCAGTACCCTAGTCTCACAGAAGATCGCTGTACAGTAGCTTATTCATCTAAGTAAGAAAGCACGGTGAGTGAGAGAGCTGGAAGCCTTATTCTTCTTCCATATTCCGTTTCTTACTTTCTATTCCCTTTCATCTCTTTTACATTTTTAATGTGGCAATGAATTTTGGTTCGTCTTGTGCTGCAAATGTCTATAGCAGTGCTGATGATTTAAAAGTGTGCTTTTCTCTTTTAATTGTGTATAACTAAATGTTGTTGAAGTTTAAGTATCTATATTTTATAATTTGAATTAATTACTACAAAGTAAATGTTAATATAAAAGAATCTGATTGGTTTTATGAATGTCCATGCTCCATGTACTCGCTTCATTAAACACATGAATATCTTAATTCGATTAAAGCCCACGTAGAATCAAGTGCAGTAGTTAAATCTAAAATGTATATGGAGACTAATAATAACCATATTATAATATATACACGAAAGGAAATCTATGTCTGTGACGTTGTTACTTATAAACTGTTAAGCAGAATTAAATATTAACTATGAAGGTATTTATATTCTGTGGGAACAACAGACGAACGAGCAAATGGTACATCTATAAGCATGTGTAGTTCCAGAGTAACCAAAAACTCGTTGCCAGCCTAAATAGGAAATATGAAAAGCATAAAAAGGATGATCGAGATTATAATGTAGGGGAAGGGATTGGAAGGCGAGGTAAGCTTCCGGCTGTATTATTCACTATATGACACCCAGCTATACTAGCTTGCTTACTCTGATTTTCTGTGAGGGTGTGGAACAGATCCGGTCGAGTGAGCCTGTTGTTGTCGACTGACTGTAATGGCTAAAAGTAAAGAAACAGCCTGTAAATATCCCACTGCTGGGCAAAGGCCTCCTCTCCTATTAAGGAGAAGGTTTAGAGCTTAATCCACCACGCTGCTTCACTGCGGATTGGCGAACATACATGTGTCAGAATTTCTCATGACACAGCAGATTTCCTCACGATGTTTTCCTTCAACGCCGAACTCGAGATGAACTTAGACACAAATTTAGGACTTGAAACTCTAGCCGGGGCGCTAGCCGGGGTTTGAACCCGCGGTCATCGGTTCAGATCGACTTGTTCCATCTAGGCCATCTCGAGTCAGATTCGAGATAATAAAGGCTACTAAAATATTAATCTCTAACTGTCATACTACAAAAGACGCATTAAAACCATGTTAAACACGTGTCTAGCTAAAGTGTTTAAAAATTAAATATTGCTTAATAAAATATTATCTAAATTGCTAAACAGCGAATAAACTCATAAAAAAACTTATTGATAAAATGTTATACGTTACATTTGACAGCTGAAATAGGTTTTAGACATCTATTAAACTCACTTCCACGTATGTTAATTTATATCCAAAGCATGTTTAACTCAAAACTGTACTTAGACGCGGATTTGTAGTACGGATTTTTATAAACACGCGCTTAACGCCTGTTTAAATCTTTTGTAGTAAGACAGTAAAGGATCAAACAAAATCAATGATCTTTAAAAAATCTAAAACTTCGTAACGCACGTCGAATTTTTAAACTATTCATCTAGTCTTGCACTATCTTCTCTTTACTACAAACCTACCAAGCGAAGCCACAGGTCGAGGCGAGTCGTTTATAATACCAGCTGTCCGAAGTAAAAACAATGGCGGTAGGTATGTGTTATCTGTGGGCTGTTATTTCATTTCGCGCTGCACAAATACTCTGCTGTCTGCTTTCGCACCGACTGGGACGAGGGCTTTCTATACATTTAAACATTATTTGTTTTTACTCGATAACGTTGCTAAGTATGGCAATGAGTTTATATAATAATATTAGATATAGGTACTTTAATACGCAAAATATTGAAAAAATATCGTGGTATCACTAGATTTCTTACATTATACTTGTCATATACCGGGGAACTAAAACCACTTTTAGTCATAAAAACTTAAAGGAGGTGAAAATTTGTAAAGAGAACCTTTTAGTTTGTAAATAGAACCATCATTTCTCAAGCTTATAGACGAGAAGTTACGTTGTATTTTATATACATATTGCTGCGGTTATGTATATGCAGTTGTATATAGACGGAATAGACCATATCAGTTTATTAAAAGCCGGTCTGAGCGCGTGTACGCCGGTATGATTCGAACTCATGCGATTACGACGCCACCTGTCGCTTTTCCCATGGAATTTATAATTCGACGGATTGCGGGCATCGCTTAATTGTATTCACCAAACACCCGGATTTACCCACACGTGTAGATGTATAGGACTGTCATAATTTCGCGAATATTTGACGCTGAATCGATTTCGTGTCGCTGAGCTGTAACAGCTCTATTTTTAGTTCGAATTATTAACGTGTTGTGTTGTTTTTGTTAAAGTATTTGCTTTTTGTTTCAGATGTTATTATAATTGTTGTTTTTAGTTTGATTTATTAGCGAAATATTATATAATATTATATAATAGCACAAATAATTTGTTTGTGTCTTAACTGGTTTATGATTGAATGAAGTATTTCTTTATACATACATTTCTTATGTTCGTGTGTTTGTCAACGAACTTCTATATACTGGACTGATTTTTTTTTGTATTTGAGTGGGTCTTTAGATGGTTTTGTTTAACAATTGGATATGGTAGGTAGCGCGGAAATTGGCATTATTTAACGTCTATCAGTTCTGTTAATTGTTATCATAAATACTTTATAATATAATCTTCGTTTAATAAGCGTATATTATATGCAATCCTTTTATATGGAGATTGTGAATAATAAATCCAATTAATTGATGAGAATTACTTTAGTCACACTAGAGTAATTCTCATCAATTAATTGGAATTAGTTAATTCTTTATCGTAGGCACATGAAGATGAATAAAAAAATTTCGATATGTCCGTAACTGTAAATGTGATTTAGTTTTTAAAAATACATTAAACACACAGATGGCATCATTACATTTTATTACATGTTATCGTATTGAAATAATAATCATGATTGAATTTATTAATTAAATTTTATTGCGTAATTAATATAGGCGTCTTGCACACATTTCTATATAGACAGGAAGTAATTATGTAAACATAATTATTTACCTAGTTACATGTACTCCACCCCACCTGATGAGATATGTTCGAAAAAATAAAACGACAATTTAATCTTGCAAAGAAAACTAACTCTTATATTCAACGGAATAAAGTTAATATTTGTTTATATCCTGCGAAGTAGTCGGAACCATAATTACTTCATATTTTACCCCATAGTGGTTTTCGTCTAATGGCGTTCGAAATAAAGTTCAATGTACCTGCGATAATATAATTTTACGCTTGTTACTGTTTTTAGTTAATATTAAAAAAATAGTTTTTAAACAACATTTTTTTAAATAAAATGTCCATGGATAATTGTATATAGGAGTCACAAATAGGTTGGCAGCTTAAAAAAGAGTTGATAGGGAATAGGAAGTAGGGAAAGGAATGGGGAAGTGGGCTAGGATCCTGGCTATCTCACTCGCCGTGAGAAAGCCAGCTTGGCGTGAAGGAGTTATACGAGCTTCTTCTCGTCGATTTTCTGTGAGAGTGACGTACTGCCCGGTCGAGCCGGTCAGTAAGTGACATTAAGGCTCTACTGCTCTTTACATTACTACTGCGGTATCTAAAAGCTCATATAAAAAACACTCTCTCTGTTCCACCGCAGCTTCGAAACGGATGAATCAATTTCGATGCGTTTTTTTTTATCTGAAAGAAGGTTTTCTAGCAATGATTCTTATATAGGTTCAACCAGAATCGGTCCAGCTATTTCAAAATCTTCATTCAAGACTTGTTGACACAGTGATGTCAAATTTCTCGATAAAAGATATTCGTTTTTTGAAACACGGTGTCTTATATATAGGCTCATCTAAACTTAACGTTAGCCAAGCACTAGTTACAAGTAACGTGTACGTGAAGATACATCAAAAGACCACCATTGTGCCGCGGGCGTCTGTCTGTGAAACGTTCATTTCACGCATCGCGCTACGGACAAATCGTCGCCTGCGCCGGCGCACCGCAACACGCCTATCTTCATTGTTACCATAAATGACATACACTTACCTCGTATTCTCTTGATGTGTTTTTTTACAATGTGAGTAATGTTTTGGCGATTACCTCAAAGGTGAAGTTAATGTGACTTGATCCTTTGTTAAAGGCCGTTTCGTTGTTGTTTCGCAAAAGCTATGCTATGCGTATATAATATATATATTAATATGATAAGAATATTAAAAAAAATATATTCTTATTTATAAATATACGTAATAAACGTAAATATACGTATTTTTAATGTTTAATTTTATTTAAGACCAGATGATCTGGTGAACTTCGTTTCACCTATATATGCTTGTATAAACTGTGGTCAAAACTTAATATGAAATTGCGATCAACATAAATGCAACATAAGTTTTTTCTTCCTGAAATTCATCTGTTTTGTATTCTCACAAACTAAAGAGATCGGACCTCTTATTATAGTTATGAAACAGAGATTTCTGAACGTACCTATAAATTAAAATATTTTGTTGGGAAAATTTTGGGCAAATTGGTAAAATTAAATTTTCGTTTTTAGTATTTTCCTTTACTTATTATTTATTTTTCTCACCTTCCCTGAACTTACGCAATACACAATGTCGTACACATGAGCTTATATATATATATTATAATTACAATTAACTTATAGAAGATTAATATCATTGCAATTAGCTTATAGAAGGTTGATAGGTTGTGTCGGTAAATGTATTTTGCATTACAGAAAGCAAAAAAGCTTGTATCAAATAACGAAACGTTCGTGCTTTGTCAAGTTTAGAATTAAATTGTAAATATTATAAAAGTCACATCGCGGTTCAGATTCATAGGATATAATAAAAACTGTTTTAAGATTTTACATCACAACGACAGCTGAAAAGTAAAGTAATATTTAAATGTCCCACTGCTGGGCTAATAAGGAGAATGTTTAGAGCTTCATCCACGACGTTGCTCCACCGCGGGTTAGCGGGTAAACGACAGCTGGATTACCTTAAACTATGACTTGCCTCTCCATGGAAGCCTTAATAAGAACTACGCTAAGGTATATAGCGTTAAAATATATTTTGTATTTTTAACTTTCTTTAATTTTTTTTTAAATTTTGTTATTCTAAGAATGTGGTTGAAAACAATAATTATTTAACTAATTATTAGTATATATATTAAAAACATTTCCATTAGAATTCCTTTCGAGCAAATGTTACCTTTTTTAATATTATTACTCGTTTTCAAATAAATTGTAATTTATGTATCAAAATTCCGTACACAATATCGTTATTTTTTAAAAAGCTTGATGATATTTAAATACACTCAAAGTGTATTATTTATAAGTGAACCGTTCTATTTTTTGCTGACTGTGTTTGTGCGATTGGTTTTTGTGTGGATGTTATTTCCCATTAAAGATAACAACAAAAACAATTTTATAAAATAACAATCCCTTATTTAGGACTCTAGGATTCTCGAACGCACCGTGTTTTCTCCACTCCACGCGACATTAGCGAAATAACGTGTGCTTAATTGGCACAACTAAAAGCTACAAATCAAATAATTGAATTGAATTAATTTTATTTACCTATGTGTGACCCGTTGTGTTAATAAAACTCTTCGTGTTAGCTGTCTCTTGCGGTTTGACTCACGTATATGGTTTAGTGCTCCTATGAGCCGTCCATATAGGCTGTCCAATACAAAATTTGTTAATTCGGATCAGTACTTTCAGATACAAATAAATTTTTAAAAGTATTTAATGAGTTTCCTGTAGGTTCGTCCCAATAGAATTGAGATCCGAACTTTCAACTAAATTGGAATAGTTTTTCCTGAGCGCTATAATTTAGGGGTTTTCAAGAGTCGAGTCTATATACACTTTCACCAAAAGCCGGCAACACACCCACAACTCCCCTGATGTTGCCGATGTCCAGGTGACGAACCACTTAACATCAGGCGAAACTGACAGCTCCTTTGCCTTTTATATTTAAAAAAATTGTTTGATATAATTTTGATGACAATAATCACCTGATTTCTTCAACTTACAGCATGGCACCGCGACCCTTCGTTGCAAAAACATTTCCAACCGACATTAAAAATCGAGAAAGTTCTTAATTCGTTGTATATGTTTTTTTAATGTTAGATACCGTCGAACTCTGTTATTTCTAAACCGATTTTGAAAATTCTTTATTTATTTGATTATACTTTCAGATTGGTTGATCAAAATAACTAGAATGATTATATGATACAAACAAACGAAATTACGTCTTTTGTTTTTTAAGTCGATTTGTGTTTTTAGAATCTTAGTTAAAGCTTCAATGTTAATGACGGAACATTATAATGAATAAGATACACTCAACAGTATTTCGTGAGACTATTATTTTAAAATTTTTAACGGAAGAGACAAGCTACTGCAAATACTTAATGAAATGATATCTATATTATGCACGACACTAGTTAGATATCTCATCATTAACTTAAACAATTTTCGTTCCGACGTAGTAAAAGCCCGATACAATAAACTTTATTTTGACTTTAAATTGATTTATCAATAAAGTCTCAAAGAGTTCAGTATTTAAAGTTGCTGTACGTATGTACTTAGCCTTTGTTTACAAAGGACTCGTTATGCATATAACGCAGCTGGTATTTCGTTAATTTCACGCTTGCTGCGTCGGGTGCGCGGGCGCAGGCGACGGGGACAATGCACGTAACTGTACCGTATATAGGAAATGCGGTGTGACATGGAAATATAGTTTGTACCCTGCTCTGTGTGCGGGGAAGACTATTTACTTCCTTTTTATATGGATTCGCTTGAGTGGGTTCTGTTTTAATGGTATTGGTATCTTGAAGATATTGCATGCTAATAATATAAAAAAAATTATATATGTTTGTTACGTTTTCACGCCTAAATCGCTTAACCAATTTTGATGATGATGATTTAGAGATAAGTTTGATCTAGGAAAAGCACATAACATATTGTTTGTCGTGAAAATAAAATGTTTAAAAAGTGAAATAGGGTATGAAAGACTCTATGCAGATTGAGAGGACCTGGAGTAATTAATAGAAACGCTTGATGTACAAAGATCGGTAACTATAACAACTTTTGCTCCAATACAAAGCTCTCGAGCATATTACACTTTATAAAGATATTTTTACCATTGTGTTAAATACAAAAATCAACCAATTACAGCAGTATTTACATATTATATGTTCACTTAACTATTATTCTGAAATCATAGATGCATATTCTTGCAAATTGACTTTCTCGAACACCTTCGAATAATTAGAAGTATAACTACTAAGTTATTACGTTTCAATATGATCTTTTAACGTTGATACGTAAATGTCGTTAAAATAACACTTTCGGTTAACATATATAACTATTAGTTAACTTGCAAATCTTTCAGAAGCAAGTTGAGGAGTTTCCTCTACAGACGGTCTGAGGTCAGATAACTTGGAGACTAACTCACTTATCCGCAACTCTGAAGTTAGAAACACTATGTTAAGTTATCGATAGATACATTGCTCGGTAACTAGCTTTTGCTCGTGGCTTCTTTCGCGTTAATTTATATTTTGTGATTGCGGACGATCGTCTTAAACTTATTTTTCTTTCTGGTCCAAGCTGACAAAAACGCCATCTACTGGAATATTAATTGGATGCTAATAAACAATATTATGACAAAAAGTCAAATTCGGAGATATTGATGTACTTATTTTGATAACGCGTCACCTATTCAACACTATTCAAATATTTTAAAAGTCATCAAAACTAAATAAAAACGAGAAAAAAAATTCTCAATTGAATCTTTCGAATTTCAAGTTCGTTCCATATTTTGTCATTCATTCAATTATCTGATATATTTACGTCTTTAAACACATTTATTGAGAATAAGTTCGACATCTTTAGACGCCATTTTCTCAAAATGAAGTCCGTGTAGCTTGACACAGTATTGCTTATTAGCGTCCTATTTTGTTATACCTTTAATCTTCTCATGCAAACATTCAGTTGGCAAAGCTTTATAGCAATTGCATTGTATAGCAGCGCATAAGATTTATAGAAACAAATAAATATTAATTTTTATATATTATATATTTTTGTGTTACAATTTGATATTAAAACGCAATGATAAATTTAAGTTCGCTCGAGGTTTCGATAGTTTTTTTGGATATATATATATATATATTTTTATTGGTATTAAATGTTCGTAAAATGGATATCAATCGCGTGTATTGATTAATTAGATAATGATTACGATCGTGGTCTCGGATAGACCGACCAGGATCGCTGCAATGTGTCGGGACGTCGGGATGATAAAAATAATCAGTATCATGATTAGAACCCGTTTAAATAGTTTTATTTCGATCGCAAAAATCTAAGAAAAAAATCGTGTAGCAAAATTGTTAAATTCAAAATATATTAATTGACAATGAATGTTGTTTCATTTTTTTTTTTGGCGGATCTCTGTGTGTGACTTCAAAACACAGAAATATTTTGTGATTAATTTTGTATAATTATTTTATTAGGTACATAAATATTTTAAAATTTTCTTCATGAAAAGAAAGCTGTGAAAAAGCGTTATGAAATTATAAATTAAAAAGTAAAACAAAACAAAAAAAAAAAAAACAAGACCTTTTGCAAACATTAAAAAAAGTTCCATTCTTTTCTATTATTAATTTTTTTAATCGTAGAAAACTAAACGCAACACAACGATATGATTATCGATATAATTATACAAGTCGATACATTTACAATTTTGTTACATCATAACCCGCAATCATTTTAAATTACGTTTAAAAAAGTAAACGTCAGGTGTCGACTCAGAGCGATCATTACAGCGATACGATGTGAAAAAGCAGTTGAAACCTCAAACAATGATAATGTTCCTCATGTATAATTTATGTAACGCATTAATGAAGCAAGGTCATTTGAATTTATTTCCTTCGCCTGCTGTAAAGCTCTGCTTTTTGCATTATTCGCTTATTACATAACAGCTAGTGATTATTCAATATCATATTTTTTTTGCGATTCGATTTTTTTTTGCAAAATGCAGCCGACTTTGATATGAACCTCGCGCGTTGCGGTTCCGCTACTCGTCAATAGATGGCGCTGAGTGTATCGTTATTTATAATCGTAGTGGAAAAGTTGCGTTGGTTTTTACTTCAGCCACGTAAACGAAACGCGTAGACATTTTAATAAAACTTTGTTTGGTGTTTAGTTTAGACGTCTCGAGCCTGTCGGGTGACTGGCTCGGTTTTTATGTAAAGCAATCTGGATGAATCTCTAAGGATCGTATTTACTATTATTACTAGGTACCTCGGTTCACGTATAACGGTTTTCTTCGAAGAAGGGCACTGACCTCGCCTTTGAGTTAGACAATGCTTAGTTAATGTTCGTTCGCATAAATTATTTACTAGAGAAAATACTTTGATTTTCAGTCTTAAATTTACTCTTCTAGGAAAATTCTATTTTACTTAATGCTCTGTTATGAGTTTAGACACAACTTATATAATGTTGTTATACATTTTGCATGTCTATAATTATGAATTCTGTACAATCATAATAAAAATAAAACGCAGAATAAAATATAATTTATTTATTTTTTGTTTATAAATTTTTCAAGATAGTTTAATAATGCTACCAACATATTGACAAAACCGTCATAATATTATAATCATTTAAATCTACCGACATATATATTACTTAACTACATACATTAAATAATTTTAAAATAAGTAATTTTATTTGTTTTTCAAAATTCGTTTTCGTGAAATACAGCTAAAAGTATAGTTTGGAATACGGATACCTGTTATTTCGATCAAACAAATACTCAATATAAGGCTAAATATAAATTTAAACTACTTAAATATGTCTAAGTACTTATATTGATAATAATATTGTAACTTTTACACTTTATCAAAAAAATATATAGTATAAACTTTATTACTGCGATAATACTCCAATTACGAAATTATTACTTACAATTATTTTAAAATGTATTCGATATGATAAATACTAACGCAAACGCGACACCTACACTCACGTTAAACATTCATAAGTATCTAAAAGTGTCTAAAATCCTAAAACAATATCAAAAACATCCCCAATAGCAATCCTAAGCCGAAGATACCAAACAAAACGTCAGCATTAGTCGAAATTTACCAAATTAGCAGGCTCGTTCGAAATTAATAATTCCCATTATCGAAAGTAAATGGAAAATCACTGAACCCCCTATATAATAGTCGAGGGATGGAATCATACCCGTACATTGCAGTTATCAACTGACGAATACCTACATTCCATTTCCGGGCGCCGTTGTGTGAGTGAGGTTTTCCCGCGCGCATGTGTGCCGTCTTCCCTCTCGCTCGCACTCGAACGACTCGCATGCCGCTATGATCGCCTGGTACTATATTATAGATATAGTATGTCGTTCAAAAGTCCATTATTGTGTACTTAGCAGTGTTTTGTAAATGTCCTCGTTACGGAATGTATTATTGTAATGAAAAATTGTTTTGTCATTTTTTTTTCATGTTACGTTTCACCTAAATCGCTTTATGTATTATTCTTACTGTAATATTCGTAACCTTGGGGATGTGATGTAATAATGATAATAAATACGAATGATTAAATAGGAATAATTAAGACATTATAGTTTGAAGCCTCAAATAATATAATCTGTTAAAATGTAAACGTTCAAAAAAATTATCGAACGAAATAGTTCACTTCAACAAATACATGTAATTTTTGACAACAAAAAATATACCAACCGAAAAATTTTGATCGTTGCAACATTTATCTTGTAAAAAATCGTAATCAATTACCAATCAATTAAAGGCATAATTAATTCATAATCATTTAATGATGGCTGACCGGCGATTAAGGACGTGTCGTATGGCTGTTAGGAAAAAACCTGCGATGTCCTATAGCCTGTCTTTCAATGACCAATCATATAGAATAGATTCGCTCGGCGTACTCTTGGCACTGAGTGCGGGGGGAGGGGGGGCGGCGGTAGGCGGCGCCACGCATGCGTCTCGTTGCCAAGACGACGGCACGTAGCGCTGCGCTTGTGTGGGTGGGCGTACTGCGCTCGGGATGTCTGGATATTTTGTTGTGATCTCGTTATTTTTCATTCTTTTAAAAATGTGCATATTTGGAACTGTTTTAAATATTTTCGAATCGGAACTTGTTACTATTTTTAGAATTTTTAGCCTAAACTTTAGTGTTACAGTTTTATTTTAATATTTCCTATTTTGTATTCTTTATAATTACTTATCAGTTAAAGACTCTAAATATTAACATGTTTGTTAATTTGTAACACGATAACATTACATTAGTTATATTAAATAATATGGTAAATCTTATCATCTAATTAAAAATAACAGTGAAAAGAACACAAACTACATTTGTTTAATAAGGATCTTTATTTTTCAAATGACAACACAGTATAGCTTAAAGAAGAAAACACAGAATTTGACAAACATTTTTATTGTTTATTGATTTCTTGTCCGAGACTGGAACCAAATCTGTGACGTCACACATCCTCAAAGACTCGTCGGGCGCGCTACACACTTACGCCCGTGCACCGCATTCTACGCACACAAGCGTTGCGCGTATTTGTGTCACGTCGACGCACACTTGCGCGCATCCTTCTACGCCCCGACACTATCTATTTTTATGTGTATACGATGTTCACTTCTACGTGTACTTGAATTCCTCGGAGATCTGAAATGGAATTTTACAAGGGCGCGTTTTCTTTTGAACAAACCTTTGGTTGTAAAACGGGGGCTCTTAACTGTAATAGAGGGGTATTGATGCGATTTCGTCCTTTGTACTTCTCAAAGTATTGTAATAGAGAATTTTTTTACGCGAAAATGTTATTCTTAAACTTAATACGTTTGATGTTGAGATATTTTACTACAACATGAGACTTAAAACGGACTGGTTGAAATGAATAATGTTTACTTTATTGCTAAGATATTGTCCTAACGATTTTCATGTTTCATCGCGTAAAACGGAGACGTATACCGTTCGAAAACTCTATGCGATTTTATCTAAGATAATCGTCTCCCAAAACACAGTACTATTTTAAATACATCTTCTATTAGCTTCTAACTCTTCCAAAAAGTTTAAAGATACGTAAACAGTCACAACAAACCCGAGTCTCGTCAAAGAAACCGAAGCTGATCCCACGCGCACCAGCTCAAGCAGCAACACCACCCAGCGTCCCAAGTCCCAAAAAAGTCTGAAAAAATCGTCGCAGGAGGCAAATAAGAGGCATTGCGAAGGTCACGGCCCCATCGATCCGCGTAGAAAGTGAGATTGGCTGCCACTACTAACACCGTCCCGCTGGCTATGCAGCCTGAATTAATCGCGCATATATTTGAATACATTTCCAACGCGGTTCGGCGGTGTCGTCGCCCTCTTAAGTTTTAGCGATTTTGTTTCTAGCTGCCGTCCTGGGAACATCTGGTCACGTGTGTTTCGATTGTATCCTTGCTAGTATGTGCGGGACGTTCGTCAACTGTTGTCTTGTTTTGGTAATTTATGATGGCGGAAAGTTTTGATCGATAGTCTTTATATTTTTAAACGTGATCTGAAACAAAAATTAGTTCTTTAATGGTTTTACTTTTTTGGGTAAATCATATATAGAAGATACCTATAAACATATGTTTGGCTATAAATTCAGTGGATCAGCAGGTGGATTATGGATTAGCTATTGCTATTGCAACGCGATACATTTTGACAGTTGATTTCTGATCTTTACACTAAAACGAAATAAATTGACCGTCAAAATGTATCACGTCACGATAGCGGTAGCTCACCGTAATAATTCCCCTGATGTGGATAACGGTGTTTTTACCTGATTATATTGTTTAATGGCTTGTTAAAATAGTTATTCCAGTTTTTACTTTAATTGAAATAACTTTTTGTAAAAATGACACCAATGCGTATAAAAACAGCAAGTGATTAATTGTAAACGTGTATTTTATTCAGTTTTCCGAGTTATGTGTATTACATATGGACGTATGAACGCAAAAATGGATTATAAAAAGAACTAATGTTATGCACAATTTACATAGTTATTAAAAATAAAATTATAAACTCTACCGTATATACCAGTAAAGGTAAAGTTATTTTATAAAAACGGTTCAAACCAATCAGGAATGAAAAAGATTGAGCCGATAGTGGGCTAGATCTAACCGCATGGTGGGCAGTTGGAAAGTAAGCTTATTACTATTCTGAGGGAGTAGCGCGGCAGATGTCGTCTGTCCAACATTAGCGAGCACAATGTGCGGCTGTGTTGCGTAAAACCTTTTACATACTTCTTGACCGACGTTCACCTGGAAACTACCGGTTATTTAAAAAAAACTATGAAATAAAACGTATTATCCATTTTTGGATGTTCTTAGTGAATTTGTTAGTGTTTTATAAATACGCTAACTGCTACTCGAGGTTTTACTTGCGTTTTTGGTTACTGCTTCGCTCCTATTAGTCGTAGCGGTATGTTATATAGCCTATATCTTCCTCAATAAACGGGCTATACAACGTGAAATGAATTTTGGCTGTTTATAACATTAGTATAGATTTATTGCACGTATTGGTAATTTATTTTAAACATATTGATAATGTTATTTCAACGAGTAACAAGCATTGTATTTAGCTATAATCGTGCAGGTATTTTGTTTCATTATAAGAGAGAGAGAGAGAGAGAGAGTAGTATACTTTATTTCCTTATCCATACTAATGTTATAAAAAGAGAAAGAATTTTTTATGTGCGAAGTAAACTTTGGAACACTGAACCTGTTTGAAAAATTATGGTACTATTTGAAAGGTACATCATTCTAGATGGTCAAAGGCTTTATGTACTATATATGCGTTCAATTTGCAATTATATTCCATATTAGGCTACCTCGCAAAAGTTAGAAGTACAGGAAACATAATTTATAAAAATGTTGTTTTTTTAATGTTCTTACCGAATTTATTGTTTTGTTTAGTTACAGCTTGGGGGTTATACATACTACAAGTATCGCATCCGTTTCGTTTTACTGTAGAATATTCAAGATTATAACATCCAAGTTTGCAATACCATTTAGGGTACGAAGTGCGTTGTTTTAATCAAATATTTTGGTATCAAAATAACATAAATTTAATTATAAAAAGAATACCTATTAAAAGGATGATCTGGTGTATACATATAAACAGTTTAAGAGCCTGGCGTGGCCCTCATAAGCCTATTTACGTCCTGAGTGTCATCTAACGCCGCACGCCTCGTCAGCTATCGTAGACGAACTGTTTAGTCTTTGCTCGGCGTCTTGACCTAAAAACTAGACGTGAAATACGAAAAAGTTTAGAAGAGCTTATAAGACGATAGCACCCACCTTTCTACTCATACTCGATGAGAAAGGTTGGGGAAGGTATATTTTTAGACTTGTTTGATATGGTTTGATATAACTAGTAATGTAATTAGTTTTTGCTTTATGTTTCTACAGTTTTCACATAGGAGGGGTCCATCCAAGTGGCGGGAGGGAAACAGTCCAAAATGTTCAAAGACAAATTAGTCCTTATCCGCAGTATGATTATAAATGCCAATGTCAATTATTTATACATAATATTACCATTCGTCCAATGAATTAAGTATAGTAAGTAAGTCGTGTCCGGATCTCCTAAACCCCCCTTATATACGACCATGTCGCGATGTAATATCGCATCGTGGCTTGTTACGGCATGTCGTGAATATCTACGACGAGCATCGTTCAAAATAACGACCCGTCATCGTATCGCATTACGATGATGTGAATTTTTATCTAAAATTGAACAAAGAATCACGATATGAAATCGCATTTTGACTTTGTACGTTTTTATTACGTATGTACGACATCGGAATGTGTCCGTGACGTCATTACTTGTGTACGTATTTTGCTATTAATTATCTATTTTGTATCTCATAGTTGCTCTTGTATTTCTAGTTTCTAGTGAGTAGCGCATAGAGTTCATAGCGACGAATATACTATCTTATAAATCACAAGCTGCTAGTTCTTTCTTCGCTCATTTGAGTCTTAGCGTGATGTAATGTAGCCTATAACATTCCTCCAAAAATGTGGTATCCAACGCAAAATCAATTTTCAAATCGGATAAGTATTTTTAGAGACTACCTTCTACATACCAACTTGTAAACAAAATTTATCTCTTTATAATATTGGAATAGCTTCAGTTTTCCGGATTAACTATTTCCTGTCTGTCTGATTTCACCTACAGCCTCATTTATACCGGCTTTTGTATCTCGTTCAATCTGTTACTAAAATACTATAACTGTAGTGTCTCAATGAATCTCTCCATCTCATTTGTTTCTATTTAAATTCATTGGAAAGTTACAATTAACGCCACTAGGATATCAATTTCCTGAATATTTATCAAGAAATCTACTAACGCACCCAAAGTTAAACCGATATTGATAGAACAGTGTTTCATTTATTCAGTTTTTGTCCGTTCCCTGGCGGCGAGTAGGGGGTGGGGGTTGAAAGGGGCGTCGACCTTGTCATTACGATGCGCTCCACGCGCTGTACTTTTGTCGCTGTAGGAATAAGGTCATGCTCATTGTAGTATATGGGTTAGCTCGTCTTTATTCCAACAATGATGGTACCGTCTTGGCTCCCGTCTGTAGATAATAAACAGGATAGTGACCATTTTGAGCTAGTTACATCACAAACATCATGTTGGTTTCCCGCAGAAGAGAACAGTCTGCTACTAATTCTCTTGTTAACTGTAAATAGTGCACATGATAGTGATTATTTTAAGCAAAGCTCACATGTCGATATTTTGTCGATGTTTTTTAACTTGCAAAAGGAAATTGTAGTACAAAGTTTTATGGGAATAATAATTAATATATCGTCGGGGATAGTGCAAAACCGCGTGACTTGCTTTGCAACAAGGTCCATCTATGAATTAAATATTTGATTTAATTATTGATAAAAAACAAGCTAGCTAAAAATTATATAGTCGATATTTGCAAAATGAATACTTAACATTAATAAATTTTGAGACATCGTCAGTGACACTACAAATGTAATACACTGCGCAATGGACAATGCTTAATAGGCTTTATTTCTTATAAAGAATGTAATTTAATATTTTGTTCCAATTTTGACTTTATAGGAAAAGGTATATTACTTATTCTTCTGTATGTATGCTA
The DNA here is from genome assembly GCA_037950945.1 of Hypolimnas misippus. Lineage (NCBI taxonomy): Eukaryota > Metazoa > Arthropoda > Insecta > Lepidoptera > Nymphalidae > Hypolimnas > Hypolimnas misippus. The sequence continues at coordinate 227,354 of JBBEEQ010000012.1, forward strand.
ATTACACGTTTTATTTTTATTTTAAGCGCTGAAATATTACGACAATCTATGATAAAAAATAAAATCTATGTAAGACATCTACAAATTATGAAATCATTGATTGGATTATGATGAAACTTTGCTAGGGTATTCTGTAGATTAATTCATATAACAAATTTTTACGTCACAGGAATTTTTCTAGGTTTCTAACAATATCCTAATTTATACCTTCAAACTGGGTACGTAAAGACAAATTTCAACGCAGACTGCGTTGAATAAGTGAACATACGTAAGTAATGAACTAGTGAATTAAGATATTTCCACAAATAATTTCGTAAACCTGTCCCTTGTATCGGCAAACACTCGTGCATTTTGACTGTAATTAACTTCTGGTTTTCCATTCTAGATAACCGTAGCCAGACAGTTGAAAATATGTGAACTATGCAGGGCATTTTGACTCTTCTGCTAATGCAATAGCGTTTATAATCAACTGCAATGACAAATGATAATTTTTTTTGCAATATTGTATTTTGCTTATCTAAATGATTCACCGTGTTTAGAAATATATTATTCATGATAAGTCTGCCTGAATTAACTCGTGTCACGACTTATCGGTAAACGTTTAGGTGTTTTTGTTGAAAAGTGTAACACTTTGAATTATTTTTAATAAATTTAATATGTACCAGAATATGCTTTACTGAATAGAGCCTAGCTGTAGCCTACTGACTATTTCTCCTAATGTACCTAATATTAGCTGGTTCGATTGAAGCAGTACCACAGTCCAATAGAAGATCGGTGTGAAGTAGCTGATATAGATGTTAAGAGATGTAAGTTGCCCTACATCCCTTTCATCCCTAGTTAATTTTCAGTTTTCAGTTGGAAACGCATTTGCGGCTCCTCTGGCGTTGTAAATAACCGTGGGCGGTGGTGATCATTTAACCCTTAAATGCGCGATTTACTTTTCATTCAAAAAATGTACATAAGTAATCTTTAATTGGTCAAAAAGAAAAAAAGTGACACTAGTATATGTAATTGACTTTTTTAAATTATTACTTAACGTTAATATCATTGGATTATTTAGAAAAAAAAAATGTTCCTAAATAACAATAATAATAAGCTTTTTTATTATTCCATAACCCTTAGTTTTACATTTCAAATGGTGTTAGTAAGTTTTATAGATATTCTTAATGTCTAGTGTTAGTTCAAAATTATTATGTAATACATTTAATTTAGTTTAGGGTATGGACCCCTTTTGGGTCCTAAATAATATAATACATATTAATTTTTTTTTTTATAAATAAACGCATCACACTCAACGGCCCCCATTAAGATCGCGTGATCTTGTGTCGGGGGTCCGGAAACACTCACAACACAAACACAAACACCCAGACCACGGCAAACATCCGTATGACCAATACAGACATTTGCTATGCATGTAAGGGTTAATATCAGGTATTTATATTATATACCAAATCAAAACGTACTAATGTTTCGAAATAAAATTCAATGCCAATAAAATCAACTTCGCATCGTACTATTTGATGTCTTGTTAGACGTTGGGAAATTTCAATTCGAGATGTCAATAGCTCTGATCACTGCTCTGTGTACAGGATTGTATCGGAATACACCCTTGATGTACATGGTTGACGCATCGTGGCAATATCTATTGCAGTATGCGTTGGATAAAAATATCTTTGACATGGCTTCTTAAAAACTGTTAGCAAAAAGGTTTTTATAAGAGATTTTTGAGATATTAAAATTTTATTTTAAATACACTGTGTGTTAAGTTAAGCTCCATATCTTTTTCCTTAATAGAAAATTGTCCAGCATTTTATGAGTGGTACATTTGTAGGAATTTGATATACAGTGTGTATTATTAAAATTTCAGCGCGAACTTTTCACGGCCACAAAAATTTGCTTTCACCGAAACATCTGTGCGTACCAAGACAGCGGAGTCGGTACGAAAGCGTATCTTATGCATTTTTCATGAGACTGTACCCACACACACTCCATTGTCGTTCACAACTCACGGCTGAGACACAGAGTGACAATTGTAGTAGGTCAGATGTCATATAACTCTGTAAGAATGTTGTTAATTAAACATTTTTAATAATGAAATGTCTTTTCCCTGATTTTGCAAAAAAAATCTGTATTTCTGTACTGTAAATTCTTAATTTCAGTTATTGTGTGACATAACTGACTAAGAAGAGAATTTCGTTTATTTTGTTCGTTAAGAATATTTAAGAATTTTTCAGTACGATCTTTGAAAACGACTTGTCTTTGTTTTATGATTATTTTAACTAAGAAGTTGTTAAATATTTTGTATTTTCTTTTGTTTTTGTTTGGTCGCATTAGTTTTAGTATTGCTTGACGCTGTCAAGAAGTATACAGTCTTAAATAAAAAGTATTCTTTATATATTTTCATTGTTCTTTTTCTATATAAGAAAATAACTCATTATTTACGCTATAATCCTTTAATTCACTTTGAATATTATTAAGTGGAACCTATATTTTTTGGAGTCCTATATATTTTTTTAACTTTAGACTAGAATTAGAGAAACATATGATATTTGATAGTGATTTTACATGGAAACAAAATAATATAAATAATTTATTTTAAATAAAATACAAAAAAAATTCGTGGTGGACGAATTTTAAAACTATTTGATAACACAAACATGTCTAGAAAATACAGACTCAATAAATTTCTGATTGTAATATCGATACTAATTTGCATTGATAATATTAAGAAATAATTACCTAGACGTTAACTTGAACACTAAATACTGGTATTTTGCTGATAGTGACGAATTATTTTAATTATTTTTTGTTCTATCAACTAAACAAAACTTTAACATTAAATTTTAAAGTTCAATGTATTCAATTTGACAAATTTTATTTGTGTCCATATTCTATTACAATGTGTTATTGTCTATACGTTTATTTATTAATATCGGATCTTCGTTAATTATTTTTTCGGACTGACAAAAACAATGCGAGTCGGAGAAAATAATACTTTATTGGATTTCAGTAAATTGCTACAAATTAATCTAATACTAATAAAGAGTGTACATTTCAATTTAAAAAAAAATGATCGTTATTCATTAAGAGCACAAGATAAACCTATAGATTAACTTTCTAAATCTATTTTTTAATATTGTCCACTTTAAAAAATCTGACCTACTTTGATTTACTATATCACATAGTCTGTGGCTCGCCTCACACACCCTAATTACTTGTTTGTAAACACATGTTCTGGTTGTGTGCGTGTCAACTTTTAACGGGCATTGTTCGGAATAATGAAGTCTTGAAGTAGGTCCGTGTCAAGGGCTCGGCTCACTTTGCATATTTCTGTTCCGCTGCTCCCCGCCTGAAAATTAAATAGACGATTTTAAAACATATGATCGGTATATTTAAAGTGTTTTGAAATACAATCCAGGAAACTGGCTGTTGATGACATCTTGATTTGATATATTCTACGTGTAATGAGACCTTACGTTAGAGTTCAATTCAGCGGCGATGCAAGGTGTAACGAAGACTAATCAGCATGCTGGATTGTATTTCGTAATACACGGTCAATCGTAAAGATATACTGCCTTTCTAGTGAACGGCATTTATTGAAAATATAATGTTTTATAGTAGTCGTTTTCTTGACAAATGAGCGGCTTGGCATTTGTCAAAAACTACCGCTATCATAAAAGTCAACTCTGAGAGATGTGAGTGAGTGAGTACTAAAAGGCTGTATTTAACTGTGACAATTAATCATATGTGACTAGTGACAGTGTTTGGATCTTTACGGCAGTGTCTTTGGTGGCCGGCGAATCGGTAGCAACGGGAAAGTAGACATTAGCAGTATATTATGTCGCTAAATATTAAGTTCCTGTAAATGGTCACGTTTACATACCGAGTTTGAGGTCGCTGTGTACATAGCGTAACCTGCTGATTCTGGCGATAGTTCATTCAATTAATGATGGGCATAATTACGTCAGACTGATAGTGTATGACGTTCCGGATTGACGGATTTTAAATTGTTTTAACAATCTCCCTATAAAATTTACACTATTTTAAGGTATTGTCCAAATTTAATTAAGGTTAGATTCTCGACCCCACCGAACAAACTCCATCCAACTCCTTACGATATTGGCGAAGTAATATGTATGTATGTGCATAATTGGCACAACTAAAATCCACAAAACAAAGAATTGATTTTAATTGAAAAACTTATTAATTTTTTTCATTTAACGACAAATTTATCGTGATCAAAGTTATAGACTGAACTGATGGCCGAAAACATAAATATAATTTTTCAAGTAGAAATGGTCCTATGATTATTGCGCTTACACAAACAAAAATATTTAGCAGTTAATAGGTTAATTTATATCTATCCAATTCGTACATATAGATTTTATCATCTTTTTTATTGCCTATATATTTCATATAATATAAATAATACGTCATATTAACGTTGCAAAAATCACTTAAGCTTTTTGTATTGAATCAGGATTAAACGAAGTTAAGCGCACTGAGTATATGGAGCATAATATATAATATCATGCTCTAGGTATTCATCTCTAGCTCGGGTGGGGGTGGGGGGAAGGCGGCGGTTAATGAACCTGGGATGCGCGTCGGTCGCAATAATATTAGTTCAGCTCTCAAATGAAGACTGTATTCACTTGAGTGAGGGTATTTACTTTGGATCTGGTTATTGCGTGGTTATGTATTTTGTGTTATATGGTTTTAGTGTCAGTAATGGTTCTACTGCTAGCCAAAGGTCTACTTCTACCAGGGTAATTACGTTAAACCATCGCAAACACCAAATGCTATATTCAAACAGTTGGTTTTTGAATTTTGTATTAAAACGCTTGCTTTAACTGCTAAAAAGTGACATGGGCGTAATTTTCGAAAACATCAAAATCTTAATATTCGATTTTTTGTGGGTTGACACATTATTGCTTCTCAGCGTCCAATTATAGACGATTTTATAAAAGATTCTAAAGATAAATAAAGTAAACAATATATCTAATGAAGACCTATTAAATACTTAAACCCTCCAGACGAAGGAAACGAGAAGGTACATTTGTCTAAGATAATTCAATTAACGTAAAACCCGGTCAATACAACCTCTCCTAAATTCCGATACAGCGTTGTAATGCTCGTCTGTGCAAGAAAATGTTAGTTATTTCATGAATCAATAACTACGATTGCACTATAATTTGAATGTTACATGAAAGTGGTTTATGAGAATTATGAAAATATTTATAATTTGAATGCATTCAAGAAAAGAGTGGAAAGTTATTCTAGGCAAGAGTGTACTAAGTTAGTCATCATTGCATACCAAGAGGCTTGATTGGAGAACTTGCCTATCAAACATAACAACAGCTTTTTATTCACTTTTGACACTATGTAAGTTATGTAGGTATTTTTTTTTTGTTATAAAATGATTGGATTAAAAAACTCGATACGTTTAGAACGTCATTTTAGCAGGGTTTATTTTAACATAACTCCATCATAATTAAAGAGAATGCGTAAAGTCTGCCTGGCCAGACGTTGGGTTGCGAAATAAGGTAGTGTCAACTAGTCATAGGTATATAGGACATTGTTGATACCGAGAACCATTTTATACTTTTACAACAGAAAATGATCTGTCTGAGCCAAACCAATTTTCTGCGTACATAAATTTTATAATAAAGAATACTTTAATAATTTCATAGTTTGTTATATTTATGTTTTTATATGTATTTTTTAAAGCTGTAGAGCAATCAATGTAGCGGGCAGTAAACATGGCGCCCTGCATCGCGATCAGAATGCTAATGGCGTTTAATCAATTATTGCGAGCCCGAGTTATTCCATTCATCGACCTGTGTATAGACGAAGCTCGCAAAAAACTAACAATTATCCTTTATTTTATATGTAAATGTAAACTGATATGCAGAGCCGGATTTGGCAGTCTGGAGGCCCCCCAGGGAAACATGGGAAAGGAAGCTCCATCATCATTATTTTTCAAATACTTGAATAAATTTAATTTAATATGTATCTACTTCCGAGTATAGTCAACACACTTATCAGATTTTTTTCTTAAGGCTCACTTACTGTGTGGGCCCCTCTCTCGTAGAGGCACCGTATGCCTTAATGGTCTCTCCTAACTTCGGCCCTGTTGATATAGCTCAGTGGTTAGAACACGTGGATTTTAAAGTGGCGACTTCAAGTCTGATGCACCATTGATTTTTTCAAATTAATGATTTTGTGCTCAATGAAAATATGCTTCAATAAAATTTGTGACGCCTTTTTGATAGAGTAAGATTATAATTATTAGAGCATACGCGTGACATGATAGTCATTTCTGTTAGTTGGGGGACAATTGACATCCTCTCCAGAAGAATGTTTCTAATGTAACCAATGTGCTTCTAGTTTTAGGATACAATTTACGTCATGTACTTTACTTGCTGATTCATTATATTGGTTATGTGTAATACTTATAATGGGAATAAATGTCTTCTGCATTAACATTCCTTTCATATTCTTTTCTGATTTTATTTAATCGAAACAATTTATAGAGATATTCAGAGCTATATGTATTAGTGACTTGCACATAAAGACGTGTTCATCTTCTATGTGATATACCTTTTAATTGGACAATATACCATTTAAAAATTACATCAAACGAAATAAAGAATGGCTCGCATCGATATTCGGAGACCAGGTTCCACATCCAGGACTCGGGACATTCGCACAATGAGCCTATAATGACGTTTCAATGGGCGACCATTCTGGAAAATTTGTTGGGCGATCCTCTCGGCTACAAGTGAATCGGCGCGCGCGCAGCCGTTTTGTCAATCCGTCCAGCGGCCGCTGTTTAATCATTTGAGCATTCAACTGTACCGCCTTTGACGAGTAATTGCTACCCCGATTGAAATGTTACTTGTTACGCTACACTCGATGTGTTTTTTTTTTATTCGATTATATTCAATGGTTTGAAGGGTTTATTTGGGTAGTTGAGACAATGAACAATAATAAATGGAGACAAGTGAGACATCTAGTCTTAAATTTCGAACTACGTATGTATTTTTACGAATAGTTAACTGATGGTCGCGTTTTTCACTTGCACAGCGCTCCTAGCGGAAAGTGTAAGTATTTGTTGTCACACTTGACTTTTAATGTTGACAATAATCTTTACTCATTGGCGTAAAATAGGGTATAAAATTTTGTCGAGATTTACGAATCATCATAAAGCTTAATTATGGGAGATACTTTCGGGCTAAATACAAGCTGCAACTGTCTTTTTGACATCTTGTATCACTGAATCGTACTAGCTGACATCTGGTTAGAAGTATAAAAATGTTAATTCGAGATGTCATTAACTCATGGCAGTATGCTGGATTCTGTTTTTAGTCGACCTTGAAAAAAGATGAGATTCTAAGCTCGTTGGGGATTTTTTTTCACGATTAGTTGAAAATGGTTTCACCGATTTGGTTCCGTCAATAATTAAAAAAACTGGAATAAGTATGTCATTAAAATAAACGAAATAACGTATTTTGCCGATGACGTCGATTCGTTTTTTTTAATCTTGTCAGAATACGCCCGACATTAATGAATATAAACAAAACGCTTCACATAATCAGATTCAAATATACATAGAATACATCTAACGTAACAAATCGCTCTCGAAACTCTCGAGCTCAGAATACGGAGCAATTAGAGACGAAAATATTATCGACAACTCGAGAGACCAACAATAACGAACCTAACCATTAAAATAAGAGCGGAATAATAAATGAGGTTGGAATTAAAAAGAAAAAAAAATATCGACGTCGCGACGGATGCATAGAAATATGGCGGAGGTACCCGGACCAATCAAAATTCTTCGTCAATTAAGTGAACGGGGATCGCAAAAGGAAAATTGAAGGAAAAACTGAGGGTGGCTTTGGACATTAGTGTTGGTTTATGGATATCGATGTTTTCGTTTTGTTTGATTTGTGGAAATAGTTGAGTTTTGTCGATGTTTCGATTTTTTTTAATTTGTAGCCTTGGTGTGTTTTGTGTTATTCTTTTTTGTATATTGATGAATGAATTAAGTAAATTATTTTTGCTTTCATGAAAGAATACAAATATGATGCACGAAAATATTAATTACGAGATTTTTTTTTAAATATTGCAACATCATTATAAGCTTGACCTATAAGGAATTGAGCTGTTTTTAGAAATATAATTAATATTCTATAAAAAAATCTACTATGCTTAATTATAATATACCTACCTCAAAATAGTCGAAAATTATGATTTCATCGACATCGATATCTTAGAACATTCTTAACGTCGTCCTCAGCTAGATATGAAAGCTATGGAAATAAAGTTTGTTCGTCCCGCATTGTAGCGCTGCTCGTAAATGGATTTTATCACTATATAAATATCCGCCATTTTTACGTTACGACACGCCGCGTTACGTCACGTAAATACAGATTTACGTGCACATTTTATGTGTCATATTGATATTTTATAATATTAACATTTTAAATTGCTTAAAAATATATTTGCTTAAAAATGTTATGTTAAAAAGAATTTTAAACGATTTTATGTTGAAGAAACTGAATGTTTTACTTTCTTAAATTATATTGTATTCTGCGATACTCAATCGCTAGCTGGTTGCTAGGCAACGTCGTCTGAAGTGTATGACATCTTGGGTGCACGAAATCCGTGACTTATATAATATCCTTGACTATATGTACATAGACTTATCCTACTATAATTATTTATATGTAAATTTGCCATGGGGCTTATATATCGAAATAATAAATAGGCTAATTTTTATCACGCTGAAGTAGCTGCAACAGGAAGCTAGCATAATATAAGGACCATAATATTTTGTCCCCGCTCCTATGAGTCATAGGATGATGTTATATAGCCTATAATAAATAATCTCTCTCTATTATCAGGCCTATCTAACGCCAGAGTATTTTTAAAGTAGACTGGTATTATTTGAGATCAGAGCATTCGAATAAATAGTTCAATCAGCTTAATATTATACCAGTATATAGGTTAGTTTGTACCTATAACACGTTAATGTCTAGTAACCTAAAAAATTCGACCTCGATCTAAATTTAATAAGAAAGAGTTTTTAAAATAAGTAAAATTACTCTTTGCGAGATGATTACATCACACAGACAGATACGCAGATATGTTCTATGCAATTTGTACCAGGCGATCATAAAATTAAATAGACCATCTTTCAGGAACTGACCAGTCACGCGGACGAAGGTCGTGAAATTATGCGTAAAGGCTCTGACCTCATTCAATGTAAGGCGTGGAATTTTAAATTTGAATTTTAATAAAGTGATTGTAAATATTTGTTTAATAATTTTATTATATACTGCTTTAAAAACAATTTGCTTTTTTATGTGGTATTTTATTTATATTAAAAATATTTTCATCGATATAACTCTAAGTTTACATTTTTGCTACAGTTTTCAATTTCTATAAAAATATAAAAGGTTTAAAAGGTAAAAATCTAGATTAATGTGAAAATAAAAGAAAAATCTATAAATAAAAAACACCTTTCTAATACGATTCTTATTTGAAAATAAAATATGTACTAGGCGATCATGAATTTGTGGTCGTTTGTCTTCAGAGGTGTCCATTTAGCGGCGGCCGGCGCGTGGGGTCGAGTTGTGAAATTATGCGCAAAATGACCCACGGCTCATTGCCTCTAAACGGTGCATCTTTGGTACCCCATTGACCCGACGCCTGGTGTTAATAATGAATGAAGTCCTTTCGATACCGCATCAATGTTTCATGCCTACGAAATGGGCCACCTCGTTTTCCCTCAGCGTAAATTATGAGGCGTTTTCTGATTTGAATGAAAGAGTTGAAGCTATCTATATTCATTGGATTGTTTAACTTGAGGTCTGTACTCCTTCCTGTTACTGTAAATGTCATCAGCATATCACAAATATTCTAGGAGAAGTCAAAATAATTATTCTTCTATATAAGTTTGTTCGTTGAAACAATGCTCCTGTGTTTTAAAAGAGATTTATACGCAGCCATAAAAGAGAGTTGTTTACGATAGGTGTAAACCTGCTAGCGATGTAGAAACCCTTCACACGAGCCCCTCCGAGCCGCTAAAGAGCCGCGTCACCTGAGTCGCGCCGTGACCTAACCACCTCGCGTATTTAGGCTGCAGTTGCACTAACAACCGCGTACTAAAACAGAATATCGATTACTTTCGCTACTATAATGTAATCCCCCGCCCACTTTTCGTTTTTTTACTTCAGGATAATAATATAGTGGTCTCTGTCGTGCGCGCGGGAGGGCGCGGTCCCGCGGGTGGCGGTCCCTCTCGCTCCCGGCCCGCACCCCGCCGTATGTAAATGATCGTCTCCGGGCGGCTGTGTGCGGCCACCCTCGTGCCTACGCGGACCCACACAGGCGCGGTCGACGTTTGAGGTTTACTGCTCTGACAGCTTTTGTCCTATTTTAAACACGATTTTGATGCGACGTCCGCGTCTTCGCAACATTTTTCCCGTAGATATGCATAGCTCCGACGGTACGGCGCACGATACCGATACGCGGTGTGCCGACGCCGGCTCGATCCACTAGACATGCAAATGCTACGTCTAACTGATGACAAAGATAACGAAGCGGGGGCAGTTCGAGCGCAAACCGTTTTCCCCGACTACCGCCGCCGAAGACCGATTTGCCGTCACGCGATATTACGTTTTGTATATTTAGATTTAGAGTGTGATTCCCTACGTAAGGTTCCGTCGACGCGAGCCTCCGCCGTGACGTCACGCGTACGTCGAAAATGACACTTTTACGAGCAATAATTTACATTATTTCGGTGTTAAGCCTCGCGTGCCAGCCGATTGATTTTATGTCAGTCGCTTCTCCTATTTGCGTTCGGTAAATCGAATCACTTGCTACACGGCGGAGTTATTTTGTAATGGTTGTTTCGCGTGAGCACATTTTTTTTCAAGTTTTTTCGTTATTTATTTTTCGCTTATCGTATATCGTTACCGGTCGGTCCCGGGGGCCGCGGCGTACGTGTGTCAGCGGACGCAATCCGTTAGATTTTATAACGTATCGCTGGGGTCTTTGTAACGTGATATTCGTTCACTAGGCTGTATTTTAAATATTGTTGACAAATATTTTTGGGACCGAGGAAGGTTGTTGATTCAATGTTGTGAGGATCTGTTAATAACATTAATATCGTATCTACACTAATGTTACAAAAGATACGGATTTGTATGTTAAAAATCTATCGTTCTAACCTTAGCAAAAATCAATTCGATCTAAAACACCAATTTTGCATACAACTGTTTATTGAGCAAGGAATAGGACTATACATGATATATACTAAATAGTAACTCGGATATGAATTTAATATAACTTTTATAAAGTCAGCAATAGTAGAAGATCTACTTGTTATAATACAAACAGAAATGGAAATACTTTTTCATATTAACACAAAACTTAAATAAGAATGCTTATAGAAGATCACTTAACGTTATTTTAAAAATATTTCTTTTTTTGAATACTAACTTTTTCTATTGTATATGTATGTTTTTATAAAATAAAATAAATGCATACATGTGCATCTATATTTATATAATAATAATAAAAATATAAAATAATTTAAATGCATGCAATATAAGTTAAATTATTTTACTATCTGTATAATCTTTTTTGAAATGACAAAAAAACTTGAGTACCAGGAGCGCAGCAACGTTACGGAGCTAGTACTCATACCGACACCAGCGTTGATAAGGGCACGGACACACGCGCGCACCCAATTAAGATCTTCATTAGGGCGCCTTCCGCGAAACCTCTATCACTCGCACGAGAGAAATAAAACAAATAAAATGAGATTTTTTACACTTTTATCACACACTAGCTTATGCCGTCCGTGTTATTTCACTGCGTAATAAAAACACTGTAAATTATATCGAAAAAAACGCACGAAAGTTTCACTAAGAAATCTAAATATAAATACTTTTTGAAATAAACATATCAACTTCTTTTTAGGCATTATAGTTGTAAGCGTAAACCTTATTAATAATAAAGTAAGCAAAATAAAAAAATGAAGAGAAGATTCGGGTAATGTAAGTATAGAGTCAAAAAAAAATAAAATAACGATATCAACTGATGATCGCTGGTTAAAATATAGGCCAGTATCTTTGAGTATCCTTTGCCTTATGTTTAAAATCATGAAACCTATATGTATTAGAAAAAAAAAATAGATATATGTATCGTCGTTTCGCAATGAAGCAGCATAGTATAGCAAACTAAGCTTTCATAAAAGATACTGTCTTTGCCCATTGACATTATCGCTACTATTTAAGAAGAAAGATAATTTTCTAATGTATTCTATTTGGTAATTATACCTTTACGTTATTGTTTAACCATTAGTTGTTTCTTTGTTAAATAAATTTATTATTTATTAAATAATAAGATTAAAGCAAACCGTATACGAAAAGGAACATAGATTTGAATAAAGGACAATAGTCTTTATTGTGATAGAAATAAGAGCTTTAATGTAAACGAAGCTATTAAGTTTAGTGAATTTGGGTGCCGGGGATGCGTTGCCTTCTCCGCGTACAGTCGCTGAAATATTCCTTAAAGAATTCTTTCATATCAAGCTAAGCTAGAGGTTCTAAAAACTAATATAATAAACTTTAATTCGATGTATGTACCATCTCTTCATGTTTATAACATTCTCTGATCATCAAAAAGCTAAATTAAAAAAAAAATAGCCTATTTTGTTTAACATTTCATCTATATCATTACAATCATGTAAACATATTTTAATTTTCAATAAAATTTTTAATTAATTCACGTCTCTATATTCTTACTCTCGTCATAACCACATTGATAAGAATATATTATAACAAACACCCTGAAAATATTTTTCTTTTCATTTTCAGAGAGTCGTGTAAAAAAAAAAAATAAAGATTCGCAAATTTTTAAGACAAATGCATATCTAAAAGGTTATTCACTCGTGACGTGCTCCTCGACGATTTAAACTAGAAACTTCGCCAAGTATATAAGCAACAATATAATATAAAAAGTATATAACAATTTTCGTCACGAATATACTGATTTATCATATTCCTGGCGCAGGTTGGAGCGACAATTGTAATGTAAAACCGGTGGATTTTGAGCTCCGAATATCTGCACGTGACGCCCGCGGATCGCACACGTACGCTGGGTGACGTACTCCCGACGAAATTGGGAACGGCGACTCAATTTTAAGCCTCATTTGGACATCTTGAATTTTTCAAATTGATTACGAATTTTTTAAACGCATAAGTGATATTGTTTTTTCAAAGGGAAATATAGAAAGAAGTTTATTGAAAGGAGGATAAAGAAATGGGGTTAGAATAAATAAATAAATAAATATCCAGTACAGTTTTAAGTTATGTACTATTTACCATGTCTTACAATCTTGTTATCTCACTTTTGTTAAAAAAATTCAGAGTTCTAGCGATATACACTCTTTTAAATAATACAAGCTTGGCGCTAATTGTGATAAACTGTCGCTATCAAAAATTTGAGAGATTTTCACAGTTAAAAAAGGAGTTTTAATAGTAAAATCAGATCTTAACTGTCAAAATGCAGCATTTTATGATAGCGAATATAATTACCCTCCTGTTTTTACAATAGAATAAGGAAACTCTGGATTAGTTATAACGATCACCAAATCTGAAACCATAACGCGAAAATTGAAAATTATTTTTATGTTTGTGATGTATCGAATTAAAATTACAAGCGAAATTAGTAAAGGTAGTAGTAAAATGAAGACGAACACAATATTAAAATGTCGCTGCTTTTTGTAAAGGCTGGCGACGAAAACATCACGACTAATAATATTTACACGTCGAAAAATGTTATCTCATACGGTTTTATACTTAACTACCATTGCCGGTGTCATCCACAAGATTTCAATTCTTTATGGTTATATCTCCATTTTCTACTAACGTAGTAAAGTCAAATATATGTTTTAGTCTCATTATAAGGTGAGAATTACATTTGTAAGTTTTACTCTCGTAATTAAAAACAACTCTGTAACTTGGCAACAGTTACGTAGCTATGTAAGTTGTAAGTTACAATAAATAATTTGAAAGTAAAGTTCTTTTTGATGCAAAATAAATAACGAATGAAAGTAATCCATAAGAAAGCGTAATTCTCGTCTAAGATTTAGGACATAAAAGGTTATATTGAATCAATTAGCTTTTGAGTAACGTTTAAATAAACAACGAAATAATAACAGTTAAGTTATAGAAGGTATTTAAAGATAGATGACAGAGTTTGTAACATATAATATAATATTTAAAAAATCCTTTAATAAACTCAGCTATGGTACGATTTGATACAATAAGATAATAAACAATACAAAAGTTTACAAGACGCCATAAGTTTTTCTGGCTGTCAGTTTATCAATGGCCGGGCTGAGACTCCTATATGATTCCTCGGCATTAATTAGCGGTTGTCATAGAAATTTGGCCTTTAACGCGTTGACATAAGGACGTTGAAAAAAAAACGGCCCGGCACGAATGGTAGCACGTATCGGAAGCAACAATGATGTACCACGGCCAGTCCCATTGCGAACGATTTTTTTATCAGTATCCTTTTGGAAATGGAGCTATGAAATTATTGATGTGGTATATCCTGAAATATTTTGGATTTTTGGAATAAAATTTTTTGTATACAGCCGTTGTATATATGTATAAATTCTGTGTATGTATGTAAATTATATAAATATAATTTAACGCATAAATGTTCTTTCAAATCGAGATGCATTACTAACACTCGAGATTAATGCAATTATAATAGAAAACATAAATTATTACTTCGTTTTTAACTTGCACAATAATCATTTATTTATACTATGATAATCATAAATCACGTGGTTAATGATTAAATTTATCATACTTTAGCATGTCTTCATCAAAGAAGTACGCTTCATTGTCATGCGGCTCTGCTGGGTTGTCGTCAGCGCCGGCGCCTTAAAGGGTCACTTCGTTGTCAATTACAACTACACCGTCCATACCACATGACTGCAAATTCACTTATTATTCATTTGAAGATCGTTAGCATTGTTATCAGGTAGCTATGCGAGACGGAAAGGATTTCTAGCAATTTGCATAACTTGTTTATCCGAAAAAATGTTAGTTTTGTTTTAATCTGTGACTCATTTGTACGTTAAATATCTTTAACTTACGGAACAGCTATTAAATTCAATTACCCGATCGTTATGTGTATCTTTTTATTTGATTTTGTATATAAATATCGCATCCATTGTTTCTGAATCCTCGCGGCTCGAAGACAATGAGCGCAGGCCCACACCGCGTCACTCCTTAAACCTTTTCGCCTTATTTCACTAGCCTTCCTTTTGTTTCGAGGGCACTTCTTTATTTTGTTGTGCGATCTTATTATTTAGCTACCGTTGGCCGCATTGCAAGGTTCGCTTCGTTTTTGTTCACATCGCCGCTGCCTTGCCGAAGCTGCGCGCGGAATGAAGTAATACAGCTCACAACTCTCCGGTATTGTGTATTTGCGAGGCTTTTTGTTTTTCATAATGCAACGTCAAGTTTTTGTCGTGGACGAGTCCTGCACTGTGTTCGTTATGTAACGCGTGATCCTCGGCGTACACGTTTAGCGTATCGTCTATTTCTCATTTCGTACGTGCATTCGCAATTCCGCCAGCTATGGCGAAGTAATTAAGAACGAAACCGAGAAAGTGTATATTAAATATTGTAGGAATGTTTACCTAAATAGGACAATCTATATTGGATCTCGAAACAAAACGAACAATCGCGTAACACAGGCGTCTACTTAGGGCTAACTGAGATCTCCTTTTTAGGTTCGCCGGAGTGTGAATGCGGCGTGTCTTTGGGCTAATTAAGTGAAACAAGCGCGGGCGCAGCGTTAATCACAGCCAACGTGGCGCCCCCCAGCGCGACACAGAGTTGCTTTTAGTGTAAGATGTCGCCGTAATCTCGGGAATTCCAATTATATTCTGTTAATTAGATCGTTTCGGAGACGCACTCGGGACGAATTTTACGGAGTTTATTGGACCTTTTGTCGAGGCCTGATTTATTCGCTCGTTTCTGTAATAATAAAGCCCAGGAGTTGTTAACCCCCTGATTTAAATTTAGGTTATTATAAAAGAATGTAATTTATATTTTATATGACACTTGTTTTCCTCACAATCTTCAACCGATACGAAACTTTCGTCGTCATTATTTGAAGGAATGTTTAAAAGTACAAAAACAGAGTATCAGTTAGTCGTTATAATACGTTTTATTTCGTATGACAGTCGATAAAGCGTCTACAAAAAACAATCCGAGCGGCCACAACCGCGAGACAATGTCTGCAGATTTTTTAATACATCCAACATTCGCTCCCGGGTTAGGAATTTATTGAGTCGTACACAAAATAAACGATATACTTCCAGCGTGTGCAGGGCTGAGGTAATATCGACTCTATGTTATTATTCGTGGGTCGGATCTTGGCTGCGGTCGGGCTGAATAGTGTATAGTGGTGTATGTGGCGACGACACGAACTCGTCGCGCCGGTAGCTGCTCGGGATTGATCTTCTACATCAGCTGTCCATCTGCACGTCTCGCACAGGCTGATACGGTATCGACAGTTTATTTTAATTTATGTATCTTGAGCTATTTTTGGCTCGAGGCATCTTAATTAAAGCATTTTAATGTTTGTTTTAGTAAATTCATCTCGATCTTATAAGTGGTTCGTGATACTTTGTTGAATCTTTTCGTTTATACTTTTTATAATATAATAAAGATCTGATTAAATTTTTATGTAAAAAAACGGTTAATATATTTATTACTTTCTTCTTTTTTAAATTTTGGAATAACGTAGGTATAAGAGAAACGTTTTTTCGTATACATTTTTGTACAGATTATTGAAATTAGTTAACGTATGCAGTTACCCAAACAGAATTGTAAAGTTCAAAATTTAAATACTTAAAAAATGACTATTATAATTATAAGGAACACTGATACTGTCAGATAAAATTGTTCTTGCTCGGAATATTTATTTCTATTTCTGTATATCACTGATCACTTTGCAGGAATGATATGGACAGTAAGTAAGGCTGCTTCTATGCTATCAGCATATTATTACGTTGACTAGAAACTGCAGTGTGATGTACTAGCTGATTCAACGCATGTGAATCTGTAGACAACAGTTTCTATGGCGTAAACAACTTTTATCGATAACTTAACTGAATTATTAATAATAATACTTTTTAGCTTTTTATTATTTAAAATTTGTCAATTTAAGAAAGGCAATCTATACAGTATATTATAGCTACAAAGATAACATGTACCAGAAATGACTTCTAAAATTAAGTTTTCTCTTTATTTAATGACTTATAATTAATTTAGGGAATACTTGTATAATACTGCGTAAATAAATATGAAAAAGTAACTGTTTCGCATCAACATAAAAACATAATAAGTCTTTGTGTATTTATTATTATTTTATCCGGACTTGTTCAAAGGGTCGAAAACACATTAATTTACCTTACAACTTTTTTAGTACCTAAATTACAAAATCCCGGAAATTAATTTAATCAGATTAAATATAGTTCTGTGAGGTATACAATGGTACGCAAGCTCCACGCGTGAGGGCGCGCCGGTCGGCCGGCTTAGCTATCGGCCAACTAACACATCCTGTCTTAGCTATTTGAATGTGTTACAGATTATATATAATTATAGAATATATTAAATGCTATATGAACACATATAATCAAGTTATTATTTAGTTTTTAAGTATCTTGTTTAATATAAACACGAATATTAATATTGATAATACAATTAAACTTAGAATTAAGGAATGTTGTAACATAACACTCGCTTTATGATTACATTCTTATAAGTCAAAGGGATTTTTTTTACAAAATGTGTTTAATTTTTTTTATATTTTCGGCGTTTTTGTTTATCTAGGATTCTAATTATTATCATACAATATTATAGTAAAATCGTTGCAACAGTTGTCAAAACACGAACATTTTTATTGAGGTCGAGCCTAGTTGTAGCCCACTACAGTTCGTACTTGTTCGGCAATACCACACGAGCATTGAAAATCGACATAAGAGCCTTTCCTCAATTCCTATTAACTTTCATCGTTTATTCCTTTTAAGCTAGCCACGCATTTGTAGCTCTTCTGATGCTGCTAATGACCGGGCGGCGATGTTCATTTAACATCCGGTGTCCCGCTTGTTCGTTTACCAGTAACTTTCATAAAAATAAAGTCACAACAGTGTTACTTTAATATACCTGTATCCCTTCACAACGAACGTTGTGTCGAAAAAGTGTAACAAACACACAGACTAACATTCGTGTATATAATATTAGTTAGGATTGAAGAAATAGTCTCTTGCAATGTGAAGCATGAGCCGCGATCGTCCGCGTATCAAAGGCGCATAGCTGGCGGACTCCTCATATCTGCAATAGCTCAGCGTGCGTCCACTTCCCCTCTGGATTCCAGTGTATATGTAATTGCTTTTTCTTGATTTACCACCTAAAGGGTTTAGTTCATGACGAGCGTGTCTGAAGTTATTATCTAAGTGTGATGGGTTCTATTTGAATTCCATAATCGTTGAAAAATCTTGAATAAGGACTTGGAATTTAGTCATGTTTGTTTCTAATTTAATTTTATTAATTATTTGCAAAATAAAAATGATATGATATTTTCATTACATATTAGAACGTGATTGAATTATTTTAAAACTAAAAAATAAACTGGTTTTTAATCATTTTTACAAAATTATTGTTTAATAATTCTTAAGCATTATTTTGAAGAGTTGTTCCAGTAACAGTTGGTCTAAATGTTGGTATAGAAATCTGTGTTTTACAGTTTTTATCGTATAAGTATATAATATTTAACATACATTTTATTCAAAGGAGCTAGACTTTCATAAGCACATTGAATTGTTAAAAATAATTTTAATTACATGATCAACTACCATTAATCGAAAATATAAATCTATCAGAGAGAGTCGGTCAGCTACTCAGCTACTCTGAAAACACGATTTACACTCATAAAAGTTAAAATCAACCGATATATTTATGAATTGCCAGCTTCCGTCTGCGGCTCAGCCCGTGTGGCACGTTGATATAAATTAGCCTTATTGTTATTCTGACGTGTCAAAATATATAACAAAAAAAGTCCTGCTGAGTTTCTTTTGCGGTTTTTCTCAGGTAAGAGGTTAAACTTTTCCAAAACCGTGGTAAATTCATTTCTGACGTTCAAAGAGAGAATGTAAATTCGTATTTTGAATATTTAAAAAAAATAATAAAAGAACGCACAAGGTTCATCACTATAAATTTGTTTTGTTTTAATAAAAATTATAAAATAGTCAGTAGATTTTGCATGAAAGAGCAAAACGCATCCATACATCTATTATTTTGTTACGCACTTTCTCATTTCTAATAGTAGTAGGATTTCAACACCTAAAACTTTAAATGACCAATAAGTAAAAGCCCACAGTCATCAAACAGCGTCAAGAATTGTCCAATGCAAATTATATATTTCCTTCAAATGGGACATTTGCAAATACCCGAAATACGTGACCCAGAGCCGATGGAGCAAATTGGCTCGCTGGTGCTAAGGGTCTCGCAAGGTCATCGGGTAATTAAGAGTCCCTCAAGCAATCAAACTCGTAGCGGCCCGTGATTGGCTGCAGGCTGCTGGGACGAGATCAAAGACCAGACGGGTGTCAAATGGAATATTTTAGGACGCCGTTTGAAGTGCTCGGAGGTTTGAGGGTATTTTTTGGACGGTTGTTTGTTTACTGGCATATTTTATGACATATATATTAAATGGGAAGCATCGATGAATATCTGATATATATATAAAACCTTGTCAATTTATTTTTTGCATTTGAAGGTTATATGTCTAGTGAAATTAGAGTAAGTGGCTCGCGTGTCGTGCCAGCCAGACCCAAATTTAAGTTAAGGCGGTCGTCTGGCATAATAAAATCTACATTCACACAAACGAAGTCGCGTGAAAAAGCTCTTATTACTTAAAATTGATCAGAGTTTCCGGAATATTATATATTTTATGAAATTATAATGAAATCATTTAAAAAATCTAAAATTTTCATGAATTACTGATTTACAACGTCTTTGGGTAAGTACCTTATAGAAACTTTTATGTCATAATTATGAAATATTAGTTCGTTTTTTAAGCGATTGAGAAAAACAAAAAAGGTTCTCAAGGTTTTAATATTTCCTATCGAATCTTCTTCAACTTCAATGTATAAGGTACGAAATAGGTACATGGCATATAGCACATTGATTATTTATTGTGTTTAGAGGGAATGCTGTTCCGACGTAGTAAGTGAGAGGGCCGTCCCCGGAGGACGGTCTACTTCCGCAAATGTACCCTGGAGGAGAACTCGTTTTTAAGAAAACATATAGATAAATTTTAAATGATAACGTTGAGTAACATTAAAAAATAAATTCAACTAGTAATTTATTTTGTATTTTATCGATTTATGTGAATAACTAGATGACACGGTAAATTTTACTAACCTATCGAAAATGCCATCCATTGAGAATAATCCCAAGAGGTAATTGTCATACAAAATTATAAATTTCGATTTTTAGATTTTTCTCGACTGTTCCGTTAGGTTTTCTCTACTCCAATATTGTAGCGAATAATACATAACTTAAAAAGAAAATACGAATCGCTAAAGTTATTTTTGAATTTGTGCGAGACTACCGCGTGAAATTTAATCGCGTGGTATGTTGATAAAATGCAGACTGTGTATTATAAGTTCTATTATATTAAAATATAATTTAAATCTTAATTTAATACATTAAATTTATTAAAATCTGTTATTTATTTATACCTAAAATAATAATAAAGATTCATACATCCGTCAGTCCGTCCTGAGACGACTTTTTCATTTATAAGTAGTAGGATAATATGTCTTCTTAGTCTTCTACTTAGTATTATTAAGCTATTTGCATAATTTATTAAAATCTTTTGAATAATTTAGGTTTAAAAACGTAAAACATTTAGTTATCATTTATAACTTACTAATTGATGCCCGTAATTTCGCCTGCGTAGGGTAAATAAAATTTCTAAAGTAAAAGAAGCCTAAGTTACTCCTTATAGCATTAACTATCTGCGAGTGAAAGTCAGTCTAAGCGTTTAAGAGATTAGCAGGAAATTTTATTTTTTTTTTTTTGTAAGTACCGTATGTACTTTCCTATTTATTTAGGGTAGTTTGAAATAACAAACAGGCAGTTCAATTTTATTTATTTGTATGTATGGGTGAAGCGCGAAAGTTGTATCTGACACTCATACAAAAATTCAAATAATCATTTGCTCCTTATTTAATTTTCCCACTTGTTAAGATTTTGCTTTAAAAATAAAGTAATAATAGGATTGGTTTTCGTTTTTTCATCTATAATTATTGCAATTCTGTTGGTTTCGTTTTCGCTATCAAGCACTTCTAAACAAGACATTTTACAGATACTAAAAGACATTTAGCTCGCCCTCCGGGGTGACGCACTATTTTAAAGGGTTCTTAACACCTCCTGAAGTGCGCCCTAACCCCATCGGCAAAGATATTTATAAGATACTAGCTATGCGCCCTGACTTTGAATGGGCTGTATTAGCTTTATATACAAGGTACTTTTTCATACATAAATTATGTTTAATATAAGAAAATATTTTTTTTAATTGAACGGATGTTAATGAAAATAGTGTCTTCAATTATGCAAAATAGTGTCTTCAATTATTTCGTAATTATAACTAGTAACATTTCTCTTACTAGTTATAATTACGAAATGTAATACCTAATGGCGAGAATTACACTTACGAATTTTGCTCTTAGACTTTCATAAGGATTTACATAAGTTATTTCTCATTACTTTACGCCTGCAAGAATTTACTGTTAGGGCCTTATTTTGACATTCACACATTTCGTAACTACATATGACGTAGATATATGATGATGAAATGAATTGAATTGAAATAACAAATTTGTTTTGTTTCAGTTACTAGAGTAAAATTTGCAATTGTAATTCTTGCCTAAAAAGTACAATATCAACATCCAATTATAAGAAGCATCAACCCACAAAAAGTCGAATTCGGAGATACTGTATATATGTATTAAATAATCGTCACGCATTTAACATTATTTAAAAACTAAATAAAAGTAAAACAAGTCATCTAAACTAAATAAGTACGAAAAAAGCTTCTTAATTTAATGCTTCGAATATTAAACCGGGTTCCATATTGTGCAATATGCAATTATCTCATATTTTTAAAAACTTATCAGACAAAACGTTTTGTGATACCAATCTGGTTTTAATTTATTATAACTTTTATCATAAGAAAAGACGGATATATATGTTTTCAAACTAATTTATTAAGAATAGGTTTGACATCTTTAGACACCATTTTCTTGATTGAAAATGAAGTCCGTACGGCTTGACATAGTATTGCTAATCAGCGTTTAATTGTCAAAGTTTGTGAGGATGAATTGACTACTGATGAGATCGTGATGAAATTAAACGTTATCTTAGCTTTATATAATACCTATATATCAAAGAAACACATGGGCTACTTTAACGTTTTAAATACCTTTTTCTAATCATAGAAGTTAAAATTGTACATGACTTTGAGTAAATAGAAAAGCCAATTCGAGGCATGTAATTGTATATATACATATATATAATATGTTATAACGATCGTTGTTGATGAAATAAATGCTGATTTATTAACATTAGCTATGAGGCATCAGCGAAAACGAACTAAACTGTTTCATGATCATTTTAATTTTAGTGTTATTATATTTGATATACCCACATAACATGAAAACGAAAACATTTAATGTAATACACCTAAGTTAATTATTAAAGTGAGTCTCAGAAGTAGGATAGTAAAACAATATACTGCAGGTTATGAAGGCTGTGCACAAAATCATATAGTGTGGGGATATAGGGATATAAGACTAGCGGTCGTCCGCGACTTCTTACGCGTAGAGTTAGTTATTATCCCCTTACGGGTGGAAATTCGTAAAATCTCTTCTTAGTACATGTCTACACCCTATACGGGATTACTCTGCTAAATTTTAGGTTTGTAGGTGTTATAGTCTCTGCGATTTCGTGATTAATTAGGGAGTGGTATTTCCATTATATATATGTGTATATAGATGTAAGATAAGAACGAAAGAAAGATATACAGGTCCGGACTCACGTCTTTAGAGATCGTAAGTTAGATTCTAAAGTCGTTAGTTTTCGGCTTCTTGTCACTTATAAAGATGTACTTTAAAGATGAAAAAAAAAGATTTGTAAATAAAAAAACTGGGCATAGACATCTATGAGTTCATGGATGTTAGCATTTGTATACAGACACTATAGTATGTGCAGTATAACTACCATATTTACAGATACAAAAATATCTCTCCATAGACATCTGCTCATAAATCTCGCAAAAGGAAGGCAATCCTAAACAGCTTTATAACATATCGAGAAATGCCGCGAAAAGTTACAAAGAACACTTATAACGACCTCGTAAATCGTAACAAATACACCTGATATTCGCAATAAAAACCGATCCGCCGACGAGTCGACATCTCCCGCACAATGGAGCGAAATTAAAGCAAAACTTAGTATAATTAATTTGAAGCACCGACTCAACGCTTTTGTTATAAATCGTTTCAGCGGGGTATAAATTATATCCGTAGGAAACCCATCGTGTTGTCTCTTTTACACGGGTACATTTGCATAATATCATGTCACCTGTCCCTTTCGATTCGCAAATGATTCTCTGCTTTCGACTCTTCGCTAATCACGCGTCTTGTTATTCGAATATCGTGAAATCGATCTTATTTTAAGCATATAAGGTTGAGAATTGGTCGTTGCTGAGTGCTATGTTTGGTTAAGGGTGTTCGTTAGGTAAAGTTTGCAGACAATTCTGTGTAGATATCGTAAGCGAATAGCCGTCGAGTTGTCGACTAGGGCTACAGATAAGCTGTAATAATTCTTAATCTCGCATTTGAGGGTAGAAGTTAAAGGAACTTTGTTTAAATATTCTATTTAATGGTAATGTCGTATTGAGGCTGGCGAGTTATACTTAGAGGCAAATCTAGAATTAGGTATATTTTAAACATCATTGTAGCAAAAATTAAGGACAAAAAAACTCTATATAATTAATTTACATATTTATACGTGAAGCAAAAACTATGTACCCCTTTTAACGAAAATTGCAAGGATGATGAATTATAAAATTTCGCACACTTATAGTTGACTAGCTGGCGCTCGCGACTTCGTCTGCGATGTCTGTGATGCCTACGTCATAGTATCTTTATGCATGCAAGCCCGATCGGTTTAAAATTGACAAAGTTTCATACAAACTTTCACCCCGTATTTTATCCCCTTGGGGATAGAATTAATTAAAATCCTTTCTTAGCGAATGCCTACGTCATATCATCTACCTGTGTGCCAAATTTCAGCCCGATCCGTCCAGTGGTTTGGGCTGTGCGTTGATACATCACTATGTCAGTCAGTCACCTTTGAGTTTTATACATATATTTAGATATAAAGAAGAAGTACAGAATACAACTTTGTATATTGTTAAAGTCTGTGGTCAATCTTGAGATCGGTTGAAAATTTAACGAACTACGGTCGAATCCCGTCCGCTAGTCGAGCACTAGAGTATATAAAGACTCCAGACATTAATAAGACGTTACATTCATACTCTAGGTACTTCTTCTTTTTCTAACTCGGTATAATATGAGTTCTCTCTCTTGACATCAACAGTACGTTGCTAGGCAACTCGTAAGTCGCGTGAATATTACTCCCATTAACTATTGTTAAAGGTATTCCTTTTGTTCGAAGGTGGAAATTATATTTGTAAGTGGAAGACTTATTCTCTTCATTAATATAAGACAACTCTCAACCAGTAACAGTTACCTAGGTAACTTTTCAAAGCTGTGATTGTCAAAATAATGCACTGAGAGTAAATTCTTTCAGGTGTAAAGCAATGACAAACAGTTTACGTAAATCGTAAATTTATGAATGTCTGAGAGCAAAACTTATAAGTGTAATTCTCGCCTAATAAGGAAAATTATTTCCTGAGGAATAACTAAAGGAAATTAAATTATCGTTTTTAGAAATATTACCTATGATTCTGTTTATATGTAATGCAGAAATTATTACATTGCCGAAGCCGCAATAATATGCACATTGCAGGCTTTCAAGGGAATAACAAAGTAACTGAACAAAATTAGTCAAGTCGACAAACAGAAATTACGGACATAGGTCATTTACCTCGGATAAGATGTCGGACAATGACATCCGGTTCCGGGCCGGCCGGTTCCGGTGGCCGCCGTGACGTCACGACCGCGTGACGCACTTCCGCCGCAGCAGCAATCAGGGTATGTTCAGAATATGCCTGAAGTATGAACAGTTATATTTGAAAGCTTTGACTTTTTCATTAGGTAGAATATTTTATTTGAGGTTCGTGGAGATTATATTCCTTTCACTGATCAAAATAAAACTATATTTTGATCGCAAAAAGATATAAATTATGTAAATAATTTATTACATAAATTATACAATTTTATTCCCTCCTTCACAATACATATCTCAATGTTTTAACTTACAGGTTATTGTACACAATAAATGCATAAAATTAAGTAACAGACCATCATCTACCTAAAGTTTTTCTCGGTTATACCAAGGTCTGCTTATTATTCTAGTCCAGATATTGACAGGGTAGTAATTTTTATATAGAGCGACAGTTGTCTGACCCCTCCTACCCTCGAGGGCAAGCCAGCAACCATTTAGACTAGAATAATCTCCCTACTAAGAGTAAAGATTATTATCAGGTGATTGTGATACGAACCGGGACCGACAGCTTTACGTGCTCTCCGAGGTATGGTGGACCACCTACAAGGACAAACATCAGACCTAGGTACAAATATTTATATAAATACAAATATCTGCTCAGAGCAAGGATCGAACCCGCAACGGACGGCGTTAGAAGAATATACAGTACTACACCAGAGCGGTCGTCAAAATTAAATAACAGACCACATAACTCAAATCTGGAAAAGCAAAGTTTTATTTGACCGCGTTATCACACGTGTACCGCAAAAAACGCGGAAAAACACGAATCCAGCTCATGTTAATATTGGAGCGTTTTTATTTGAAATTTCCATTTACACGCCCCCCCTTCCTCCCCTCCCTGCCCCCCGCCCTCATACATATTCAACGGATGCACCCTCGTTCACTTTCTCCCGGAGTTCATATTGCATATGATGTGCTCTCAAATCCAACAGACTCCGTAGCTGTTGATTTATGTTATACTTTATCTTATTGCCTGTGTATTAATAGTTGCTTCCTTTTTATTTTTAACCGACTTCAAAAAAGGAGGTTCTGTATTTGCGTGAAAGTATGTAGGTAAATTATAAATGTTCGATTTTTTTTTAAATATTGATCCGATTTAGTTGCGATTTTCCTTATTTAAACGCATTTGGACGCTGATAAGCAATACTATGTCAAGCCACGCGAACTTAATTTTGAGAAAATGGCGTCTAAAGATGTCTAACATAATTTAATTTATGTGGAGAAATATGATCCATCTACTCTTTTCTATTTAATAAACGGTATAATGAATTAAGCAATACTGTGTAGTATAGCTTATCAGCGTCCATATAATGCAGAATATGGAACATATTTCAATATTCGAAACATTAAATTAAGAAACTACATTATAAGACTAGATCAATATCTCTTAACTTGACTTTCTCTTGGTTGACACGTTATTGCTTATAAGCATCCATTTGCAGGAAAGGTTTAAATATACAAGTAGTGCCTGCGACTGCGTTCGTGGACTTCAGAATGCTTGGCATGTCTATCAAGAAAGTAGGAATTTTATATTAATTAAAATTTATAAAATAAAAGTAGTCTAAATAATTCCTAATAACATAGCTAATGTTATATAGCTTAGTCTACTTTGATTAGACAGCCGTTTCAGAGATTAGCCGGAACAATCAGACAGACAGATATATGAAATGTTATTTCAAAGGGCGATAGTTTAGAGTATAATTTGTTGTACAATTGGATCAAAAATGTATAAATTTTCCTTTCTTATTTCTGCCTCAAAAATACATATTCTCCTGAAAGCATATTTACTAAAATGTTTATCAATAGTATCTATCTATATACTGTTACCGTAAGAAGAGATGGCTTGTTACGCTATACTCGGACATATATTACAATATAATTATTAGAAAAATGTATGTACGAAGTAAAAATTAAATACAGATGTTATCGAGCTAAATATCGTTCCGTAGTAACAGGCGAAGGTTCATAAAGTTTTGGGGAAAAATATAATAATTTTGTTAATATAGCGTTAATTATTCACGGAATTCTTGATAAAATCGTCTAACATGTTCACGCGTTATTATACGAATTACTAAATCCGTTCCAGTTTATATTCGACAACTTTGTTTAATTTCTTATTGTAATTATATAATTAATACATGAAGCAGAACTTTCGTACCCCTTTTTACGAAAATAGCGCGGACCGAGGCGTATGAAATTTCACACACTTACAGTTTATATAGAGAAAGAACGAGGAATGCTAATATCTTTTTTTATTGTGCAACAAATACATCAAAGCAATAAAAAAAATATTACACACATTCCCATATATTTGACACACACACGCATATAAACTCTTGTGTTTATTGTTAAAGTGTGGTCAAATTGAGAATAGATTATCAATAAAATCTTAACAATGTTCAAACTTATAATTAAAATGAAGTTTGGTCGTATTTTGAATTTTTGATAATCCCCCCGATTTACTTATGTAATTAAAGTATTGTTGTGATAGAGTAGCGATCCTCTCCGGCGTCACACGTGCGATTTACTAATGAAAAAAATAACGCTGAATTTCTTTGTTTAGAGTTTTGTGACAGCAGATTGTCAAGCTGCAGTGAAAATGCAACAACTGAAGGCGCAACTAAAAAACACAAAACAAAGAATTGAATTGAATTATCTCTCAAACAAATATTTAATGACTATTAAGAATACGTCAAAGTTAATATTCTAATAGTAATGTAGAAACGAGAAACATAAACCCTATGAGGATTAGTCCACTTTTTAACTATTTTTATACAAAAACATACGTATATTATAATAGGTACTAGACTATTTAGAAAAGAAATAGTCTACTTCATTCGTTTAGATTATTACGACGAAATGAGTTACTAAATAACTACAACAAAAAGGTTTATACAAATAAATAATGTTCAAAAGTTTTTTGTAAATGCTAGTGCCTTACTAACTTATGAACTTCATGTCCTATTTGAAAAAATATATTTTGATAGATTCTCTGTTTATTGGAGAATGTATATAGACAATAAAACACTCGTGACCCGCTTACCAAAAAAATTCATTGAATCTTATCGTTATCAAACTCTGCAAATCGCACAGGATAATTTATTGGATTAATCAGATTATCTAAAAGTTAATCAAAATTGGTTCAGCCGCCTGTAGGAGTTTTAGTCTATAGGAAACATACAAACATACACGTAGTCTACTTATCTATAAAAAAGGAGGTAAAATTACATGACACGAAAATATATAACACAGTGCAAAACTTACGCTATAAATAAAAGTTCTAGTATACCATAACACACCTTATATTGTTAGTTTTACCTTTTCGTGGACTAAAACCCATTGTACCGAAGTTGTAACGATAACATCACCTGTAGTTGCCGTGTACCGTGAATTATTCGCATCGTAATTTACGCAGTGCGTAATTATTACTGGTAAATGTACCTGTATTGTGTTTAATTGGCATATTAGGGGTATATAGCTTTGTTTGAAAATTTTATACGTAAGGACGTTATTATTTTTTTGTTGTAAGTTGAATGGAAATGGAGGAGGTGGTTTTTTGTTTTAGTGAATTTTATGGTTAATTAATTTTGCATAATAATGTCTTTATTTTTAGATTTATGTTTAATATTAGGTTCAAAGTCAAAAAGTTTCGCGTTCGATATCTTTCGCCACATTTTCGCTACTGTCCACGACACTTAGTCAGTTGAATATTTTTAAGGATTTACATAATATTTATTTAATATTACTTAATTTATATTAGCTATCCGTCCTAGCTTCGCTTGGATGTACTATTTCAATTATAATATAAATATCATTTGAAATTATCTCTAATGAAGTGATTTAAATTAAACTGATAACATCGACTCCTGACTTTTATGACAATACTTTCAACAAACAATTCCTTCTAACGAAGTATATATTTCCAAAATTTATTCTCAGCCATCACACACTCGAGATATCCAGACCAGCAGAACGAATAGATCAGTGTCGCTGATAGGAAGTTTTTTACTGTCTATCTGTGTTTTATTACCGCGGCGAATGAGCTTGTGCTGGGCTTGACGAGACGCGTCCTCAAAGCTCAAGTGGTTACTTGAGGACTCGGCTTATGTAGATGGAGGGAAATCTATATATCTTTTTGCAATAGACAGGCTTCAATGGTCGTTTTTTCCACATGGGTTTTATTGATCGTTTATGGAAAGAAATTTGTAATAAGTGAATTCAATAAAAGCTTCGTGAGTCATTTAGTTAAGGGAGTCAACCATGTCGCTGCTTTTCAAGAACATCGATGTAACTAAAAATGATGAATTTTAGGAAATGGGGTTATTAAATGTCTTTATTATTGTGTTGGTGCATAGCTGCAAAATTTAAACGATCCCTTGATGTGACTTTACTGATTTAAAGAAAGTTCATCATCTCAACTCTTTTCATGATAAAACATCAAAGATTATGTTCTTTTGACATACTTAGTTCTATTTGTTAGAATTTTGCGTTACTACGATATTCTTGCAAACCAGCGATGTGTTGACAGTGTAGTAGTTTTTATATGCCAAATTTTGTTAAGACAAGTAATAACTGATAGTTCTAACAATGAATTAAATGTAAGTACTAATCACAAATTTAACTAATTTAATATTTAGTTGTTTGTCCATAAACTTAAAGCGCCGTCACTGATATTTAGTTGGTAATATTTTGAAATAGAATTATTTTTAAAAGATTTACTTTTTACTGAAACATTAGCCTGTGTAATTGAAGGTAAATAGTAATGTCTGAAATACATTATAAGATTCAACTTACACTCGCGAGTGACGAGCGTGACGCGACTTAATAATTTCACACGGGGTGCCAGATTTTTGCCCGACATCCGCTCGCTTAAGTTTTCATCTGCGACTCATCTTTGTTTGTACGTAAATGCCTATGTGATTGTTCAGATATGGCGTGAGTTGTGTTCATCGGATGCAACTGTAATGTACACTAATATTATAAACAGATTTGATTGTTTGTTTGTTTTTCATTGAACAGACTCCGAAACTACTGGTACGATTATACAAAAAATTTCTCCATTAGAATCCTATATTAACTCTGATAATCATAGGCTATAGAAATTTATGTATTTTTTGTTAAATATCTATATCTACCCGTGCGAAGCCGGGGGGGTTCCTTAGCCTAGTATAAGAATCGATATTTTTCCTATCTTATGTCATACCAGATTGCAATAAAAAATTGTCAACTTATTTCTTGCACTCGTGCAAAGGTTACACATATAGTATGGTCTGATTTTTTCGAAATGACCAAGCACCAAAAAATTCCAATATCCATATTGCCCTTAATAGCTCAGTGAAGCTAAGGACAAAGTGGTGACAGACTATACCATTTCCATCAAATCACGAAAAAAACATCAAGAGGTTTTAACATCTGATTAGTTAATGTTGGTGGCCATTTCAAAAAAATCAGACTATACAATAAACTTAAAATAGGTGGCGCTTGTGTCGTATCAATAAATGTATTCTACATTAACAGGAGTGAAGTCGCGGGGAAAGCCCTGTACGCGATAATATGTTCCAGAGATGATATCTGAGGCTTCACATGTTACAATCACAGGTACTGGCAACTTTTGTGCAGTCACTTTTTACATATTTATATTCAAAGGGGAGTCCGCGTCGACGAGTCCCAAAATATATTAAAATGTTCAATGTCCGTTGATTTTAAAGCTATTGCCAGGGGAATTATAATATTGCAATTTGTTGCGGGCCCCGATGAACGGACAGATGGTGACGGATAGGACGGCTATTTAGATTTCATTTTTTGATAACATTCGAGATTTAGAAGTTAGTTTTGTGTTGCTTTTGTTCGAGTCACGAATTTAGTTTTTTTGGTGTTTTATTAAGCAATACCTTGATGGTGAGTCGAGTGAGAGACAGAAAAGGTTTATAGTTTGTATTTTTAAGTGGTCAAGTTACCAAAACCCTTTGATTCCACATTTATTTACTTAATTCGATTTAATTATTAATAAAAAAAACTATATCTTGATACTATATTTAAAACAGTAAATTATTATAAGATTTTTTTTCCTCTGAATTAGCTACGTTTTAATTTAATGCATTGGAAGGACTCAGAAGCTCAGCGTGTTAGTTATTTGCGCTAATTTTCCGCATCCGCGAGTAATGCAACGAATCCAATATCTCGTCCCCTGCGTCGCTCAAAGTTATCTTTTTATCTACAATTAGGATTTTGACACCTCCCGACGCCGGGGGAGGCATCAAAGGCCGTCCTCTCATTATGCGACGTTATTGAGTTATCAAACGCCGCGGAGGGAGATTAGTTCATACTTCCATACACAAATCCTATCATACAAGCTGACGCCTTTCACTAAAAACAGGCTCCATTTTGGTTCACCGCAATATCATCACACTATACGATTTTGGGTGTATTAAAACGTTCCGCGCTAATCTAATTTGAACTCTATCGCTTCGCCAAAAAGCAAAATTTCGCGTGCGTCCCCGATAGGTCCATAGAACCGTGTCCAAGTGGAAATCTCTGTCCCTTATACAAGTTCGCTAACAAGGAAGTTGTTATTCGCCAATGCAAAGGGATGATTTTGTCCCTTAATTTAAAACGGGCGATAATGAGATGCATAATTCGATTACCTTTCTATTTTTGTTATTTTGGGCTCTTGGTTTTCATTTTGGGATCGTTGACTCTGATTCCATTTAGTTAAAGAATGGTTAAAACAATGGATTTGGGAGTCGAATTGGCGAATTAATACGTTCATCTATATGGTAAGTAATTTGATTTCAGTTTTATTTTAAGTGTAAATTATGTCAGTTTCGAAATGATTAAACAATATTTATGGTTTAAATCGTGAAAGAAGGTGTGAAGAAAGTGAAGTGAAATGTATGTTTTCTTCCTTTTTCATATTGTTCTTAAATTGTTAGAAATAGTTTTATAACATGAAGTGACTTAACTTTTGTCACAGTTAAGTTTTTTTGTTTCGGCCATTTTTTATGCTGTTCATTTTATTATATGATAAAAATTATATTATTTTTACTTAACAATAATTATAACAATTATTGTTGTAATGAATAGCAAATTAATATAATTAGATTGGACGTTAATAAAAAGTTGATACACCGATATTTGTTTATTTTATTTTTCAGTGCGACTTGGTACGAAGAGTCACTAAAATTCAACATTTCCTGGTAGATTTACAACACAATCTAAAACAATAATTCATACATGTATTCATAAATTATTTTAAAAATGTTCCTGTTACGAACCGTTTCAACCCGTCAGTGCTGGAGAGCGTTTAATCGCGCGGTCCCCGGGGCCCGATCGCATAGTCGTGCGCTCCTTACGTCTCCTGGTACTCTCGCAGGGCTTATGAATGCGAAATATTTAAAATGTTTACATTACTCACTGACGACGCTCGAACAGCCACTTGTATTTGGGATAATATCATACGTTGTGACTGAACATAAATTCAAAAAGCAAAACAATTATTTTCACTTTGTATTATTACAATTACAAATGATAGGTTAGCGTACTCGTAATTGTAGAAATATTTACACTGAAAATATTCAAATTAAATAAATATTAGGCGTATTGTTTCAGCACAAAGGCTATACAAACAAATCCGAACACCCGAAATGTAATTCATCAGTCCATACACCGTAGACAAGAACGTAATTAACAATCAAATTCAACCCTCGCCCGCTCCGATTGGACGCACAAGGGCCTCGGCGACCCGACGCGCAAATTTCAAATTGGGATCCGTGCATAGGTCGTAGGTAAATAGTGAATGCTTCTACGTATAATACCTGCGTGGGTGGAGGCGCAGCGATCTAGCAGACGGGGTCGGGGGGACCGAATGATTCGTTAGGAGTCAGTCGAGCGTTCACTCGTGAACGGGGTCGGGCTATATGCCTACCTGTTATGTGCTCCGATACTAAATATTTGCATACATATCAAACTTGAAGTGTTTAAGGGCAAATACGTTTGGGATTTTAAAGAACCCGTTAGAGGATGTTTATTGCGTTTCGGCGAGTGAGCGAGAGAGCGTGCCGTTCGTTTGTTCGCGGCGCGGACTTGGGGTAGTTTTTGACGTTTCGCGAGATAATTCTCACTCACCCCATCGAGCGCCCCGATGAAATCGGACCCGCGAAGTCTCTTGGTAATTAACTACCGATTTCATTTCTTGATGTATTTTTAAAAGCGCCGGACGGCTTTTTAATGGTTATTTTATGGTGACGGATCGCTTATTAAGTTTTTATAGCGGCGCGGGCAGTGACAGATGGGATGTAGTTTGACACCAGACTTGAGGGTCTGGTCCCGTCGTAGCGGTGGCGGTGAGGGGTACCGAGGTTTATGACGAATTGCTCCAAATATGCAATTTATTTTTATTTAAATTAAATAAAACTTATGAGAAAACATAAGAATGACTAAGAAGTTATATTTA
The DNA here is from genome assembly GCA_037950945.1 of Hypolimnas misippus. Taxonomy (NCBI): domain Eukaryota; kingdom Metazoa; phylum Arthropoda; class Insecta; order Lepidoptera; family Nymphalidae; genus Hypolimnas; species Hypolimnas misippus. The sequence goes on from JBBEEQ010000012.1 coordinate 261,176, forward strand.
AATTAAATATAACTTCTTCGTCTTTCTTATGATGTGAACTTGAGTTTTGAAGTATATGTGTCAGAATTTGTTTTGCTTTAGATACGTGGTTGACCGTGAAGATTATTAAAATAGAATAGAGTTTTCAATTATATCTAATTTACTTGAAAGTGTTTATAGAATAACTTAGACTTCTAAAAAAAGGGACTAGCTACAAGAGCAAAGTATGCAAATTTGTTTACTGGGATGACGTACATATTTAGTTACATATTTGATAAAGAAAAACAAACAACTGAACCGATTTTACTAAGAAATATATATTAATAAGAAATAAACATAATTTAAAATTAGTATTGACTACGAATTGAGAACCTCCTCGTTTTTTGAAGTCTCTTGATTATAAGACACGTAATAAAGAGTAAATGTACGCGTCTAATTCCGTTGTATGAATATATACATTTTTATTTTTTAATAAACAGATTTAAACCTGTTTAATTATGATTTAAATGTAAATATATTTAAAAGCGCCACTAACAGGGTGTGATACGAACCAGTTAATCAATTGTGGGACAAGTTAGGGCTTATACCATAACGAGCCCCAAAAGGCGTCTGGCTTCTGCTTATGCGTCATTGAAATGATGACGGATTCTGACGATACGAGAAGTGTTAATCGTCTCAGTAAATAGTGAAACTGTAATAGTAATTTGTGTAACATTAGATGAATACAAATAATAACTCATAGACTATGGCGGTATACAAAAATTATATTATCCCGATGAAATGCTATGAATGCCATCGTTATCAATATCAACGTAAATATTACTAGATAAAAGAAGTAAATTAATAATGTTAATCATAATTTATCTCGGGAACGACGCATACGATGACGGTACGCTACTACTAAATAGCAGTATCAAGTTACGAAATTAATCCTAACGTTCTCATAATATCGTATTTGTTATCGGATTCCCAGGGGGCGGGGCGAAAATTAAAACAGATGACGTAGCGGAACCGTCACTGGGCCATAATTAAAAAGATAAGGAATATTTTCCTTTCGCATCGAGATTATGAAGGAAACCCCTTCTGACCCCCGGATGGGGAGCCTCGTTTTGGGGCCAGTTAACCGGTTAAGGGGCCCCAGAGACCACACACCGAATCGGTTGCGTTCAACTACTGATTAAGTAAACTAAGATAACATTGCCGATGTAGTAACGCCAAAAGTCAACAAGGGCGTTTTCGGAATGAAAGGTTAAGTTGATTTGGCCGTATTCTCAAGGGTTGTTCGAGTATTGTTATCTCAGATAGTTACTGTTTGAGATGATTGGATTGGCTCTCAGGATGAGTGCTTCATTGTTTGCCTCGATGTTTGTGTTGGCGAGAACGGGTTATCTGTTGACATTGAAGATCGCGACTGTCTGATAACAATTTCAATATCCGTTTCAATCTCTTCGGTTCCGAAGCTAATATACAAACATACTTCATCTTCTATAGTTCACACATTTCGCTTCTAATCTTTATAACATACTTGTGAAAGTTCTTTATATGTATAAAATGTGTTTTTAAGCTAATATCGAGATATCGTAGCTGGAAATGGACAAATAACGTTAATGTTTTTCGGATTATGGAAAAAAATATAATTACAAGATCGTAGGATCGAAGGATAGTGCAGGGAGACGCGTCGGTCGACAGCACCTGCTTAGTATTCTGAGCGAACGCTGCCCGTATTGATTGCCCTCGCCCGATGCGGCCCTCGGCGTAGGGCGGCCTTTTTCAAAACAATCTAGGGAATAATGATTTTTTGCTATCGACTTTGGTATAACTTCCTGGGCGATGTAAAGAAATTTGCAGAAATATGTACTTCTTTAATAATTACTTTCAATCATTCGTTAATCCTTATTTGTTTACAGGCATTTTTGTCTAGAAGTTAAAATAGACTTATTTATCAAAACATTTTGAAATAATTTCAATATCAAAGAATTTGTACAACGTTTTGCCCTCATCAGGTATTTTCAGCAAAATTGTCTTTAAAGCAATTTAACAATTGTTTTCAAAATGTAACAAAAAATTGATATATTTTTTAGAACTGATTTTTAATGAGAGTATATGAGATATTGATAAATTTAGTAGGTAAATTTACGATGAGTTCATATATATATGGTACACTTTTGTAAAGTTATTCTTTATAACTTTAAGCTTTTAAAACAAAGTATGGATGGGTTACTTTCTGTTTTAAGAAAACATTACTCGGTAGTTATTTTTAATAATGAATGTAATATACATGATATTCAAAAACTTTTGCTTATAGTAACAATGTTAAGGTCGAATTCAAATAAATTTCCTCAGCGACTCCTCGATCAGATACGCGCAAAGGGTCGTTTTGACCCGAGGCAGCTTTCCAAGGGTTATCCACTACGCCTAGTGTAGTGCTAATGTGCTGTTACTGGGAGAAACTTTGAGACAAAGACGTATTTACTTCGATTAGGACGCACTGTGATTAGTTAGTATCTATGTTACGAGTTGCTAGGTTAAGGTAGTTTATGTTAGTTACAATACATTACTAGATAGTAAAGTTGTTTCAAAAAATTTTAATGCAATAAATTTGATAATAGTTCACAGGATATAACAGTAGCGCTAACAGTCGCGAATACGATTTCTGCTTGTGATAAATATTTATGTATAATCCCACGCATGGTTGTCGTGCTTTCGGTTTTTATGAGAATGTGAATAGGATTTTATTCTCAGGGAAAATTGTTTGGGAATAGTTCTTGCCTACAGTTCGTCAGATTAGTTTTTAGATGCTGCTCCTTTCCTATGAAATATAGGAAACTGCGCTGCTATAGCGATGCTATAGCATATAATAATTCTCATTAATGAGTGAGCCATCAAATGATGACAAAGTTTATTATCAGAATAGTAGTTCTTGATATTATAGTGCTTTATAATAATCACAAATTCTTCTATATAAATTAAAGCAGAGATGACCGAGTGTTAAGGCATATATACATTTATATCTTAGCGCATGATTTCGGGCTCAAAACCCATCTAGCATCGCTGAATTTTCAAATGCTTTCATGTTTAATTTCATCTCGTGTTTAACGGTGAAGGGAAACCATACACACATGTACCGATCAGCATTGGAGCAGTGTGGTGGATTAAAAGGTTAACCTTCTCTTTAATGGGAGAGGAGGCCTTTCCCCAGCAGTGGGACATTTACAGGCTGTTCCAGTTCATATATGATGTGCTTGGCTTGAGTTATGATTCTACATCCACTAGGTTGGACAGAGAGCATCTACAGTAAATTTTCATGGATATGCGTAAATGAATATATAATTAATGTATCTTTTGCATATTCTTACAGCAGGTAAACTAACATACCAAAAAAAGTCCCCGATGAATTTAGAACCTCCTACTTTTTTTTAAGTCGGTTAGAAATAGCAGCAGTTCTGTTATTTTCTTCGACACCGAAAATGGTGCGGATTGGCGCCCCGCTGTGTCATAAGAATTACTTATAATTTTCAATATTAATTTAAATGGTTTAAGAGTTACGATTATGTCCATAACCTGTTGAGTCACATTCATCCAAGCTGACAATTACTGATTTAAATCAAAAACGATTATGATGCAACATTGCGTCAGATGTCGTGATAGGATATACAACTTTGTGGATAATGTCAAAGAAATATACGTATGTGTTGTATTATAGATCCTAGCCCTTCATATGTTACTATTGTACACTTTAAAATGCAAATATATTATTATAATTGCAGTGACACGATAATTTTTAACGCCAAGAGAATTTTTCAAATAGTACTGGTAGTCCCTTAGATAAGCGCGTTAAAACATACAAACAAACTGTTATTGCATAAACACACATGTAGGATTGTACGTTTTACCTACGGATTTCATTTAATTTCATTAGGTTTACTGCAATATTCCTAAATTTGGACTGCCTTCCTGCTCGTGTTTTATGATTGGTGGTGGTGTTAGCTAAAATTGGTGTTTTCTAATAGTGATAGTTTTACGCAATGAGCTCCCTGGCGAAATGTTTCCAATTTTTTTGTTACTTTCAACATTATCACTGTGATTGGTAACCAATTTTACAGAAAGCCACAAAATACAATTCGTATTAAAAAAAAACATTCCCGTTGCGTCAACGCGTAGTGTTGCTACAAAAATCGATATCGACACCACAAAGGAACGGTGAGATTAGTGGGTCTTATCCCCAATTTGATCTAAATACCCGCTATAATCCACTCGCATACAATGGTGACAAAAATAATAAATATGGCCGGTAACGCCCACCGGCACAATGCCGTGCCGCCTGTGTTTCAATATTTTTGTACTGGGGCGATTAATACTAGGGGCAATAGCAAATGAAACTAACCAGCCATTGATACTATCGACAATACGAATATATCCGAGTGAATGTTAGTGCCACATACCGGTAACTTATTCGCAAACCATCTAAAGCCTACTAAATTTTACAAATCACAATAAATGATAATTTTAGAATACTATTCGATATACTTGTGACGCAATTTAGTCTTTGATTGAAGTAATAATCGGTACGTGAAGTATATTTTACATGTAGTTATTAAAAACATCCTAAAAATCAATTATAAAACCAATAACAACAGATAGCACAATACTTAGTAAATTAAGGCAAAAAATCTCCAATTCTAATATTATTTATAAAATAAATTATTATAAAAAAATAATTAATATGAAAAAAAAATCTGTATTTAAAGAAATGTATCGGTTTCTAATAAGCATTATGGGTGACAATTAATAACAATATATAGTAAGTATTACAAGCTTTTAGCATCTCCTGAGATAATTACTGAGCTTTAAGTTAATGTGGTTCGATTGCGAATAAAAGTATCGATATCTAACAAAAATTAAAACGTTTGAATCACTTCTCAATCAACTTTATGATAGAGATAAAATGGTTTCCGTTGAGTGTATAAGGAATGGGTTGAGCAAAAATTTACTTATAAAGATGAATTTCATATATTGCGTAGGGCGAATATTTTTTCGTTCATTTATGAGGAAATAGTTACATTTTTTGATAATTCTTAGATCCGAAAATGAAGTTAACATGACCGACTGACTGCTACCGCAAGATGTGTTAAAAAGAGTATTACATATCGACAAGGATAGTATATAGCTATTAACTATAGATAGGTTATAAGCTCATGGATTTTGGCACCTGTCCAGCCGCCATGTCTAGAATGCCACTTTGGACGACGTTACCTAGCAACCAGTTAGTGACTGGGCATGACAAGCGAGATTATTTCTTGGCCAAGATGTTAATTGACGGGCTTGTCAATGTTGGAAATGGGTATAGATTATTAAAATCAAAATCTATGAACGTAACCTATCTATAGTTTAAAATATGATTGCCTATTGGTTGATGGACTTGTGCGTAGACTATCAAAATGATTAGTTAAATGACGCAAGATGGTCAAATCGAAAGCTTAAGACATTTCCATACATAGATGATGACACGCTATGGGAATAGAGCGATCGCTTCCAAGCTACCTTTATACATTTGAATTAATTACCAATCTTTGCGTTCTTGAAAAAAAAAATCCCGTTGAATTTTTCGCTGTTCTCAAGCTACTTGACGTTTAACAAGCGAATGTAAATTTCTTATTTGTTTTAAAATATTTTGATTAAAATTTTGATTTATCTGTAAGCAAATTTATCAGGCGTTTCCATATCTTAATCAAATTATATGTGTCTGCACAGATTGCAGATTTATGAAGTATATAATATATTTATAATGTAGAGAATTTACATTAATAGAAATTCAGTAAATTTCGTCAAAAATGTTAAAAATGTAATTAATGTGATCATAATGTCAACGAAACCGCTTGAATGTTTATTTACTGCCCATTAAAAAGAACCGCTAAGCAAACAACTTATGATATTATTTAAATACGTAATAAAAGAAGCTTGGAATTTATTGAATCGCGATTTCTGTTTTGACAATTTTAGTATCCTAGTTTTCTAAATACACCTGAGTAAGAGTGCAAATTAGAAACAATTATGGTAATGCAATAAATACATAGATGCAATAACATTATATAAACATAGATATGATTATAAGCTCATGGATATTGGTACTGAGCATGTTGACCACTTTGGACGATGTTGGCTAGCAACCAGCTACGGGCTGTTTGACACGCGAGAGTATCTTTGACCCAATAAGGCAATTGACGAACTTATCAAAGTTGGAAATGGGTGGATTTTTAACGTGAAATAGTATGAACGTAACATATTTGGATGCGAATAAGCAATAATGTGTCAACCCACAAAAAGTTATACTAATTCAATAAGTACAGAAAACAGTTTCTCAATTGAATGTTTCGAATATCGAATTGTGCTCAATATTTTGCAATATGCAATAATCTAATATATTTCAAAAACTTATTATTCGATAAAACTTTTTATATCTACCACTCACTATTCAATTCATTATAAATTTTAAAAATAGGTTTGACATTTTTAGACGGCATTTTCTTAAAATGTATTTCTGTGTGGCTTGACCCAGTATCACTTATCAGTGTCCATTTATAGTTATTAAATATCATCGCATACATTTTTAGCTTCCCAAAATTATTCAACAGTCGGATTTACTGATTTCTCTAAAACAGGGACGACTGTGACTATCTGCTCGTTTGCTTCTCCGGAAATAAATTCTTTAGTCAATTGTAAGTTGCTTGCGACATCGTTTAATTTTAATATTATCGTAGTAACGAATCAAAAAAATCAGAATCAAAATATTTTTATTTAAAATAGGCATAACATTATCTTTTTTAACGTTAACAAAATGTATCTATCACGGTTTTGGAAAAGTTTTACCTCACCTGACCTGACCTGAGAAGAAACCGCAAAAGAAACTCAGCGGGATTTTTTTTAACGTCAAGATTGATTAAAAATTATAAAATATATTGAGACACCCTGGAACGATCACCTTATTCCCATGGAATGTCATCATCTTTGAAATCTTTAATATCATAATAACCTCTAACACAAAACGTTTCTGTATGTTGTTCCCTTCACATCAACATACCGACAATGGGGTAATACATGTAGGAGTAACTAATGTATAGTAAAAAGCAGACTTATTTTTATTAATTTATGAGAAATATGAGATTCTATTGGATTTCTTATAGAAGTTGCGGTTAATTTGTCATCAATGTTATTTTATAATTATACATTTTTATTACCAATTCATATCCGAAGTTAATGTCTAGAATGAAAATAAAGGATCTATTAAATACCTCACCCTACTCACGCCTAATCTCTTAACAAAGCGATGTTGGAACATTTTGGCGCGAAAATAATGAAGGGCACGTGTTTGGGAACCCTCGGACCAGCCAGCATCGGCACAATGGTCGCGTGGCGATCCGTATCAACGATATGAACTGTTCCCGCGAAACAAAACGCAGTAGAAAACTAGCAGACAGGCATTAAACGCGTGCAGTAAAAATACTATTAATCAGATAATGAAATAGCTGTAACGGGGCGTGTACCTAAATAATTTTTAGCCGACTTCATAAAGAAAGAAAGCTATGCTGGATATTTTATTTGTGCATTCTTGTTCGGTTTGGACGTCGATTTTCTTTCTTTTGTTAAATACGTAATATACATTTTAAGGATTAAGATAAAGAGAAAGTTGTAGAGATTCTTAAGGCATGACAACAAAATGCCTCCGATTTCTGTAATAGAAGTTAATAATCGGTGGACGTTTCAAGAGGAACAGTCGATTTTATTAAAGTCCTTTTTGTTTTCAATTAACAATGGTACAAAGCTTAAAGTACGAACAACGAAAGATTATCAATAGAACAGTTGATAATCATTTTAGGAATAAGGTAAAGGATATGCCATAGCAAACTTTAAAAAAGTGACGAGTTCTAAACTTCGCTAATACCATAAAGAAAATAAATACATAACAGCAAGAACAAAATGAAAACAACTCTCAATCATCATACATTATAATTAAACAAAAGCAAAATAGCAATGAGACGAAACATATACGTACATTCACGCAAATGACTTGCATTCGAAGCTCGACAATAAAATAATTTTACTCATGTGACTTATTAGCTGGTTCCATCACGATGCTCCATGACCTCTATTTCAATAGCATAAGGTCGATAATAGAATGCAAATCACATGTAATCTTTTACAGCGATGATAAGCGAAATAACAAAAGCTTTAACAATAGAATTGCGTCATATCATTTGTTAAACGTCCCTTTTGATGACGACCACTATTATTTTATGAATGATGGTGGATGAAATAAAATATTTTACAGGCACCCTTTGTATCAGTTAAATTCCCGGTTTTGCTGTGATTATGGTTTTGATGATTAGTTTCTGTTTCAGTAGTGATCGCATCAGCTCTTTTCGTAATCCAAATCAAATTTGGCTTGATTAGTTGTGCTATTAAAATTAATTTGAAATAGCCAAAGATGAAATAAGCTTACCAATTGAAAAAACGAATTGACGTAAATGAATCCATATTTGTAATTTCTCATTGATCCAGAATAAACAAACTTTTTTTTAATTCGTCTGTACTATTTTTGATGTATGTGACTTTACAATTAGTAATTTCTCATTTCAGATCACCTAGAGATATTAATTACATGACATGGTTGTATTTTGGTATAAAAATCATCTAATGTTAATCGACTTTAAAAAGGAGGAGGATCTCATTTCATAATGTTTTTTTTAATGTTTGTTACTTCAAACTACTTCTTTCTTAACCGATTTTGAAAATGATTGTTATATTTGAAAGTATATTGTTCTTTCAGAATAGCCTTATAGATTTTTTATAAAAATCGGTTAGTAGTTATAAAATAAAAATAACTGAAATAAATAAATGTCATCTAAGTAAATGAAATCACATATTCGAAAAGAAAAAAACTTTTTTAAAGTCTTAATTATTATTAACTATCTTCCATTCCGAAAATACTTTTTCACCAGTTTACGAATGATTGCGTACTAAAACCTTCCATGCATTATTTACATTTAATAACTATGGCTATGAAGTATCTCATAAACAAATCTTAATTTTATTCCTACTAATATGAACAAAAAGATGGTTCATAAAACAATACGCGAAATTGGCAAAATAATTTATTAGCGCGGGGCAAAATCGTCACACGGCAACCCCATTCATAAAAAATTTTATTGTTACGTTCACATGACGTAACAGCTTAAGAACCTTTTGCTGTATTCGAAGTCGCACCTTATTTTGAAAGAAATAGGATTTAATTTTTTTCGGAATTTTGTTGTTAGTTGTGTTACGCGTGTCTTTGGCTACGTCATTTGACTAACGATACCTTAATGTGGAGTGTTTAGTCGAGCTGGAATGGTTTTATTGTGCCGGAGTAATGTATCGGATAGTTTTAATTTTGGTTTATGACTGGTGTCATGCCCCTTCGGATTAACCCTTCAACAATGTATGCTTTTTTTAATTTATCGAATGTCATTTTCCATAAAATATTTTTAATATTACCATCTACCATAACATTATAAAGCTGAAGATTTTCTTTGTTTGTTTGAACGCGCTAATCTCAGGAACTACTGGTTCGATTTGATAAATTATTTTTGTGTTAGATAGTTTATTTAAAACCACAAGGGACAACTAGTTAAATATAAAAGCAGAGGTATTTAATAAATTATTGAGGCGTTGTGATATGATTTTTGAAAATACATCTAAAAAATTAAAAAGAAGAATAGTTAAGTTAGTTAATAAGAAAATATTGGTATGTAAAGATTTAGTTTTACTTACTTTTTGTTTTTTATAGTCCGTAAAAGGTTCAGGTTATATCACATCACGCTCACTCATAGAAGCGAAGCAGTAACCATAAACGCGAGTGATATCACGAGGGGCAGCTAGTTTTTAATATTTCCAAAGCATCGCTTATTTTTATTTATTTATTTTGAAACACCATCGGCATAATCACAAATCTCATAAAAATAAAAGAAACTTAATATTTAGTGCTGTGTGATACACCATTACAGGTATTTACAATTTTTACATCCTATAAAAAATACTAAAACTAAACACTACACTTTCACATTAAAAAAACACATTATAAAATAAAATTAAAATGAAAAAAAAAAACAATAAAATAAACCAATAAAAGAAATTACTATTCTAATAAATAAAAGAGAACAACAAGAATTGATTAGACTACTGCTACTAAATTAATTTAATCGCTTCTAAACGTCCTAAAATTTTTGGATGTGACTTTTTGCATTCGATTAGTCAGCCAGTTTTTTTATACATGTCGACTTATCCACATTCATCAATTTGCACAACTTTCTCTGTCACTTCGGTAATACATTCACATTGATTAGAACAAATCCTCTTTCCTTACAAAAATAAGTATTAGGCAGGCAATAACGCGTCCCCCAGTCAGATTAACCATTTTAACGCCATAAAGAACGACGGGCGCAGGTCACCGCGGGGTGCCATTGTATAGTTTTATTGGTCTCCGCAGACTCCCCGAGGTGGCGTCATTGTAGCTAGACGGCTATGGGATCTGCCCTACCAGCGCCAATGATACGCCATATTCACTAATTGCCATATTAGGATAGCTATAATGGGTATTGGTGTTAAAAATGTTTTCATAAATTGTTGGTGAATTTGTTGTTTGGTGCTAAGTTTTTAGTTTATCTTTGCGCCAATATTTTTACAATGTTAAAGTGTAAGTAATAATTGGTATATTACTAGCTTTAATAATACGATTATGTACATAAAATATAGTCGATAAACATCTAGTAATATAACTTTCAAATGGTCTTATAATTTTTTAAATAGTTTCAGCAGTTCCAAAATTTTCTTCAAAACCATAGAAATTTTATTCCATTAATTATTATTTTACGTTTCATTTAAAACTATATGAATTACCTACGCATTTGAAAAAAAAAATGATAACACTATTAGTTATAGAAGTCAATAATTAGTAAATGCAAATTTGAATTTAATCAACCATTTTCCTTAATATATCAATCAACCATATAATAAATACAATTTGTACATAATTCAATATATTTTAAAACGTAAATTAAATTTTAAATACTACACTTTATTAAATATTAAATCAAGTGAAAAATTCGTATTCATAAATGAGAATTGAACTGTGAACGAGTGTCGCCCTCGGCTACCGATATTGTTGTTCCCACATTGTTCGAGAGATTTTAATGTTACAATTATTTAATGACACTTGTGAAATTCGAGTTGTTTCACTAAATATGCTCTTAACGTACAATGGATTGAAAAATAATTAGATGTTTCATGGATAAAAATGTATTTGAAAATGAAATCCATTCTTCCATATTAATTTTATGAATACAAAAGTATGTCGTTCTATTCGTGAAGTTTTTAAACCGAAATCACTGAAATAATCTCATTCTCCACAGTCGTCCACAAAAGTCGCGACGCCAATTCCAGTCCATCATAATAATAAAAAACTAAAATCGTATCGTTTTCCGCATTACGCAAAAAAATTAGTATTTTTTTATTTTTTTGGTATTATTTAATATATGTATAATCTATATAATAGTATGTTTAAGTAAATAATAAGTCAAATATTTTTAATATTATATAGTATAAACAATTATCAAATTAGTCTATGACAATAAAGGGTTAAGTATAATCGGTTTTATTTTTCAATTTTAACATAAGTATAAAAATATTCTATTGTAACATCATTATCATAAAAATAATTATAATGAGGGTTAGTAGTAAGCGTACAACTATTTCAGCGAGTCGATCAAGAGCAGAGTGGCGCAGTGGAAGCGTGCTGGGCCCATAACCCAGAGGTCCGTGGATCGAAACCACGCTCTGCTAGAAACAATTTTTTGATTTATTTTACTTTTTTATTTTTAATATATATATATTTTTTTTATATACAAAAAAAGCTGTTTATGCAAACAAAAGTAGCGATTTTGATAAAGTTTTGAGTATTTATTTCAAAAAGTATTTTTTTTTTCAAAAGTATATTAAAAAAAATCTTTTTTTAGGTAAGCACCAATAAAGCTAATACTTTTCGACAAGACTTGTTAGGCAAACAAGCGCTCACTATAAAAAACTTATCAAAACTCGCTTATTACTTAACTCTCTTCGGTAAAATCTATATAACGAACCGGTGGTAGCTTCCTCATTATTCATTAATGCATTTTTTCATGTATTGACGATTCAAATTGCTAGTGAGAGCCTACTCGAATAAAGTATATTTTGATTTTGATTTAAGTATCATTATGGACCGGAGAACGAGTATACATAAGTATAGAAAATATGTATTTTCACGGTGACTGTACTGTCAGCGGTTATCCTACTTGGCATATTTTTACTATTGTTTGTGTGCCAAGTCCATAGTATTGTGCAATACATCATTATGTCGCACATATCCATCAACTTATATAATTGCTGGCAGATTTTTGTAGTACAATATCAGTATTATATGGACGTAGTTTAGCAGAAAGGACTCAATCCACGCTTTGGTCAAAAATGAGTTATATATACCAAAGAGGTCCTAAAGGTTGGTTCTTTCACTCAGCAAAAAAGATACGTGATACTACTACCATAAGTATGATTTTTTAATGACGCGAACCAACCCACATAAGGACGGGTATTTTCCTTCAAACCACTAAAACACTAGCAGAAACGGCTCAAACCAACATTTTTCCCAATAACTCGGAAATAAGTTGGTCTTTCTTACTGCAATTTGACTCATAAAATTGTTGTATATTTTGTCATTACGTGATTATAATTCAAAATATTCCAAATACTAAAGCATTGGAGCAATACACACCTAAACTTAACACCTCAATAACTCAGAAATAACATATTGTGGGTTGAGTCCTTACTGCTAAACTACGTCCATATATTTTTAGAAAATATTAGCTTTCGAATAATACTCATATAAGTATGTTTATATATATGCATATGATTGACAAAAATTGGAAAAAAAAAACAATTTTTTCATTGAGATAATTTCAACGAGCCCCAACACCTACCTAGACCTACATATAGATACCTACTTCTCAGGTAAGTTGGAGAGGAGTTTTGTATCCTGATTCCAGATGATGCTACAGTATCAGGTCAAGATGTATTTATACTAAAATTATAAAATTCGTTAAGGTTTACCCTTAAAAATATAACAAACAAAAAACAAACAGACATAGTTATTTTCATATTTCTAATATTAACATTAGTATTAAAATACAATAGCAAAGATGATCATTGGTGTTATTTTTAACCGCCTTAAAAAGCAAGTTCTGTGTTTGACACGTATGTAAGTATATTTAAGTTCGTGTGTCTTCAAATTGATTTGATTTGTATAGATTTCGTTATTGAAATGCATATTTTAGCGGATTATTTATAATGGATGTAAAGAATATCATCGGTGATAGACAATGGAGCTACGAGTAGCTCCTCAATAACTAACAGCAACTGATCTGCAATCGTGTGAACGCGACAGCTCCATTCGAAGTCTGTTAAATTTCTCCACGAAAACAATTATTTGGATGCTGATAAGCAATAATGTGTCAACCCACAAAAAGTCGTGTTCGGAGATATTGATGTATTCTGATAGTGCATCATGTATTTAACATTATTCAAAAACTGTTTATGTCAACTAAAGTAAATAAATACGGAAAAAAGTTCTTTAATTAAATGTTTCGAATATTGAACTGTGTGCCATATTTTGCAATACAAAATAATCTCATGTATTAGGAAAACATATTATTTGAAAAAAAAAAAATTATACCAATCTGCTTTTAATTCGCTATACATTTTATCAAAATAGAATAGAAAAGATAGATATACGTCTTCAAACATATTTGTTAAGAATTGGCTCGACATGTATAGACGCTATTTTCTCAAGATGAAGTCCGTGTGGCTTGACACATTACTGCTTATCAGCGTCAATTCGTACTCCCCTTACTTGTGGTACAGCGTCCTTAGCTTGTTTTAAGAGCGCATCCAACTGTACCGCGTTGTGTTTAAAAACAACCGACGGACAAACAGAGTGGTTTGTTTTATCATGGGATATTGATAATTTATAACACGTGCGAGCTCGTCGTGTTTTTTTTAAACGTCCGTCCGCTTTATTTTAACAGGGAAAATTGAATGGCGAAATTTTGTGATGAAATTGTGAAATGTTCACTGATTGGGTTGGACTAAGATTTAGTTAATAAATAATGATTTTTTTTGTCTAGTTTTGAAATTAGTATTATTTTAAAATTAATTCATTGTAAATGCACTAGTTACTGGTATCGGTTTTGTCTCAAATTCATCTTTTACTTACGAATATTTAATTTTTTGTTACATAGTTCTCTTTTTAATAATTTAAAACACAACAAAAAAATTGCCACATAAATGCAGTTTTGTATTTATGCGTTTATGCATGCCGCAATTAATTTTTATTTATATAGATTTTACAAATTGACAATACTGTTGGTTTGAATGATTGTTCTCTTCAATAAATAAAATAATGGAGTTATTGGAAGACTTAGAATAGATTCTCAAAAACAATGGTCTGTAGGCGGTATTATCACTGATAGTGTCCATAGACAAAACGGTATACAGGAGAATCGCTTAACATAACATAATAGACAGCATTGGCGTAAATAACTAACAAATTTTAACCGAAAACACGCAAACAAGTAATACATAACTAAAATACTCTATGTTAATTGTTATTCAACTTTCGACTTTAGTAATCGAAAATGCTAAAAATAAACACTGAAAACTAAGAGTTTCTGGCTATATAAATGAAAAGTTTTTACATCTACGAAAGCGTTACATTCTCCACTAACGCGCTGTCACCCTTACAACTTCATCACACACCCCCTGCACGCATTATTATGTAGATTCCAATTTTAAACCACTTGTTATCTAGTTAGCGACGAAAAATACCTAACTACGGGCCCCTAAATTAGCCTCCGGCTGCCAACTTCACCATACATAATCGATGGCAATTGACAAACGAAGCGTTCTTCTGTCAAATTCTAGTTTTCAGAGTAACAAAAGAGATGGCAACCCTAAAATTTGATGGAAAACCAATCTGTTCCTCAACTTTGGTTCTTATGTCTTTAGGATATGGTTGTGCAAATTGAGGCGAGGGTTTAGCAGTAAAATGGCAGGGCTGGCCTGGCTGTAGGTGCGTAATGGGGGTCTTGTTATGATAATCGCTGCCCTGAGGCCCAGCAAGGGCTGCCTGCTGCTGAGACCGTTCCGTGGAGTGGTCATCGATAGAAACCGTTATTTCGATTTGGGAATAATAAAAGATTTTGTGTTATTAATTTTATGATATCGTAATTTGAAAATAGAAAAATAGCGACAATATTGCGTTATGTATATAAAGGACGTTTAAGAATAAATATAAAGTGCAGTATTTCCTTGTCCTTCCTTTTTATGATTAGCTAAATGGTTTGCTAGATTTTGGACAGTATGATGAATAAATGTTTGTTAATTTTCACGGAAAAACTACTAAATTAATTTTGATGAAACTATATAGCTCACCCTAAAACTATCAACCTAAACATTTCTCAACGAACGGGCAATCTATTGCTAATATACCTTCGTATCAGACAGGTACAGGTAGTTCCTGATATTGAAGTAAACAATTCAGCCTTTTAACACCAGTACGAGTAATAATAAAATTGACATTCGTGATACATAATAATGAACACGATTCTCGTTCGTTTGATACTGTAACACGGAGTATCGATATCTTTAGCTTATCATTACGATTAGATTAAATGGAGTGACGAAAGAAATCCGATGACATTTTATGACAATAGATATGTAACGATCACTGTAATTTGACGTTAAAATCTATATATTGTATTGAAAATATTCTAAAAGAGTAACTATCGAGTTTCTTGCCGGTTCTTCTCGGTAGAATCTACGTTCCGAACAGGTGGTAGCTTCATTATTGATGTTTTTTCATGTATTTACGATTCAAAAGTACTCGTGAGAGCCTACTTATATAAAGCATTTTTCGATTTTGATTTTATACCCGTTTCAATCTTTGACAAGATTGTCAATTCACTGGTTTGCCCAAAAATACTATCTAATAAAATATAAAAGGTTAAAAGTAACCGTTAGTTTGTACGTTTATCTCCTCACCTAATATTATTTATAATTATGACTTTTTAAGGGAAATTGTTTACAAAATACTAATAAATACATACATTAATTGATATTAAAGTAAATCGTAAGGTTTAGCTTGTCTTTTGTTGGTCCTTTTAAGTGACACAATCAGATAGTGCAATAACATCGGATGTGTATTTTGATTTCCAAAACAGCAGAATTGATTCCTTCTTAGGAGAATTAAAAATAATAATAATGATGCAGTTCAAATGATCACTAAAATGTACGTTCAGATTCCATCCATAAAAAATTTCACCTGTATAGATTTTATACAAGTAATTTTTGTGAAAAAAAGCTGCCAAGAAAGACCAGTTAGGACTTAACTATAAATCCATATCGCTTATCAATCAATATTTTAATAACTTGATTAACTCCTTTGACTTTGTTCACTATTTTTAATTATCATTAATCTAATCACCTGCTTATTTAATCAAATAAGGTAAAACCAGATTTCTTTTGTCAATTATATTTTTCGAATAGTTTTTATTTCAACTATATTATTATTTAAATCCTAATCCATCAATCATGCCGAAATGATAAAATGTACTTCATTTGAATTAACTTTTACTAGACTTTCAATTCGTCATGTTGTGAATCTAATTGACAGTTCTTCGTAATACGAGCAGCTGCTTAATGGAAACACAATTAAATACTTATATTAAAAAAAAAAACTATAATCACTCGAATATAAAACTTCCTTTAAGGTAGTTTAATAAAAAGGTAAATTTAAATTTAGTGTGTACGTTAGTATTTTGTTGTTTAGTTTAGCGTTATTGAAACTACTGATTTGAAAAATAATTTCTATGGACTATATAACATCACGCTACGATTCATTGTTTTTTGTAGAAGCGAATGGCCAAGTCTGGAACAATACATCATCACTTATCAGAAGTTGCACTATATTAGTGATCAGATTAGGCAATAATATAGGTGTATTTTTTACAAAATCAACGGGTTTGATTCCCAGCTATGTAAATTCACTTTTCAAATAAAACTTTAAGTAATGTAAAAACAGTACTATATTATTTTTACTTCCAACCTGAGATATATCTGTGTCTGTCTATGGCATCGTATCTCCCTAAATGATGGACCTGGATGGATGGATAATTGTCTAATCGACTTGAAATTTACTATACTGTGAATGATATAAAACTTTCATCGTCTGCAGTATTATCAGAATACTCAAATCCATACCGGAAGTATTTGTTGGGCCTCGTCTAAGTGATCTCATTGTCTGAGTTTTTGTAATATTTTTAATTTAAAATTTATTATTTGGCCGCCTGGCACTGTCGCCTACGTCGCCTAATCTACGAAAAAACTTATAATTTAAAAAAAAATCAATCTGAACGCATGTTGCAGAGTACGAGTTAAGTAAGTACTAGGTAGTATTTATACACCTTGAAAAAGTATTTATATATCAAAAATTCAATTAATAAATAACGCAATTCGTTACTAATTTCCAAATATACGGAGTATATAATCGTTATGATATCCTAATAATGATCTCGGGGCTAATGAAGCGGCACAACTGGGCGGAAAATTTTCCATCATTAGCGTTTCACCCTTCGGTTAGAGATTGACTGGCGACTGCACCAGAGCTGATAATTAAATTCTAATCTACTTACCCTTATTAATCTATATTGGAATGCTTAGGAAAGGGCTGCAATTTTTTAAAGTGCTTTTTAAAAGTCTTTTTTCTCTTACAAGCTTATTTATACTGTACGAGACCAAGATTGTATTATGGACTATCTGCCATCTGCGGTTTAACTCAGGTTTATGGGTCCTGCTTCCCTTAAATGAATCGTCATGTAATATAATCTATAATCTTAGTCATTAAATGAACTATATACAATCCAAAAATGATTTATAACATCGATCAGTAGTTTCAGAGATTACCCACATATACAAACATACAAACAAAATTTCCCTCCTTATAATATTGATATGAGATTGTATTCAAGATAAACGCTTGAGAAATTATAAAAAGGCGGTTATATTGTGTGGCTTTTTGATAAAAATAAATTGAATTATAATCCGAAACAAGTAAATTAAAAAGTAAAAAATAATTATATTCTACAACATTTTGAAGTCGGTATAACATTCGAAACCGGTGTCGATTAAGTAAAGCATTTTACATGTTATAAAGAAAATACATACAGCCGAACATAGTACCTTCTTTTTCGAATATAAAAATAGAACTAACAGGTATAATAAAAGCTATACTTGTTAATTCTATTTCGTGGTTACTCAACTATTTAACTGCCGACCAAAAAGAGGGGTGTCATAAGTTTGACGTGTGGGTTCATGTTTGTCTGTGTCCTCTTAGCTCCGTAACGAGTCAAACGATTTTTTTTTATTTAAAAGGTAATGTTATTGGGATAGTAATTTATGAAGATTTGACTAAACATTTGAAGGTTATCAGCTCTTTATGGTTGTTGTAAGGATCTTAGCAAGTTCTACTGGTCTGAGTTTCGATGTTTACTATACTGTGACTTCAATAATATTAAAATAACACAATTACGTAGCCTGGACCTGATGCTGCAGCATCATCTGGAATCAGCGGGATATACTCCTCACCAACTTACACAAGAATTATCGTGATCTCGTTGAAACGGTCCCATTGAACAAATTGTTGGTTTTTTTTTTAATTTTCAATTTTAGCCAATTATTAAAGGTCGGCCCATATCCACCGAGATAATCTAAAGATTCGGGCGTTTAGGCGTTTTAATGTTGTGGTGGAATAAAAACGTTCTCAAATACATCAAAACATTACTCTCACTTTAGTGTAATCCTCGTAAGAGACGTGAAATTAGTGGATTAAACGTTTATATAGGACCAGAAATTAGATTTTACTGAAAAGTGAAATTAAACAGATAAACTAATAAGTTTTCTTAGTGAAGCCTACATTCCGAAAACAAAAACTTAATGTGTAACTAACATAAAAGACACACTTATCAATTAACTACATAATCACATATATATTTTTAATTTAAACGTGACATTTATAGAGTAACCTATTAACTTAATAATGTGTGCATTGTTGTACCAAGACACGATTTGAGATGCACTTGCGCACAACCTGTAGTTTTAAGTGTCCAATTTAAAAATAATATATCCAATTTCGTATTTTAATAAAACCTCCGTTATCTTAATAGCCAATTGAGCATCAAAAATGTTACCCACATACACAATGGACTTAACTAAAACTAGGACAAAGGCGCCCTGCCATGTCACGTCCACACATGACGCACTCGAATGCCATTCCTGAACCTCGACGAGGTCATTCACTACATGCTACTAAACACAGCTCCTTCATTACGATTCAACATCGAATTAAGCCCCGTGTCACATCAAAGTACAGCCTTATCTTAAAGCACTGCCTTTGTTTACTTACGTTCGTACACGCGATCGCGCCGTCTCCCTCTATCCGTTGTCTCTGTCACATTTTGACAGATCGCTGTGCCACGTGACGCGTCACGTCACGTCACTCGTCACAGTTTATCGCCTCACGTGATTGAAACGATCGCGTCCGGCACGATATGCGATTATGAAACGCGATTGTCAAGTTTCGGCCGGTCATAACGGCTCGAGCAGCGAGTTGGCTGAAAGACGTGGCCGCACTGGCTGGAGCGAGCTCCTCTCGCTCGTTCGACTAAATTTTCAATTCAAACAGGGTCTTTATAAGGGTAGTGACGCTGTACAAAATTTACATATCGACGTAATAAAGCAAGCCGGCGCCCGATTTAAATTCGGCGAACGTTCCGCCGGATCTCGTGCCGGGAAAAGTTTTCTAGTAATGAAAAATCTTTGTTACGATTAATATGAATAGTCGCCGTGGATTTTATTTCGAGAGGACTGCTGTTTGAACTTGATTTATTGCGATTGTTGGATGTAATATGAAAACGTTATTAATGCTAAAATGGAAGTCATAAAAAACTATATTCATGCAAATTATCTGTTTTATTTTCAAGTCTAAACTTCATATTTTCGATTGATATTACATTTGTCTTTGACCTGCTTCAAGACGATTTATGTTATTCCTTTGTTTGTAGTCGTAGATATAAAGTAGCTTCTTAAATTAAAAACTTTATAAAAGTAATAATTCATATCGCTGCTAGCGGTATAATTTCGAAAAAAATTAACAAAATAGGATACACACTATAAAACTTTTCCAATTTAATTATTAAATAACAATAACATTTATTAACAAAAATAATTAATTGAAACTATAAACGAATTGTGAATAGAATGTCTCCATAAACGAATATACCTTGGTTCTACTATTAAGTTAAGACTTGTTTAATTTTAGTACATTAATATATTTACTAAATAGTTTATATTATATATAATTTATATCTATCAATGAAGATTAATAGTAGCTATTTAATTTACACTTATTAGCTATATAATAATATAAAGCATTTATACACGTTAAATTTGTTTGGTTGTTTGTCTGTTACTGATAATCGCAAAAAAATGCAGGATGATTTTATGGAATTTTGACCTTAACTTTTTAAAATGTTTTGGAAATGATACTAATATATAAATAAGTTTATGTAAATTTCTCTTCAGTGCTTTTCTAAGCCATTGAGATTATATGTAGCGTGTTAAGGAGAAAGTGTTATAGCTTAATTCGCCACACTGCTCTACTGCCAATTGGAAGTATTATTGCGTCAAACACATGCAGATCTGTATGGGAATAAATGTGTTTTAAAAGTTTAAGTTAATATTTAATAAAATACAAACTGAATTTGTATTTGTGTTGGTTAATTTAAGTTCTTCTTAAATGTTAATGGTGATCACCCGAGTTAGAATCAGCTACCAACGGTTAGGTTATTCTATAAATTGAGCTATTACTATCAAAGATTATTTCACATAAAATTAGGATATTCATTTTCAAAAAAATTCTTTCTCTTTTTCACTTTTTAATTTTTTTGTAGAGAAATCGATTGCGAAAATGCTTATAGACACGCCGATCTAGCATTGCATATTCTATAGTCAGCTAATATTATAGCACTAGCTACCCTCGCAGTTTCACTCGCATTTATGGTCACTGCTTCGCTCCTGTGAGTCGTAGCGTGATATAGTATATTTTGCGGATGGAGGTGCTCACTAAGATTTTGCAAACTTCGACCCCTAAGGGGGTAAAATAGGGGTTGGAAGTTTGTATGAAAGTGTTATTAAGCGCGAGAGAAACCGCGAGGGGCCGCTAGTAGATTACAAGCTTATTAAGTGAAGCTGCGTGTAACCAGTAGTATACTGTATTATCATAATCATATAACATACAGACCTCGTAATAAATCCAATGTTTATACAAAAAAGACCAAGTTATTGATTGCCAGCGGACCGTTTATGTAAATGCGTAATTATCGTAATTCTACTCTAAGTTGCACATATTAATAGACTCGACCATCAATATTCATGTTTTGTTTATCGCATCGAGTTGTCTTTTCGATAATATTTATGTTTATAATTATTACTGGATATTTACACGTGGCTAAGTACTAGTAATATTATTCTTTTGATACATATATTTTAATCTTTAAAAGGTGATCTCCATGAAATGGACAGATAGCAATATTGTAAGAAAAATTGTAAGGAGTAGAAAAATTTATACGAAGTGTATTTTTGCTTTGTTCGGTCACGTGGTAGTTTGTGTAATATAGACAAAAAATAACTTGAGTCAATTTATATTTAAAAATAAATAAATATAAACAATTTATTTTTCTTTACATAGACATTGTTTTCAAATGTGACTATGCTCTGTATATTCACCGTGTTTAAAAGTATTTGTATTTATCCAGGATATCTATCAGCTGTAGGTACCGATTCTGATATTCACTTATATCTATAAAGCCATATCATCGTATACAAATGCAATCACAAACTTATCGCATTATTTTATCATTAACTTAAATAATTTTAGTTTTAACACAAAGTGCTCGTAAACATCTACTGGGGTAACGTGTATTTAGATTTAATTTTATATCAATATATTTAAATAACCCTTCAATATAACAATGATGTAGTGAGTTAAAATTGAAACAGACGCGAATTACGTTAGACAAGCGAGCGTTGATCGAGGCCTGCCGTTTGCGGCCAGTATCGATCCCCGCCGCCCCAACTTTGTTGACAAAGGCAGGTTCTTAAGCCAAATGAGATGCACCCCAAAGAATATTATGGGCAGACTTCCCACTATCGCTAGATATATTGAGATCCGCGGCCCTATATCTGTATTGATCTTTTAACTGAACGCCACTGGGTTGCAACGCAAACAATTCCCTTTAAAAAGATTAAGTGCTGTCTTATAATGCCGTTATTATAGATTAACGTCTTATTCGTCACGGCTTGCGTGACAGGAATAGTTTTCGGGGTACTTTTTTATCTGTCGAAATAGTTTAGAACTGTATCATATAACGCACATAAAGGCTTAAAAGTAATGCGTAAAAAGTTTCTCATATAAAGGTTTTATTTTGTGACGGACAAAAGTACCCCTTATGCGCAGGTAATTTGTGACTTAGTGTAATTTTTAAAAGCCTTACTACAAAAGATTTAAACAGACATTAAACGTGTTTAAAAAACTTCCGTACTACAAATCCGCGTCTAAGCACAGTTTTGAGTTAAACATGCTTTAGATATAGATTAACGTACGTGTAAATCAGTTTAATAGATGTCTAAAAACTATTTCAGCCGTCAAATGTAACGTATAACATTTTATCAATAAGTTTTTATATGAGCTTATTCGCTGTTAAGCAATTTAGATGATATTTTAAGCCATGTTTAATTTTTAAACACTTTAGCTAGACACGTGTCGAACATGGTTTTAATGCGTCTTTTGTAATATGGCAGTTAGTGTCTTTATGAATTTGAGGAATAGTTTATTAGAAAAACATAAAATACCAGTACTCCTAACAAGTATCAAGTATACTCCAATCAAGTGTTTCTATCGATTTTTTATATATTTTATATTTTAGGCTCTGTTACTCTGAATCATGTAAAGATTTTGAAAAATACATATATCACTGTTTTCCGAGAATATCTATGTGATTCAAACATACTCTCAAATTGCACTAAGTAACTATGCTAAACGATCATAAGTCATATTTTAGCGTGTACAGAGTCGCAACGATGAACTTTCCTTCATCAGTAAAGTCAAACCGTCAATGATTCATTTTTATTTTGCACTAAAGTATTTATAAAGAAAAATGCCATTCTCTAAAATAGATCATATTTAGTTCTGTTGTTATCCCTTGAACCAGTTAAATGGTCGATGCATTTGGAAGTTATCTTTTTCTATACTATAATATAATCAAGCTGAAGAGTTTGTTTGTTTGAACGCGCTGAGCTCAGGAACTAATGGTTCTAATTGAAAAATTCTTGAAATAAAACTATTTTAAACGGATTTAAATCGCGTATATTAATTATTTTTATCATCCCGACGTTTCGAGCACTTTGCAGCGTTCAACTACCGCCAACGGTTTCTTAGATGGTATTGGTTGTAAATAATATTTTCTAAAACCTCAAATAGACAAATGTCACCTTAGTCTACCCGTGACCACGAACGCTGCAAAGTGCTCGAAACGTCGGGATGATAAAAATAATTAATATACGCGATTTAAATCCGTTTAAAATAGTTTTATTTCAATGAATAATAATCGCGAAAATCAAAGAAAACGATATTAAAAATTCTTATTGTGTTAGATAGTTTATTTATTGAAGAAGGCTATAAGCTATAATACATCACGCTACGACTCATAGGAGAAGAGCAGTAACCACAAGTGAGTGTGAAACCGCGAGGGGCAGCTAGTAGTGAAATATATACATACCCCCCACACACCAACATAAATGTAAAAATACAACACCTCTTTTTGTGTAGTTATGTAAAGTGATTCACGATATAGATTCTTAAACGTGTCGAGTCTTATAAGTTATTTGACGATTAAGAAGTCTTATAAGATTAAAGCAAGCCAGACATAGTTAATGTGTTTGTTTGTGCATTAAGAAGTATGTTTTATGTTAAAGTTTATTAAATTTGTTATCACCCGACTTACTCAGAAGGAGAGTAACGTTTTTTATTCGCATGTATGTATATCAGTTACAGTGTGACTACCAAATATGTATGTTCGCGGGTATACACGTGTGCCCATTAAATTGTAATATCCTATAGGCCGAACATCTTGACAGATTTTGTAGTGTATTGTTATAAGATTCATGTTCTCTCCTGGAATGTCATAAGTCAACTACGTAAGCGTCAATCAATCGGGCGAGATCTCTCCCTGCGAGCAGTCGTGTCGGCGATGCTCCGCAGGGAATCGGCGTGGGAGGCCGTAGTCTCCTTCTGTGAGACCGTCATGGTCCAGAAGGAGATAGCAGGGCGGGCCCGGGAGAGGGCCGATCCCGCTCGACGAGGACGACCGAGGCGTCGTCCTTCCGGCCTCCTAGCCCCAGTGCCCGGGGCAGAATAAATAGGGCGCGCCCTTGGGCCGTGGGTGCGTGAGATGGGGGTCCCACGCATCCGTTTTCATACGGCCCCGAGGAGGACGGCAGCCGGGATGGCCTCGAACTGCCGTACGCACCAGCGAGGGGTGCGGGGAGGGCAAGATTAGACTTTGCCCTCCTGGCACGAGCTCCGCCAGCCACGAGCGGAGCGTCGCACGGGAGGGGCAGCGGATGCGCATGCGCAAGCGATCCCGCGGCCTCTCCATTTCCGTGCTGAGAAAGGCCATCGCAGGGGTTTTAGTGGGTATAAATCGCCACATAACCCGATCTCCCCCCCAGGAATCGGGTATCTTTTCGAAGATTTCCCCTGCGAAAAAAAAAAAAAAAAAAAAAAAAAAAAAAAAAAAAAAAAAAAAAAAAAAAAAAAAAAAAAAAAAAGCGTCAATCAATAAAACGTAGTGTAACGTAGTCAGTGTAGTGTACGTCAGAACCTATGATATGGACGTAAACTGTTAAAATTGACTATCCGTTGTGAGCTCTTGTAGCCTGAAAAGTTTGACCGATTTTAAAGTGGGAAGGGATTAGGCAGTTGAGTTTATATTTTTTTGTTAATTGTTTTAATTTTGTTACTTATAGTGGTATTGATTTTTACAATTCCCTCCACGTATTAAAGTACTGTTATAGTTTTATCAATAAGGAGAGCCGTGTTATTGTTTCGAGTCTTGGCGATGAATCATAGAACTTATGTCATGAGCAGTCTGTGCCAAGTTCTTTTCTTATAAGTAGGTAATAAACTTGATATTGTTATTACCACAGTTTGCACTAATTTATTTGTAAACAACTGTTCTACACAAAACGTTTCTAAAAATATTCTTTAGGAGCGTTTTGTGTAGAATATACTCTATGTTTATAATTCGATTTGTGAAAGAATTTGGTTTATACAACAAAAAAAATCCTATATGGACACTGCAAGAGTTCCTTGTAAAAATGAGGAAAATGGGGAAAAAATAGTCGATTGTAATTAAAAAGGCATAATTATGTTAAATCAGTCGGAATTATGAGCCGAGGTGGCCTAGTGGTTAGAACACGTCGATCTTTACCGATGATCACGGGTTCAAACCCCGGCTAGCACCGCTTATTTTTCAAGTGCTAAATTTGTGTTGTAATTCATTTTGAGCTCGGCGGTGAAGGAAAACATCGTGAGGAAACCTACATGTGTCGGGAGAAATTCTGACACGTGTATATCCGCCAACCCGCAGTGGAGCAGCGTGGTGGATAAGCTCTAAACCTTCGTCTTAATAGGAGAGGAGGCCTTAGCCCTGCAGTGGGACATATACAGGCTGTAACTTTACTTTTTTTTTACTAAGTCGTAAATACGAAATTTAAACAAATTTTAGGTTAGTCAAATATGACTAATTCAAATTTTCTTGTTAATTGTAAGACGACAATTACACTTATAACTTTTGCTCTCAAACTTTTATAAACATTTACATAAGTTGTTTGTTATTGTTTTAAACTAAAAAGAATTTACCGTCAGTATATTTATTTTTGTCAACAACAGCTTTCGTAAGGCTATCCAGGTAACTGGTACCAGGTTACGGAGTTGTTTTATGTCAATTACAAGAGTGAAATTTAGAAATACGAGAACCACTCTCGCCAAATAGTACTATTTGCTTTTAGCTAGTTAAGTACATATTGATTTATTGTTAAACAAAAAATATTTTTTATAGCTATTATAAACTACACAACGAATGTTATTTTGTACAAACAAAACCGCGGACAAAATATTGTAATTGTATTATAAGACTCGACTACATCCGTATGTCATAATTGAAAACGCCACTTAAACGCGAATGTGAATGAACTAACTAAGAAAAAATCCAGAATTAAGACAGACTTGCATTACCGATAAACACTACTCAAATGCTTAAAATAAGTTAAAGTTAAAAGCGCATTGCCGGTTTTTGCGATTCGAATAATTAATTGTAATTTTATTCAACAGATGTAATATTCTTTGAAAAACAAAACAAAACAACTTCATTTAGTAATAATAATCTTTTTACGAACGCAACGAGTAATTATAAACGATATATCAAACTGATAGGCACGTGAACGCAATATCGATGTTCGCGCCGCGAATGTTTTTCATAAGCGCAGTTTAATACGCCCGAATAAATTCCCGCCCGAGGCAATGTTTATCTTTATTTATTTACGTGTTAGCGAATACATTGCTATAATGCATCTCTTTGATCCGTCCGCATGCAAACACCCAGTGTTCCCACTGTCCCCCGAACATGCAAATTCGCCAAACAAAAACAAGGGTGTCCATAATGCTCTTAATGCTCGAAACGCCATTAATATTTGAAATCAACTACACAAAAATATTCAAATCGAAGCCACTTAAGCTAAGCTGTGTGAGGCCTTCGCTGTTTTATCTCTCGCGCGTCCTCTGGATGTGGCGCTGATTCTTTTTCACAGATTAAAATCAGATCATCTAAAAATATTAGAACTAATTTTTTAAATGAAACGTAATTTGCTATGTTTTTACGTATTTCAAAGTGCTAAACCGTTTTACATACAGAGAAAAGTCGAATTCCCGCTGTCACTGGCTAGGGCCGATTAAAATCTATTAGTGCCACCACGAAAGGGGAGTGCTCATTAATATTCACATCACGCACGATTCGTATACGCAAACGTGTAATCTTTTTATCGTCGCGTCTGGCCGTCGGGCGTGCCGCGGACAAAGCGGAACATCGATAGTCGATGAAACGTCACACGCATCACTAAGCTGACGTCCCACTGACCTCTATGCCGTTACGATCGCGACACCGGCAAGACTTCTTAACGTCTTGTTTTTACCCGACTGCGAGACACAAGGAAGGGTAAAATTTTTATTGGTCTGTGTATGTATGTATGGGTTTGTACCTTTATGGCACTTTTTAGACCAAACGTGAGTTGGTTTTGATAAATCAGTCGCCACTTGATTTGTCATAACGGAGCGAATTTCATAAAAAAGTATATAAATTTTGTAAAATCAAAATGGTCGATTTTGTACGCTATAAAAGAAGTGTGTTGAGTGGGTATCGTTGAATAGGTATTTAATAGTCATTTTAGGTTTTTTATATCATTTTTCAATCAGAACTACCGTTTACAATCTATGTATATCGATTTTAAATTGGTTAATAACCATTCTCTATGGTCTTATTATGCAGTTGACTTCGCACATAAAAAAATCACTTGCCTTATTATATTAGTATGGATGTTCTTTTTGCATAATATAATGCATATCGTTATATATGTGGATGCAGAAAAGCAATAATCAAATTCGGAGATACTGATATATTCTGATCATGCGATACGTATTTAACATTGTACAAAAATTATTCCAATCATCTAACTAAATAAGTACGAAAAAAAACTTTGTTAATATGTTTCGAATATTGTAGTGTGTTTGACAACCTTATAATTAGATAAAATTTTTTATTATATCAATTTGCTTTTAATTCTAATGAATTTGAAATTTTTATTTAAATAGAACAGAAAAGGTGGATATAGATATACGTCTTCAAACTAATTTACTAAGAATAGGTTTAACATGTGTGACCTCATTTTTCTTAAAATAAGGTCCGTGTGGCTTGGACACAGTATTGTTAGCGTCCATATGTATTATAATAAACATTATATTATTATTAATTAAAAACAATAGAATTAATTATTCCATTTCGAATAATTCGATAGGCGTACATTCGCAAATTGCGATCCCGGCGTAATTGTGAAAGTTGTCGCGGGATCGGCCATACAAATCCCGGTTTACGGGATTGGGATCTTAGCGCACGCCTAACTTACCTCTCTGCTTACACTGTGTATGCTGTTTACTAGATCTGCAGGTAAGAAAGGCGTTTAGACTTTACGATTTTTGCTTTATAGTGACGACAACGACGACGATATTTTTACCCAATTGCGCAATGTAAGGGAGGGTAATGTGTTTATCTGTCGCTCTATGTATGTGGGTTTGTACTTTTGTGGCACTATTTGATCAAATGCGGTGGCCGATTTTGATAAATGACACGTTGTTTGATACTTCATAACGGCGCTTATGTCATAGAAGATATAATGATTTTGATTGGAAAAATCAAAATGGCCGATTTTGGACGCCATAATGAGAAAAAGAAAGTAATGAAAATCTACGAACTGTGTTACATGGGGTATTGTTGAATAGGTATTTAAAATCATTTTAATTTTTTTATAATCATTAATCAATTTTTCAATCAGAATTTTCGTTTAGAATCTATAACGATTTAAAGTTTGGTAAAATTTGGTAACGATTCTTTATGGTCTTGTTACATACTAGCGTTTCTTATTTTTTCAATTAATTACTTGTTAAGAAGATTTAAATATTGTATTATTCAACTAGTTAGTCCGAGCTTCATCCGGGTACTTTCATTTCCTATTTCATCCCATTCATGTGTTTTTGTAGTCTATGTTTTTCTCCGATGTGTTCATATTGAAGATTTAATGGAATCGGCGTTACTTTTCTGAATTTCATGATAAATAATCACAAAATTATTATGCTGTAATCTTCGAAACATTTTTTTACACAACACAAGCCGACAAGCACAGTCCTTCCACATATGCCAATGCACAAGCAGGCAAAAATCAATATCACAAGACACCACAAAGACACTCTACGTACGTTTCTCTCCGACATTTCCGATATTTCGCCGACTGTAGCAAAATAACTTTGTGATTATGTATTAACATTAGTTCAGCGGTTTAAGCGTTAAAACGTAAACGTCGGCGTAGAATTTTTTATTTTATTTTTACGACAAGCATCCTTGTATTGTCTAAATTTTATCTATACCCAACTACACCAAAATTGGCTTAGCGGTTTAGGCTAGACATAGACGCAGACAATTAGACAACAGTTATTTTCACATATCAGTACGGAAGTAGATTTTTAATGAATACCCCGAAACAATTGAGTACACTTTATCTATATATACATATATAAAAGCGAAAGGTCACTGACTCACTTATCACGAAATCTTAGAACTACAAGTGCTAGGAGTTTCAAATTTTCCATGGGGTTCTTTTTAGGTGCTAAGTAAGACGTGATTTTGCAAAATTCAACACCGAAGTAGGTAAAAGTGGGTTAAAATTTTGTATGGAAGCCTTAGTTGAGCGGGAGTGAACCCGCGGGGGCTGTACCTAATAAAAATTTGCCCTATTCGGTATTTATATCCATTTAAAGGCGAAAACTTACATTCAGATATAAAAAAAAAGTCAACTTACAAACCAATCTGCATGGTAATTATGCGGAACTGTCGCTGTATTTTGAAAGTTGGAATCTGATTTTACTACTAAAACCAAAAAAAAATCAGCTGCCAAAATCTGTCGCATTATTTCCCCGTAATTAGCCTGACAAAACTCAAAAATAATTTTTAACATAAAGGTACCTGCCGTGTAGATTTATTTAACACTTCCAAGACGTTCCGTGCGAGTTTAATTGAATCAAGTGTCGTGGGTTGTAAACGCAGTGGAAGTCGAGCTCAAATAGAATAACTTAGAGCCGAAAACTCGATTAGTCTCCAGCTCCGAGCGACTTATACGATATACGGGGTAGACTCGGCAGCTATGTGATAAATATGAATACGTTACCTCCGTTACAAACTGGTGTATTAAACGTTATGCTTCATTAACTGGGTCTAGCCGCGAGTTTGCTTGTGTAGTCTAGGATGTAGAAAAATTGTGGGTAAAATCAGGGGGCTAATTCAAAAAATATAAACATTTCTCGCACACTACACTTTAAATATAAAGAAAAAGTATATATGCGCGTGTGTGTTAAATACATGATAGTGTGTGTAATGTTTTTTTTTTAATTGATTTAATGTATTTTTGAACATTATTAAAAAAATGTTAGCATTCTGTCCTTCCATATATAAACTATAAGTGTACAAGATATCATAGTGACTCTGTTATTTACATGGGAACATTATTAAGGCATAACATTTTTACATAGTATAAACAAAGTCATATACGACATATGCATCTTATAATAGTGACAACCCAACACTTTTAAAGATTTGTAATATGATGTCGTAAAAAAATAAGAACACTCGTGTGAAGTCGGCGCGGCACTTTATAAACTGTAACTATACTGTAGCGCCCGTACGAGTAGACGGGTAAACCCAATAGACGAAATTAGGCTCCTTGATTATGTCTGTATTTTCATCACATACTCTTGAAACAACTTATAATAGATAGGTAACAATTCCAAAGATAATAAATAAGTCCCTTAATCGTGTTCGTTCGCTATTGTGGTGACGTCACAATACGCAAGATTTTCCCACAACACGGTCAGGAAGGAAGGGCGGTCCGCCGGACACATCCCTTCAGCGTCCTTATCCGTCCACATGTTACAAATGTTTACACCGTGTCTACATTATACTTATATATTATTTTCTATGTCTCCGCTATGACTAGCTTATCAAATATATAAGAAATAATATTTATGTGTTTTTTTTTTAAATAATAATAGTTAGCAAACGAGCAGGCGAACGATTTTTACGCATTTACCTCTGATATTGATTATTACGGCTCCTCTGGATACTGGCTACGCATTTATGGCTCCATAATAAGAAATAAGCGACGAAAGGACATAAGGAAAGGAATGATGGTGGGGATTAGGCTTCCGGCTCTCTCACTCAGAAGTGAGTGAGTTAGGTATTGCCCCGGCTGAGCCAGCCCGTGTACGAGCTGTGGTAAGTGAGTTACAACTAAGCTTCATCTCAGTGATATTCGTAATATATGTACATATACAGTTTATCTTTTTACAATATAACTATGACAACTTGTTGTTTGCACTTTCTAGTCGCTTTATATAAGTATACAATTAATTTCCAGTAGATGACGTATGTAATATGTCGGTCAGACAGAAAAATAAGTCTTAAATGGTCATCTAACATAACACAATCTATTGTTTATAGGACTGATATGCAGGTGAACTGGACAGTGTCTAGGGTTAAATTGTTTATTGTTACAAGAGTTGAAAAATAGAGATCAATGAATCTACTATTCTCTTCTGTCTCACTATTCACTTCTAAATTTTTTGAGACTGCAAGCAAAAGCTACGGTTAACAGGAAATGAGCGGTAACCATAATTGTCAATCAATAAACTAAATTCAGAATAGTTGTTCGCGAGTTCGCTTTTAAAGCACAAACGTTGAGTTTTATATTAATTCATATCTAATCAAAGTCTAAAAACTAAATTTCACGCTTCTACCATCATTTTCATACAAATTTTCAACCCCTTACAGACTTTTTTCACATTAAAAAGTATGTCCTATCTCAGGCTTTAGACTAAATTTGTATCAAATTTCACTTAAATCGGTTCAGTAGTTTAGGCGTGACTGCGTAACACACAGACATACACACACACACACAGTGACACACAGACAGTTACTTTCAGATTTCCAAGGATAATTAACCAAGTCACAGTAATTCGTTTTAAATAGCATCGAAATCTTCACAATTTTCTTTCCACATCCTCAGTCACGAGATGGCTGTCGGTATCAACAAGTAAAGCCGAGTGTACACAGAGGGCCCAGCTCGTAGATTGATAACGCGTGCCCATTGACATGGACCCCAGTAATCACATGATCACTCCATGTTTTCTGAGGTTTTCTTACGGAAGGGCGTCGGGCGATTACCGTTAGTGATAAGGCGGAAACAATTTGAACCATCAGCTGTGTTTTTGTCGAGATCAGCGTATATTTTATCTTATACTACTACTGTTTAAACGTCTGACCAGAGGCGTGTTTTAAGGATTCCTTTATGTACGTGAGTTGGTATTTCTTATGACTGTAATCTTTAAAATCGTTATGTGGTTTTAATGTGAGTGATCTCACTAAGATTCTTACTTTATTATGTAGGCAAAGCTAAGGTGTATAACCTTTAGGTTATACTATAAGATATGTTGTGGGTATTTGAATATTTGTTGAAGAATTTTGTTAAAAAATCTATATAGTTATTTATAAATAAAAGACCTGTATTGCGCTTCTAAAAATAAAAAAAATAACGTTACGCAAATAAATGAACAAATCAAACTAACTAGAATAAATATTACATAAACAAAATTTAGATATAACAAATTCCTTTCAAGACAAAGCCCTGAAATCAGCGATAATAAAAGGCAACAGTAGAACCAATCCATGCCAGCTAAGCCAATAGTTTCCCGATATCAAAGATCACTCATAAACCGGCTCGTAACTGCGGAACCTTTCGGAACTTTCCAGAATCCGAAGAGGGCCAGTTAAAAGACCGTAAAGGATAAGAATGGGGGTTAGGGCGATGTGTCAACAGATAGGGCCATCTACTGCTAAATGCACTAACTATTTTTCCACCCGTGACTGTCCTTTTGTGTTGGGTTAGTACGGAAGGGGCGTTTTAATGGGAAATTCATCTTAACGATTCTTAAAGATGTTTTTATTGTTTCTTTTGTAGTTTTTAATATTGTTTTTATATTGAATTATTAGGCGCCTAATTGTTTTAATCTTTAACTATATAAACATACGATATTCTTTGATACATTTCGATATTTTTTTCTAAGGTTGCATCTTTTGCAGTACGATTGTAATGCGAAATTAAAATAATATCAAAGTAAAGAAAATTAATGTTAATATGGCATGATCATGTCATCTTTTCACGCTTAAACTGCTTAAGAAAAATGTTTTTATGACTTTTGGTATAAAGATGGATTAGATCATGGACATTATGACGATAATCTGAAAGTGTATACCCTTTCGAATAAAGAATTTTCTTAATTGGTTAAGAAATTATGATATTCTTAAAGAACAAACATTAAAAGTGAACTACCAATTGAGAATCTTCTCCATTTTTAACCAGCAGTTATCTAAATTGCATGCGTCGCGACTTTATCGTGAAGATATGAGAAATCGATAATACTTTTAGATATAGTAAAATTATTTTGAGCTGTTACCAATTTCACACACAATTGTTTCTAAACATATTTCATATACACAGTACTTATTGTTTTATCATATGATTTTATGTAATCTAGTTTTTAATAAAGCTCATTCCATACATGCACATGTGGGCAGTTCAAAGGATATTAGGTAAAGTCGCCCTCGGACTGAAGACCGCTACAAATAACAAAGAGTCTCGGTCATTTACACGACACTATTATCTAATGGGGCTGATTAGGGGAAGATTATAGCATAAAAATGTGAGGTAAGACTTTTATTATATACTTTTTAAAGAACTTTGTATAAAGAAAAAAATATTAATTGAAAATAAATTTAAACGTTATGCTCTTGTACATATGAAAAATGCGCTGAGATAGCGTAATGAAAAAAATGCGTAGATTTCAACTAGTTTTTGCGAAATCAATTCTTCTTGCACTTCGCGGTTAGAGAAAATAACTAGAAACCCATTTACTTGGAACCGGGTGAGTATTTAACTTTACATAACAAATTATAAAAATAAGCACAGATTATTTTGCCAATGTTAAGTAGGATGGAGGAAACACGAATGAGATAGTAGAGTGCGGATGAGGTTACAAAATGAGATAAACTTTGAAGACAGGCACAATAGTACGGATTTCATTATTAATCCATTACCTTTAACAACACAAACATACAATGTAAGTATATATATACTTGTGTACTATGTTAGTAAAAACAGTAAAATTATTTTTGATTACGTAATTATTCTGTTTATTATATTTCTACCCTCAACAATTTGACATGTAACGAAAAATCGTCGCGGCGCCATTTCCGTGTTAGTGCCCCGTGTTAGACATTGCCTTGTTAAGATTCAGTTTCTGTTTTGATCGGTACGCGTTCATCCCTTTTGGCCATATTTAAGACTGACTTACTGGGTGATATACCTGCCGCGTTGGTACAAGTGGTGAATTTTCTAATATATATAATATATGGACATGAATTATTGTGTGTGTGCGTATGTGCTTCAACAGAACTAGCGGTAAAGTACTTCTTATTACCCATTGATAAGACATTCTTTCTTATTATTTTAGGCCTAGCAATTGCAATATGAAAGCAGTGAATATCCTCCCTTTGGTAGCAGTGCATTTATTATTGGACATTTTCAACAATAAATTCTTTGAGAAGAGAGTCAGCTATATCGCAATTTTTAGCTTTGATATATGTGTTACGGGTTACCTTTAAATCAATACACACTATTTACTTATTTTAGTATTTTCTTAAGGTATAAATATATTGAGAAAACCATTATAAAGGCAGCCATCTTAACCGCGTAATCCTTTAAGGGCAAAATAACGCGTTGGTAATCTCGCGATCTGGAGTAACGATTATGATGATATGAGGTGTTAGCGATGGAACCTGAATAACGCCCTTATGGGGTACCTTAAAAACTGTTATTATTTTGTCGAATTTAAGGTTTAATATATACTAATAATAGCTAATAATAACTAGCAAACCCCGCGGATTCACTCGCGCTTAACGTATGACTTTCAAACCAACCTCCGTTTTACCTCTTAGGGGTCGAATTTTTCAAAATCTCGTCTTAGTGAGCACCTACGTCCTCTAGCTTTAGTTTGTAGTTTCTGAGAATTCGGGACGAGTGAGCAAGGGACCTTTCGCTTTATATATATATATATATATATATATATATATATATATATATATATATATATATAGATTTATGTTCATATTATTTGACGTTAAAAATCTTGAATTCTTTGGTTAATTTAATGCTAAAAATCTTTACCCATCTCCAACTTTGACGAGATGCTCAATTGACTTGTTGGTCTAAAAATAATCTCGTCTATCATAGTCGCTAGCTGCTTGCTAGCTAAAGATTTGACATTCTGGGTGCCAATATTGATGAGCTCCTAACATATCTACATATGGTTATAATATCATTGAAGACGATCAAGGACTTAAGTTTAAGTTAGAGCCGAGATGACCTGTTGGTTAGAACATGTCCATCCCAACCGATGATCGTGGGTTCAAACCCCGGCTAGCACCGCTGATTTTTCAAGTGGTAAATTTGTGTTTAAATTCATCTCGAGCTCGGCGGTGAAGGAAAACATCGCGAGCAAACCTGCATGTGCCGGCAGAAATTCTGACACATATATATCCGCCAACCCGCATTTGAGCAGCGTGGTGGATTAAGCTCTAAACGTTCTCCTTAATAAGAGAGGAGAATTTTGTCCAGCAGTGGGATATTTACAGGCTGTTACTAAGGAATTAAGTTTAATGTACACAGCCTTTGAAAGACGAAATTTTTTACTGAGGTTGATGTTTTTCTTCGTTTTGGTTTTCATAATGAAAATAAGCTCACAATTGTTTGAAATTATCACGAGTTTTCGTGTTTGCGATTATGAGTATTAGATTACATAAAACTATAATGACATACTTATTAAATTTAAAATAAATATACTTGTGCATTGCCATTAATCAAATACAAATTGATATTCAATAAAATACATTTTAACCATCGTTATTTAAAAGGTGCGCTAATTAAATTACAACCGAAAAATTTTAATAAAACGTAACATTCTTTCCAATTATTATGTTGAATAGAGCCGAACGCTTATCAATCATCAAAAGTACTGGGAGGCGAATAAATGACATTAGCGGTAATAACGCCGTAATTACCGTGTGTAGGTGGTAAGTGCGGTTCACGCTCCGCTGTGCACGTTTAATGGTAAAAATTTAAAAATGGAACTGTAATCGTTGTTATCAGTTTTTTTTTGTTTTTTTTTTTGTTATCAACTTTAATATATAATGTTTTTAAACGTGGAATATTCCATTCAGCTTTAGGATTATTAAATAATATTGTTTAATAAAAATTGTAGGTTTTTTTTTATGATTTGAGCGGTAAAAATAATAATGTAATTTTATATTTAAGTAAGGAAGTTCAGATCTGATATGAGTGTCTTGGTTGATTTATTAAAATAGTAATAATAAAAAAATACTAATTATTTTTTTTTAAACTTATACGTTGTTAATAACGAAAGTACAGCACATAAAATGCACAGTGGATTTAAAGACGTTAGTTTATATACCTACGAGTAATTTTAATAACGTATTGTTACCGAACTTATGACCAAATTACTTTGTTTGATTTTAAATGAAAAATCATATCGTCGTACCACAAAGCGATATCGCGTCGGGTTTTTTACGAATCACGTACATTTTCACGACACGACGTTGAAACTCTTCATGACGTCGTACGTTGCATCGTAACGCGCCGTGGCACGATATCGCATTGTGATTATTTGTTTAAGCCGTTACGTAAATAAGTCCTTGAATCGGACGTCAGCAAATGATCTAAATATTCTTTCTCAATTTCGAGTGGACCTAGTCATATACATACACCATCGTGGAGGAATTTATCCTTCAATATATAAAATAGTATTTATTATAGCGAGTGTGCTTGCGCGATTCAGTGAGCGCGCATTATACATATTTACTCACGATCAATATCTTTGTTACCTGATAGTTTCATGTCACATCTAAGGCATACCAATCATACAAAATATCGAACTCCTTTAACGAAGGGTAAAAATGTCATACACCTAGCTGTCCTTCCACCTCGAGCGCAGTAAATCGCGAACAATCGCCTCAGAGGTGCCGAACGCTTATAAAACCATACACTGAGTGCCAACAAAAAAGGTACACTTTTGTTTTGTCTTAACGCGGCGTTCTGTCATTATTCCCGGCACGTGGGCGCGAATATATAATGTTTTATTATTAGACGTTACGACTTCACGCCTTTAGCGGCGTCGGACTGATAATACTTTCATTCGTTCTGAGAAACGGTTATCTGTTCTTAGCACGGAGTGTACCACTTTATTTGGCCGGTACTGTAATCTATATTGTTTTTGTAGAAAAAAAAATCGGTTGTTTCGAATTTGTTTTCGAGTTACTTGTATTCTTAAAATCATCATATTTGTGACTTCATACAAAGTTTGTCAAGTACAAGCTGTTTTTGTGCAATTAATTTCGTAATATAATTTAAAAAAAAGTTGATGTTTTTTTCCAAGATATTATGTAATACTTATCACAAAATTGTTGTTTAACAATAAATCTATAATTTATCGAAATATATGTATATAATGCAAAGGTGACTGACTGACATAGTGATCTATCAACGCACAGCCCAAACCACTGCACTGATGGGGCTGAAATTTAGCGTGCAGGTATGACGTAGGCGTCCGCTAAAGATTTTGATTAATTCCTCCAAGGGGATAAAATAGGAGATGAAAGTTTGTTAATTTTAAACCGAGACTTTGTATACATAAATCTACTATGACGTAGGCATCAGAGACATCGCTGACAAAATCGCGAGCACCGTCTAGTTATCTATATTGGTGAATTTCTTCTAGATTTTTCTTAAAGATCAATTTCACATCGATATACGATTAAAAGCAAACCGATTTAAACGTTGATCCTCACGTGCGAGTATATAAACAATTCGTATTAATGCGTGTGTGATAACAATGGCGGGTACGAAACTGTGAAATGAATTAAATTAAACGAATTTCGGTCATTACTCGGTTTGAGATTAGTCATCAATCATTTGTCGGCGGCAAGCGGAGCGCGGCGCAAATCATAGTGTTCGCGCGTCAGCCTGACACCCACATCCCGTCGCGGGGCTTGTATAGATCATTTTATACTTCGTAGAGACAATAAGGTAATATTCGCTTACTGTTGCACACAGCGAATTTGTTGATTTTTTGTTGCTATTTAAATTTTCTTTTTCTGTTCAGCTGTCACGCGTGCTATGTTCTATAAGTAAATTGTATTATGCCTATAACCCTCTTGCAAGTGGGAATAATTTGTTATATATATTCGATAATCTTCCACCAGAAATAAAAATGAAAATTGTTATAGTGGATGTTTACAATCTAAAACCTATTGCCAAAATTTCAAGTTTAGTAGCCCCCGCGGTTTAAATTCCGCGTTAATGAATCATTCATTCAGGATTATATATATACTATATGAAGCATGTAAAACCGAAAAGAACGTCTCTAATTTAATGGTTCTGTACGTTTTATACTCTATGACGCTGCGCCGGCGCAAGTCAGACTCATTGCGGGAGACGCCTTGACAATGCACAGGAAGTGTCGACTAAATCGAATTATACACCGCTCACGGACATTTCGACAAATTTCAATGCGCCGCCATTGTTTACAGCGTGACTGGTGTGTTTGATAACGTTACGTGTAATTACGGTAATGGCTGCTCTGCTCTGCTGTGCGCTGCTCTGTGTATGATTTATATATGTATATAGTAATCCTTACTTATATTATTGTCTGTGTGTTACGCAATCATGCATATACTACTTACAGAGATAGTCTACAGCCTAAGAAAGGACATAGGTATTTTAATTTTAATGTGGCGCAGTGGCCACTGTAACTGACTGAAGCGCTAACGGATGAACGCGGATTTGATTCCCGCTCTTGACATTCTCCTGTATTGGCCATACAAATGTTTGTCATGGTAGGTGTTTGTATTGTGTGCTTCCGTACCACTGACACAGGATCATAAGATCCTTAGAAGGATCCTTGATTGTGATGCGTTCATTTTTTTTATTGCACTTAATCTGTGAGTCGTCAAAGTAAGGCGATAATATTCTGAAACTGTATATTAAAATTTAGGCGGTTTTTTTAAGGACATATAAGATTTGAAATCAGATACTGATTTTATTTGATTACGTAGCTATTCAGCAACAAGAAGTCACATAAATAATCAAAAACGATGAATATTTGTAGCCCTGTAATTCAAAAGTTTGACTTAAATAGTGATTTTTTCATAATTTTCACAATAGGATCGCTATCTCGAAAACTAAGAGACTTTTACTAAAACGATTGTTATATGACTAGTGACTACTATCGTGTACTAACTTTAAGCTAATCGATTACTTTAATGACAGGTAGATATAATATAGCGTTTATGCTATTTGATGTTAAAAATCTGTACCCATTTCTAATTTTGACAAGTTTATATATTTTAAACTTTCGCGATTAATACTATTCATATTTAATATAACGGGTCTTATCGCGATAACTAATGGTAGTAATTCCTTTTTATTGCTTGACGGTTCGACGAAGTTGTATTCGTCGTGGTCACGAGCTGACTCCTGACAAATTTAATTGTCTTGTTGACCCAAAGATACTTTGGCTTATCGTACTCAGTTGCAAGCTAGTTGCTAGGCAACATCGTCCAAAGTAGGAGTTTATAGCGCACTAGTTACCTCCTAAGTCGTAGCGTGATGTAATATAGCTACAACCTTCAATAAATAGGCTATTCAACGTAAAAAATATTTTTTAAATCGTATCTTTAGTTTCAGAGATTATCCCCTACACACAAGCTTAAAAACAATTTTAACTCTTTATAATATTAGTATAGATCTTATATAATATTATAGGTATCATTGGTATTGAACTGTTTATTACAAGATAATAAATAATCAACTTGTAATAAACGATTCAATATCGATATTCACGCAACGGATTATTCTAAATCACACGCTACCATCACACGTTGACAGAACGATTTGTCGAAACCATTAAACAATACGGAACATCGTCTCCATCATATCACAATACGAGAGCAATACACTCGGCCCACGTGTTCGAAAAGCAATTTCATCGCAAAACGAATAGCATCGGAGCAATAGAGCACTGTCCGTTCCTCGAAGTCCGCGGGAGCGCCCTTATCGACACTGTAAATCAATATATGATTACAAATTTAATGCTACTGTTGGGCTATAAATCAGTTATTTTAAATTACGACCCGCAAGCGACGTATCACAACGCGTGAGGCCCCCTAGTGCTGCGCGCTGTCGACACTCGATGCGAGCTGCGTGTAGGCTGGTTTAGTGATGTGCCTGAGTTGTATCTAATGCGGCTTTTAATTATTTTTTAAACTGAAAACTTCTTTACCGGCTCTATCGAGGTAGAACCTAGCCGTAGCCCTCTGACTACAGCTCGTATACGGAATGAGACGGCCGGGGCAAAACCACATTCTCACAAAAGATCGGTGTGAAGTAGATAATAGATATAGTAGAATTTTGTACTGGGAGGAAGAAAGCCAAAAGCCTATCGCTCTCCCACATTCGTTTCCACTTTTATTTCTCTTTCCTACCTGGCAACGCATTTGTGGCTTCTTTGTTGCTGTTGGGTCCGGTTAATGTCTATGGGCGGGGTTGATTTCAGAACTTCAGGTGACCTGGTGTTCTTATATAACAAACAGAATTTAAAACATCTATAGGCGCCTATAGAGAATTTAAAACGTTTATAGGATTACTTCTGGGGGAAGGGTTCTTCCCCCAGAAGTAAGCCTATAAACGTTAAATATTAATGAAAAGGATAGGAGCTGAATCCACGACTCTGCTACGCTGCGGATTGGCGGACATAAATGTCTAATGAAAATTTGTGTTGTGTGATGATAAGTATCTCATATTCATTGAGACTATTTCAGCGAGCCCCAACACTATACTTCTGCTGTAACTTGGTGAGGAGTTGTGTGTCCTACTGTGTGTACTGATTACGCTTATGCTGCAATATCAGGTCACAGTTACGTAACTGTGTTATTTTAGTATTCCATTTGATCAGGCCACAAGAAGTTGCTCAGATCCTTTTAACAATAGAGCTGATAACCTTGAAACATCTAAATCTTATATAACATCTCATCTTCTGTGGAGGGTTAATAAATGTGGTAACATATTATAAATATTCTTACAAAACAAATTGATATATCACATCCACAAATATAAATACATTTATCATTATATTAAATATTATATAATAACAGTTCAGTAGTGAACGTGTTCCTTGGACGTCACTTATATAAATATCGAGTATATTTATTGGAACCATTGTCGATATCGCTACAGTCCTTGCACTATCATAAACTGTGAATAAAATGGACAATATCCGTTGCTACTTTCACCAGTTCGATTCCTGTGAACAATACGAACAAGTAAAACTGTACATTACGCAAGATCTGTTAGAGATTATGGTTGTCATATTTCTAAATGTATTTACTTGACGCTAAAGCGTCGGTCTTATTTCACGTTAGTACTTAGCTGTGTGTAAGGTTTCGCATTGCTGTGTTATTGGTGAAATAATCTGTGCTTGTTCGTTATGATTACAAACCAGTAGCTACTGAAGTAAACAGTCGAATTGAATTATCTGTGTATTATTTATTTATAAATTTTTGCCACGTTTTTGATTTTCAAAATCTATACTAATATTACGGAGAAGTCAAATTTGTATGTAGGGGTAATCCCTGAAACTACTGTTCTAGTTTGATAAAGTACTAATGAATTAGACTACCCGTTTATTGAGGAAGATTACAGGCTATATTATGTCACGCTAAGACTAATAAGAGCGAAGTAGTAAGCATAAACGCGAACGAAATAGCAAGGGGCAGCTAGTATGTAATACAAGTATATAAAAAGTAAAATGGATATAACATTGGTTTTTAGTATACATAATCAAGCCTATTACGATTAGAAATGTTTTTTTTTTTTAATATCAATGATTAGTGTGACTGAACAATATTATTCGTTGCAGTATTATTACAGGAAAAAGGGACGTAAATTTTTTTTTCGAAAGTCTTTGCTTTAAAAAGTGGTTATTATCATTGAAAATGTAAAAAATGGTTATTAATAGCGTAAATTAGGAAAATTGAAAGATATAAAATTTAATATTGCTAACTTGTTAGCTACTTTTATTTACTAAATTGAAGAGGAATTTTAAAAATCTTTATCACTATTATATAAATTTTATATTCATAAAATGTTAACAGTAATACTCGTACATGCAAAAGTCTACGTATTACCTTCGTAATCGTAATCATTGGTTGTTAAAGTGCAGCCAATCGATAGTTTTAAGGGTACATTTTTGTACAAGTTTACAACATTAAAATTTGTTATTTCGTACATTGACACAATCAAACTCAATCGGTGATGTATTTTACAATAATAATATAGACGGTAGATTTACAAAAATTTACCACTTCGCCGGTAATTACAATTTTTTTGTTTACTAAATGTGAAGATAAATTGAGTGTAAGAACTACTCTCAATTCAAATGTTTTGTTTATTATTCTTGCCTTAAAACTACGTTATTTCGTAATCGATTTTGAAAATAAAAAAAAAAATGTTTTATTTGAAAGAGTATTATTTCAGATTGGTCTCATAGAATTTTGATTAAACACGGAGTAATAGTTTATTTTGTTAACTTAAAATAAATAGAATACTTATTTAGGACCTATTATTGTATTAAAAACCACAAAACGATATCTTCAAAATTAAAAGTGTTTATTAATATAATTGAAAGCGACAACTACAGTCTTAAACAAAACGTATTGGTATTGATAGTCAAGTACATCGATATCGATAATCGTTACAATGTAATCGTTCACATCACTATCCGTATGATGTAGTGCAGACAATATCTTGTGTTACTCTTTCCACGCTATCTGATGTTGTATCGCGCGAATCGTCGCGTGTCTATGAATGGTATTGAGGAAATATTTGTTTGATATTATATTTGCTTCATCATATTCGTTTCATCTTGCTTTATTACATGTTTTAGTATGCAAGATGTATTGTAACGAGATGGTAGAATAAAACCCTTACCTTTAACGTTTATGCTAATATTATAAAACTGAAGAATATTTTTGAACGCGCTAATACTATATACGATTACAATTGCGTACATCGAAGATATCAAGCCAAGGTATTTATAAAAGTATAAAACTTGGAATGAAATTAGATTTGGTCTAATCTCTAAAAAAAATTGAATTGTAAATGTAGCGCAGTCATTTTGAGATATTTCCGGTTATTCTCTCCTTTTTAAAAGGTTCATGATCAAGATATGGTCCTTATGTATGGACCTCTCTCTTAATAATCAAATAAAAAAAGCAACCATTTAAGACTGTCGGAGAATTATTTGTCAACACATAGAACATTATGTTCTAATTTCTACCAGATTACCAGATTATACCAGAGTGGGCTTATTATTTTGATCTAAAAGGGTAATTACGTTTAGCTGTCTCTATCATTGAATCAATATTCTGTCACTTGATTTATGATTTTTGTATTATAACGCCTCCATAAAATGTATGTAGGTATAACATAATTAGCTCCCATGTTTTGCAGACTACTGATATTTTTAGTAAACTATCACCATTTCACTTTCGCAACCGTTGACGACAAGCCAGTAACCATTTAGACTAGAATAAATAAATAA
This sequence comes from Hypolimnas misippus, assembly GCA_037950945.1. Lineage (NCBI taxonomy): Eukaryota > Metazoa > Arthropoda > Insecta > Lepidoptera > Nymphalidae > Hypolimnas > Hypolimnas misippus. The sequence continues at coordinate 305,052 of JBBEEQ010000012.1, forward strand.
TATACAACAAAAATACGATTTCATTCAGGTTTTACGGGTAGGATAAATCAGCTAATTAACAAAACTAAAGATAACCAAAATAAACAAGCCCGTTTACCAACAGCAAAACAAGGCACCCAAAGGTCAGTCAAACGTTGAGCATTACTTAAAAGATAGCCCGGAGCGCGCGTCTCTTGTCGTTGCAGCTTGTTAACACTTGACTGTTCTTTAGTATTTATGTTACTGTGAAATATCGCTTACGTCTGCTTGGAAGATCAAGTTATGGTGCTGGAAATATGGTACTATACCTGTGTCGAAATAATGAGGGATATTTTTAAGTCAGTTTTTTTTATTTTGTCGTTGTAGCTTTTAATATTATATTGTACTAGCTGGTGCTCGCGACTTTGTCTGCGATGTCTGTGATGCCTACGTCATAGTAGCTTTATGTATACAAAGTCAGCCCGATCGGTTTAAAATTGACAAAGTTTCATACAAACTTTCGTGTCCTATTTTATCCCCTTGGGGGTAGAATTTATGAAAATCCTTAGCGGATGCCTACATCATGACATCTACCTGCATGCCTAATTCCAGCCCGATCCGTCCAGTTGTTTGGGCTGTGTCAGTCAGTCCTTTGAAGTATATATTTAGATAACCCGTATACATTTACGTATTAGTTTTTGTCTGGGAATTGGTTGGTAGATATTTAATGGCATCATTGTCATACCTATACGTCCTCAAATTCGAGGCATAACTTTAATGTAACGTTAGAGAAAAGAGGCGGGCCGCTTGTTTAGTACAGTATATTACTGATTGTTCAGGAAAAATGAAAATTATTTCCATATCCATTATTTTTTCCAAAAATATAAAGTTTATAATTTTATATTTTTATATCTAACCATAGACGCTATAAAATTTATCACGCAATAAAATAACTAAAATATTATGCTATTATTGTTGAAAATAAGAGAAAGTCGAAAAATTTACGACTTTAACGTTCTAAAAAAATTTCCCCGTTGTAAATAAAGTATTGGATATTTTATTTTTTGTAAAAAAAAAACCGAACGCATTAACTTCGAAAAATAATAGCGCGAGTTGATAAAGTTACGTCGTAAATCTCCAACGAGACAACATAACCGCGCTGACCAAATATTTTAAAGTAGTTTCTTCCATGTACGAAAAAATGCAAAACTTGTAACGATTCAAAAACAAAATGAGGAATCACTACAACAGTGAGCGGGAATCCGCTGACAATTTCTTTAAGCTATAAAACATTGGTTGATCGTATCTCAACATAAATTATTATCAGCAATGAATTAATATTTCAACAAAACCTTGCTATTCTTATTTTTAATGCGATGAAGAAACATTATATTATATCATAATATTCGAATAGGAAAACAAAAAAATGCTAACTTTAGCTTCTGATTAATTTTGACTTCGAATTAGACAGAAAAAGAAAATTATTGTATTTACCAGTTCCATATTTTAATGGAAATTTTACATTTTGACCGTCTCCGAATCAATTTTGATTACTTTTGGCTGATGATATCTAGGAATGCAACTTGTATAACTCAAGGCTGTACATAGGGGCATGTTTATAACTATTCAAACATTGAAATTGACTTCGTTGAAATTATTTATCCAAATATATAAGTACCACATCAAGTACATTTTCTTGATCTATGCCAAATGCAATTAACTTTACTTCCAAAATTTTGATGATTTATTATATTCGCCAAAACATATGATAAATTGTGAACACACGTAAGATAATAAACGTCAGTAAGTTTATGGTGAAAGTACACGAATTATATCAGATAATGGCTACCAATTTCACCATCACCGAAATTGAGCATTTTCTCAAACCGATACTGTCCTTAAAACCGAAAAGAATTTACCAATTTTAGGTTGTTTTATCTTCATACTTTCTCTACAAATCAATAACGTTCGTTGTCTACGAAGTGATTTCAATTCCAAACCATGTTACAATTATCGCGGATAACAAACAAAGAACAGGGTCTGTCAAATTGGAACAATACGAATGAAAAACCAAAACAGAACGAATGCTCGGTAACACACTAATGACTTAGCGAAACCGGCGAGCTCCTTCCAAAATTAAACAAGATAAAAAACCGGGTAAACGATCGATCACCGCTGGCTTCAAACAAAACACAGAAAAAACCACGTGAAAGGATGTATGGAACAAATTAAAAGCTCAGCATGAGGTGTGCTGGTCCACGGTCCACGGCTCAGGGCAAATATTAAGCCTGTCAGTTTTGTGTAATTTGAAGGCTCGTTTTCGAGTTATAAGTTATGTTATTGAATGTTTTGGGGGCACGCTTGACGCGATGACCCTCGGCCTAACGAGTCATGTGGATCGCTGGTGTCCTTGGGGGTTTAGCTACATTAATGATAATGATGCAATCTAGTACAATGAATTTATATTATTACATAATATTAGTGCAATAAACTTATAAAATATTTTTTCTAGTCGATTAGAAAGTATTTAAATTTAATATTTTTAATAAATTTTTGTACTACTTTCCCTTATAGGTGATATTTATTTGTAACTACAAACGTTAACGTTGCTTAAAACGTTGAAATAGTGAAAATAATAAATATACGCAATTTAAATCAGTTTTAAATAGTAAAAAATAAATTCCCTAATCAACGTAAACAATCAAATATTTTCTCTTCATAATATTAGTGTAGAAGAATATATATCACGTAAGACATTACGCTACGACTCATAGGATACTTACTAGTACAATTTATTTTAGCTAAAGGAGTTGTTTTAGAATAAAAATCGGAAATCAAATGCAACAACATAGTATGTGTTGATAGCGATAGTTTTATCCAATAAGCTTTTGGTAAGTACCCCGAGGTGTAAAATAAGTGTTTTAAAATGCACGTTAAGCTGTAGAAATATAAAAACAAGATATAAAGAGCACTTTAAATAAACTGCAAACTATATAAAAGTGATACATGTGGAGCTAAAAAGACACGGGTGCCTGCAACGATATTGTCGATGTGAGTGATATATGCCTTTTCCTTGGGTTCTTAGATACAAAGCTATTGCAATAGATTGTATTACACTTCCATTCTGAACTAATTTAACGTCACCTTTATTGTTTTTGTTCAGATTTTGAATCTGCATTATTTATGTGCTTTTATTCTATGCACGATATAAATGATTAATTATTTTACACAAAGTCTAAATATTATAAGATTAAGCATAAGCTGTCGCGTCATATTATTTTATAGTACGACCGTTTATTTCGACGATCTGTCATTTTAACAACACAAACGCGATAAAAAGCAGATAACGTTGCAAGCAGCTAAAATTATTATAAAAACTCTCAACAATTCAATCCACGATAACACTAATGATGGCCATAGATTCGCTAAATCGACCGCAATTATGTAAAGAAAAGGCCAATTTTGAACGATTGGCCGATAATGGCACCGTCAGGCCGTCAGGTGGAACAGCATGATGCACTCGGGCCTGTGATACGTCCACTTTTTCAATACAAAGGCAATAAAAAAGCGCTAGTCACGCACTAAATGCCTCCTCCACGCGCACTCGAGGCGTCGGCCAAAAGAAACAAACAAAAGTGATAAAAGCGCACCATCACGCACCCACGAAATTATTTTCGCTTCGTAACACGTGTCAAGTTTCAATTTTACTAACGTCGAAATTAACAGTGGGCGTAAACATATTATTGATATTTTTGTTGATAAAAAAGTAATCGATGATCGACCAGGCTGAATAGAGCAACGCATTGTGAAAAAAGCATCTATTGTTACGAGTTTGAATATCGGAGTTTTTCATGATGAAATTAAATGGACGTTTCATAAAAAATTCGACTTCATCAATCAGAGAGGGTATATTCGCTCGACAATGGCTCGTCTTGCAATCGCCTCGTGTGATCTCCTCGATTCCCCGAAGTTGGTGTAATTTTTAACTTGTTAAATGGGATCAATTTACTGGGTCGTGGATTTTGAGAAAACGCAGATAGATATTGTTCTGTTTAATCGAATCATTATTTTAAAATGAATTCTTTTTTCACTTAAAAAAGTTTAAAGATTTTTTTTTCTTAAATTTGAAATAAAAAATAATGTAGTATCTAAAATGACCAATTGCCAAGTTATAGCTCTGAGACAGCGTCAATGATTTCAATGGTAATTAATGGAAATAATGCATTAAAAATAAAAACAATACTGATTTTCTATCATTAAAGGGTAAAATAATAGAATTTATGTTGTCATCTAACAATAACTAGCGATTCTAAAATATGAAGGAGGTTGCAACATTTTTCGCCACAAATGTGCCCCACTGTTAATAATGCTGTAATCATAGGTTTGACACCCTTTTACAAAGTTGCAAGTAACTTTGAAAATAATTATTTATTTTATAAAACATACATTGCCCGCTCTGAAAGGGATATTGTTGTAAATAGTCTTGATAAGCAAGAAATGGATGTTGAAATTAGAAATAGTTTTCAACCGTTATTTCTGATGTCGCGCTCCTGGGTCCCGCGCTCAAAGCCGAGGAAGCTAATACGGCGGATTGTGGGGGACGCCCTGTAATTATAGCAAATGTGCCGTATTTGTGTTGACAATGGCAGCGGTTAACGTCTGAGATATTCTCTTGTTTCTAAATGTCTGTTTTAGTCGGCTCGGCTTAAGAGTTGAAATGCGGTGTTCGTAATGATTTCTTTCCTTAGTAGAAAGAAGCTTCTTGAAATCTTTCTCATATTTTATTTATTATCAAAAGAGCGTGTTAAATAACATTGATAACATTTGTAAAATTTGTTAATTACACCTTACACTTATAAGAAAATTGAGTATTATTGCAGAGATCGAAATAATATTTAAATGGTGTCAGTAGTTTTGAAGATCGGATATCTGCCAATTTAAGACGAAGATTTAGGTAAGAATGGGGATACTTTTAATTATTATTATGTATTAGTAAGATGATATACAAACCATAAAGTGAGGAAAGATGAATATTCCTTTATCTACGCTTTCATAAACTCATCTTCCATAAAACACATGTTTAATATATCACTATCGTGTCCCTTGCAATTTAAAATTATCTCATGCAGTCTATAAATCAATTCTATCGTAACGTTGATGTCACAACGGTGATTTCGGTGCCCACTCGCAGGATAGTCGCCTACGCGAGGAAACAAAGCCTACATTAGCATACCCGGGGTGGGGCGGGGTGTGGCCGTATTAATCACATCCCGGCCCGTGCCTTGCGTCTGCGCAGGATCCAAAGATTATTCACATCCTTACTCAGCTGATTTTATTCTTTAATACCTAAAGCGTGTGCGTCTCGAGAAGACATAATTTAGGTTAAGGATTGTTTAGTTTAAGTCTTTATGGACCTATCGTTTCTGTACTAAAAATGGAATAATACCAAATTAACATTAAATATTAATATAAAATTCAGCTTCTGCTTGTTGATTGGCGTGTGTTCTAATAACTTTGTATTCTATTCCATTTTCAAAATTACGTTAACTCAATTTTATAATATTTTTGTTTTATTTTATTTATCTTTTTAATGTTTGTCGGTCGTGATCTACATTTTTTACCATTTTTATTTATTGTCTAATCTTTGTCAGGGCGAACTGAATGCCAAGTCATCGGTGTTTCTATAACGAACATCGTTGAATCAAAATGTTACGTTTTGTTTATGACTGATGTCAGGCAATATAAGTCATGCAGGATGTTACAATTACCTATTGTCTTTATAAATAACACGATTTTTTCTACATTATAGGTACCATTTAAAATCATTATTTTTTAAAATCTAGGAAAAATTGAAAACAAAATTGATAGAATTTTATCCAATCAGAATTAACCGAATCAGTTTCTGAGGTTTGATTTGGTTAATGCAATATGAAATTATTATTATTATTAACTTAATACAAGAAAACAATTTGTAAAAATGATATAAATGTTTTAGTTGTGCAACAATACCTTGGTAATAATTTCGTATAAGATCCTAATATATGAAAAACTTGTTTTCATATATCCAAAATTATCAACAGACGAACAATTAGAATTCTTCTAAAATACCATTTGTATTCAATTTTCTTTATAGTATCTATCTTTACTATTATGTGCTCCGATTCCACTTTATAATGTTATGAATGAAGTGAATGTTCCATTCACAACACAACGATATCAAACCATGAATGGTTGTTCATGAATGGGACACATGAAAGCTTATTGACGTGCACTATGTGCTTGAAGTAAAATGCTAAGTATCGCTGACGTTCTAAATAAAATTCATCTAAATTTGAACTCTATACCTTATTAAATAGCTCCTACATCCGAATACCGAATAAATACTAACACTATTTTAAAAGACAATTCACGATTGCGTAATAATAAAACCTATACAAACGATTATGAATCTTAACTTCATGGCAGTGAGGTGGATGTAATAGGTATTAAAATGTTGGTAGTACAAAAAATGACAAGTCATCAAATGAAGGGAGTGATGAAGATGACGGCTGATAAGTTACAAGAGCTACAATGGAGTTATTGGGAATCGATTTGAGATGTGACGATGTAAAAGCGCTGGACGTAGCGATTGCTGATACGAACGGGACAATACAATAGCATAAGGGTATATGTATGATTTTATCCACATAATCTTTGGTAAGCTGTGATAGGTTATTATGTGAAGGATATCTTTGTATTGTAGAAATCAACGGTGGAGGTATTGAGTAAATTGCAATTCATTTCAGTTATTAAAATTATATAGTATTTATCGTTAGTGCCTTGATAGAACATGCGATAGATTGTTCTGAAGATGTACTATTGATTACAAATCTATTTTTATAAAAATTAGTTGAATAATCCTAAACATCTACATTTACTGGCAATAGTAATGTTTAAGTTTTGGAAATTGAACCATCAACTGATCGTATCAGCTACGATTGTAATCTCTAATAATAAACTCGAATAACACAAACAAAGGGATTATCAAATAATCTGAAACCGAACATTATAACGCGTGAAGATCCTTATTAGGTTGGTCTCGTGCCGTCTTTGTTCACTTAACCACAGAGTGCGGACAATGCGGCGTCTTGTGGGGCTGCACTTTTTGTCTTCGAGGCTTGAGCTCTGCTGCCCTTTGTACCGATGATGCACGAAGAAATCACAACGTCTCATTCGACCAAAGGTCCCCAAAATTACTTACCTATTTGATTCAAGTAATCCAAGCCTACAGCAGAAAACCGTAGAAGAACCAACATTAGTAAAATAATTATGTATTTTTAATTGTTTATCCATTTTATTTTTAACCTCAATAAGTGAAAGGGTTTATGAACGCACTATCTTAGTGATTACCCAAGTCAAGTTAAAATATTAATGATCTACATATGTATTGAAAAGATGTCACACTAAGACTCATAGAAGCAAAGTAACAATGTCAACCATTCTGATTAACGAAACATGTATCGAAATTGTGCGGGGGTAAAACCGTAACGCTCACTACTTATATTTATACCTAAAAGTACTTATTTGGAATTCTCAAAAACATATAAAACGGTATTCGAATTTCTGTATTCGAGATTTTGAGTTAAGGATATTTAAGTAAAAAATAAAATACTATGTGTGAAATAATTGATTTTATCTTCAGGATTACGTCAATTATCTTTAGTTCAGCTTTGACTTTTCGCTTGTTTCTTGGCTCGATGTTAAAAACACATTTTGTGAGGTCGCAAGCGCAGGCGGGCGGGGCGGTGTCGTCTCGAACAAAGACGTTTAATTGTCGGTTATTCGACAATAAATCCACGCAACCTCTCATTACCGAACTTATCGAATCATTGTTAATTGAAACTTGACTTTTATTTTCGTATTAATATATTGCCGTGACAAAATGTAAACATATTTGGGAGTACGTGAAATTTGAAGGACAAATTGGAACCAAAGTTTCTCATTGTTCATAAATGTAGATTTTTAAAGATTTGTCTGTATAGATCAAAAAACAATAACAACGTTTTTTACAAAATTATTAAACAATCAAATAAATAAACATAAATCAAAGAAGTAGCACTTAATCATTCATAAACACTAACAAAAAAAAAAGATTTATTTGATCAACTACCTATTATTAGTTGTTAGTTTTTCGTCAAATTATTTTTCCTCCAAACACAAAAAATCCACGCCAACGTCACACGCCAAATCGTCGGCGTATCGTTCTCACCTCTCTCACGAGTCGGACATTGATTTATAGATGCTTTATTTGATTCGATTGTATCATCAGAACGTCATAAATCCAGCTCCCCTCTATACGACTCGACTTGTTACGTCCCCTCTGTATCGATGTCGATATTTTCTGTACCAAAGTTTTTCCTGATGCCATTATGTCCATATATAGGTGATAACTGAATCCGACTGTTGAGTTTGCTTTGCGACTTATTAAAGGCCTCGATTGTTGTGTTGTTTTCTTTTGTTTGTGAGATGTTTATCGAGATATGATTTGCTCATTTCGATACTTTTTGGATATGAGGAGGATTATTTATTGTCGTAGTCAATTTCGAGATTTAGCAGACGTCGAATGCCTTCGTTAAATGATTGGAAATTTGTTGATATTTTTTTAATTTATTTCATTAACATATATAAGGTTATGGTGTAGTAAATATTAACTTAATTTTGTGTAACAAATTGGGATTCACTTACTTATGCTATTAGATTCTTAACTAAAAAATTAAAAATAAAAACAGAATTTATTTGTAAGTTAAAATGAAACTAAGTTTAGCTTTACAATCTAGGCTTAATAAGGGTAAAGTTAACATCAAAGTGAAAGTTGAGACAGGTATAAATTTGAATGTTCTTAAAAACATATTAATCTTCTAATCGATTCGTTGAATTTGAAGATGCGAACAATGTCTAATACATTATTTACGGTGGAGCGTCTTAGTATTAATTAATAATTGTTTAAATAACAAGATAATTAAACTTAGCTTTTTCTAGCACTCGGAGTACTCATCATTTATAAAAATCGCGTCTAATATTGAAACAGCAGGAACACATAACATCATGCTACATTCATAAAAAAGCTGTTCAGAAACGCCAATAAAATTCATTTCAAACAAACTTCCCCAAGCTTTGCACGAAGTTCGCCCCTGACCGAAACCACATTTTTACTCGTCCAAATAAATTAATACAGGCGTCTGGGGGCTGCCCGCTCGTAGACTTGTCAAATTAATTTCTTCTTGCAAGACAATTTGTCTGTCGCCGAAGGGCACACAAAAAACTCCAATATCGATTGCTAGCCCATTAGTTTGGGGAGATGGCCCTAGTTCCGCGAACTCGTGTTTATGTCCTGTGGGAGGATGGTATTATTGTACCTCATTATTTAGTAAGAAGCTTCAGTTCGGTGAAATATTTTTTTCTAAAAGTTTTATTAGTTAAAGTCCATACATCCATTTTATTATTAATGCAAAAGTAATTTTATCTGTCGGTTATATTTTCACGGGTAATTCGCCGAAATAAAATATAAAGATAACTCGGACCCTGAGAAAGATAAAGGTTACTTTGAAAATAATGACTAAAGTTCAGTGTCCCTAAAAATCGCTAAATAATTTTGTTGTAGGTCAACTGACATATAATAGACCATAGACATTTCAAAATACTCCTCCTATCTTAATTACGTACTAAAAATAAATATTAAAGTTAATTTATTCGGAACAAGTAATAATAGATCGTAGCAAAATGTCTTGGCAGCGGCTGAGAACATTTTATAGGTAATCAAATAAGGCGGGCGTCACGCACGGCGGAACGCGATGCCGGGACGCGGGATCGCGGCGAGGGACGAACGCGCGGGACGCGGGACGATCAAAATTAAAGTGCGCTTTTTTGAAAGCGCCAATCTTCTCGTCACACTCGATAAAACCGCTCCGTGCCGATTGCGGTCGGTAAAGAAACGTTAGGGCAACGCCACAGAACCTAAAAAATACATAAGGTAGAAAAACAAAATGGTCAAAGATCTAGACCAGTTTAAGGTATAACTAAATAACTCTCTAAATATCGAAGATTTCTAAGAAAGGTACAAAATAAAATGAAGATAGTGTGAACATAGAAAATAACGGTAAATATAGTTTCATAAGTCTTTTAGAATACATTCAGGCACCATGTTCAAATTACAAAATTTAGCTGACGGATTTATCGTCAATTAGTTAGGACTGTGTTGTCCAATATAGAACAGCCTTTAGAGAAGTCTCAGTTCGCTAATTAAGAAAGAATCGTGACCTTTTAAATTAGCGATTTTAAGGACCATGGTATACTTGTCGTAAAGGTCATAAATTTCAACCTTTACAAGCACTTTTAGAATCAGCATTTCACAAATCTTTCATGTCAGCCACATACAGCCCACGCGTAATGGTGTGAACTTTACCATAAAGAAATTGCTTAGTTCAGCAGGTAGGCATCCTTATTTAAACTGTGAAGTGAAACTGTCGCTATCACAAAATGCTTCAATCTGACAGTGGATTACTGATTTTTCTGCTAAAACACATTCTTTAACTGTTAAAATGAGGAATGTTTTGATAGCAATATTTTATATTAATTGCCTCCTAATTTTGATCAAATCAGTCAAATTTTGACCCTTTATTTTAAGTTGAATATTCTTAATCTCAAGATTTTATATTTCTAAGATATATAACACAAATTTAAAATTATTTTATTGCACTTCTTTTCAATATATCTTTGTAAGTAAACTTTAATTATACAAAATATTACAATCCTTAAAGCAATTGAAACGGAAATTTTAACTTCCTAGTTTTTAAATTCGAAATATATTTTTGTTCAATTTAGGAATTTCTATTTTTTCTGAACGAGCAATTAAATTTACAACACATTTCTATATATTTGCTAAAATATCGCTGTAGTTGAATTCCACATGGCAATCTAATTTTTTTTTTCATAGCAGATGTACCAACGCCTGACACGACCGCGTCGTCAATACGGCGACATTTGTGGCTGACAGGCGTACAGGATATTGTTACCGCGGATTTGGGGGTGCTCTGTTTTATATTGTACATTAAAAATTATTTATAATTTAATAAATTTATAATAAGACTACCTGGCGCCCGCGTCTTCGTCTGCGAAAAAGTAAAACAAAGAAAATTTCTAAAAAAAAGTAGCCGAAGTTACTCCTTATAACATTATCGATCTGCTAATAGAAGTCATAATCGGTCCAGCCGCTTCAAAGATTATTCGGAACAAACAGATAGACAATTTTTTTATGATAATGCCCTACATTATTTCAAACGCATTCAGTGAAATGCTGTTAATTTGAAATTACAAACAGACACTTCAATTTTATTTAACAGTATGAATTTGCTTCTTAAATTAACGTTTTAATTTCTAACAGTTACTTAAAAAGTCACTCTGTTTAATTTCAGCCCATTTTTAGGTCGATTGAAAATTGGTTGGTAGTGTTCTTCACTAGGATACAATCCATCTCCATATAGGAGACAGAGCTATTATCGTACTTACGTACTAAAATAAAATTTTGTATAAATTTCATTCATTAACAATTATTTCGTTATTTCCACATCTCCTGAAAAAGTTTAACAGACTATATTAAAAAAAATTGGTTTTCACGTCTATGATAATGTATCTTACTGATCATTTAAAAGAAAATACATTACGTACAGACAAAACGCTCTTAAACATATCTATGTTTATATAATTTGAAACATCGTACTGATGCATCACGGTACCTCGTCAGGGGATCTAACTGCGTTTTCGTGGTTCATCTAACCGAGACACTGCTGTAATTGTTCGAGTTACGAGTACATATCTTGAGGTTGGTGAAATGTGTGTGTGGGAAATTAGGCCGTGTTTCCGGTCGTGTGTGGCTGTAAAAGGAAACTTCTGGATTTTGGTAGCTTTACACGATAATTTTGGTATGTGAATGGTTATGAATTTTGCTGTGTTACGAATTATTTTATGCGGATTTTTACGTAGTTATGTAGATATTATTTTGAGATTAGTGTAGTGTTGAATTATGCGTTGAAGAGGATGATATGCCTCTCTGCTTCTTTCCTTGTAAAAAAGAATATGAGAAACGTCACAAAACCTTCTTTTTTTCTTCTACTTCTTTATTTTGTTTTGTGGCTTTTAGTTGTGCCAATTGTGTACATATTATTTCGCCAATGTCACGTGGAGTGGAGAAAACACGATGGAGATTGTTCGGTGGGGTCGTCACAAAACCTTTTAGATAAATAATAATATATTGTTAGCAGACAGAAAAAACTTTTATGACGGTAGCTTGCTTTCGCTATAAAAGAATAATGCCAGCTATTTGAGCATCACTTCGCTGTTGAACATCAGACAGCGCGTAAGCTCTGCTCTGCTTCCATTTTGCTAACTTCATAACTTTTGCTATTAAAATTAGTCGTGAATGTATTTTGGTCGTGAATTTGTTAAATCGTTAAATTAGATGTTTATTTTTCTTTTAAGTCTACCTACTTTAGTTCAATATCATAATTTGCTTTCTTGGGAAATGGTAAATTTTGAACCAGTTATTACGTTTAATATGTGAAGACACTGGTCAGAGAATCTTCATTTATGATTATGATCTAAACGTTATTTTCACTGAGCCGTTGTAGTCCCTACATTATAGCTCTCTAATATCTTTCTCCCAATTCCTCCAGATATGTTTCGTCACAATCCATCATAATCATCGCCCCGACTCCCCTCACTTTATAATTTGATTTCAACAAGCTGTCGCGGTTACGCCGCGGACACGGCGCTTTCATTATTAATATCTTTTGTTTTACTTATTGTTCCATCTATTATATCATGTTGAGTTTTATTAATACTTGTGCGTTATAATTTATTAAATAAAAAAAATCAGCTGAATGTTTAAGATTTTGATTTATCAAAATATACCAAAGTAATAATAGTAATTTTTAAGAAGAATTAGAATAATTCACTCAAATGGTTTATTGTTTTTGAAAGGATCATCAATGGCTTACTATTTTTAAATTAATTAAAATAGCGAAATGTCGTTTCTATAACATTTTATCTAGATACTCATAAATCGTTAAGTAATATTCTTATCTTCACCAAGTATCAAATGCCATATTGTCCACAGTTCGTCGAATTTTGTCTCCTATAATAACGATTTATACTGCATAGTTTTGTACTATCTAGTGATAGTTCAGTCTTTGGGGTAGATTTTCAGTGTCAAAAATATAATAAAACTAAAGAAAAAAAGGAAACGGCTTCAAAGCAGAATAAGTAATTTCGTTACTTGGATGACATGTGAACTTATTTCAGTAAAAGTTCCAGTAAACTATAGAACCGATTTTATGTCTTTTGAATTAAATAATAATATTCAGTCTACAAAAGCTTAAAGTTATGAAATGTTAAACATAAAAACAATGTAGGGATACTACACTTTTTACTGTTAACAAATAATACCTACATGGTATCATGACACAGCACAAAATCGGAGCATATTGGTCTGAAAATACCTTCCAATCAACAGTCACTCGTTAGTCGCTTCAAAATATTACGTATGGTGCAAAACAACTAAGTCAACGGACGTGGTAGGGTTTCAAAATTATATTGAATCGAAAAATTTGACGTGGACATCATTTCATTTTTAAAAACTTAAACTACGTGTGTTCATAATCATTACAGATCAAGCCAAGGCAACTAAACATGCACTTTATATTATGTTGAAATGGAAGATTTGTCAATAGTTCCCGATATTTTTAGTATTTACTTAGCTACCTAAGCTAAGCTAGCTGTAGCATTGATTGCAACTCGTATATGGATGCTGATAAGCAATAATGTGTTAACCCACAAAAAGTCAAATTCGGAGATATTGATGTATTCTGAAAATACATCACGTATTTAACATTATATTTAATGTTTCGAATTTCAAGTGTGTCCCATATTTTCAATTTATAAAACAATCACATATATTTGAAAAAAATATTATTAGATAAATCTTTTTATTTTACCAATCTGATTTTAATTCATTATCCCTTTTATCAAAATATATAAAAAATGGGTACATACTTCTTTAAAAAAATTGATTAAAAATAGGTTTGACATCTTTAGACGCCATTTTCTCAAAATGAAGTCCGTGTGGCTTGAAACAGTGTTTCCTCATCAGTGTCCATATAGGCTGGCTATCACAGAATATCGGCGTGAAAAGCCAACACAGTTCTGTGTTTTTACGGTGCCGATGTGTTATCAGTTTAAGACTATGTTATTTTTAAAATGACAACGCATTTATAGCTCCTCTGGTGCTGCAAATGTATATGAGTTACGGTGATCGCTTAACATCAGGTGTCCACTAGCTGGTTTGCCAGCATTTTTTATAAGAAAAAGATGGTTTAATTTATTTTAACTGCAGGATTGTTAATTGTGTTCTGATTACTCTTTAACAATTTTTTTAAGAATATATTTATGTACGAATATGTGTAATTCTTTGCCACCCTCTTCAGGAAAAACGGTTGAATGCATTTTAATACATAAAGTTTTGTCATAATTATTGCAATCTTATTATATTTAAATATGGTGTTTGCGAATCAAAAAAGGCATTCAATTTTTTATTTATTTTCAATGGAACCGATGTACACGTGACTTTTACTTTGTCTAGCAACGGGCTATTGACGTTACGAGAGAAAACATGGCGATATATGTATTATTAAAAGAATTGCAAAATAAAGTCGTGGGCAATGATTATGATATCTTATCATTATTCACTTCAGAACTCTTTAAAACTACATATTTAAGTGTGTTTTTAATAGTTGATACGTTATATAATGACTACGTCTTGTCGTCCCTATGTCAGTAAATTAATTAATGTTGGTCAGAAATCAAGAAAACAATAACCGCAAACAGGAGGGCTTGCAATGTCAATATCTAACCCTTTATTGTCAACCGCTGCAATTATACAGGGTGTGTGGCATATTGGATTAGCTGTACCTATTTTGATTACGTATTATCTAGCGATATATGTTATACGTCTATATATACATATCATTTGTTATAAGAAATAGTAATTATACTTCCGCGTTCATTATTTCGTATTGGTACACGTTGTTCAAAATATTATTTTTCTTATGGCATTCGCGGTTAAATATTACTTGTAAAACATTTTATGCCTTGAGATAAAGATATTTCACGTGAATAAAAATAAAGAATTTATTATTATGGAGAGTATTTTATAACATAATCCAATCCAATGAAATTGCTTTTAAAATTAGTAATATTTACCCGGAGTTTGACATGAAAATTTTTCATTAAAATGTTAGTAGCTGATGAAGAGCTGGCCTGACCCGAAAAGGTCTCTTCCCATAACCTATAACCAACCACAGTTGATGTCAGTGAGCTCCCAAATATGTGACACGTTCAACAGCTATCAAAAAAAAAATAGTAGAAACGTGTAAAGACCATAGAATAACATTAACGTCCGCGTTACTTAAATTTTAAGTCCCCCAAAGTGAAACGCGCTAATCTCGTTAAATTTATATAAAAGTGTTGACATAATGGCTAGGATTAGAGGTAATTCAGCACGACGAGAGCACAGCCACTGGAAATTGATCACATATGGCGCACCACCAATCGCCCCCTTAGCACCACTGTTGAACCAATGTGATAAGAATACGCTATTTTTAATGAAATAATAACTCAATTATAAAGTCATAAGGTTCAATTCTCCTTGGTCGACGAATTTGCGTTACGATGTTTTTGGATGGTCAGAATGTGGTTTGAAATTGTACTTGGATTAATAATTCATCTTAATACGCGCGAAATAAATCATAGTTTTCGATTTTCTTGTGTTCAATAAATTCGTAAAGTTCATTACGAACAAATGTTATATTTGAAAATCGCTCTTATATTGCCATAAGAAACTAATTTTACTATATAATTTAGAGGAGCTTCGAAAGGGGGGTTTCGAAATATTTGACTTTAGTAAAGAAGGCATGTTAAGAGTCAAAACAAAATGTTAAGTCGAAATGTATATCTTAGAGAAGTTTGTAAGCTTTAATATAATTTTATGTTTGATCATTTTATTTTTCGTATCAATTCCTATAAGAAAGTTAAGTGCATACACTTACATTAATTATTTAAATTTGCTCCTCTTTGTTAATTTCCGCCTTATATTTTTTGTAAAATTATTTCTTTATGATGAAAGCTTATAGCAATAACTGTTAAAGTTTAGCAAAATAATTTCACAACCAAATTCTAAATGTACTGTTCCAAGCATTCCGACTATCTAAAGCCATTAAAAATCATATTTATATTATCCATCTGAATGCCCTTCGGAGCACGAGAACCCACTGATTCAATGATTCCACAGTGTCATGACACACGACGTCAAGTGTGCAAACTCCGGTGCACTGCCACCTTATCTTTGCCTCTATATTAAACCCAACAACCTTACAATAAAGGCCATTTTTGTCAAGCAAAATTCAAAATATAGTGGCCAAGGAACCATGCGAAGCGAGCAATTTTTGAAAACGTCACTCAAGCACTACATTTTGCTGACGAGGCGATGTAGACACAAAGGGATGACATTTGCTCTTTTAAAATTTCTTTTTAAAATTTAAGCCTTTATTGCTTTGTAAATAAGAGCTAAAATACTAGTCATTTGTGATTCTTTAAATGTTTGTAATCTGACGATACAAAATGAAGATAGATTTAGGTGCTGATGTTGATGGAATGGTGTAGGAACACAAACTTATCCATGAAAGTCATTTGACTGGAAATCATAACGTTGGTATGTATTAAATATGATTGTTAGTTCCTACATGGTAGGAAATCTAATGGATTTTAAAATAAGTAAGTTCGAAAATAAAATAGCTCTTCTGAAATGGTACTTTTAAATTCGCCTCTTCTTTACATAGTATATAATATATATTATAAATAAAAGGTATTCCTAGAAATGTATAAATAGACAGACAAGATATTTTAAAACTAAGATAAAAAATGTTTGAAAAAAAGAATCAAGTAACTTATGCAAAATCAAACCAAATATTTACATGACGTTCAAAAATCAAACAGTCCTTAATTTTGTAACATTGAATATTCCAAACAAAACCGCTAACAATGCACGTCAAAACTGCAAGAATGGAACAATTTGTTTACACTAGAAAATAGTTATCAATGGCCATTGTTGAGGATAAAAATTAGTAATTTTTATTCTCGGCGTGACGGAGGGGAGCGAATTTTAAAGCTCAGTATGAGGATCACAGCTTAAAAATTAATAAGAAGTAACGTCGCTGTTTTAACGGTTTGCCTAATTTTTGTGCTATGATTTTATAGTCTGTGGTTTTTGGAGGGTATGCCAGTCGAGCTGGGGACACGCGTGACGAAATTGTGTGGGGTACGGTGATGCAACCCTTCAGTACTTGCATAGCATCGCGGTTCGCGCAGGGGTATTGTAGAGAAAAAATGTAGTTTTGATCCTTTATAATATTTGTGGCTACATTTAAATAGTTATATTTTTGTAAACTTTTACAAAATTTTTCGCCCTATAAATTAACCAAATTACTTAATCTAATAAACATTATAATTAATTACGAGCGTTCTATCAAAAATGTCCTTCAATCTATTGTAATATTATAAAGAGATAAAATTATGTTTGTAAGTAGGGGTCTATAGTATAGTATGGTCTATGGAACTACTGATCCGATTTCAAAAACTATTTTTAAGTTATATAGCCTGTTTTAGATGAACGTTATATGCCATATTGCATCACGCTATAACTCACAGAAGCTATAACACAACTAGTTAAAATATTTTGACAGGACTTAATACATCGTTTAGAGAATGTTGTAAGATATGATGTAGATCTTTAATTTGTGTTTATTAGTCTATGTATGTATGTATATATATTTGTATGTATGTATGGGCTTGTACCGTTCTGGCACCATTTGGACCAAACGCGAGGACCGATTTTTATAAACGAAGCGTCGTTTAATCGTAAATATTAGCTCTTGAAGTTAGCAACATTAGAAATTAGAGGCAAATATGAGTTACCAGGATCAAAATCACCGCGCCCGCCGCCCTAACCCTACTAGGAAGCGTGAAATTCGTACAATAAATGCCTTTGTATTGTGGCGGCGGCGTGTTGACTTTTGGACGCAACCGCTAAACAATACCGCTTCACTCTGTTCCCCGCAGATATAAACTTTTTACCTCATACACAAACTGTTATCTCGAATACTGACCCTCTGGAGTAAATGTTGCCATGTAAAATATAAACTGTTTAGGTATTACTAGTAATGTTTATATTTTATTTATTTAATAATAATAATAATAAATAAACGCATCACACCCAACGGCCCCTATTAGGATCTTGTGACCTTGTGTCGGGGTCCGGAAACACAACACTAACACAAACACCCAGACCAAGACAAACATCCGTATGGCTAATACAGACATTTGCCGCGAGCGCGGATCGAACCCGCGACCGTTAGCGCTACAGTCAGTTGCAGTGATCACTGCGCCAACGTGTCTGTCAATTATTTATTTATTAAATTTATTATTAACTTTATTGCACAACTATTAAAATACATTGAGCAAAAGGCGAGCTTAAAGTTATATAGCTTTTTCTCTCAGCCAACCTTAGGGCGTGCAAGAGCGTTCAGTAGATGCATATATATATATATATATATATATATATATATATATATATATATATATATATATACAAACATATACATAATATATAACATACATATACACATATAAAATAATACTTATAATATGATAGTATATACATATGTGTATGTCTTATTAGTATTGAAGTGAGGTAGAGCCTAGCTGTAGTACTAACACCACGTAATATATAAAATACTAGCTGGCTCTCGCGGTTTTACTCACGTTTATGGTTATAGCATTCCCATGAGTATTATTATATTCCTGAATAAACGGGCTATCCAACGCAAAAAGATTTTTTAATCGGATCAGTGGTTTAAGAAATTACCAAATAAAATTACAAATAAACAAATTTTACTTCTTTATAATATTAGTAAGAGACTATTATAGATCAGCAGCCCCTGCACTCGCAAGACTTAGCGAGTCTAAGCGTGATATAATAAAGCCTATAACCATTTTGAATAAACGGTCTATTCAACACATTTTTTAAATCGGTAGTTTAAAAAGTTACATACAAATTTAGAACGAAATTTATCTCTTCATATTAGTAAATATAGAAAATACACCACACGTAAATATATTTGTTATTATGTCAACAAAAGTTATTGAAATTTGTTGTGCAAATTAAATTTGCCACACGCATTGTATGTTAAAACAATGAATGATTCTATAGCGATAAATTGTATATGTAGGCGGTAACATGTACAGGGATTTTAGAGTTAATATATAATTTAAAGTACATTGCAATTCTATAAACATAGATCTTAAACTCAACACTTAACAAGTTGTTGGTCTATTTCATTGTCTACGATAGTTGGACACTGATAAGCAATAATGTGTCAACCCATAAAAGTCTAATTTGGAGATATTTATGTATTTTGATACTGCGTCACCTATTTAATATGATTCAAATAAAATTCAAATTATCTAAACTAAATAAGATAATACGAAAAAAGATACTTAATTTAATGTTTCGAATTTCAAGTGCGTCCAATATTTTGCAATTTATACAATAATCTCAAATATTTAAAACACTATTAGATAACACATTACATATATCAATCTGCTTTTAATTCATAATAGATTTTATCAAACTACAAAAGAAAACATGGATATCGACATGGACAGTCTCAAACAAATTTCTTAAGAATTAGTTTGACATATTTAAACGCCATTTTCTCAAAATGAAGTCCGTGTGGTTTGACACATTATTGCGTATCAGCGTCTAATTATGAAATATTTTTTTCTCATACTTGCTTGGAAATTCGAGTATTATCTTGGCAATCTTCTTCGAGATAAATCGCACTTGCTGTACTGGTCGAGCAGCGGCCGGCGATAGTTTTATGAAAATCCATATCTGTCGTGTTTAGCGACAAAATATATTTCTATGTAAAATCATATTTGTCGTGTAATTAAAAAATTGAAAGATCTTTCACTCCGCGACATGGCGACCAAAGAGGTAACTTACCAAAGGTTTAATTTAAATTTCGAACTGGCTTACACATAAAAAGCTGTATAGTGTTAAAAAAAAATTGAGCGCGTAAAAAACTATTGTTATTAGTTTTTCGTCAACCTCGTCATTGGTTTTAAATACTTTTTCAAATAAATGTTCTGAATTGTACAACTTAGTTTATTTCCGCGCAGTATTAGAGAAATATTTTTTTACATAAAAATGGCGGATAAAAGGCGCGTCACCTGATGTTAAGTGATCATCGCTGCTCATGGAGTTATAGCAGTATCAGAAGAGCCACAAGTGCGTGGTCCGATTAAAAGTAAACGAAGAATGAAGAGAAATAGGGATTAAGGAAAGAAATGGAGAGACGGGGAGTTAGACTTCTGGCTCTCTTAAAAAATATTTAGTTTTGTCTATATTAATCTGTTCTAATATTATAAAGAGGGAGAATTTGTCTGTATGTTTATGTAAACATGTATGTGTAGGGTGTAATTGCTTATCCGATTTGAAAAATTCTTTATGCTTTATCATTTTCTTTCTCTTTTTTTCTTATTTTTTATATTATTAGACTTGTTTATTACGACCGCTCTGGTGTAGTGGTGCTGAATGTACCTCTAACGCCGACGGTTGCGGGTTCAATCCCCGTTCAGGGCAGATAT
This sequence comes from Hypolimnas misippus, assembly GCA_037950945.1. Taxonomy (NCBI): domain Eukaryota; kingdom Metazoa; phylum Arthropoda; class Insecta; order Lepidoptera; family Nymphalidae; genus Hypolimnas; species Hypolimnas misippus. The sequence goes on from JBBEEQ010000012.1 coordinate 325,803, forward strand.
TTATATTTGTATAAATATTTGTTCCTAGGTCTGGGTGTTTGTCCTTGTGGGTTTCCCCACCGTGCCTCGGAGAGCACGTTAAGCTGTCGGTCCCGGTTGTTATCACAATCACCTGATAATGATCGTTACTCGTAGTAGGGAAATTATTCTAGTCTAAATGGTTACTGGCTTGCCCTCAGGGGTTGCGGAGGTCAGACGGCAGTCGCTCTGTGTAAAAATCAGTAACTCGTCAATATCTGGACTAGAATAGAAAGCAGACCCTGGTATAACCGGGAAAAATGCTAGGGAGATGATGATGATTAGACATCTTGTTTATTGAGGAAGGTTATGTGCTACATTACATCACGCTACGACTCATAGAGAGTGAAGCCGCGAGGGCAGCAGTTCTTTATAAGGACTGTAACTGTAAAAGTTTTATTCCCGTAATTTAATTATGTAATGTATATCCTTTTTTCACCTAATAAGAGTTTTGATACTGTCACGACTAACGTGATAATTTTTTAAATATATCTTTATTTATTTAATATGACTTGGTGAGAGGACTCTGTGACAAGATTCTACGGACCCGGCACTGAAATCTGTTTTCTGGATAAGCTACAGAAATTTGACTTTTTCTGAATAAATATTTTGTTACGTATTCCCGTGTAGTTTGGAATTCATGCTCAACGTAACAATACTCATAGTCTTCGATAACATAAATGGGTAGTCATCCAAACCAGCCGCGCCTTTAGCGAACATATCACTAGATGCATTGTCAATGTGTGGAAGATTAATAAGAAAGCAGTAACCGAAAATACCTTACAAAATTTATGAGTTTCAATAAATAGGTCACAAAGTGTAAAAGTAATGATTTTACGTAAATTTTGTGTAAATCCTTAATACAGACAAATGTAATTCTCAGTACGAGTATGGCTCGTAATTTATTACACGAAGAGCTATAAAAATTAAAAAAAAATACAAAGATGACTTAGAACGTATGTATTAACGTACTGGTTAAAAAATATGGTCTTCTCCTAAAAACGTTATATTTAACAAAAATAAAAAAAAAAAATAAAAAAAAAATCCAACGAAGTTGATTGATCCTCATGTTTACGAAGTAGCCTTTTACGTTATTACTCACTCGTGAAGTCTGTAGCGAAATATCGCTCACTCGATTTATCGATTGTGATTTATTTCGAACGATTTATGGAATCGATTTAATATCGGTAATCGTTAGTTAGTCGATGTGACGGTGGGCCGGTTCAATCGAATGATTATAATTTAGTTCTTCCCGTGTATCCCGTTTATATTAATCGTAAAATTTGTGTGGAGTTATTTTTATAATAAAAAATAAAATTTTTAGTAGTAGAATTAAACCAGGTATATTATTTAGGTGAATAATGAAAATAAGTCAGGATGAAGAAATTCGAAATTATGAGACTTAGAGAAAATTGTTGAAAGAAACCATGTCACTGATTATGAAGTTAATGAAATCTGCATCATAAGATTTGGAGAAAAATTGTACACTGTTAGGGAATTACCTGTTGCTCCTTATTGACGATACCTAAAACTGACCGGGCGATATTCTTGCCACGTGTGTTTATTTATAAAATTTATGAACAATATAGGTATAGTATGAACTGTGCCTGAAACTGTAATAGCGGTCAAGTACCCGATTACATTTATTAAATCAAATATTATGAGCCCTTTAACAATCTCAACTTGAGTTTAATATTAACATAGCACGATTATATATTGTAACTATGTATGAGTCTGGCAAACTACAGGCAATCGAAACCGAAAGATGTTATTTAAAAAAATGGGAACATCTATATTTATGACTATAACAATGTCTGTTCGATGTCGTGTAAACGGAGTGAACTTAATACCAAACCAGTAATGCAGGTGTACTGGAAGTTGAAGCCTGATTATTGTTACGTAATTTAATTGCAAGCCATCCGTTGGTTCCGTAAAGAATGGTATTACGCTTGATAATATATAATGGAGAAATTTGCATACTTTGAGAAAGCCTGGAGTAAAAATAGTATGTCTTGTATGGAGCACTTGGAGAACTGAAATGAAATAAAAATGTTTTAATGATTAAGTTTCATGTATACTTTGTTGTAGGCACCATAATTCATTCATTAGGCACATATTCTGTTGTTTGTTTGTCTGATTTGAAAAACAACTTTTCTAACACCCGACCAAAATGGGGGTGTTATAAGTTTGACGTGTGTATCTATGCGTTTGTGTATCTGTGTGACTGTGTATTTGTGTGTCTGTGTGACTGTGTAAATATGTATCTGTGTGTCTGTGTATCTATATATTTGTGTGTACAGACATGTGAAGTCTGTAGCGAAATATCGCTGACTCGATTTATCGATTGTGATTTATTTCGAACGATTTATGGAATCGATGTAATAATAGAATAGATACACAGACACACAGGTGTCTGTGTGTCTGTGTATCTGTATCTGTGTCTGTGTATCAGTGTATTTGTCTCTGGCAACGTTGCTTACTAACGAATGGACCAATTTTGATGGCGTTTTTTTGTTTGGTAGCTTATGTAATCGAGATGGTTTTATAAATTTATGAAGATTTCTACACACGTTTGAAGATTATCATTAGCATATCTTCTCTAGTTGTTGGATCTGAGCAACTTCTCGTAGCCTAATCGACTCAAAATTTACTATACTATGAACAATAGTATAGTAAACTAACTTAGGATGAGAAATATCGTGCTGGGGCTTGCTGAAATGGTTTCTATGAATTATATATATATTTATTTATTTATTTATTGATACAGACAATTATTTATTATAAAATTAGTCCCCGATTCCTAAACTAGGATAAACTGTATTTTAGGAATCAGTGCACATCTTTCAGACTTGATTATGATAGTAATGCCCAGAAGATAGAAAATTTTAACAAAAGTTATTAACAATTCCAAAATTAAAACAAAAGATAAAAAAGTGAGAGTACAAAATTAAAAAAATAACAAGACAAAATGTATAGACAAAAAATATATGTTTTTTATATAATATATGTTTGTGTGTGTTTGTGTATGTGTGTGTGTGTGTGAGTGTGTGTGTGCGTGTGTGTGTGTGTGGTTTCTATGAATAGATTGCCGTTTCTTTAATTTCAAATTTCATATTAAACGTTAGATAGCAATGTAGTTTGTAAAGAAATGTAAATGCCATAAAATACCATGCCACGACTCCTATTAGGCGGGGCATTAGCGGCATTGGTAGTTAGTATGAAATATTACGACACAATGAGACTTGAATCTGCAGCCTTCGGTTCTCAAAACCAGATGCTTTGCTAATAAGACTATTTATGTCTCTTCTTGATCGGAAGAATACTTTGTTGATAAAAATTTATATTATATGTTATTTGTCAAATGCATGATTAAACTAAAATATTATTAGACTAGTCCGTCGTGGTTTCATTCGCGTTTATACTTACTGCTTCTCTCATATGAGCCGGAGCGTGTTATAATATAGCCTATAAACTTCCTCAATTAACGGGCTAGCATAAAAATAATTTTTAAATTCGTCTGGTGATTTCGAACCCTATTCAATGCAAACGACAATCAAACCTTTCCTCTTTATAATATTCGTGTAGATAATCTTAAAAGTTATCAAAAATAAACATTTATTTATTCTTTAAACATTCAGAATTTAATAATAATTTTTTTATTAATACAAAATTATTCATTTACCTATATTGAATATATAAAGAAAAAAAGACTTAATAATTTATCATTTTTAATAAAAATAAGCAAAAATATTACTTTCATTTGTTAAAAATAAATTTATGTTTAATTTATTATATTTTAGCGAAAAATATTTGAAAATGAGTAAAGCACTTAAGAGAATCTATCAAAATAGAAACATCAATTTTTAATTATCGCCGACACCGTGAAATTTTAAAGCCGTATTAATTTGAAGGTCTGAAAATGTCGATGTCGGGTAATGTCGAGAGATGTCGGCCGATATCGGGCAATGTCGGGAGATGTCGGGTGTCAGTCTATTAATCAGCGGCAACACTTCATCGCGCGATTAGAAGCTTTTAAAACAGAGAGGGTGCAGCGACTCGATATAAATTAGCCAGCGATGAAAATGCTGTCGTAGTGATGTGCAATGTCGATAAATGTTAAGAATATCTTGAAAAAAAAAAATGTTATATTTTTCATCCATTCATATCAAGAGATCACAGATTAAACCGGTTGGTTTAGAAGCAAGAAATTTTGCAAAGGATTATTTACATATATGTTTAACATCGATAATTACTATATAAGGATATTTGAAAAATAATTCCTTAAATATTGTGAAGTGTTAGGATTTTTTTGGTCTTATTAGTTTACCCACGTTTCATCATTCACGTAAATTTTGTCTCGCTTCAGTAATGAACAAATTATAATCCATTCAAATCAAAACATTCCCAGGTCATGCCAACGGAGTGTCAGATTTCAAACATTTATCGAGCATTAAAATCTTATCGACAAAACGCTTAACCCTTGCATCGCTCGGGGCGCATCGGAACAGTTAACTAAATTAAACTGAGTGTGAAGACCGCTGCAGGGTTAACTATTTCATTTCGTTTATTGCGCACAATTCGCTAACCCTTCGTTGCCTAATAAAGATATAGAGGCCTATTAAGAGTATTTTAAAATTGTCGTTTCAAAGACATGGGGTGTTTGCCACCATGGGCTTGGAATTCTTAAGACCCGTATCCCAGAAACATCTGTGTTAGAATTGCGTGTAACTTGCTTAAGCTTTAAAACCCCTATAGTTTTTTGCGATAATGACGGTTTACTGATTAATATCCGTATAGTTGTACATCTGTTTTTGCTACATATTCATTACCAGCGATTGTCCGAGGCAGTGCTTATATTATACATAAATACGTATATGTTATGTGGTAAATTATGTCTGATCTATTAAATAAAACCATGTTCGACAAGTGTCTAGCTAAACACTGTTTAAAGGTTAAACATTGCTTAAAATCTCGTCTAAATTGCTTAACAAAATCAAAATCAAAATCAAAATATGCTTTATTCAAGTAGGCTTTTACAAGCACTTTTGAATCGTCAATACAAAAACAAAAGAAAACTAAACACTAATTAATTAATTAATTTACCACCGGTTCGGAATGTAGATTCTACCGAGAAGAACCGGCAAGAAACTCGATAGTTACTCTTTTTAAAAGTTTTACGATGGGTACATACATTTATGAGTTACAAATATATTAAATACCCTGTGTAAATCCAGCTTATACTAAATCCAAGCATGTTTATCATCTATATAATCTTGAACAGAATAATATGCTTTAGCTACTAAGGATTTTTTAATATGTACTTTAAATTTCTTTTTTGTAAACTGTAACAGATAATAAAATCATGAAAAACTTATTAAAATAGTGTCACACATTACATTTGACAGTAGAATAGATTTTAGACATCTGTTAAGCGTATATTCAGCTACTTAAAATCAAAACTGTCCTTAGGCTGGGGTTTATAGAATGGATTTTTATAAACACGCGTTTAACGTATGTTTAAATCTTTTGTAGTAAAGCAGTATGTGTTTGCAAAATAAGAAAAAATATTTTTTGAACCTGAGGCAAGAATTACACCTATAATTTTTGTTCTTAGACTCTCATAAAAATTTACGTAAGTTGTTTCTCATTGCTTTACACCTGAAAGAATTTACTGTCAGTGTTTTATTTTAGACATTTACAGCTTCCGTACCTTCTTACGTATCTGTTACTAGGTCACAAAGTTGTTTACATCGCTCACAAAAGTAAAACTTACAAATGTAATTCTCGTCTAACAATATTCTACAAATCACGTCAGTATAGAATGAGGGTAAGAATGCTAGCGAAGGTTCAGATACGGATTTACTTACAAAATTAACAATATAATGTAAACAAGTCATACGAAAACTATTAATTCGATTCAAAGATTTATAATATTGAAATTTCAAAATCAAATTTTCCACAATAAAGTACTTTCCCATATCATACAATATTTTCTTCAATAAAGCAATAAAAGTATTATTTCCAGCAGCAGGAAAGCGAATAATTATAAATGTTACGACAATATGTAAATGAAAATCCGATAATAGCGACAAGGATCATGCATATGAATATGTTTTACTCGAAAAACCTTCTAAAATGTCATTGTTATTCAATATTAATTGAAATATCTTCGATGGCCGTCACTTCCATTACTGTGATGCGCTTTAGCATTCTGGAATTGGTAATGTAACACGGTTTTCGGATTTGCTGTAGTTTTTGGTTTACATTAACCGATCGGCCGTCGTCTAGACAGTTGCCTATTTTTGTTTTACAGAATTGACTACATATATGGACGCTGATAAGCAATACTGTGTCAAGCCACACTGACTTTATTTAGAGAAAATGACGTCTAAAGATGTCAAACCGATACTTAATAAATTTGTTTAAATACGTATACATATATCCATCTTTTCTTTTCTATTTTGATAAAAGGTATAATGAATTAAAAGCAGATTGGTATAATCAAAAGTTATATCTAATAATAAGTTTTTCAAATGTATGAGATTATTGTTTATTTTAAAATATGGAACATACTTCAATATTTACAAAATTAAATTAAAGAACTTTTTTCCGTACTTATGTTAGTTATATGACTATAAAAGTTTTTGAATAAAGTTAATTACGTAACGCATTATCAGAATACATCAATATCTCCGAATTTGACTTTTTATGGGTTGACACGTTATTGCTTATCAGCATTCATGTATGGACGCTGATGAGCAATACTGTGTCAAGCCACACGGACTTAATTTTGAGAAAATGGCGTTTGAAAACTTTGTTTGAAGAAGTATATATCCACCCATTCTTTACTATTTGGTAAAAGGTATAATAAATTAAAAGTAGATTGGTATAATAAAACGTTTTAACTATTTTATTTATTTAATATATGAGATTATTTTATAGTGTAAATTATGAACCAGACTTCAATATTCGAAACATTAAATTAAGGATTTTTTTTTCGTACTTATTCAGTTTAAATGACTTCAAAATTTTTCGAATAATGTTAAATACATGTTGTTTTATTTAAATACATCAATATCTCCAAATTGGAGGAATTGGATTTTTGTGGGTTGACACATTATTGCTTGTCAGCATCCATATATAAAGGACTGTTCAATTGTTTACCGTTAATTGAATGTTTTTGAAAAAAAAAAATACAAAGTAATAGATATACAAAAAAGATAAAATTAAATATTTAGAAATCGTAATAATTTAAATAAAATTACTGTACAAATCACGTCCGCGCGGAATGGTGGCAAGAATGCTGCATTTCCCCTTTGAATCGCAATTCTAATTCTCTGGGCGAAAATGCACCAGCCCTCCTGTCACCAGTGGAGGCAATAAGACGAGAAGTAATATCTTTTAGAAATTGTGACATTTTAGAAATGAATTGCGTCAGTAGCGCTACCTTAAACACTAGTCAAAATTCTCTTATAACTCCATCGTTGGCGGTGAGTTCCAAAACACATTCCATGCCGCGTTCACGTCACACGCGTTCCAGCGTCACGCCGTGGCTCGTTCTGACGCCGTGAAAAGTTACGACAACATGTCGTGAAAATCTACAAAGAGAATTGTAAGAAACACAGATATTACGCGTGGCATGATGATACAATTTTTTACTTAGGTATATTAGCTATTTTACGCTGATCTTCTACTAGATTGAGGTACTGCTCCGGTAGAGTAAGCCCATATACGAGGTGTAGTGAGCTGAGTAGGCTACAGCCAGTCTTTGGAAAGTATTTGACATATTATTAAGTTTTTATATACCAGAGCTTGTATCTTACTACAGGAAATATATATGTTTGTTTGTGTGTATTATGTTTGTCTATGATTATGTAATATTTATAGACTAGGAACTAACTACAAGTACGAAGGCCATCACGATCGAACAGGCTCACCTTATTCGCCGGCTACCTGTCTAGGTATTCAGTAACTTGTAATTGAATAGCAAGATGCTTGGTGAGACTAGTTATTCATTAAATAAGTAGGTTAGAATAATTTCAAATATAAATTTTAATAATAACAATAAGAGAATGATTCTGTGTATTAATGTTTATTTTCGATTAGCATTTTTTTCTGCTTTTTTGGTACATTGTTCTGCCATTTTTATCTAAGAAAATAACTATATTTTTTCATATTAATAATATACTTTTTAAAAGAGTAACTATCGAGTTTCTTGCCGATTCTTCGGTAGAATCTATATTTCGAACGGGTGGTAAATTAATTAATTAATTAGTTTTGCTGTTTTCCTTTTGTTTCTGTATTGACGATTCAAAAGTGCTTGTAAAAGCCTACTTACATAAAGTATATTTTGATTGATATTGCTTATATAAATTCTAAACAAAACTCAAATTTTAGGTATGAATAGGTATTCTTCAATTTCAAATTGATACCTAAAAAATTTTCAACCCTATTTTAACCCCTTAGGCGATGGATTTTCAAATATCCTTTCACTACAGACAGTCTGTTTTGATTTTTATAATTATAGATTATATAGACCACTAGCTCTCAACTGTTTTTCGTTTAGGCGCGGCGCCGCGCCGCATCGCGTTCGATCACGTAGAACGCCGAGTAAACATTATTTGCTTAATTGAGTGATGAGCTACATCGAGTCGGCTATATAGATATCAATTAACATCGATAGAATCACATTCGAGGCATTCCATCGATAATTCTCATCGAACTGTCGGGTAGCGAGTAAACATAGCATGGATCATGACTATGCATAAACTCACCTGAACCGAATTTACCTACGCATATAATAATATTCCGACAACTCAGTCCGAAAACAACTATTGCTTTCAGATGTTGAATTTGATCAAACTGTGTTATTATTGGGTATTGTTTCATCTAAATGACGGATAATTTACAGTGTTACATTGTATTAACGTATATCGTGTTATCGTGTGTGTTATAGTTTTAAATTTCTAAAAGTATTATTGTGATCGGGTGATAAAAAAAACAGAACACAGAATCGCTGTCTTCCAATTTGCGATAGATTTTTTCGCAATTTATTTAAAGACAGACACGTCCAAATATTTTTTTCTTTTTAAGGGTAATTTTGTGAATTTGAAAATGTATCATAAGTATTAAATGAGTTCGTATTACTTTCTATAAACTGCTGTTCAAATGTCTGCTCTCCTATTAAGGATTGGGTTAGGAGCTTTTTGTACCACGCTGCCCTAATGCGTATTGCCAAATACATGTGTAAGAATTTCTTCCAACACATGCAAGTTTCCTCACAATGTTTTCCTTCATCGAGCACAAGATGAATTTAAGTACAAATTTAGGTTCTAGTCGGGGATAACCCGCGTTCATCGTCTGAGACAGACGCATCGTTGACTAGGCCATTTCTGATCACGATATGTTATGTCATCCATAGTTTTAATCCCTGCGAAGTCTGGGCGGGTCACCAGTATAATTATATCGTAAAGCCTATCAGTACAAGATATTGCAGTGACATGGTCCCTCCTACTGAATCGAACGAGGACACCGCAAGCCTCGTGCCTTGTAACACTGTCTGTCATACTCGGAGGCTTGTAGTTCTCAATTGCTCGTGATGTAGGAATTGTGTATCCAATTGGATGTGGTATAACTCAATCTCCTTACTTTTATTAGTAATAAAAATATTATGTAGATATTTATTAGCTATCAAGGAAAATACAAGCAGTATATTATAATTAATAGTGTGGTAGAGGCTTGGTCGGCTTGACAGGAACAGTACCACACTCTTACAGAATATCGACGTTACATAGTCAATATAGAGCTACGTCTCCTACGGTGGTTGGGAGAGCCGGAAGGCCAAGCCAATAAATTTTTGGTTCTCTAACGGTTTAAATTACCGCGTCAATTCACTGCAACATCTTTCTGTCATTCGGTTCGGCCCACGCGCAGGAGCGTGCTGCGCGCCGGTGTGTCAGAAGTTTTTCACAATCAGTAGTAAAGGTTAGTAGAAAGTCGGTAAAACAATATGGCCGTGCTGCTCTTCCGTCACAATGGCCATTGTTACTTGCAGTGTTGAGTCACGCTGCGACACCGGCCCACGCACTCGTATCGATGTACCGTGCCACTTATGTTATCCTAGTACTTTTTCTTGACCTACTGGTGTTACTCCACTGTTTGTGTGTGTATGTATTTGATGGCACGTTTGTGTTGAAGACAAAAACCTTAAATGCAGAAAATGGTTAAACTTTCATTAAACATACTTTTGTTATACATACACATACATATAATATGTTATACACACAGCAATGCGATAGTAAGATATTTAAGTAGGATAAAATTATATTGTAATAGCTTAAGTTAAAAAAATAACTATCGTGGAATAATTTTAGACTATAAATAAATAAAAAAAACCGATAATCATTCATTGCGACCACTTTAACGAGCACCAACACGATATCTTTCCTACCGCAGCTAAGAAGAAAACAGCTTATGATCTTGAAATGGCTAGACAGAGTTTGGTAGAACATATTTAAGAACAATCGGTAGAAAACCTTCTTTCAAATAAAAAAAAAACCGCATCCAAGAATCGAAGCTACGGTGCCACAGCAGGCACACAGACAGACACACATAGCGGTTAAACTTAGACACTCCTCTTTTTCATCGGGGGTTAAAAAATAAGATTTAAACTATCCATATCGTTGTTACAGTTAATATATAACAACAGTTGTATATAACTGTAACAACAGTTAATATATTTTTATATTTATAATATATTATTCTTCCCCAATTACAAATATTTACAATTTTGAGAACATTATTCAATCGACAAACTGTTTAAAATGCCAAGAAGGTTTTCGAGAAAATCCGATAAAAAACCCAGTTCAATGAACCAATTACCTACTCTAGGTACATATTATTATTCGTTACAGAGAAGTAATTTCTACATGAGATCATTGGTACATTCCATTTTGTCATAAGCTTCGTAAGCACACTATTGTTATAACAATAAAACATGTTATCTGTTCTTACTGCCAATCAATGTCTATTTTTTGCGTCGTACTCTGCTACCGGTCACCGTTCTTTAGCAAAAAACACGTAACTGTAATATTGAGTTAGATAAATGACCAACATAAATATTTTTATTCAATTATTGTCTGGAGTTCGAAATATTGAAACCTCTTTTTACCTCTTGATAGATTTAATCTATACTAATATTATAGAGAGGCAAATTTTTTTTTGTAAGTTTGTATCTAGGGGGTAATCTTTGAAAGTACTGATCCGATTTGAGAAAATTCATTTAGCGTTGCATAGACCGTTTATTGAGGAAGGTTTTAGCCTATATTCACGCTACGAGTCATAGGAGCGAAGCAGTAACCATAAATGCGAGCAAAACCGCCAGGTAAGTTAGTTTTTAAATTAATCTAGACATGAGTTTTTAAGTTCGGAATTCGTATTTATAAATCGTGTATTTGACGTTAACATCACGTGGAATGACTGCTTTTTTCTTGAGTGACATTTGATATCTTATTATTTAGTTTTATTTAAAAGTGTTTAAATATTTATTGTATATTTAGTACTAGTTACATCGCACTGTGAATTGTTTATATACCATCAGATAGACATTTTCAAAGAGTACTTTCATGCTATTATTCTATCTAAACAGTAATCATTCTAATTACACTAATCTATTACATATAGGTACTTGAAAAATTCAATCTATGTGTCAAAATTTTGTTTACCATCACCATCTCAGACAGAAATCTTCGCGTGTCATTATAAAACAATTTTCATCAATAAGGAAACCAATGTGTCCCGACAAAGGCAACCTCTAGAATGATAGAGTACTTTCCAACACGTAATTGTTTCCCACAATCGGATCCGCCTAAATCACGGATATATCAGATAAGAGGAATAAAATGTTGGTCCGGTCGCGGCGACCTGCCCTACGCCGTGGGGCCAGTGGAAGAGAGATGCCGCTATAAATTTAGGCTATTATATATGACGAAGTAGGTGCCTTCGAAGTGTTTTTAAAAAGTGTGACATCAGCATTGCTGACATCACGATTAATGTCTCCAATATGATCGCACATATTTGGATCTTCCAAGTAAAAATTCCACAAGTGTTTTGTAAATCTCGTATATTCAGCATAACGACTTTTGTTGAGAGGTCAGCACTGTACGAGCATTCGAGCACGAATGAACAATCGCCAACAGTGCAGCCCTAATTATACGAAACACATGTTCTCAAATCTTTAGGTTAAGTTTCCAAATAACAAGAATGACACGTTGTTTAACGCTGACTCCACATGACAATCAACTTAAAATAATCAATTGACGTTCCATGGAACCATTTTAGACCAACAATTTTAGACCAAAAGTTTTAAATCCTTCATTTATACTTATTCTTGGGGTTTCACTCGCGCTTCACATGGGACATTTGACATGACACAAACCTCTTAGTGAGCACCTAAGTCCTAATAGGAGCCTCCATGGAAAATTTGAAACTCCTAGCACTTGTAGTTTCTGAGATTTTATGATGGGAAATTGTGTGCTTGGTTAAGCTAATAGGTAGGTGACTTTAATAATACTTTGTTAATGGTTCGTTTAGTTGCACAGATATGGCTGTAATTTTTGTTTTGGTTCATTTTCTCTTATAGTCACAGCTGGGGGTCTGGCGTAATAGCGATGATTTATTATGTAGTTTTCATTATTTATGTATAAAAAGAAAAATGTATAAAATTAATAACCTTTACGAAATAAATAATAAACCTAAAAGTTGATTTTAACCTTGACAAAAATGACGTAATAATCTTATGAACAATTATGAATTTAATTTGTAGTTCCCAAATTAAATATGACTGCCAATCTTATCTGATCAGAAGATTTTACTAATACCAAAATTATGCGCCTCTAATAAATAATATTTAATTATGAGAAAACAAGAGTTACTTCGTGGCCCCACATAGGGCGGGCCGGGCGACATCCGCGAGGCGGTCACTACACAGAACACCACTCATATGGAAAATACTGGCAAGTAAGACAGATGACCGCCTATGGACGCCCATTTGTTTTTAAGGATTGAAAATATTTTTCTGGGCATTTCAAGTACGATATCTTTTATTATTTTTTGTAACCTTTATCTATGCGACTGTGTGAAGATTGTTTGATTATTTGTTGATATAGCTAGAAAACTCTATAAGTTTCTTGATCTCCTGGTTATCCATTTAGATGACTGATGTAAGATAATGAAGTCAAAGAAATATGAATGACATACGAAGGCGATTTTATTGCTAAAATAGCGATTCCTTTCAGTCCTTTGGACATATGACACGATAAATTAAACCAGCATGGAAATCTATAAAGCATGAGCCAAGGTAACCATAAGACAATTGAATTAGTATTTGCTCTTTAAATGTTAGTAAAAATGACCAACTATAACAATATTAATTTTCCATATCGTTATAGGTACCAATTGCCAATACTTATTTATGGGCACTTATGAGCAAGCGACTCATTTGGCAGTAAAAAAAATAGTAGGAAATATCAATTGGCATTAGGAATTCCACTAGCATTCGGAGAGCCCTTGACATTCCGATGCGCTGCCAACCTTGCGACCTTGTTGTGACTCTTGTATAAATTACCAACTTATTCAAAACAAGACTATTGTCATATAGTATTTTATGTGTTCTGATATGACCATTCTGGTGTAGTGTTATTGTAACGAATTAACTTTTATCGCTGGTGGTAAGAATTTGATTCATGTTCCTGATCGGGGTAGGGTTTTTACATATTATATACAAATACTTATTTTTAAGTCTAGTGATCTGTCTTAGCTTGTATTCCCACAGTATTTTAAGGACTATATGAATTATCTCAGTTAAAATCGCACCAGATAACTATCATTAATCTTGGTACAGTAATTGCTATCGCCTTAGGGTGAAAATCTTTATCTAAAAATTAGTAAACTGTCAAATCAAGAGTAGAATAAAAACCAAACCTGGCTCAAAAATGTATCAGAAGAAATAAAAGTTGAAAAAAATTACTACATACTAAAAGCTGTCAATCATCAAACATAATCAAAGAAGAAGCAAAAGCTGAGTAAAGCTCCTCAGAACCACAATTTGGCAAAAGATGAAAAGTTGAGAAAAGAAGGAAGAAGAATATGGTTTGGAATGAATTTAATTTTTCAGACTATAAATTACAACACAGTTTACTTCAGTAGTCCGCGGACCAATTGATAGGACAAATTTACTGGGCGGACATGTTCGATTGCCGTTTTTATCATCCTTATAGAATCCGAGGCCTCATGGGGATACGTTCTTGAAATATATGGGAAATGTGGAAGATTTAACTTCGGTTTCTTTGATTGAAAATATTTTTTCTAAATAAAACTTTTAAATATGTATATCGAGAGAGCTTTGATATCAATATTATTTGGCATACAAGAAAACTAATTTTGGTATTTTTACTTAGTTTCATTAATAGAACTTTGAAAAAGAAATCACATTATTATCATTTATATCAGAACACTAGACGAGTTAAATTTTCAAAATAAACACTAGAAAAATCCTATCATTTTCTAGAATTTATATATTTCGTGGTAATAATATTAAGTTCAAATATGTACATATTCCTTAAAAAAAGCACACTACGAATTAAGAAGCTCCTACTTTTTTTTAATCGGTTAAAACACGAGACATCTTACACCAGAAGTAGTATTCGTCTTCACGAGCAATGTTGCTAATGTTACACTCATTTGTTCGTCTGTCGGTAACCGCAGCGCATTCTCACCCTCTGCGGTTTCGCGGTTAAGTTAACAAGCAACCTTAACCACACATTGTAAAAGAAAGCGGTTAAAATATGTTTCACTTAACAAGTTAGTCAATGTGTACATTCTAATCTATGTATAAAGGGAGGTTGAATTTTGTATGTGAGTTGAAAACTCCTGAACCACAGAACTTATTTTAAAAACTGTGGTACCATTTGAAAGGTACTTGATGGTCAAAGGGTATAATTTATGTATATATGCTGATTACTTTATAGCAAAAACTATATAATTGAAAGCGAAGTTGCGAACAAAAGCTAGTCTTAGAATATTCATAATTTAGAACAAAGTAGAAGTTCAAGCTTTCTCTGTGTGATAACTTTTAAGCTACTTGGTAATGATAATGCAGTTTTCACAAGTGCTTGATGCAAGAAGATATGTGCAGAAGATCCGAAATTATTAATATACAACTTTGTTTATTTGTATTCCTCCTTTATAAAGAAAGTCACAAATATGAATAAAATAGATTTTAATAAAAGTTTATATGACTATTCATAATAAACCTCACTTAGGATAACCATACAAGAAATAACAATTGCAAAAGTTGTATCCTCAAACGTAGCAAAAATTCGACCATTCCACGTTCAAATAATAATAGTTTAAATAAAGTCATAATTTTCAATTCAGAAATTTCGTTACAAGATAGAATATGATAATGCATTCGCATACATTAGGTGAGACAGTGGCCACAAAACGTGGGCTATGTTTGCGCAGAGTGTTTACAAAGGGCGTCGCAATCAGTGAGTGAATTCGTTTTATTTATCGGCCAAGACGTTGATTTGAGGCATATTTGATTTTCCCGTGGACGTTCAGAAATATTTTATTTAAATAATATGAATGTTTTGTAGCATAGTGTGTTTAGGGCTGTTCGTATTGTTTTGAGTTTTTGGTTGAAGTATGCATAAATAAGAGATCAAGAAGAATATGTTTTCAAATTAATATTTAATGATTAGCAAAAGTGTTTGTTTTGTTTAGTTGATAATTCATCTGCGCTAACGATAGGTAAACTTGCGGAAATTGTTTCAACTAACACTATCGACCAAATTGTAATGTCCATTGTTTCATAATTACACTGGCACATCATTACATAATGTGTAATATTATCAGAATGTATATAATACGTTTCATACGAATAAGCAAAAACATTTAAAATAAGACCCATTTAAAAGTTTTTACTATTTGAGAGGTATTTTCCAATTACATCATTTCGACATGCACAAAATTTTCCAATCCAACAGCACGTGACAAATTCAATACCAAAAAAGCTTCCAACCGTTGTCATAGTTCCTAAACAACACGCCCTAACCCTACACATTCCGACAGACAGTCCCCCTTCGACATTCTTAAGATGTTTCCAGAATTTTTGCAAGACAAATAGCAGTCGCTTGACCGAAATGACATATGGCCGGAGCGTGGGTGTGGACTTCATACACTGTCCGGAATTCCCAGTTTTCCCTGGGACAATGATTTATTCGCCCGCACTAAACTTTCAGGTCTAGCCTCGCTTTATGACCACGTATTTATGAGCCCTGTTTAAAGTTGGTCCGGACTGTGTAATATATTTCCCCGGGTGTCCTCTCATATTGTTTTCAATGAAGTTTTGGAAGCTGTGTTTTGTATGCGGCCAGCTGTACAATCTTAGTTTATTTAGTCGTTTATTTGTGTATGGCAGTGAGTTATTTTATTGTTGGGTTATACTTTTTAAATTGCTTTTGGGTAATATGATAATTAAATATGGTTTATATTATAAACACAAATATTGCAATAAAAAAATTGTACTATTGCCAAACATTTTCTCTTCATTCAATTCTTTTTCTCTTTGATCAATTTTTCTGTTTCTTCTATTCTATGAATTGGGTAAGATACCTGTTTCATAGAATTCGAAGATGACGAGAATGACGCAGGGGAATGTGAATAAAAAAAAACACCTACATAAAACGGGTTCCAAATATATAATACCAATGCGAAATTGAGTACAAATGAAACTATTTATTAAATATTTTATAAATAAATAAAAAGAGTAAACCACTTTTTATTCGAGGTTTTTTTTTATTGTTAATAAAGAAAGAAGGAAGATGAGGATTCGAGCGATTATGCCTTAACTTATATTGGCAACCCCTATACTAAGTACATCACAACCATCACTACTAAAGGTCACCCGCCACTCGCTGACAGGATTGTAACAAGGTATTTTTACCGCATCATCGGACAAAGTAAATAGACCATTGAAAACCGCAGACATTTTAGGGTTCCGTAACAAAGTTAACGGACACAAATAATAACCCCATGTTGTCTGTCTGTGCGTTCATTTTACCTTTAAAGACTTTAAACCTTTAGAATTTGACTAGATAACCGAGTCAAATTATCTCAGAATAAATAACAAATAATAATCAATAGAAATTATAAAATTAAAAGGGGGGAGGCAGGCAATGTTTTTATCAATTTTTTGTTTGTTTTTGAATTACTTATTTCTTTATATTAAAATCTAAAGTATTAAAAAAATCAGCACGATCATTAAGCGCTGCTATCGCCATTACAATGCGATAGATTTTAAACCAGAAATCAACTGACAGAATGTAGCATTTTGTGATAACCTTTGCTCATTTTAATTATTCATTGACCTGCTGTATATTTGAAAGACCATCGTTACTGACTGGCGTAGCTCAAATCACTGATCGGATTGCGCTGATAGGCAAGTAGATAGTTTTCATGATGTTAGTATCCGCTACGAAATAATTTTACGAAATTCGTCCACTAAAGACGTAACGGGAGCCAAAATTTGAAATGAAATGATGATGATGAAATTTGATGCGTGGAAAGCCGCGAGCAAAAGCTAGTAAACAAAAAAACCAGCAACACGTGAGTCGGGTAGTTGTACAGAACCCTCTGTGCGCAAATCTGACACGTTTACACTTTTTTAAAGACCAAGTTAAACAAAAAACACACCTATTGTGGTTTCACATAACCGCAGTGAAAAATAATGGTTAGCATTGTAAACAGTTTTATTTGGTTGAATAATTCTTTAATTATATATCGTAATAGTAGATCATGAGTATCTATGTTACTTACTTTTTTGCTGTTTTAATAAGTCAAAGAAAAGTGAATAAGTTCTTTTACATGTTGCAACTAACAACGATGTTTTGATATTTTTACTATTATTAAGCCCCTGATTCATTTTAGTGGCTGAATTCTTCTTTAATATTTAAGCTATGTCCTTAAAGTTTGTTCGATTATTAAATATCGATAATTTAATAAGCAACCGAATCGATATATTCTGTTACAGATTTCGTTACTTTAGTCTATTAGTTTAATAATAAATGGTATTATGCATAATTGCATATTTTAGGTAGAAACGTTGCTGTGTCTCAATTTACGATATAAAAACTTTGTTTTAGATGTTACCAAAAAAACCTCTGGCTACCATTTTTTGTTTAATAAATGGTTAATTAAAATGTGTTTTAAACAGATTTTTTTGTGTGTAAATATTTTGTGTTTTTTATTAGCAAAAACATTTTAAACAATTCAAAAATAAGAAGATATTGAATTCACTTTGTAAGTTTGACCTTACATTCTATTATTTATTTAAAACTTTAGATTATTTTATAAGTATCTATGATTTTTATTCACATTCTCATTAAAATAGTTTTGCTCACGAGTTTATTGATAAAGAATTTCTATTTATTCACAGTATTGCGTAAAATAATACATGTTGTAAGAAATAATTATGTGTTTGTCGTCAGTAGGTTATGATGGTGTTAACAGGTATTTTTATAAATAAAAAATTAGAGTTCTAATATTAACATTATTGTTTGAAATATATATGATAGATTCAAAACTATATGAAATTTCAAACTATATGAAATTTTTAAAAACCCCCCATGACTATATATTTTCAGATAGTTTTACATAATGTGTTCAAAAACACAAATAATTTTATATAAACGAGTATAAAAAGGAAAACATATTAAAATATTTTTTTATTAAAAAAAAATAACTATATTCGATGATCTTACTTACTTCAATATCATTAAATAAACAAAAACAAATCAATTAGTTCGAATCAATTGAGTTAAAAATAAATAGAACCAACATGTTCGGAGGTTGTTTGTGTAACCACAAATGTCGGGGTTACCAATGAGAGGACCCATTGGTTGCGGTCGGCTTCGAGTTAGGATGCTTGTGTAAAAAACACGTAAGTTGTAAACTCACTTTCAAGTGATATAACGTGTATTTTTACACGTGTAAGAGGTGTGTATTTTTATGTGTATTGTAATTTATCACTTATTGTAATTGTTTGAAAGATTAATTTAAAGTCTTATAATAGTTTCATGATATAGTGTATGTGAAAATTTCTTTGTCAAATATTAAAAATGGATTTTAGTAAACTCGGCATAAGACGAAAATTATGGTTATTCGTATAAGTTTTGCTCTCAGACTTTCATAAAGACTTACATAAGTTGTATGGTGCGTTACACATGAAAGAATTAACTGTCGGTATCATATTTACGATAGCCACAGCTTTTGTAACTACTTATGACGTTACTGTTACTAGGTTACATAGTTGTTTAACATCCCGAGAGTCACGACGAATGTATGAAGCTGAAAGTTTGTCAATTTAGTCATTTAAACACATCATCAAGAACTGTTAGATTTGATAATTGCTAAACTAGTTGTGCTGTATTGTGCGAAATCAAATGTAGTTTGTCAGATAGGTATATATATAAGGTGAGAATCACACTTATAAGTTTTGCTTTTAAATTTCATTAAGATATACATAAGTTGTATGTCATAGTTACTCCTGCAGGAATTTCCTGTTAGCGCCTTTCTGTCTTACTACAAAAGATTTAAACAGACGTTAAACATGCGTCTAAGACAGTTTTGAGTTAAACATGCTTTAGATTAATATACGTTTAAGTGAGTTTAATAGATGTTTAAAACCTATTTAGCTAAACACAACCTAAACACTGTTTAGCTAGACACGTGTTCAACAAGGTTTTAATGCGTCTTTTGTAGTATGACAGTTTATTTTTAATGCTTTTTTTATGTCAATTACTAAAGCCTATTACTCTATACAAGATTACATTGACGATAGAGATGCGTGGGCTTAGTATATGCTGAATTTCGTACAGGATAAAAATTAATTTGTAATCATAAACTGTGTTGTATTTACAATATTTTAAAAGAGTAACTATCGAGTTTCTTGCCGTTTCTTCTCGGTAGAATATGCGTTCCGAACCGGTGGTAGCTTCATTATTTATGTATTTATTTATTTTTTTTGTTATTTTCAGGATACAAAAGTGCCTAGCCTACTTGAATGCAGTATTTTTTGATTTTGATTTTACGAGAATAAAACTTAAAATGTAAGTCTCGCCTCTTATATAATAGTACATAGGGTAATTACACAATAGCAAATGGAAGGAGAAGAAAGATAGTTAGAAAGTATCGTTTTGTATACAAATTGTATTTTGTTAAACGGCTCACTAATTATAATATTCTTTGTAGAATATATTTAAGTGTTTTAAACCAATTTGAACCAGATAGTGGCTGCATTATGTGTGTACTTATTTATTCTTCTGTGTTTTCCAATGTTTCAAAGAGTTATAAATTTGTTTTTTCCGCGATGAATGCGAATGAATTTCGTTAGGAAGCCCCTGCAACTTCAAACTTAAATTGAAGTTGAAGACAAGTTGTCGTAGTCCTTCAATTATATAAATGGGAGTTTATTAAGTGTCGTAGGTCTAGTTTTAACTTTATTATAACATAATTAGGTATTTTAATGTTTATCTTTTCTATTTATTAATGATATTTTTTATATTTTTATAGTTTATGTATAAAAAGTTAAATTTTCTATTAACAAAAAACGTACGTCTCATTATCATTTTCATGGAAAAATAGTTAATGAATTTATTATTTTTATGTTTCCCTAAATTCTCGAGAAACTTTTGTAAAAAGGGTTTTAATATATGCAATATACTAAAAGGTCTTCTGAATGTATGTATGTGTGTTAGTTTGTTCTACTTTAACCATTAAAAGGCTAAGTAAGTGTATGTGTAAAAGGTAGTTGGGTTTATTTTTAATATTTATAATAAAGCGTGCTCGTGTATAATATACTAGCTGACCCTTGTGGTTTCGCGTTTATGGTTACTGCTGCGCTCCTATGAGTTGTAGCGTGATGTAATAGAGCCTATAGCCTACCTCAATGAATAAAGTATCTAACACAAAAGTAATTTTTCAATTCCAACCAGTATTTCCTGAGATAAGCGCGTTCAAACAAATAAACAAACTCTAGAGCTTTATAATATTAGTATAGATTGTTTCAATTAGCTTCTCTTTCATCTTAGTAGGAATACATGAAGCACTTTATACGTATTATTCACCAAATTAATTGTAAACATAATTATGAACACGTTGATAATCAACAGTAACATATACCTAAGTACATATACTAGCTCGCTTTACCATTTCACTATACCAAGACCCGATTACTCGGCCAATTGCAAAGGTATTACAACCCCTTGAGACCGTCCAGCGGTATGTGTCAATCACAATCAGTCGCATTAGCCGGACATAGTTGGGATACCGAGGCGATGTCTTGGAACAATCGGCTCGTATTTGCGTAAGCTGACCAGGCGGCTAATCCTGGATTATTGATGAGACGCCTCCAACGACCGCGGTGTACGTATAACTTGGTAAGCTAAGGGTTTCTAAGTTGCTACGGAATTATAATACCATTGGTATGGATGTTCGAAAATCGTGTTTGTATTTTTTTTATGTTGTTTTGTTTAATGGTTTGAATTGTATATGAAAATGAAAATCTTGACGCGTTTTATCTTTTAAGTTTATTATCTAACTGGCTGGTGTCCACGACTTTGTCTGCGAAAAAATAAGTTAAATAAAATTCCTAAAAAAAGTAGCCTACGTTACTCCTTGTAACATTACCTATTTCCGCGTAAAAGTCTAATGAAAATCGGTGCAAACGTTTCAAAGATTAGACTGACAGACAAAATGTTAAAAATTGATTATTTTATGTAAGTCCCGCATACTTTCATATACATTTGGTGAGAAGCCATAAAATTTGAAATTATAAACAGACAATTTTATTTATTTGTAATATAATATAATATTACATATATTATTATGGACATTATCGATCTAGATTAATAACATAAATAAAATCTACGTATATAAGTGTTCTTTCGGAAATATATATTTGCATGAGCGGGTATGGATCTGAATTCATTTTCATTGGTTTCAGGTATTTTGTACGTAATTATATTGTATGAGTTTGTACATTAACATGTCTATGTAGTAAAACTTTGTATACATACTGGGCATTTGCCGAGAATTACGTATGTAAGTTTTGTTCTCGAGTGCGATATAAAACAACTATGTAACCTAGTGACACATATATTGTAAGTAGTTATGAAAGCTGAGTACTGTTAGCACTGACAGTAAATTCGTTCAGGTGTTAACCAATGAAACAACTTATGTAAATATTTACGAAAGTCTGAAAGAAAATTAAAAAATGAGAAGACGTTACTACCAAAAAAATCATCGTATCGTTATGTCACCGAAAACTGCTAAACGATATGTGTCAATAAACGGCCGTCCGGGCCGTTTAGTGGAATCGGATGCTGGCGTCAGATGGAAATGTGGCCAAAGTGGCGGTCCCGGGGGCGAGCCGGGAGCCGGGACATAATGTATCGGCATACTTATACTTTAGTGACTCGATACTTATCGTTTACTAGTGACATAGGATATATTTTTAAACAACATATTTCAGTACACGAAGTCAAAGATATATAATTTAAAATGATACATTATTAATTCGTAATTAATTAAATGGTGCATTGGAAAATTATGCAGTGTTTTCGCTGTTCTTTAAAGCTTCTAATTACCGAACTATAGCGAAGCTTAAAGGAAGGGTAATGATTTTGGCAATCTATGTGTGTATAATATGTTTGTATGTTCCACCGTAGTGCCTAAACTGCTAAAAGAATTTTAATTAATTCAGTGTCAATAGATTCTTAATGATGTATCGGCTGACGCAGATTAAGCTTTTGATGAACGAAAGAATTAAATTACGGTAAGAAATGAAAAAATTGGATTAAATATGTCTAAATAAAAAGTCTTATTAGTGTTCGCATGCGAAGCCGGGGCGGGCAGCTAGTTTCATGAAAAAATAAAGTTTAATAGATGTTATTTCAGGATAGTCAAACAGTCGGTTCTCATGGCCGAGGCTCTTTGTTTTATACCCGCAGTTATGGGATTGTGAAATCGTTTCCCAAGTGATAATGTATTTACATACCCATTCCGTTTGAGGAAAATATAAGGGTTTAAACACGCGATATAGGAAATAGTAAAACTTTATTGTTTTATGTAAAGAGTTGTGGAAGGAGATACTATTTTCTATTTTCGTCTCAATATCCGAAACTTGTGAGTACCAAATCAAATGCGAATATGAAGCGACTATTATAGCCTTACAAACATGTAAAATAAAAAAAAAAAACATAAAATTTAAAACAAAAAAAGGGTAAACCAAAACAGCAATAAACAGCCAATTTGGATACTTTATGGACCTTTAAAACGGTCATAAAAATCCATAATAAAACCAAACATTCAGAAAAAAAAAACAAAGATGTCTCGCTATCAATATTATCAGATCCGAAGAATAACCACTGTGAAGGCCTGACACTTCGACCCCTGTCTCCAACCAGAACGCTATCAGATGACCGGCGCCCTTAAACGCCGAGTCTCGGAGTGTTATCACTGAATTTACTGCGACATATATACCGTAACGCAGTTCCTAGTGTTTATTGCATCGTAAAACTTGGAGAGGGTTATAGTAAATAGGTGACTTATCGGATGATCTCGAACGGTGTGTAATGAAATATGCTCGCTTATCAAATTGATCATATTTGTCCCTGATTAGATACGTCTTTGGATCTTCCATTTGAGTGTTCTGTTTTTCTTTATTCATTTCTCTTCTTTATCAGTCGGTACAAACATCAAATGTGTTTGGAGCTCGACTGTCGAAGGATAACTATCGAAATAACGGTTCTTTCTGGTAAAAAGAAAATGCATTGACCTAAAACTGCTTTGTAAATCAACGATTCTAAAGTGTCTTAAAAGCCTATCCATATGAAGTACATTTTGAAATTTTAAGTTATTTTATTATTCATTGTTGTCTTCTTTTTATTCGACTATGTGGAAGTCCAAAAGATGAGTTATGTGTTTGACGTGTTCGTATGTATGTATGTCCGTTTGTAATGCGCCATTAGGTTCATCTTGATGGCGCGAGTTTAACTATACAAAAATTCTTAAATTATTAATATCGCGCATTTTACTGGCTTTAATTAGGCAATGGAATTTTACTTTTTAACCCCCTTCCAAGAACAAGAAGGATCGCAATTCGTCGGGGACATTTTTTATGCATGTTTATGGATAATTTGAAAATCGCTGGATCGGTTTGGTTAATTATTTTTTCTATGTTTAAAAGGGTATACCTTCCGATTGGTTTCATAGAATTTTCATCAAAAAAACTTTACCTTTAACGTTAAGTAGTTTCGTTTTAAAAATAACTGAAATAAGTTTATAATTTAAGTAAACTATGTTACATTTTTTAGTTAAAAAGTCCATTCACCTTTTTTTAAAGTCTTTTTTTAATTACTTAACTAGCTTATCATCTCGATTTAGACATGCATTACCGATAATAGTCTTTATAAGGATCTTGCATTCTGATTGTATTATTATCTTCATTATAAACAATGTTTAGATTATTCGATAAAGCGAATGAATCATAGAAAGGTCATCATGAAAAAGGTCATTTAATTCGTCGGCTTTCATCAATTCGTAATCTCTTCGAATCTACAGAAATCATGTACCCGGCACGTTCACATTTGTTCGTGCCTTGTAAATACTTTTGGCTGTTTTAGCATTTTGTCAAGGCATTTTCGAAAAGATTTATTATATGTGTCGTTATCACGAAATGAAAATCGATAATTTTTCGGTGGTAGAATTAAACGGCCGTAATGTTTCACTCGGTCGGTAGGTTTTTCGTGTTTTTACGAGGCCATTAATTTCGCTGAACGTGTTAATCTGAATTGTTTCACCTGCGTTGTTCGCACGCAATCGTAAATTTGTCCACTAATTTTATTATTTCATACTCATTACGTTTTTGGTAATTTGTGATAACATTTACGTTCTCCGACCAGAACGATATCGTTATCGGTATAGTTTCACTGTGACCGTTTTTTTTAACCTGAATTTGTCTATCTTTAGTTGTAATATAAAGTTGGCCAACAGCGGCAATGTACTCAAGTGGATAGAACCATGGTTCTTAAGGTTCCTTAAACTTTTGTGATATCGATGATATTTTCTAACTATAGATACGTCACGTTCTGTCGACGATAAAAACTTATATCCATTTTCAACTTTGACAAGGTTGTCAATAATGGCCCAAACACACTTTCGACTGTCACACTCAGCAAGCTGCTAGACAACGTCGTCCAAAATGGTCGGCATTCTGGATCCGAAGAGCTATAGGTTTATAACATATGTTAATATATTTATATAATGTCTATAGTTACATAATGTCATTGATTTACATCTATATAGAAACAGTATATTAACGATTTCCTCGAGACAAATTACACACACAATTAGCCATGAATTGGCAATATAAAGAATATCAACACTCTAATGTTTACGACCAACGACTTCAGGTGGTCCAGCTGCCCATACACTTTTTTATTAATTAAAAAAAGATACAACAGTCAGCATTGATATTGATTCGATTACAGTATTAAAAAAAAGAATCATTAATTGCTGGACATATCAAGGAATGGAAATAACGATTAAACAAGAACCGGTTTGATATAAAATTGTCTTTCGTCTGATTGAGCAAGTACAATTTAATCACTCGATAATTACGGCTATTATGCACGAGGCGAATAATTACCATATTAAGTGCGTGCGTTCATAGCAACTTGTTACGCACAATACCGCAAACTGCTTGCTTACAATGTTTCAACCGAAATGGGTCAGCGCACGCAACTCCCAGATGTAACACAATTTTGCTAACCGCGTATATGGTTTTAACAACATCAAATAGATAAAAAAAAGAATCAACATTGACTACAAAGTCAGTTCATGATTTAAATCATTGACCTGATTTTTATCAAGCATAATTAAAAACTAACACAAATAAACAAGTCTCAAAAACTAACTTAACTAACTTGATTTAATCAACTTTCAAATAAAATAATAGTTTTATTAGCTTTAAATTTATACATTCATTTGCGGGTAATGATGTTTTGGATAGCACTATAGATACGCAGATAGTTGATAAAATTGAAAATTTAAATCATTCATTGATACAATTCAAAGAACCACGATGCGGGTTTTGCTGTAAGTTGGTCCTCACCAAGTTCTGTCCTGGTAATTACAGATGATGCAGCATCTGGATAAGGTTGCGTAAATATATGATTACTATATAACAAATTAAAAAACAAACAGTTATGATACCGTATAAGCTAGTACATTAAATACATTAAAACAAATGAAGCATAAAAAAGAACAGCCATGCAAGAGTCATTTACAAGCTC
The DNA here is from genome assembly GCA_037950945.1 of Hypolimnas misippus. NCBI lineage: Eukaryota > Metazoa > Arthropoda > Insecta > Lepidoptera > Nymphalidae > Hypolimnas > Hypolimnas misippus. The sequence continues at coordinate 352,235 of JBBEEQ010000012.1, forward strand.
TTCGTACTTGTCAACTGCTTTTAGTGACGACTTACTATTTGAAATAACTCGCTAAATGATTCCTGCGTAATATTGCAACTAAATGTTTTAAGATTCTCTTTTACTAATGACATATATAAAAAGTTAAAGAAAAAGAACAGGAAATTTTGAACTTTTACTCCACAAAATATTTTGAATTGTAAAATTAGAAACAAATACTAGATTAATATATTAATTTATATCTTTTTATCACAATGACACACATTCTTAATATCTACAATGAAAATAAAATGCCAAGCCATCAACCGTCTATTAACAACTCTTTTGATAGTAAAAAACACCGTGACAGGCACAAATAGACCAATTGGCCCTAGAAGTTTCATTATCACTATTGTTATCGAATGAGATCTCAACGGCTTCCTGACGAGCGTCCAAATTGTCCGAAACCAACGCCGCTAATTCCGTAAGACAACCGTATCCACTAATATACTGGTTAAAAAAACTTAGCTTAATAAAATCTACAGGTAGGGTGGTAACATCTTTCCGCTTCATATCACAGTCTATTTCATTTTGAACTTAATCCTTATCTAAATAGAGTTCAGTTTTCGCTGTAGGATTGTGCGTAGTTGCGTTGTTTTCTTCGATATAATTGATATCTTGGCGTATCAGAACACAGGACGTTATACGCAAGGTGTACCGCAAGGTGCACGGCGACCGTTGCGCCCGCGCCGGTAATAATAGCGAGAGCCGTGACACCACCGTGTAACAACTGATTAGTGGAACGACATCTTGCGAGGTTGATCAAGATAGTAATAACGATGTACGATTTACTTTCACTTTTTATCGATTTTTATTCGATAGCGTTTTAATAATAGAATCTCCTATTCATTCTTGTTTTGCTTGACAGGAACTTGTAAGCTTGATTTTAATATTTATCTGTTAAACAGATAGTCTTGGAAAGCAGACATTATTTAAGGATATTTATAAGTTTCGTACTCAGACTTTTCCTAAAGATTTACATAAGTTGTTTCTCATTGCTTTACACCTAAAAGAATTTAATGTTAGTGCTTCTATTTTGACACGCCTAGCTTTTCTAAGGTTACTTAAGTAACCGTTACTATGTCACACAGTTGTTTTATATCAATTTCGAGCGTAAAATTTACACACGTAATTTTCACCTTATAAATACTGAAATGATTAAAATATCTATATCTGTTAAGAATAATTAAGTTTACTGATTGATATTTGTTAACAAAAGATAGTTATAGACAAATTAAATAAAACTTCTAAGGTCTTTATTGTGAAAAAGTCTTTGCTGGTCTTTTATGGTTACTCGCATACCTAACTTGTACTTAGCAAAATAGAATTCTACGAATCAATCATTTGGTTACGTTTCGATAGCGAATAGCGAATTCTTATCAAATTGGCCGTGTCATTGCTTAGTGGCTTATTTACGCATGTGCGTGAGTTTCAATTATTGCGTTGCAGTTGCACATCGTAATATATCACATCGTAATAATGATAGCTTCAAGCCTTATACAACTGTTTAAGTCAATTCGCTTTTTAGTGCGGGTTTGGTCAAAGTCGCTTGATGTCTGATCTCGCTAATTATTGTCGTTATCGTTCTTAGGTAATTGTGTGTATCCTTGTTAGGTAATAGTGAAATCATCAATTGTTTGAGGAGAGTAATTTTTCGTTTAATACTTTTTTTCGTTTTTTAGAAACGAGATTTTTTAGAACTAGTTGTCCCTCGCGGTTTCACTCGCGTTTATAGTTACTAAAATAGCCTATAGCCTTTCTCAGTAAATAAACTATCTAACACAAAAATATTTTTTCAATTCAAACCAGTACTTCCTGAGATTAGCGCGTTCAAATAAACAAAGAAACTCTTCAAGTTTATATGAATAAATAGACCTAAACTATCGGACAGTTTTTTAACACAAATATTAATATGGCTTTATAAATTGATATCTGTATTGCATCACTGTCTGTCTGTGATAATCACTATATATAATACTACCTATCCGCTGTCACTTCGTATGTCTTCGTTTTATTAATCCCTGACTAAAAAAAAAACAGAGATCTTATAATTTTGACGTGTGTATTTGTCTGTGGCATCGAAGTTTCCTAACGAATGGACTAATTTTGTAGCGGATTTTTTTCATTCAAAAACTGATGGAATCGAGATAGTTTTTTTTATCTATAATTTAAAAATATATATTCAGACGTTTTAAAGTTATCATCTGTTTTGTGATTGTTAATAGAATCTGAACAATTTTTACTTGTCAAGTTTTTCGAAATATTTTATACTGTAAAGGATAACAAAATAACATAATTGCGTAAACTAGTCCCGATGCTGTAGAGTCATCTATAATCGGTAGAATATACAACTCCTGACTAACTCACAGCAGAAGTACCGTGTTGGGGCTCGTTGAAATAGCCCCAATTACTAGATTCTCGGAGCTTTTCTAAAATTTTATTAATTATATATTATTATTTTAAACGAACACAGTGTTATATCTTATAGGATGGTACGGAACCCTGAATATGTTAGTGAGACTCGCACTTGACCGATTTTATGCATCGTGTCTTGGTTGTTAACGTCATTTAGACAGAATGGCCCACGTGGATATATTATTAGAATATAATTGATAAATAACTACATGTTTTGTAAAATTATCGTTAAGGAAAATAAACATAATTTTATATTCCTCACAAATATTAAAATGCAAAAGTTATTCTGTTTGTGTGTTACGTAATTACGCCTAAACTGCTAAACCGATTTTAATGAAATTTGATACAGAGATAGTCTAGAGCCTAAGAAAGGACATAGTTTTAATCCCGAAAAAATGCACGATCCCTGTGAGAATGATATGTAAACCGGAGCGCTATATAATCGAATTCCACGCAGACGATATCGCGGGCGGAATGCTAGTAATATACAGAATGAGTATTTTTAACTGGGCTTATAAGGGTAAATCCGAAAGAATAAGGGATAGCGAAAAATACTTAAAAGACCCCGGGGTCGATTTTGATGAAAACTAAAATAGCAGACGGTTAGGTATATCAAGATCTGTTTAGTATTTCTTGTGCAAACAGTACCTGTATCCATTCATCCTTAGAAACGTTCACATTTACGTATAATACTAATAGGATTTTTAATTTAATTCCAATTAACAATATGTTTTCGTTCATAAATCGTCAATTGTCATTTTGTAACGTTTCCAATTATTTTTTTTACAATCGACACGAGGCAAAGGTGTACTCGTCAACAGTAAGGGTACATCGCTCGTCCGTTGCTTGTAATTACTGTGTCGTGCGTAAAATTTACAATTTCGACATTAATGTTGCGGAAAAAAATGAATTGCGTTTTAAAAAAAGCTAACATTTGACAATTAAATAATCATTAAATATGAGTCGGAGATAAAAATCTAATATGTAATTTTACAATTAATATTTAAACAATACGAGTATCTAAATATCTGTTTAGAAATTAAAATCCCGACTGCCTAATAAAAGCAATTCGCATTTTAAAATCGTTTAAACTGTTTAGGTGTCAAGAGATAACAATATTTGTCCTTTTTTTGACAATTTACGTCCATCATTTTGCATTTGTGCTGACGTCAGATAGCCTATGACATTCCGAAGAAGAATACGAATCTAATGAAAACTTACGCTTCAAAAACGGTTAAGTCGTTTAGGCTACAGGTCAAAATGGAATGGACAATACATCACGACCACATATAGTTTACTGGTTTTATTTAGCAAACATAATGGCGTATATTTAACTACACATAAGAGTTAGAGATGAAAAATTATTGATCGAATGATTGAACGGAATCATTTTTTATAATGAAATATAATGTTAAAAAATTCGTGACTATCGTTCCGGGCATTGTGAAGAAAAGTAAAGAAAAATAGACTATACATTCATACACGCGAAAAACCTCCTCCTAGGGTCAGTCGGGTAAAAATAATTAAGTAAAGTTCTTACATAACCTGTGTCCAGTGTTGTTTGGTACAGTGTAGGACATCGACGCAACTATAAATAAGACTCCTGATTAATATTACAGATGCCAATGTGAGTTTGTTTGCATGTTACACTTTCCCGCCTCAACTGCACGACGATGGGCTATACTTAACCACTATTTATTAAATTTTGCACTCATGCTATCAAGGGCACAGATAATAAGACCAAGGTACTTTTTATTCGTTTCGGGTGATAGAATAATAAATATGATAATACGTACATTAAAACAAGACAACAAGTCGGGTCAACTAGTCTTTAATAGAATAACAGTCATCTAAACGTTTTACAATAAAAGCGTTTGCAGTATCGAAATTAAAAAAAGTATCGACCAGCGAAATGTCACGTTGTCCAGTCAACCCCCGCGTCCCCACAAACGCTCCGTTTGACATTTATTAACAACTAGAAGGGTTTAAAAGAATTCCGAGACAATTTTCTTTACCGCTGCCGAGGGCGTTTTTGTTGTGTTATTGACACGAGACGTCAGTACCCCGATGTCCCCTGGCGTCGTAATAAATAGCCTATTACAATGGGGGGATGTTCGGGCAACGCGCTTTTAAACTTCCGACAGTGGTCAGGAAGGAGAGCATAAAGCGAATTCTTGTGACGGACAGACATTGATCGATTTACTATCGTGTGTTTTTTGTTGAAAATATTTCATTATTTTACATTTTATGTGATGGTATTTTAATAGTTTTATTTTTGAAAATGGGATTTTTAATGACTTGTAAAAAGAGATTCGTAATGTATACTTTTTTAACGTTTGTTACATAAGAGCTCCAAGGTTACTTAACCAATTTTCAAAATTACTTTCAAATAAAAATAAAATCAAAATAACTGGAATACATATGTCATCGAAGTAAGCGTAATTCGCTTTCTTTTCTTTTCTTTCAAAAATCCTAATCATAATATATGCGATTCACTCCCGCGCCCCGAGAATTGTTGCCTTTAAACAAATCAAAACTGCATTGGAAGTCGGTTAAATAGCTATTAAGGAAACTAGTTGATAAGCGGTCCTTCCTTAGCTGTTAATTTATTCAAACCTTTATCTAACTTTTATCTGTAGACTGTTGTTTGCATATTTCATAGATTAATTTAAGCGAAATGTCGACTCGGGTTTTCGTTGTAAATGACTTGTATATATATATATTTTTTTTAATTTGATTGATATCCACGTTCTTCGTTATGAAACATTTTTTACATTATTTGTAAGTGAATTCGTTTTATTTAAAGTTATTATTAATATTATTATATTAATGTTTACAAAATTAATAATGTATTCCCTTTTTTATGCTCGTAGTTCGATAGAATTAACTTATGTACCTTTTTAAAATGTTTTTTTTTTTTAATTTTTATATGAAAATAGCAAACGATTAGGTCAATCACCTGATGTCAAATAATTTCTCACTCACTCTCCGTATAAAACGCAGCTGTTTGAGTGAGCGATTCTCTGTGAGTGCGGTACAGCCTCGGTAGAACCAGCCCGCAATCAGGTTCTTTAACACACCGTTCGAAACGTTGCTAGCTACTAAACGAAGATCCTCTGTGAGAATGAGGTACTCTCGCGGTCAAGCCAGCCGGAATAGATGCTGTAGTCACTAGCCTACAACTAGGCACTATATCGTTTCCTTACAATTTACTAGGTATACCTCGTTTCACGTGTATTGGTCTGAATACGAGGCCAGTCTAAACTCGCGTATGTTACTGTCAAGTAAAAATATTGAGTTTATATTTTATCGTTATAATCTTATTGAATACTTTTAGCCGTTATAAAACATTTTCAATTTAGTTACCTTTACTTGACTTATTTGGTAAATAAAGACATCTCAGAATTAAAATCAAGAATCTTTGAACAATTACACTGGTGATTTCTATTATTTGAGAAACACTACGAATCACACTAACTTCTAAAAACAATTAAATAATGATTTAAACACATTAATTTGACATATATATTTATATAATAAATATTTAATAAATTATATTAAAGAAATGTTTAAACGACTGTTCAAGTGTCTAATTTTGTGTTCTAGGCAGCGCAATGCGCACAATTTATACTAACACACGTGAATCGAGTATACACACATATGCTTATTAATGTATATATATGTAACATATATTTATCGAGATCATTTCAACGAACACCAAGCCGAGGAATCTATAATTTTGTATAGTTATCTTGCAAGCAGAGGTGTTTAAAATTTTAGGTCACACATATATTTGAAAGTAAATCAAATATTTAGGGTGCATCTAAGACTTTGGTAGAACATGTCTAAGAACCTTCGCTAGGAAAACCTCTTTCAAATAAAAAGTCGAATCTAGGTACGGTGCCACAGAGAGGAATATACATATAACACGATGGGGTTTTGCGTGTGGGTTAAAAATATAATTGAACGGATATGGCCGCAACAGTATGACCAGTTCGTCCAACAATATTAAAGTACTGAGAAATGTTCTTAATCGAATCTTTGATTTATTACATTACAGCCTCCACAGTTAGTGAGCCGTCACTTATTACATATCACTAATGTAACTGAATTCAAATCGAATACGTTACAGGTGAGTACTCCTGTTCAGGAACCGCCTTTATAAGTTTAATTTCTCCGTTACTCATCAACAGTTTCTGTCTAAATGCCTCTGGTGCTCGATTACGATCAATTATTGCTATATAAGTCGTTCAAATGTTTTTTTTTGACAAAACATCCTTTTACATCAGACTTATCGAGCAATCGATGTTTGATCTTTTATTGTCACATTTACTTGTTACTTTTTTGCTATTTATAAGCACACGTCCATATGTTGTAATAGAATAAAAACTTTTCAAAAAGCCACCATAAGAAAGGGAGTTAGTTTATTCCAAAATATTAATAGATGATTCGGTTTTTCAAAGCCTCGTTAGATTGTATTTACCATCGACCAACAAATTGACCAACGAAATTATGGCAGTCGATATCGGTTCCGCATTTTAAAATAAGACAAATTAAATTTCGTATCATTCACTTCGTTTGAGGATGATCCTATATAATTATTGATAAAGTCAATACTATCAACTGAAAATACGTTCTCGTAAATGTTTTTTTAAAATTTATTTATTTCTTGACCGAGTTTTAAAAAAGGTTCTCTGTGCATCGGGGATGGTGTTATAATTTTGACTTGTAGATCTATGTCTATATGTATCTGTGTATATGTTTGTGGCATCGTATCTCCCTTACGAATAAACCGATTTCAAAGCAGATTTTTTAAGCTGATGTTATCGGCATCGCTCTTAGCTATAACTTATGAAGATCTATTCAGAAGTTTGAAGGTAAGCAACTTCTATTAGCCTAATCGATTCGAAATTTACTATGTTATGAATGATTTAAAAAAGCATAGTGGCTCAACCTTTCTTGTTATTAATTTCTACTTTATTATTTTTTTCATATACATATGTTCCATGATTACTCGAAAAGGGCTTAACTCATTTGGTTTTAAAATAAAAATAACTAAAATAAGTATGTACTGAAATTACGAATTTTTGCTTTTGAAGTTGGTTCCATTTTTTTTTTATTCTTGTTATTTCAATTCATATCCAATTACGAATATTAAATCTAATTCCGTTAGACGAATTTGCACAATTTCGTGCCTTTGTAAAGAAAAATGGATATGAAGTAACTTGTTTAGTTGAACGTCATTAACAATGACCACACAAGTGACTAGCGCATCAATATTACACGCAATTCATAACAAGGCAATGGACCCTGTCGCGGGGCGATAGAAAAATGCATTATTAAGCCCCATAACCGTTTCCAATATCGTTATGACGAAGGTGCACAAACAGACCTACCCTTTTTTGAGCCACACAAAGCCGGTGTAAATTACGCGAGAGATCGCCTCCGCGAGCTTACTATCCTATTGTCCACCACCAGGCCACTTTAGGGTGACTTAAATCCGAAATTGGGTATTTCGAAATGTGCATGTGTCATTTATCACGACCCTCCGGTTTAGCGCGGGAGGAAAAAACGCACCGAACCTAACCCTATTTAAAAAACTACACCCTCTATAATCCGCTCGCTAGACCCGCGCGGCACACACTAACAGTATTAAATTTTTGTACTATTAATACAATGGCGTCGGCGGCAAATAAATATTGGATGAACGCGATGGGAGTGCCACGGAGATAATCCTTATTGAGATCGAATATTAAACAGCCCCCGTGTGACAAACAGCGGAGTAATCAACTAATGAAAAATAAAACGTTGATTGCCCATTTAAAATCCTTTAAAGTTCTTTAATTGAGGCAGGTGTCCGAAACACTAAAGAATATGAGTAACGATATTTATAAATTTGGGACAGTTTTAATGTTACGATCAATTAGCGAAACGGAAAGATATCGTCTAATGAACGTATCGGCAAAGACTATTTAAATGGCACAGATGCATCGATTAATTAACCGAGCGACACCCGTTCGGTCGGGTTAGTTAGGCGAAATTAAGACGGACGCGTGTCACATTAAAAGCCACCGTTGGCCTACAATGAATTAGAAGTACAATACCGCGGTTAAAATTTTCAATATTTTGGTTGGTGCAATGGTAGCGCACGTGCGGCGCGTGCCGCGAGTTAGCCCCCTGCCGATACCCACCGCTTTATTTTTTATTATTTTCATAATTCACATTTTACAATAACAGCTCGGAAGGCGTTTCGCACGGTTAGATCATGAAACCACTTTCGCAGAGCTGAGACGGCGGCTTACCGCAAGGACCACTTATGGGCCCGTTTTTATTTATGTTATATTATTTTGCTTCGCGTTTTGTGATCCACTTTATCAAACGCTTTACAGAGATCACGGTGGGGTTGGAATGACTAGGATAATAATTCAGGCAGCGTTTGTGACTTCGCCGAATGGCTTATTGTGTTTTTTGGCGTTGGATTAACGAACAGCGGGTAGGCAATAAAGCTACGACTCAAATACGTTTGATAGATAAAGTGATTGGATAATGAATGATGATCAATAATTAATATTTTAAAATAATTACAAATTATTTAAAATCTTAGTAGCAAAATTACTACTGACTATATGTATATCCCAAATTTCAAGTTTGAATCGAATGACCAATTTAAAAAAAGTTTTAATTTAAAAGTAATTTCATTAAATTGTGCCGCGTCCCGTCGCTTACAACCAGCGAGGCATGCACGTAGATAGGTAAGATCTTGAGACAATCTTCGATTAAAACCGTTCAAATTTTATGACCTTGCACTGTAATGGGAGAGGAAGAATATCAGCGCATGCATATTGAGAGTTGTTTCTAAGTGGAATTTTTAGTGTTCGTGCCAGGGGAGTCTTATCCAAATTGCCGTAACAGTAAGGGTTCCGTTAGAGGGAGACTTTTTTATTTTAGAGTAATTTCCCATTACATTTTACGTGAGTCAGGAACTTGTGGGGTAACGTTTTTTGCGTTCCCTCTACAAACCGCGGTCCCATTTTGCAGTATTCGTCATTGAGTTTTATGTTCTGGATTTCGATTCTCTAATTTAACAATATTCTGACTTTTTGTATTTATGTTTATTTATAAAGAATATACAATAGGTACTTCAATAAATGTCTACCTAAATATTTTTGTTTCATTTTAAATAAATTTCCGATTCGAAAGAAACAATAAATAAATCAACTGATATACACACATCAATACAATCGATTAAGAAAACATGTGTAGATATTAAATTTTTGTAATAAAAAAAAACTGAATAAGTAATAAAAAAATACTTATCATTATATCGTGAAAATAAACGTTCGACGCGAGTAAGAAGGAAGTATTAAAGTCGTACAAGTTAACCCTATGGACAAGGGGTCTTTAAATACATCCGATAAAAAACTAAACGACACCCCAACGAAAAAAAAATTCGCCCCACGAAAACGGCAAATAGAAACGTCCATAAAGGAAAATTTATCCGCAAATTAATTTGTACAATGAAATAAAATTAAAGAAGGAATTCACATTCGAGATAGCTACTAAGTTTTCAAAGATTTTATTTTAACTTAGTTTCGGATTAGGAAATATATATATATATATATATATATATATATATATATAAATATATATTCACATTTTCACTTGCTTTTAAAACACTTACGTAAGAAATCTCATATATCATTATAAGAAGTTTTCTTTTATTGCTTTGACGTTCATTAGTCCCATACTCACCTTTAACGTCTTTCTTTCACCAAGTTGATTTATTATGGTACGATCGTTTGACAAATTATAATTTCCTAAATATTCTAATTAGAAAGATGTTAAAGATTAAATTAAATTTTACTATTGTTTACGTTTGCTATTAAAATAACTAATCCAAATACTCTTTACAATGTAAAATATTTAATCCCATAGTTAAAAAAATATTGTAGAAAATTGCTTGATATCAATCAAATAATTATGCATTTTATCTTTGTTTGCATGATAATCTCAAGATCTGTATCGTTTTAATCAATGTATTCAAACAAAGTTTATGCCACATCCAGAATTAATTAGACACGTTTGGAAAATAAATCAGAAATAAGATATGTAATATTTATTAATGACATTAATATTTAATTAGATATTTCCTAATTCCTAATCATGGGAATTGAATGTTGAAATCAAGAGATTTTCGCCATAAAAGTCATCCTCAAGCCACAAAGTCCCATATCTTCGGTCCGGGTGATTTATCGTAGACAATTGTACGGACCACGGTAAGCTGTCTCTAAATGTCGGTTATGGGAATATCATCCTTATATCTATAAGTTAAGAGAAGTTATCGCTTGCATTATTTATTGCATTGCTGAAGTTTGAACTGTGTGAGAAGCTGTACAATAGAGTTTTATGTTTGTGTCTCGAAGGTTGTAAATAACTTGTACTCCTTACATCCGAAGATTAACGTTACTGATTTATTTATTTAGGAGTTATGATCGATGTCAGCTATATTATTCTCTATCTCGTGGAAGTATTAAGAATGTATACAAATTATATTATAATTTTTAAAGATATTAGTGAGGAAAAAGCTTATGAGCGTAACAACTATAAATAAATAAATAAACGCATCACACTCAACGGCCCCCATTAAGATCTTGTGACCTTGTGTCGGGGGTCTGGAAACACTCACAACACTAACACAAACATCCAGACCACGACAAACATCCGTATGGCCAATACAGACGTTTGCCGCGAGCGGGGATTGAACCCGCGACCGTTAGCGCTTCAGTCAGTTGCAGTGACCACTGCGCCAACGTGTCTGTCAATGGCTTTTATTTCAAACTTGCAATATGTTTGAGAGTATTGAACAAATTTTTTAGGTTTTTTTTTTTGTAAAAATGTTTAGAGGATGCTTATTAAATTATCTCTCAACAAAATAAAACAACACAAAATAATGTTCCAGAAGATATTCAATACTGTGAGATAAAATTTGTTTAGTCTAAGTTTCATAATTGAAGTAGAAATCAATCTAGCAATACATCCTATATATACAATTCTTATCGAACTATCCATTGAAACAAATCCGATTCTTTTGTTCGATTGCCTAATCTCTTTACTTTAAATAGCTCGTACTTAATCTTACCGACGGAACCCTCAAAAGGTGAACTAACCGTCCCTGAAATGGATATTTTTTAAAGTTCCCCATTATAAGACAAGAAGCGCGGAATTAAACGAGGGAGGCTAGATTTAAGACCAATTTTAGGGCAAATCTCGCTTTGTATTGATTGTAATTTTTTTACTCCGCATGCATCGTTGGGTGCGTGACTGAATTGTTTTTCTTTGGGAATGCAAATTAGGGAGCTGTTCTGTTCATAGATGTTCTGTTTTATCGCCGAGTCAACTAATTTATTTGATGTAAGAAACAAAATTTTGATTATAGTTCATTTTATTAAGCGTAAGTTATTGCGACGTTTTATTTTAGTTACATTTACATAATACGGTATAGTTAGAATAATAATTTAGATAGTGTTAATTTAAAGCTTATACGCGATTTTATTTTCACTATTTACATATTTTAGTTTTAAATTTAATGGTTCAAAAGTCATGTCGATTTTATAGTGAAAAGATAATATTTTAGAGAACCACTTTAAAGACGTGACAGACACGATCTATAAACACGAGGTCAAATGGAAGATTATGACAATATTTATTTTATTTACGATTAAAATACCATTAAATTATAAACACTGACATTTGCATAATTGATTTAAGAAGAGAAAGTACCGTTATATACTAATGAGTTGTATGTAATAAATTTGGTAATCGGATTCAAATATTTGATGTTTCGTATGAGTCGTGATAGATGGAAAATGGAGAAGATGTTATCGTATTTTTATTTCATTAAGAACATTTATTGCCTAGCAAGTAGTTTTGTAGAAGTGGTACTATCAAATATACAATTATACAAGGATATAGGTTACTCGTTAGTAAACAGTTCTAGAATCACTAATGTATAGTAAGGTACTGTACTGTAAGTACATAAACTCCTGAAATAAAATACAGCAACAGGTAGTATAAACCTATCCTATAATATCTGTTTATAATTTTCTTCTCATTCTTAGTTTTTTTTTTCAGAAATATATATGAATTAAACAAGTTTTATAAATTACATTAATCGATCTTCGATCATAAATTTAGCTTTCACCGCATTTATATGGTAAGTCACATTATTTATAGTTAATATATTTACGACCTGAGGCTATCTAATTACATAAATATCTCCGAGAATGACCTTGCAACTTAACGCTAAAGCTGACTTAATTGCTTCGCAAAATAATATAAAAAAGACACTTTTGATATAAGTGTCCATTCGACTAATCTTATATAACTTTTAGACAAAACAAGAAACCTTAACCCAATTGAGTCGATATAATATATTGATCGCATTCAGCGTCCATTATGTTTTGCATATAAATTGTCCAACATTTTCTCGATCAGCCCGTGTAAGAAGATTTATCGTCGATCAATGCAAAAGCGTGGCGAACGATATTTTTGTGACGTAAATTATATTCATTACCAACACTCGCAGATTAAGTAACGACAAATGTATCTATTATAGTTGATCGTGTAATAGATGTAGCGTTGGAAATTGTTTTAGATAATAATGTCAGTAAAGTTAAAACAGTACATGCTATTGTCGATCCTATATTTGAGATTGAAGGAATACTATCGCTTGAACGATTTGAAGTCGGTAAAACTCCTCGTGGTGTACATCACGAGACAAACAATAAAGGTAAATTAGTGAGCATTGTAGCAACACATTGTTGAAGTGGATTCTAGTAGGATCTCAAACATATTAAGTCGAGTCTATTGTTCATGGGGCATGTTGGGGATTTATTAGCAATGCAGGTAACAATTGGCGTAATGTTAGGTGCGCTAAGCTGGCGCATTCCGAAGACAACATTCCGCGGTGACACGTGGTAGGAAGTAGCTAGTGCAAACTGGTACCGATGCTAGTTTACATACGCCCTCTCGTGCTTACATAGGTGTATGTAGGGGTAATGTTATTATATTTTATGGCACGTGTTATAACGATTACGAGAGACATATGTATTTATATTATATCCTTGATGAATTAGCCATGATTAATAATACGCAATATTAATACGTAATAATTCATAAAAAATATAATTAATTAAAATGTTTATCTTTACATTATTAGAGTCGTTTTCTTATCTACTTTATTAATGACTATGAGTTTCGTATTATAAAAAATAATATATTGTAGTATTTTTGACGTCCTTGAATAACAAGATATCATCGTTCAATTATTATTTGCGCCGTTAGAATTTATGCGACAGTTCTTAAGCAGGAACAAATCACGTTAGAATCCAGCTTGAAACAGCTAATTAGCATCTGTGATGCAAACAAATAACAGCGAGGATTTCTCGACAGCCGCTGTGGGTGTCGCTCGCGAAGGCTCGTTATCCGCGCTTCATTGTTTATTGTGGCCGTCATCGTATTTTTAGTTAAGGTTTAGTTGTAGCGGTCAATTATCTTTATTTAAGGGACGAGGGATTAGCATTATCTTAATACTATTCTGTTTCATTTTGTCTTACTATTCTTAGTTATATTAAATTCGCTTCAAGTATAGAAGAATAAAATTATTACTCAAAATCATATTCCTAAGCTCAATGAATTTAATTCGAAAATGTTAACGTTAAAATGTTTGTTAAGAAATTTTTATTTTAAAAAGGAGAAGGTTTTCCATTCGTCGTATTTTATATCACTAACAACTTATGGTATGCAAACAAAAACAATATATAGAAAATATTACATTTCAATATATCATTGCTTTTAAATTATCTTTTCTAGGCTATTCAACTCCTCTGATGCATTTTAACGATATAAATAAAAAATATATATTATAATTTACAGACTACATAAAAAGAATTAAATATATTCTAAACAGATCTAACCTCATTACAGAGAAAGTTATTCGTTTATAAAGGAATCCTGTAAACCCCGTCAAAGATAGAGTGAACCCTTTTCCCCGGGCCTATTAGACCCAGATCATTAAGAAAGAAAGGGTTAACTTTGAACCCGGTCTTAAGGTCCCCTGTAGGTGCAGTATTTCAAGTCGAATTAGCGTTTGAGGGGAACATGAATTATTAAGTGTTGATAAGAAATTATCTCGTTTGCTGATTAGAGGCAGTCTGATGCCTGTCTGTGAGGATTACGATAGTTTTATAATAAAAGACTTTGTATTTTAATAGTTAGTTCCCGTGACTTCGTCTGCGTAGCTTGGCATCATGTCTTCTGTGTCCTATTTTCACTATAAAAAGTAGCTTATGTCCATCTTTAAGGTTCAATTTATATCTGTACCAGCAACAAACAGACACATAAACAATGTGATAGAATCAGTTTCGAAGAAATGGATTGCGGTAGATTCGAATTTTTATATATTCTGCTATTTTTTTTAATTTATGTACATAATAATGTGGTTACATTTATTGATAAAATATGTAATTTCCTTTATTGTGTTATTCTTTTCGTTAAAGTTAAAGTTAGTTTATACTGTTGAAAATTCGTATATTAAAATTTTGAACGTGTTGTCATTTTAAACACGGTTTATTCAACGATATTAAAGTGTATCGATCATATTGTTTATTAAAAAGGTAGTTTAATTAAGAAAATTAATTCAAGACCTATATTATTATTATTATATTAAATAAATTAAATGACAATTTAAAGATGTTTCAAAATATTCTGCTTGTAATTTGTAATATTCAAATGACACAATTAGCACCCAATTAAAAACATATAAATTAACGGAAATGAAAACCGACGATCGATGTTAAAACATAATTTGGATCTTTTTATATATCTTAAAAGTTTATAATCATACAGCTGTGACTTTAATTAGTTCCCTCATATTTAATTCAATCGATCCGTAACGAGAAGACACTAAAAAATTTAACGATTAAGTAAATAAGCACATAAAGATGCGAACAGGTGTTAACACTTGACGAAATGTTTAAGAGCCATACCGGGCGGTAAATGCGACATTAAATGATTAGTGAATCGGAGATAAAAGTGCTTGCGCAATGCCGATAGAAATGAACCGTTAAAATGCCGATCAGCAATAAAAACGCAGCGCCAAGACCTACACGTGTTGGTGTATTCTTGACCAGAATTAACTAAAGTTTAGATGTGGCACGAGTTTAAGAAAAGTTTAGGAAAGTTGTGAATAGGATTAAATATGTGATTATTCATTCGTACAAATAAGTACCAACGAATTTGAATCATCACGTGCAAAAATAATTAGTAAAAGAGGATTTTAAAAAGAATGAAATATATCTCTAAAAACTGATCAATGTCCTGGGTAGTCGAATTGTGATGGCAAATAACACATTTGATATACCCGAAGTATTAAAGAAATAAAATTTACTAATTTTATGAGTCCAGCAGTATATACATATCATATGAATAGTTAGTATACTTGGATATAAGACAAAAAAGAAAAAAAAACACGAATTAAAATATAATTATACTACGTTTATACACTTACACTAATACACTTCACCATTAAATTACAAGTGATTTGAAAATTTAAATACAATTAAAGAAATACAAATTGTGAATAATGGCACGTCTGTGTTATACTTCTATGATCTATGGCTATCAACGAAATCGCTGCAGGCATTTCGGACGATGTGGGTCGAAATAATTTAATTAGTTCACATAATTATTGACAAGTATTGCAGGTGCAGCTCTATATTTCCACTGTGTGAATCTTTAGAGATTAGTTAGATATTTAATCCAGTTTTCTAAAAATTTTATTGCTAGTAGCTTAGTTTGTTGATGGGTGTAGTGAGTTTAACCGTTTCTTAAATGTTCATAGTTAAATTTTATAATTTTATTTGGGCATAATAATTTAGACAGTAAATTCCCAATTTTATGATATATAATTATACACTTATATCTAAGAATTTCTTTTAAAACATGTGGGTTTTCTCTCTGTTTCTTCAAGTACCACAGTATTTAAAATCGTTTCGCTATTAAGCCAGCTAGCGTTGGTTAAAACGATATTTATCCACTGGTACCAAATATTAATAAACAACAACATAAATAACTAAGACTGAAAAAAAAAAACAACTTCAAAAGCAAAAACGCAATTTCATTTGATACACGAAACAATTTTACAAGTTATTTAGATTATAAAACGCTATAATATAATATTGTGATTAAATTAATTACTGTTGGTTCGTCTCGCCAAAATTCGAGAATGGCTGGACCGATTTGGATAACTTTGATCTTGAAATATTTGTGGGAGTTCAGAGAAGGGTCAATATCATGTGGAATGTAAAGGAAAATACTAAACATGACAATTTAATTTTTTTTTAATTTTCCAATACAAACAACCAAGTAGGTAAGATTTTCAAATATTTATAGATGCGTACAAAAATTTGTCTGTTTTATAAATGTAGTACGATGTCCGATCTCTTTGTTCTGATTTGTTGGATACAAAACAGTTTGTTTCAGAAATAAAAAAATGTGTTTTGTATTTAATGTCGATACAAATTTTGTTTTAAGTTTTAATCTCATTTTACATACATATAGGTAGGTGATACGAAGTTCACTGGGTCATTTAGTGAATTTATAAATGTCTGCAAAGGATTAAACTAAAGAATGCTTCGTTCGTATTGCAGTTGCGCCAATAACTTTGGGAATATTATAAGCATAATACCAGTAGGTGAGCATATGTTGAGACAGAAAAAAAAATGTTTCAAACGGTCGTTCGGCATAACAAAATCTACAAGCGAAGCCGCGCAAAACTAATAACAAGTTTAGATGTTGTAACCCAATACAAAACCTCTCCTATCACATAGCAGACATTTAAAAACCATCGATAATCCGGTCGTCCTCCGCTCTCCAAGAGCAATCAACAGATACCAGCCTCTCAATCTGACGCGATATAGATAAATGGATAGTTTGTCCTAACGCTAATACAGCGAGATAATAAGTAGCCCTGGAGAATGTCACCCGGCCTGTTGCCTAACGAATCGAAACTCGTTTCTTGTTCATATTAAACTAATGATTTGCAATGTTGCCCGCTGCGCCTCTACGCGGCGTATGAGAGACGACAGTGTATGAAAATAAAACGGTATTATTATTATTGTATCTGCTTGTTTAATTGATTTGTTTTCATTGGTTGTTATAATAGAATGTGTTTGTATGTTTTGAAGTAGATATAGCTAGATCACAGCAATTATAAATACTTGATGGTAATGATATTTTTTAACTATACATAAACTCAAACTCAAACTCAAAATATACTTTATTCAAATGGGCTTTTAAAGCACTTTCGAATCGTCAAGTTAGGTGTAATTTTTTTTAAGATTTTTATATAGCTACCAGTTCGGAATGTAGTTTCTAACGATAAGAATAGGCATGAAACTCGATTGTAACTCTTTCAAATCATTTATACATAATGTATTTTTATTACAATATAATTTTGTTATCCTGATAGAAAATCAACGCGTATTAAATCTACGCCAATTTGTCGTCAAAATATTGTTGTATATTGATATATTATTAAGGGATGAATTTTCTCTTTAAAATTTGGCATTTCACTTTTGAAAGATCGGTCATATAGTCAACTTTAACAACTAGACATTTAAGCTCAACTCAACTTCAACAACTAGAGCTTAAAGCAGTTAAAAGTGGAATTGTTGAAGTAGGAAATGGGTATCACATTTTAACATCTAATAGTTAAAAAAATGTAATTATTCGGCCATTCAAGTTTGTTAGGAATTGTGGCTGTTTAAATATAAATAATTTTATCTAAAAATAATAATATTAATCAATTAAAAAAGTTTTAAGCAAAAATTTACTCTGTTTAATAATTTGGTTAGTATTTTTCCTCAACCAACTGAGGGACAGAAAGGAAATGTGACTTTTATCCTTGAAGTAGCTCATTCATTAAATGGATTTTTAAGTATATATTTATCTAAATTACGCTGTTTTTATAGGCTAGTTTTTGTTGTTATAAAAAACAAAATGGCCGCTGTATCCAAACGTCAATAAACCTGGAATTGGAAATGTTTCCCGCCGAAAAACTGCAGTTCATATTAGTATATATTACAACAATAATCTTATTAAGAGCATCAATATGGATTGTTATATTGGCAACATAGTTGACGGTTACGGCATGGGGTAACGACCCTAACTGCCGGATGAGTATCAACCTAATGGGTTCAGTAGGTTTCATTCGGTTCATAAGGAAATATATGTTTATAAGGAATAAGAAATAAAAATGTTACGTATAATAAATAACGATTAGATACATACTCGTAAACGTCAAACAAATTTAGTTTGAGAAAAATATTGTCAGTGTATTTAGTTATGAACTAGAATCTTGTAAGAACGGTTTTCAGAATTGTCTGTCTTTATAAATAAATAATTATGTTTAATGTATATGCCACGCACATAAAAATAAATATATTCCTGTAAATGGCTGAAGCGAGTTTGATAAAATGCTTAGGCAATCTTCAGCATAGCCCAGCGAATGATCCTGTGAAGGTATAAATGTATTAGTAGCGATTGTATTAACCATTATTTGTTGGTCATTTGGCAAGTGAGTCGCTAGTGCTAAATGATTATTGTTTAATTTGCTGCATACTTTTATTCATGTTAGCACAGCGAGAAATCCGACATGAGACACATCACATTGTTCCAGTCATGTCTTTAAATCATAGTATGAGCCTTTCTTACCGATTACCGCTTGCCAAATTCAGCAAATTAGATGATTAGATTAAAAGTTGCCATATCCATCTTAAAAAAATCTTCAATAGATAAAGCATATTATACCGTACAAGAGTATTTTGACGACACAGTGGCGTGGATTTTATTCGCGTTGGTTTTCTATCCGGATAACATAATTAAAATGTAATAAAAATAAATTATGTATGAATGATTTAATAATGTGAGTTGCTATCGAGTTTCTTCCCGGTTCTTTTCGGTAGAAACTACATTCCGACCGGTGGTAGCTTTATAAAAATCTAAAAAAACATGACATGTAACTTGAGCTTTAAAAGCCCCTTTGAATAAAGTATATTTTGAGTTTGAGTTTGCAATTAATTGCACTGAACTCACATAGACAACCCGCTCAGAACAATATAGTATTGCTAGTAAATTTGCAATGAGCCGAAATAACAATATAAATAACAACAAAAAAAAATTTTCAGTCAGACAGAAATATTGGGTTCATACCTTAGATTGACTAGGTTCCATTAGTCAGACAGAATTCCCTGAACTATTTGATATAATCCTGCAAAATACCGTAGCACTTTAGTTATAAGGCTATGACAATAAAACCTCTCGTAAATACACACATTCGTATTTATGCGCTCTCGCGTTCGCACATCAGAAATCACTATTTAGGTTATCGTCGATTCCGATACATTCGGATTTTTCTACGCACTGCATCAAATATATTGGCGCCATAAAAAGAGGCTCGATATTCGGAAGGCATCGTAAAAATAGATATACAACATTCATCGGGAGACTTAAAATATATTGCGTAATATTTTATACTGGTGTTATTGAAATAAGGACGGATTTCGTTTGAGTAGTTTTTAATATGCGCCGGTAATTTCGTTGCTCATTCCGGATATTTGGTTTACTTTGTAAAATGTATTGCTAGTATACGTTTTTAGAAGGAAATATTAAATGTTATTTTAAGTCGAAGGTACGTCGTTTTGGTAATATTTTTCAAAAAGAGAATGTAAATTTTTATTTTGATTAAAAATATTTCGATTTTGATTCTGCAATATGATCGAATTCTTTACTTGGTAGAATGTTACCAGCGACCTTTCCATCATTCATTGCGGTCAGTGATATAAAAATGTTACATATAACTATAATAGTATAAAAAGTAATACTAAATTAACTAGTATAAAAACTAAGTACTTGAGTCGATACAGTAGATAATTTAACACACAAATTACATTTCTTTACTTATATTTTTAATTTATCAAATGATTGAACTGAAATTACCAGGAAAATGGACAATTGAGATTCTATCATCAGAAGGTAATGCTTTTCATCTTAAAATTTAAAGACCGTTTAAGAAAAATGTTAAAGAATTTGCTTTATTCCACAATAAATCGCAAAAAATCCGTACTTCGGTTCATACTTGTTATACCCGAATTTATTTTTGTTGCCATAAAGTGACGTGAAATTATTCGGGGGACACGGCCGGATCCGAAAGCGGCTGGCTGTCAAAAAAATAACGTTTCACATTTAAAAAGAATTATAGGAATGAGGATCGTACGTGCAGTGAGGAGGCGAGGGGCCCGGGCTGGTTCGCTTTGTTTACGAGGGCGCTGCGAGCGCCGGCCTCATGCGCTTATCAGCCAGCTGATTGGTAGAATGCATGGTATTCAAGTTTTTAAAAATATCTAAGTGTATTTTATGTTGTGATGGAATTTCATTTTTTTCTGTAACGTGGTGAGAATAATTAGGTAATAGTAACTAGGTGCTACTAGATAGCAGACGCATAGCGGACTACATAGCAGACGATTCATCGATACTCGAGAGTCTTATATTGTTTCAATAGAAGCTCAAAATTATAGATTGTTTACAAAATAGTTAGAAAATTTAAACGTTTTTCTCTAACAAGGTTTATGATGTTGGTGTTATTTAATAAACGAGAGTTTTGGGTAAGAATCCGATATATGTGTCATCTTTTTGATAAGCTTCAAGATTTTCCCATTTCACAGAATATAAATAGATGTAAATTAAATAATTTAATTTAGTATTTTACTTGAGGTTCTTAAACTTTTCATCCAAGTACACACAAACAGATCCATTCAATTTCGCGTCCGCGGCAATAAAGCGCGATTGTCACGCACGTAGCGCCACCGCGGAGGGGACCGCACCCGCTCCTTAACGCACGGCCTCTCCTAAACATGTACATACATACATCTAGATCATCGTAGCATTCGAGAATATTCGAAATTGGAATTTCAATTCATCGATTGAGATTTGGATGTTGATAAGCAATAATGTGTTAACCCACAAAAGTCGATTTCGGAGATAATCGTGTATTCTGATAATGCGTTCTATATTTATCATTTAAAAAAAAAATTTCAAGTCATCTAAACTAAATAAGTACGAAAGATAGTTTCTTTATTTAATGTTTCAAATAATTATACAATAATCTAATATATTTGAAAAACTTATTATTTGATAAAACTTTTTATTGTACCAATCTTGTTTTAATTCATTATACGATTTATCAAAATAGAAAAAGAAGAGAGATATAGAGAGAGAGAGACGAGAGATACATACGAATTCAAACAAATTTGTTAAGAATAGGTTTGACATCTTTAGACGCCATTTTCTCAAAATGAAGTTCGTGTGGCTTGACATAGTATTGCTATAATGTAAAAAGTATCGCTTCGTTAGAGACAATATTTTGTAGTGAAACGACACCTTTACAAATATCAATTAATGCTTATTTCAGCGTATTTAATATTGATCAGTACTCAAGCTATTTTGTATACAATAACATTAAATCAGTTCAGACATTAAGCTATAAAAATGTGATTAATATACTGTTACATAACAGAGCTGTATTTCGCATTTATAATAAGATTTATAGATATGTCTGAAGTTGCCACATTTAAATCCTAAATTGGATTATATATGCATCTTTTATCACCATTTTATTACATCATTTAAATATTATAAAGCATCTTCGCCACCTCGATTGTCACTTCATATAACAGCTATCTATCTGATATGTTAATAGATCTAGATCAGGGAACATAAGAAATAAGAATTATTTGATTTTCAAGTTCATTTCCATTCGTTATCACCATATAAAGTGCATGGCCATCAATAAATATAGACAATTTATGATATAGGAAGTGATCTGATTATAATATATGTTATTCTTTGTAAAAATTTAATTTATTGTTCCATATTAATGTTGGTATAGGTTTTTGTGATAAGGCTCATAAATCGGACTCAATAAAGCAGTGTTATTTAGAAAACATTTTGTTTATTTTAATACGTTTATAGGTAAAAGCATTTATTGTTTTATGTCATAAATACTTTGTATAAGTAAAATTTTTAATGTTTTGTTGTTTTTGTTTAAATGGTTTTCTTGTGTTTTATTTTTAAGTCTTCTGCTTACATGCTCGTATGGATTATATCACCACAAAAAATATTTAAAATATTAAATATTTTAAACTATTACTCGAAGCTTGAAAATCGTGGGATCTCCACTAAACTAATATATTTTAGTATACAATGTTAGCTTTTAAGTTAAAAATAATCAAGAAATGTATCAAAAATAATAATCTTACACTACTGTGACTTTGATTCTTTTCAATATAATTCCGCCGCAAACCGAAAGTAGTATCTCTTTAAACTAAATTTATAAATTTATAAAAGCTATTTAAATGAAGTATATTTTGGTTAAATTTAGCGTTTATAATTATCTAAATTTCGTGAAAAGGCCTAACACATCTAGCGAGGCAAAGTCTCCAGCTCCGCAAGCGTCTCGTCCTGGGAGACGCATCGATTGACCGAATCCGGCCGATCCTGCGGGATCGACGCGTAATTTCTCTGAGCGCGACGTGCGCGGAATGAGTAACCGCGCTCAATCGCTCACACCATTACGTTGCGATACTTGGGACGCTGCTCCGTTCATAAGATGTAGCGTTTCATTAGCTTCTCTTAGAAGGTGATCATCAATAACAACAAGTAAGTACTTTTTAAAAGATTTTTGTTTTTGATTATCACAAATGTAATGTCTAGTGTTAATTGGACTGATTTAAACGTGAAGATTTTTTCTGGTCTGGAATTTTTACTAGTTTAAACTAGTTATTATAGCTGGGGTATTGTAGGATTTAAACAACGAACAACAACAAAAAAACATAATGTTTGAGACATACTGTTTATGTACCCGTAGTTTCAAACATTGTAATATTGATTACATAGTAATGAATTATACGGCTTTTATATTGTTGCTATATTTGATAACACGAAAAATGCTAAATTGAATTACTCTTCAAGTTAACAGGCGAAACATTTTTAATCTCTTGCTCGCTCCTTTGTCCAAGTCAGAGTCGTTTACTACATTTAGGGCCTGTTTCACTGGTTACTGATAAAGCCCACGATAGCTTTATTTTTTAGAAACCTGTCAGCACAAGAAACTTCGATTTTGGGTTTCAAAGGTCACGAAAAGAAAAAAAAATATAAGCAAATTTTACTCGAGGATATCTTTACATGTTGGATAGCTATTTAAAACTTTATAAGGAACTGGTGTAAGAGACCCTTATTGTAAAGCATAATAAGAATTAAAGTTCCACTATAGTATGTGACTTGGACCGTATCAAAGCACATTACTTGGATCGATGTCAGATCGAAGCGGGCAATCAGGGAGTTCCTTACAACTGAAAACAGCTTACTATTGCCTATATTCTACGACATGCCAAATATATTGTACAAATCTTGGATGACGAAAAATGTCGAAGAATTTGTTGAGGTATTATTCTATTCCAAATTATTGTCACTTTTCTAAAATTTAAGACTGTTTATTTGTTGTATTGTAACATGAGACTACGATACTATACGTAAAGTGTATTTACCAGGTGTCTGTGTATCAAGTGTCTTTGTGACATTTAAGCAAGGTCTATGCTGAGGTGGAGATGATACAGTTTCCTGATGAATTAAAAAGTTGTATACTTACACGTTTTTAACCAAAAGCAACCTGTATCTATATAGTGCTGTTTCTAATGTTCTTTAACGGTGTTTCTTGCTGTACCATGTCCCAACATTTGGTTAGATTTATGTGTGGTGACCTGTAACAGAAATTAATGTATGACATTTTTGTCATAATTAGTGATTTTGTTAAATTTGGGTTTATTGTATTTACAGGCTCCCTGTTGTGCATTACTTCAAGCTATCGTACTATAACTTATTTTGTGATTTTACTACCAGTAAAAAAAAATTATATTTTTTGTTCAAATATAACGTTTAAAAACGAAACATTTGTTATAGTTTAACCATAAAGGTCAGTAGTAGGAATGTTTGTTTTTCCGCGTCACGTAAAAACCATTAAATCTATTAGCTATAGTAAATAGTATTTTTTAAGTTGATGCTCTTGGTATCCTCAATCATGTGGTTAAGGCTCCTATATTATTAACTAGCTGTATCTTACGGTTTCACTCGTGTTTATGGTTACTGCTTCGGTCCTATGAGTCGTAGCGTGATGTATAGCCTTCCTCAATAAATAAGTTATCTAACACAAAAAGAATTTTCAATTTGAACGTGTAGTTCCTGAGATTACCGCATTCAAACAAACAAACTCTTCAGCTTTATAATATTAGTATAGATTGAGACCGGTTGATTGCTTTTAGATCGGAGGAAGACTTTCCTATCGGTGGTTTTTAAAAATCTGGTATGTGATAGAAGAGGTTTTGTATTGTAGCTACATCACTTATTATTAGTTCTTGTTTGTGGCTTCGCTTGTAGATTTTGTTATGATGATTATCTACAACTTATTATTTTGTCTGAACGGTAGAACACCTGCACAACGTTCTGGAAACTTATAATTCTCTGCCTATCACATTCTTGCAAGTGTAAATTAATATTTATTAAATAATTACTGATCTGATTTTTGTTAAACGTTTCATTTAAAATCTATCAATTTGCGAGGTCAGAAATTTGGAACTACATGAGTAAAACCGCGGGCAGGGGCTAGTATATATAAAATAACAGCGGAAAAAGATCCAAGGTCGGAGATTCAACTGATACCAAATCGACCGTTTAATTGCCGCCTAAAGGTAAACATAAAAATAGTAGAAGCTGATAAAGCTATCCAAAATAAAAATCACCTCAATTTCGTGGGTTATTATTGATAATGAGCTGATTTCGGCGTTCGATGCCGATAACGTACTGAGATCCACCAAGATATCTCCCAATCGTAGATAATAACTACGTCCCAACTCCGCCCTAATCACCCCGAGAACTGGTTAATTGAGATCGCTTCCTTCATTCGGTAATAAAAATATCATTAGTTAATTAATGAGTAACAAATATTTAACTTTATGTTCGAAAAGCATAACATTAAAATCAATAAATAACGCTCGGCCTACGTGGCGACATTTTAAAATGTTGTACAATAAAAATGACCTGTTTAACGAAATCAAGATCTTTAATTTTTATTAGGAAATTTTGGGTGCCTGTGACTTCATCTATCTAATTATGGATAATATATGGTTATTGATAAGCGGAACGTAGATTATCATATGGGCCACCTGATTTGATCGAATCTTTCAAAACGGCTATGGGTAAGGATTTACTTATCAGTATTTTTCCATGATTAGAAATAACTTTGTGAACGTTTTACGGATATCACCTCAGTTGTCTTTTGAGAGGCTTCCATTATTATTTTTTTCATTTATGAAGAAGAGCAAGTAACATACATGATCTTTCTTCGCTGTATCTTATTGTCAATGTTCTAGTAAGAAACCGTAAAATTTAATTGTGTATTAATTTTAATGTAAGATAATACCTACTAAAACCTGCTGGTGTTTGGTGGCGAGTGAAGTATGTAAGTTAAGAACTGGTACCTATAAATTATCTTTTAAGGTATCTATGTTAGTCGTTAGAAATATTTTTCTGTATGGCTTAATTTTTTTCTTAACTTTTTTTCAACATGAGTTCTACGGATTTCCTAAACAGGAAGTTAGGGTAACTTTATGTTTTTAATTAATAAAGATACAAATATAATAATGAAACCTTAACAGTAAACAGCATTTTAAGGTCACAGATAATTTAAATAAGCTAAAATAATGTACAGTAATGTCAGATGTGTTTCAATTCGTTACATTACTTTATTTCTCAGCCTTTCGAGCATTAACGTTAAAATTAAAAAAAAAATCTTGTCGGAAAGATTCAAAGGAAAAATTTAATTACGATAAAACGTTCGTGAGGGACAGATAGGGCTGTATCTAGATATCGATGTCGATATTATGTATATTTTACAAGCTTGTTGTGCGCAAGCGTCGCGGGAAGTGTCGCGGCCTTGATCGAGCGCATCGGTTACTGCGCACTATGTTCCGTTTACTACCGATTCACATAGAAGTGTAATGTATAAGAAATGATATCACACAGCATAGACCGTGATCTTTAGGTCTAACCACAAGATGACCTATACTAAGAAAGTTCTAGTGTTATAGAGTCGAGCTGTTCACTGACTGCTTGTATACAGGCTGGCTCAACCAGGGCAATGTCATTCTCTTACAGACAACGCCGTAAAGTAGTGAGTGAGAGAGACGAAAGTCTATTATTCTTCTTCATCCATTATTCAACTAAGCTAGTAACGCATTTATGTACCTCTAGTGCAGCTAATGTTCATGAGGGGAGGTGATCATTTAACATCGGGTGTCTCGCTATTAAAAAAAATCGTGATGTACTTTATCGTGCTTATCTCACGCGCGTATCATTTGTACACGTTTCTTTTCTGAGGATAAACCTATCGGCTAGGTATAAATAATTCCATTTGTACATACTGCGTTAAAATTAAAACGCTTCGGTGTTAATTGAATTCTTTACATACACTTGTAACGACACTGAGGACATGTTTGTCATTGTATACTAGCTGTCCCATAAAGTATATAGGTTGTTTAGGAAAAGAACCCTCCTAGGAGTGCCCAGAACTGGTGGTTTGGTAAGGCTACCAAAGTTTCATCACAATCCGATCAATGGTTTCGTAACGCATAAAGGGCAAACATACAATTGTTGATTTTTATTTTTATTTGTATAGATAATGGATATATATTTATGAAGGGAGTTGAGGTTTTCCTTTTGTTGACTCCAAAATGGTCTTTAGTATAATTTAAACTTGATTAGATGATAAACACCGTCTTAGTTGTAAAAAGAAACTCTTCAAAAGTACAAAAGCAAACCATTCGTGAGTAAAGCAATTTTTGTCCTTACAAAACCATAATTACCTTTAATGCAATTGTTAAATTAAAAGGTGCATTAATAAGTTAAAGCCTCTCTTGAATAACAATACCTCCTACGTAAAAATTGGTAAGGCTATTTAATTTGCTTGAGGTTAAAACGATTCGCCAGTTTTGACAGTTTACGTCCGCCATGTTGATTTTTGTTGACATCACATAGTCTATAACAAATCGGAAAAAACTTTGAACCTGACGTAACCTTCACTTACAAATCGGGCTAGCCGTTTAACAGGAGGTCATAATAGAACCCATACACAAATATACAAACTCACATACGAGCAAAAACATTACCGTCTTTTGGGTCAGTCGGTTTCGAAGTAAGTTATTTCTAATGTTTTCTTTAACTTTAAACAAAACTTCATCATAAGCATTATAGAATTTATAACTTGCAAAATAATCGCCAAGAAAATCCACATTAATTCACGTACAAAAAATAAAAACAAATTATTGAATAAAAACGTGGTCGCATTATCAATTGTAAATGCATTAAAACGTTTGTAAACTCAGCGTGTAATTTTTACTGGTTTATTTTGAATAAATTTTCATACATTATATTTATTCGGTAGCAGAACGATTCAGCTTTAAAGCTTAATCGAGTCACATTATTATAATCTTGTATTTTCATATAAAATGTTCATAATATTTGAACCGTTTAGATTAAAGCGATTGAAGTTCTATTGTTATGAAAAATTGAGTTTGTTTGTTGGATTGTTGAACAGTTTTATGATAAAAATTTGGGATTAGGTATTTATTTATTTAACTTAATCAAACTTGCCAGAAACATTATACAAACACATAATAGTCACAGGAAAACAAAGTTTAAAGGGTATACTTATCCCTAAAAGAGATTTCTTACAGCATACTCAGTAAAGAGGTATTTTGAATTTTCGATATAAATATACGACGTTGAATGGTGTTGTATTTAGATTCGTGGCAATATGTAATGACCCATAAACATACACGATGAATAATAACCCACATTCAAATATCCATCCTGAGTTTGAAATGGATAAAAGTACTAATGTAGAATTTACAAATACTTGTTAAGAATCAGGAATTTATTGTTCATCACGTAGCTGCATTGCAGTGACTCCGGCACCAATTGGAAATAGAAAAATTAGGCTATAAAAAACCTGCCAACCTATCAGTTGAAGCTAAATACATTGACTCTGACATATAAAAATAAATTAAAGCATACATACTAAGGATTATTTAATTTTTTGTATGATAAGTTTTGTATCTAAATATATAATAATAATTATTAAATGTCTTAATAATTTTGTTAACAAAACGCTGAAAATAAATTACGCGAATACTTTCAGCACTTTCAAGAAAAATTCATTTTCATCCAATTCCTCGCCCAAAACATAATTCGCAAAACTCGATTCAAAACAAAATCGATAACAAGATTCACGATTCGATGTTAACAATCGATTCGCAGGAATGATAGAAAAAATAGCAACAAAAACCACCGAAGTCATAGACGCGTAGTCGTGACACGCGGAAGAGATTGGAATCGTCATTAATCGGAGCTGGTCACGCGCAAGCTACCGACCTGAGTTGTACTTGACTCTGATCTTGATAGACTCATGATTATATTAATAGTTATAGAAATTGCTTGAGATCATAAAAATGTTGTTGATCTGCTATTGAATTCTGTAGCAACAAAGTTAGAGTTTGTTGCTTTTTCTTTTCCGCAAAGCATGTTTACAGTGTTTATTGTTGTAGATTTTGACATTATTATTATAACGGTGGATAGTTTTGTGAGCTGTTTGTTTGTTGATCGCATTTGTCTAAGAAACTGCTAATACTGCAAGTTAAAGTAAAGAAAAATGGCAATAAACGAATTTGAAACAGTTGCTTATAAAATACAATATTATTGAATTGAATTTCCTTCTAGACATAAGTATAGATACTCGTGTCATGAAGAAATTTTTTTGAATAATAAAAATAAGTAAAGGTTATTGCAGATGAGAAACAATTTTTAGGGTATATTTTGGCCGTCAAATAGGTCGTTAAGTCTCAATCGCATAACGTATAAAAGGACATTAAAGTACTGCATACAAAAAGTACAAAAAAATTTCAGTTATTAATCCTCCGTGGACAAAAGTTTCTAGTCTGGAATGTCTGCGTATGTCATAATTGACAAATTGTAAAAAAACACATACGATTTAAATTATTTTGATGCCATGATGTAGCTCTAAAAGCATCAATGATTAAATAAATAGTATTTTATTACTTTTCATTTTTTGCTTCCATTTCACCAGTACGTTCAAAATGATCGGCATTCGTGAAGTTAATCGTCGTATGAGGTATATGATTATTTGCGAAATGGCCTAAATGAATTATGTTCAATTTAGTTCCCTCCAGGACATACTCTGGACATCATTTGGCCGGAACGATCTTATTTTCCCTTGGGCTATACTTAATCCAAGAAATAAAAATGGTAACCAAAAAAGTGAATTGATGTGGAATGTCTGCTAGAGAGTAATATTTAATTACTTAATTTTTTAAAGTGTAAGTATATGGGGATATTAAAATGCCAGCGACAAGTTAATAAAAATACCAATGATGTGAAATAGCTCATTGCGTCTTGCCATTAAGTAAACCTGGATAATAAAATAAGTTGTAGGCGGTCATCCGGCGTAACAAAATCTAAATCAACGCAAATGAAGGTGCGAGCAAAAGCTAGTATTTAAAATTAATTTGTTAGTTTATGTTTTTTCAATATTATCGTATGACGATTTGCGAGCATTGCAACGAGATTTTCGTGTTGTAGGTAACTAGTCCAAACTAATTTGGACATAAATTAATCAGTATTTGTTACTATTCCCTGAGTAATGAACATTTTATCTTTAGAAGTTATTGGAAATTTCTGGAAGTTCGTAGGAATATTTCAAGTTTCAGTCAGATCTGAGTTTGTAGTTGTATCAAAGATTTTATAGTTTATAGAAGTTCTGTTTTACCTGTATTACTTAAGTGCAGCTCCGAAAATACAAAACTATTACTTGGTAAGAGTGAAATTAACGATTAATTAGTGCACATTATAAAAGTAAGTGTACATCTCAAATTCTAGATTATATTACAACTATTTACTATGCTTTAATGCCTTAAATGCACAACCATTATTACAAAATGTTGCAATCATGTGTATAATATATTAAATTATATATATTAGGGTTTCTTTTTCTGAATAAAAGGTATCCTCGATTATTTAAGGAATAATTTCTGAAACATTAATGCGAGCAAAGTCCCTGGCAAAAGTTATAATTTTATTTTCAATATGTATAAGTCTTATTTAGAAGAAAACTCTAAAAATCTTAATTTCATACTTTGAAAGGACCTTATCTTAAATTAAACTTAGGCTATCATTGAACTGAAGGATATAGTTATATCTTGTAATATTACAAAAAATGTGCAATCAATAAAACTGTCTTAAAGTAATTGCCATCATTTGATACACTTAAAGGAGTTATTCAAGTCCAGACAGTCGCAAAATGCTTACACTATACGCTTTGTGACCGTCGAATTTGAATTCAAAATGTATTTTATTCAAATGGACTCTTAATAACTCTACTACTACTACTACCATCCATTCGGGATACGGTTTCTACCCAGAACCACCAAGAAACTGGATTTGCTCTTTTAACATCGAGTCTGTACTCGTGTCATTAATGTAATGTACATTACAGTTTAATTTTGACATCTTGCCATAAAACCAACGCTCATTCGTTTTACGCCTTAAAATAATCTTCGAGATTATTTTAAGTTTATGTGGTTGTCTGTCCATCTTCTATCTGTTAGTAAGTAGTACTCTTTAAACTTAGAAAGTCATAAAACAAAACTTATTCACTGGATTTTATTATATAGCTAGTTGTGCCCCGCGGTTTAACCCGCGTCAATTTGAGGAAAAATTATAATTATATAACGCTTACCTTCCCTGCTTTAATCGGATATTGTTCAATATTTCATTGGTTTCAATTTTGTTTTCGCATTTTTATTTTTTTATTTATTTGATAAAATATATAAAAAAATTAAAATAAAAGCAGTCTAAGTTACTCCTTATAACATTATACATCTCCAATATTATCTAATCTATCTGTGAGTAAAAGACCTGTCAAAATCAGTCCAGCTGTTTCAGAGATTAGCCGGACAAGCAGACAGACACACAAAAATTAAAAAAATGTGTTTTTGATGTAAATACCGTGTATACTTTTATATGCATTTAGTTAATAGCTGTTATTTTGATATAACAAACATACACTTCAATTTTAATTTCTTGTATACATGCTATGCTTTAAAACGATATACTGATATAATTAAGCCAAAAATTTGACATCAATAAACGACTACACTTCGTAGACAATCCAAGCGACCGTCGCGTCGTAACGTAGCATGAATGGCAGCTTTACACATCAATTTAATTATTGCATGAAACTGCGTATCAGCGTATACTTAGTAAGGTTATTTAATAACCTCTATCGAGTAATTGCTGTTTGTCCGAAGGCGAAACGGAATTATACCGAAAATATTCATCATGTGAAAAAAGTACGAGTAGCTATAGGCGCAGTGAGCTCGATCTCTATAAATCATGGGACGTCATGCGGTTCGATATTATGTTTTTATACGTGTAATGCGATTAGACTTACGAAATATTTTTATGGCTCTCAGTGTAAAATGACGCATCTCGAGATTACCATATATATAAAATCAAAGTTATAATTAATATTTCGTTATGTTATAATTCATACTAATATTTTTCATGCGAAGCAACCGTGACATTTGCTTGAATTTTGATGAATTTGAATTTAGATACAAAGACAGGATACTTTTTATTACTAATGTAAAACATGGCGTGAAATAGGGGATAAAAGAGTCTATGCAGACGAAGTCGCGAGAACTAAGTAGGATTATTGTGTTTTGCGTTGTTGTCTTTTGAAGGTAACGTAGTTGAATTTTTCTTTTGATGGACCATAAAACCAGTTATTAAGATATCTGGCTATCTTTCTAATCATTATACTGATCATTGAAATTTAGTTCTATGAATAGTTAAATAGGATTTCTAAGGGTTATTAAGGAAATAAGAAGCAGTAGTGATTATATTATTGAATCAAAAATTAAAACTATTCAATCATTGACAGTTCTTTTGAAAACTTAACTTCATGCATCATTCAGTAAATGTTTCGAAATTAGTACAACAATTTACTTCTGAGAAAATATAAAATTTCATACGGACCAACTGATACATTTTACGAAGTTTTCTGAAGATTGACAATTTACAAAAAAAAAATCCATTTATCGGAACAGGTATTGCAACATCTGCCAATGGCTAATTATAATAACAGAAGCGTATATTTTTAGGGTTCCGTAGATACAAATGGTGCCACCGGTACACTATTACTATCAATACCGACCACTATTATAAAAAGGTAAAAATTATTTGTAAGTAGGGGGTAATTTGTAATCTTTGTACTACCGATCCGAATTGAAAAATTCTTCGTTGCATAGACCGTTTAATTATATGCTATATTACATCACGCTACAACTCATACGAGCGAAGCAATAACCATCGGCTGAAACCTTGTGCCTCTCGAAGTCGGTATGGGTGGTAATGGCATTTTTAATTGAAAAATTTCTATTTTAACATTTTATTTTTTAGAAAAAGAGGGCTAACGAGCTGACATTTCCACAGTATGTTAAGTAGTATATTTACAAAGTTTAGTAACGATATTATTAGGCATAAAATAGTTTTTCCTTAATTTTCTTTGTTATATTTTTTTAACAAGATGTTTAGTGTGAAGTTATCATTTTTTTTTATTTGCTTTTACTTTTATTTTTTAAAATGTTTCCATACATATATATTTTGCACGTAGAATAATTTAAATTTATATTTTTGTAAACATGGAGTGAGAGTGTGAGAAAAGTTTCTTATGTTTTTATTACAGTGCATGCTGAGTTAGCCTATAATTGTAGTGTACTTTGTAGCTACATATTCTATATTGTAAAAGTTTTAATGTTAAAAAAATTTAGATCATTGTACATTATGTTGGCTTCCTATGAAATAAATAAATAAATAAATAAGTATTACTGCATACTGTTTATACACTCGACCATCTATCTTTTAACGATTGACTCAGCGTGACGGCGAAATGGCAATGTTTGTTTATTAAATAAAAAAAGGTTTCGTTGTATTTTATGCGCTATCGTACAGCTTATTCGACGGCGACAAAACTTTGTCAACTTAGAAAAGTTACAGGTTACAGTTAACTTAAATAGGTGGCGTGCATGTCGTTCTTCTATTCTACATTAACGAAGGCAAAGCTTATGGATAAGAATGAAATAGGCTCACGCTAAATTTTACGAATTAAATGAAAGAAAACAAAATATTGGTAAATAAGCAACGCAAATCTATAAAATTGTGTCTTGTTACGGAACATTTAATGCGCGAGTTCAGCTCCAACTCGCTTGTTTTTTATTTTATTTTTTGTCTCGTGTGTATTTTACCCGTTATTATATCGCGAAAATATTCGCGTGCAAATCAAATGGACCAATATATCAACCGTTTTGTTATTTTATTATCAATCCGATCTGTTTTATTGCGAAATTATAATAAAAAAATCGATATCTATGTGTTTAAAAGGTTAAACTGATTTTTAAGCTAAATGTAACGATTTAAAATTGTAATGATATCGGAACGATGTTATCGTAAAGGGTCCGATCGGAATCGTTTTCGACTTTGACGTGTCCTCAATCAATTTAAAATTTATTGCCCGGAATACGGAAAGCGTCGAGCCTTGAGAGGATCTTCGAAAAAAACGTAATGGCACGTAATATTCGATGGTTATCGATTAGCAACGATCGCTGTAATTGTTCGCGGCACGAACGCGAAAACTATGATGAAGTAATCGTCATTAAAGATAGTTTTTTTTTAAATATCTGGCCAACGAACAGGCCTGAAACATGGATGTTAAATACTCACCAAAGGATCCACAGATATATTACCAGCTCAAAAAAGAATAAGGAATTAAACGGACAGGGAAGTAAGGAAAAGAATGGGCTTCCTACTTTACGCCGATCTTCTGTACAGGCCCTGTCGAGCCAGCCCGTGTACGAGCTGTAGTCAGTGGGTTACAGCTACAAGGAAACAGTCCACAGTAAAACAGCACTTTTAGTTTTCAAATGCCGTGTGTAATTCATCTTCAGACGGCGGTGAAGGAAAACTGTAACTTTACCATAAAAGTCAGTAACATCACTGCGGGACAAATGTCTGCTCTTCTATTAAGAAGATCAGAAATTTCATTTGCCATGATGTTCTAATGCGAATGCAGTTTTTATAACGATACTTTGAAAAACATTGAAATTTTTTTTAGATTCGTAACTACTTTATATGTCTATTACGCTTTCATTGAACCGTTAAATTGATTGTAATACTTTCTATGAAAATACCTTGATCAATAAAAACCTGCTAGTTTTAAACACATAAATGACAATCTAATTCAAGTTCTATATCAATTTCCTATAGCACGTGGAATATTGACAAGAATAATAGCCAAAATAATAAATAAATATTAAACAATACAAGAAAAATCTCCATGAATTCGTCTGTCAAACGTTACATAACTATTTTACCTGCAGATATATTTCCAATCTTAGTGTTTTTAGTTTTAGTAGGTGCCAGATTTTTATAAAGTTTAATATAAGTTGTGTGTTTTGCTTTACACCTTAAAAAATTATTGTCAGTGCCTTTATACAGCAAACGCTTTCGTAATCTTACCTAGGAAACTGTTACCAGGTGACAGAGTTGTTTATGTCATTTGCGAGAGAAGAACTTATAAACCTAATCCTTAGAACGCCTTAAATTTGCTAGAAACAAGTACATCATTTCGGGACAATTTTACTACATAATTAATTTTTAGTATATTAACAAGTTGTACAGACAACACGACATTAAGAAACCAAAAAAAAACTGGCAATTGTTTAGTAATTCTTGAAAGGCCATACGTCAATATATATATACGCAGTGAAAAATGATTTCAAAAGATAATCCGATATATAATTAATTGAAAAAAAAAATACAAAATCAGACTGCGTAACAAGACATAGATACGAGTAATCGTTCCTAACCAACTTTAAATCGTTATATATTTTAAACGGTAGTTCTGATTGAAAAACTATAGAAAAAATATTCAACGATACCAGGCTTAACAGAGTTCGTCGATTTTAATTTCTTTCCCATTATGGCGTTCAAAATCGACCATTTTGATTTTCCCAATTTATTGTAGTTTCTATAACGTATGCGTCATTGTGACAAGTCAAAGGACATGATTTATCATGAAGTCGCTTAAAAATCGGCCCACGCGTTCCGTCTGAATAGTGCCACGATGGTACAAACATACATATACAGATAAACACATTACCCTGCCTTTCCTAGCGCAGTCGGGTAAAAAAGGAATAAATTTCCTAAAAATATCGCAATTTACCGAAATATTGAACTAATATTTATATCTTTCTGTAAAAAAATAGTAAATATTTGGTGTACTATAATTTAATTGCTGGACTCGGGACATGCCGGTTTTCCCGGCCATCTGGCAACCCTACTTAGAACTGTCAATTAAAGGTTATAACAAAGAAATGAAGAGTAAAAAAATATACTTAAGGAATGAAGTAACACAGTTGCGTAAGTAAACGTTCGAACGCTACTTTACGCGTTTCGTAAAGATGACTATAAATTCAAGGCTGTTACGTTATTACGAGAGATTTTACAACATTTGTGGGTGATAAAACGTTATCACGTCTCGTAACTCATTCGCATTACTTTTTGTTTAACACATACTAACTTACTGCCGACTTTATCTTTATATTGTAATTAAATGAAAATTAGTCGCATTTATGTACTGTGGAATGTTTTATGTGTTTCTTGTTGGTTATTCTGTTTGTTTTATTTATGTGTTACAAATATTATGTTTTAAAAGTTGAGGCGCTGCAATTTGTCTACATCGAATACTTTTCGATCTGGAATTGTTTTGCGTCAAGTGGAAGCAACTATACACAAATAGTGGCTACTTCATTCTGTATATATGTATGTTACACCCACAGTAACGTTCAGTGTTTCTCGCTCATTGATGTAATGCTCGAATCTGAAATGTTACATTACAATAGAATATTAGCGGTGAGGGAACGCCTTAAGGTAGTTATTTATTATGGAAATATATAAACCCTCCTGCCAGTATATCATCAATATGTAATATGAATTAATTATTTGAAATTAGCATACTTATTTTATTATAGCAATGGAGCTAATTGTGACAAAATAAATATAGTTATCAAAACAAACTACATTTTAACGGTTAAAGGGCGTTACAAAAATTAAATATCAACTATCAGAAGGTAGCATTTTGTGATAGTGATAATTGAACGTAATTACGCTGTTGGTACTTTATTTGAACCAAAAATGTTTTGGGTTTTCGTTTGCGTCTGAATTTTGTTATTTTTACTTAGGAGTTATTGCGAACCAAACTTCTAGGGTAAATATTTGAAACCGTTAATATATTATTGAAAATTGATAATCAATCAACAACATGTTATTATTAAATCGATTCAGTACTTTTAGAGAACTCTCCAAAATTTATTTGGCTATGAATTTTTTATGACAGATAAAAAGAATCCAATTTTGTACATTGGTCTATTTTAGATATTTTGACTCGATACAATATTATATGCTTATACTACCTCGATCACTAGTCCCGTTCTAATATCCAAAAATTATTTTTGTGGGCTGTGTGCCAAATTCAGGGTCATCTAAAGTTGCGTATTAGCGTGCACAGGAGGGAGGGGGGAGGGGGGGGGGGGGCGTGTACAATTTGATATGATTGCGCATACAACATTTTGTATGTTTGTGGATATGTGTGTTATACACAAGGTTAAATCACAAATATATCATTATCATTAACGGACGAAATCTTACATTGTGACATTTTTACTGTAACATTTAAAACATCATTGAAGTTAATAAAAATAACTTATAGTCTATAAAATATTGTTAATAAGAACTATTTATGTTTAATAAAAATAATTGGAGATGATATTTAGTCTGACGTGACCTTTGCGATGCAATTTGACAAAGAATTAGACACATTTATATCGCCTTGGCCTTAATTTCGTTACAAATATAAGATATATATTTTTTACGATATTATAGTGTTATATAAATGGGACAATACTAATGATGCAATCATTCTATGATATTTTATTTAAATATAAAATAAAACAACTGATTCTGATTCTTAATAAAGCAATTAAGATTCCAGTAGATTTTTTTTAATTAATTAAGTTGCGATATTTACGAGGACAATAAATCACGAATGAACAAAACTTCGATAACACAATATAAAAACCATTAACATTGAAACTATACCTAACTGTTAATTTGTTTTTTGTTTTTCCGAAAAGTATTGATACAACATTAATAACAATACATACAAATATTTTTACGTCTCTCTGTACTTCTAAAGAACAATAGTTGAAAATAATATTTTATTTTTTATATCTATAAAAAGGGGGGCAAACGAGCATATAGTACCACCCGACTTTAAGTGGTTACCATCGCCCATGGACATCCGCAACACCAGGAGCGTACATATACGTAGCGTAGATACACTAAACGCTTGAAAACCCCCAAATTATAGCGCTCTGGGAAAACCTCAGGAGGATCATTTCACAGTATCTAAGTTATAACAAATAATTCCGTTCTATACTATTAAAAAACGAAATATCTTTCTAACTACTATGTAATGTTAAGACGCCTGGTGTACACGTAACATGGAGTTGCCTAGCAACGTGTTGTTGATGTCGAGAGAGAGAGAACATGGCGATATCTTTGACAGGAGTTGGAAAATAAAGACAAGGCCTATGAACGTATTGTCTTATTGAACTTTTAGACACTAAAGGCGTATTTCATATTATCTCGTAGAATAAAGTAAGAATTTTGACGATTCCACATGTATCTAAATCATTTGAGTTTGAGACCCTTAGAAGTTTGGTGGAAAAAGAAATCTAATCAACGTCCCCATATATTTTTTTTCATCGTTTCATCTCCCATTTTAACTCTTCACGTTTTATTTTCGGAACAAGAAGTGATAATTTTAGTATAGATTGGACTTTGAAGAACTAGGTCCAATCTATACTAAAATTATCAAAATTAGTTCGCCGGCTTCAATATGAAAACTTCATAAACAAACAGACAGATAGGGAGACAACGTTACTTTAATTATCTATATATTAAGCATTATCTATACGTTAAGCACAAACTTTGTAACCTTTTTATGTATGTTTTGAGTATGACATTTCCCACACATAGTTTATATAGAGAAGAAAAGAGGAATGCTAATATATATTTTTAAAAAATACGTTTACTTAATCAAAACAATTATTACATCTAAAGTATAGAGTATATATACGTATTTAACACACACACACACACACACATTTACACTTTGTTTATTTATTTTTTAAGACTACATTTATTTTTAAAATCTTTGGTCAAATTGAGAATATGTATTGTCTGTGATCAATCTTGAAATGGTTAAAAACTCCGACCACTAGTAATATTAGTATAGTTTAAGAATTTTTTCTTTCTGAGCCTTGAAAATATTTTTTTTGGGTCAGTCACGTTCAAAGGTTGGGTATAACTGTCTTAGAACATTAATTTCTCTGGTCGCGTTGTGTCCGGTGACCATTTGTATTTGGATTGTAAATGAATGCAATTAACGCGTAGTTCTGTTAACACCTCGCGTTGATCGCCGCGTGATCGTAAACGACACTCACTTTGTTTATTTTTGCATACATACATACGAAACGATTTACGGTTCATATTTATAACAGTACACTGTTGACATTGAAAATAGGTAATGAAGGCACAATCATTTTTAAAATATCATCTATAGGTACAAATATTTATAATGTTTGTAAGTTTGTACATAGTAGTCTGTAACTCCCAATCCGATTTGATTTTTTTTTGCGTTAAATATTACATCAGGCTACGACTCATAGGATAGGGGCATCTAGTCTTATACGTCAAGTTGGTTTACTTTTTTTATTGTTTTTTTTTTTTTTTTGTTATCTTAAGATGTCTCAGGTTTGTGTTTTAATGATTTTAAAGAAAACTGTTTTACTCAAAATTATTTTCGCCTATGGTTTTTTCATATTTTAGCGTATAAGCTATTTATATTTAAAGAGCCAAGACGGCCTAATAGTTAGAACACGTCGGTTCCAACCGATGATCGCGAGTTCAAAATCCGGCTAGCATCGCTGAGTTTTCAAGTGCTAAATTTGTATTTAAATTCATCTCGCGGTGAAGGAAAACATCGTGACGAAACCTGCATGTGCAAGAAGAAATTCTGACACATGTATATCTGCCAACCCGCAGTGTAACAGCGTGGTGGACCAAACCCTAAAAACCTTCTCCTTAATAGGAGAGGAAGCCTTTGCCCAGCAGTGGGACATTTATATTCTGTTACTTTACTTTATTTTATAAGTTATTTAATAGGAATGTTTTGATAGCGGTAGAGCGAGCCTGGATGAGTTGTAGCTGGTTGTCATTTCGCAAGTCGCTCTATTAGTCGCCATTCGACTGACCTGTCGCCAAGAAGGTCGCCCGGTGATGGTAGCCAGTGTAGCGACTTAGACTCGGACGCGAGTTCGCTTTGCGGGGACATTACTTGATTACCTAAACAAATATATAAATTTAAAGTGTCTGTTTGTAATTTTAAATTCATATTTAAGTAAATAAATATAAAAGTATACACTGTATTAACATAAAAAAGACAATTTTTAAAATTTTTGTCAAAGTCTAGATGCAAAGTAAAAGCTAGAATTGAATAATATTTTATATTGGATTTGTCGATATTAATTGCGTTTTTTTTATTTAGGTATAACACATGTTCGTAATTGCGAAACAATTAGTTAATACCCCCTACACACAAACTCACAAGCCTACAGACAAACTTTACCTTTTTATAATATAAGTGCAGTAGATACGTATATTTTTAATTTAAATTTAAAAATAAAGTCACCGCCTTATCCACGTTGTGACAAACGTACAGTGTCTCGTACACATTTAGCTATCTGTATCTCAAACGTAAACAATCTGGTCCGAGTCGATTTCAACAGCGGAATGTCCTAACGTTTCTGAGATTAGGACACTGAGGATGGACACACATACCGCGGAAATTAAAAAAAATATGATAAACTTTTATGGATAGTTCCTTTTATATTAAGGTTGAGACTATTTAGTAAAGTTCTAGATTCATTTTGACAGTTAATTACGATAGTTGTCTACTGATTGGGTACAATCGCAATCAGTATCGCTTTCAATTTATAATTGCTATTGTTTTTGACATTAAAATTGCTGAGCTACTTAATTTTCTTAGCGAATGTATTGGAAATAATTTGAGTTCACTCATACTAATGCTATAATGCATTCACTCTTTACCCTAAGAGCACACGGGGCTTGTGCCACGTTGGGGTTTGTTCCCTAGATCCCCAGCTTTATTTGAACCGTGAAATAGATAAAAGTCTAGGTATTATCTTATGTAATTAATCGATACACTAAGTATATTTCGATTCTTTCACTTATCTTTTATATCCAAGTACCCCTGAGTGACTTAACAATAAGAATGTCTTTAAGATTACCTAAGAATTATAATTAATATATCTATGCTAATATTATAAAAGGGAAAATTTGTTTGTGAGTTTGTATGAAGGGAGTAATATCCGAAACTAGTGATCCGATTTCAATTTTTTTTTTTTTTGATTTAGATAGCCTGTTTATTGCGGAGGCTATATTATAACAACACGCTACGACATACAAGATCGAAGTGGTAAATATAAACGCGATTGAAACCGCGAAAAGCCGTTAGTAATACATATATAATTTCAATGAAACAGAGTATAAACTTTTGAATAAAATGTCTAAGAATTTTTAAAATAATTTTTAAGAAGAATACGCGAAAAATACCAACAATGTTAACTTAGACATTCAAAATAGCAATTCAGCTAAAAATTTGGAATGTTTTGATTATAAAAAAACCCGTTAGTGTCCACTTAAAAATAATATACGACAGCGACAAAGCAACGGCCTTTGAGGCCGCTCATAACTTACAATCTCTGATAGTATTATTGACAAAATCATTTTGGTAATTTATAGCTTAGGCCGGACGTCCACTGCGACGCTACGCCACGCGATATCCTATCGTCACCGGTTGAATATGAGTGTGAATTTGTTTGCTTGCTTAGTTGTTATGCTTTGATCCCACAACTACTGATCATTTGAGTACACAATAGAGTAACAGAGTACCTTTTATTTAGAAGTTGTTGTCTGACATTAAACCTACATAAACGCGAGCAAGGCCGCGAGCAAAACCTAGTTATTTTTTTAAAAGTAACGAACAAACAAGCAGACAGGTATTCAATTATATTTATAACTAAAGATATATTATAAGCTCATAGATTTTGGCACCCAGACTAATGACCACTTTGTAATAAATTCTTAATTTTGAATAAAAATATTGTGATTTTGATTTTGTTTTTACAATGTAGCGTAGCAAACGGTTAGAATTGAGTTTGTTAGGAATGAATATCATCAGGAAACAAGTTAGTTGATCCTGTCGAAGTCAAATAGTATCATCGTAACATATACACTCAAACTCCATCGCCTTTTCTCTATTCCACGTGAGATTGGCGAAATAACATGTGTCTAATTGGCATAATTAAAAGCCTTTAATCGAATAATTTTATTGAATATTCTATATTTATAAAAAATCATTGAAGGTATTAGACAAGAGTACCTATTATATAAAAAATGTTATTACTTATACCCAAAACAAAATCAGAATTACAAGGAATATCATAATATATGTATTAGAAAAATATAAATACAAAACGTATACATTTATTTTATAATTAATACAGATTCTAGTTATTTATTAATCATTAAGATTAGGATAGCAACAATTTCACTACATAGTATTTTATTGATAGTTAAAATATAGATTATTAAATAAACCAGCTAGATAAAGGATCGCTATTAATTCTAGGTTTGTGAGGTACTATTATGATTACTATTTTATGATCAATTATACTTAATCAGTCAGAATTAACTTTTAATACTTTTTAAAAGGGATATATTTTCATATCTTTAAAATAAAAAAAATATGATAATGTACATAAGAAATTACATATATTGGTGTGCATGATTTAGATGTATATAAAACAAAGTCACCATTTCGAATTCGCGAAAGGTTCTTTGATTGAAGATTCTTGATCTTTGATTTAATGGTTTGTGTCCGTCGCAAATAGTATAATTACTTATGAAAACAAAATTATGAAGAAAATACCTTTTCTCATACATTTTGTATTAAACACCTTATAAGTTTTAATTCGGATGTAGTTTGAAGTTCGCCGGGACAACTAGTTATTTTATAGAACAAGCTTTAGATTTTCACTTACGTTAAATAATACAAACTTTAGACCTTCGTTTAATCGTCTAGGGAGGTGAATTTTGTAAAATTCTTATCTTAATATATTGTATAAATGCCTATAGTTGGAAATTGATAGATTAGTCAGTAATAGTTACCTCTACACATATATATAGACTTAAGTAAATTAAAAAATGTTAAATCCAATTACCTAATAACAACATATTGCACTCCAAAATCGGTCAAGTCGTGTGAGAACAGGCGGAGGCGTAAATATACTATCTCAGGATCGTGGCAAATTAGGATCCCAGTAAAAATCGTCACGTTACAACTTAATTTAAATGAACCGCTTAAGTAGCCCAAAACTAAACTAGTCAAATATCTGATAAGTTTTATTTTTAAGAGCACAGGTTTATAAATATTTATAATTAAATAATAATTTACTTTAATTATTTTAGCCTAGGGCCCTTTCGGGTCAAGGGCCCGTGGCTTTTTGATAACCCTGCCACCTTATAGTTGAGCCTTTGACTACTGGAGGTCAGAATGGATCGGATATACATATATGTCTGCATAAATAAAACCATTACCCTCCTTCTGGTTTTGACGAATAACA
Source organism: Hypolimnas misippus (assembly GCA_037950945.1). Classification (NCBI taxonomy): domain Eukaryota; kingdom Metazoa; phylum Arthropoda; class Insecta; order Lepidoptera; family Nymphalidae; genus Hypolimnas; species Hypolimnas misippus. The sequence goes on from JBBEEQ010000012.1 coordinate 395,797, forward strand.
TTTTTTTTGTGCTCGTTAAATATGTTTCGCTTCGCTTTCCTCAACAAGTGGAACGCAAGCCCGCAGCCGTTACCGGGTGTGTTTGGCGAGGCCTTGATTTCGTTTCTAAGTTATGATCACATTTCTAATAGGACTGGAAATTTTTGTAATATTTTTTTGACATTTTAATGTTGTCGTAAAATACTTTATTGTATTTGGCACGTTGAAGAGACAAAATAAATTTTTTAGTTATTTTCAAGTTTTTCGTATCTGTTCACTGTTATCTAGCAGCAGAATTCGCTGGACCGGTTGATGTTTCATTTTCTTGATGATGATGAAAGATTAATTTTTCATCTCATTAATAACTAATAATGCCAAAAAAAGACCATTTGTTTTCAAAAATACGTAACGCAAAAATTTAAATTTAAAACTAGTAAATTAGTATTTAATAACTGTAAATAAAATAAAAACTAACATCACATTTAACAAAGTCCATTAACATCTCATCTTGTATAGAGGGTCCGGAAATACAACACAAACACTCAGACCACGACAAACATCCGAATGGCCAATAAAGACGTTTGCCCTGAGCGAAGATCGAACTCGCGACCGTTAGCGCTTCAGTCAGATACAGTGATCACAGCGCCAACTGTCTTCAAAAATAACTACAGTATATAATTAATTACGACCCATTACTTTGACTCATAAACACTACCGTTGTAATACAAAATCAAAAAATACTTTATTCAAGTAGGCTCTAACGAGCACTTTTGAATCGTCAATACATGAAAAAACCAAAAAAAAAATTACATCAAAAATGAAGCTCCAATACAATCCGATACATCGCTATCCGCTAGGCTACAGCTACACCGATGGCATGTGATAGGTGGTACCGTTCACGCTTATATGGTGTTGGGGATTTACAACGATTAAAGTTATTAAATACTTTGAACGAATTTTTTAATAAACACTTTGGATATTGATTGAAAACTTTAAGGCTGCGGACAGATTGGCTAAGTTAAGACATTCGCACGATGTTCACAACATAACGTGTTACGTTACATTAAAATAATCCGGTGAGTCGTCAGCTTTAGAGTAACATTCTTCATATAGGTGTAAGCTTAATTAAATTTTGTTACTAAAAATAAAATTAACTTCAATTACCTTATTATTCTTCATAATAATTCAGAGGAGTTATTGAATAGCACAAAAAACATAATTATCAGAATTAATATAAATACTCATTTTGACTAATTTTATTGTCTCTAATTTAATCTACCAATATATGTTTATGCGTATAATGCACATATCAAATATATAATTAATTAATTGAGCTGTAGACTATTATAAGGCCTAATTTTTCTCACTCAGCACTCATCTCATTTTTTTTTTATGTCCCTAATTTTTTAGCATTCCCGACAGCCATGTTGAACGTTATCAAAAGGGGTTTAATAAAGGCTAATTTACTTACAACAAAAATAATAACCATATTATTAATGATATAATTGAACGCCCGCTTCATTAAACTAATTGCTAGTTTGCTTTGATGTAAGTTTTGCGTGAAAAATGAATTTATGTGAAAAAAGTAATTGCATACAGCTCGAGTGTACTTTACGCTCTCAGGAGCCTTCGTTTTTATCTTTTTCTGTATTTTTTACGATAGACAATAAATCATTTGGTAAAATAAATACTACGATTTCCAAAGAAAACTTTGAGCTGTAAATTAATTTTGTATTTATAATATAATGAAGATATCGTAAATTATTTTAACAGCATAAAATCTAAAGGCTATTTTTTTGGTTTAAACAAAAGATTGGACAATTTTCTAAAAGTTATAGCAATCATCTAGCTTATTATAACTAAATTTATATTACACAATATAAAATTAAAAAGAAGTGTTGTGTGTTTGTGACTTACCAAATACACCTCCTATAAGATATAATAATATAGAATAAGTATTAAAAAATAAAGAATCGACTGTTAGGCGTTACGAAGTTCGGGTCAGCTAGTTTATTAATAAAATTATCTATTATATCATACAATAACTATAGGGAAGTTATAAGCTCATGCATTTTGGTATCCAAAAGACTTTAGACGACGTTACCTAGCAACCAGAGTCTGAATGTGACAGGATTTCATATAAGTCAAGACGTCAATTGACAAGTTTGTCTATGTTGAAAATACAAATGATTAATGTCACATAATATAAACGCAATATATGTATATATATAGTTATATAATGTTATTGATAACATGTACGTATCACGAAAAATATAACTTCATATCTTTAACTATTTACTAACAAATAATAAATGGAAAAATTAATTAAAAAAACAATTATTTGTACGAATTATAGATATTATTTAAAACGTTCACGTCCGATTAAAGATCTATTATCGTTTTAACAAAAAAAATCGATTGTTCGAGTCACGAAGCTCATGATCGATACAAAACACTCAAGTAGTGTTCAAGTGAATAATTTCTGTCCATTCGTCGGCTCTTATTGTAAATCTTTCATTCATCATATTTTAATCGAAAATAAGATCAAAAACTATCCAACACGAGATTACTGAATGAAGAATGAGACAGCTGATACGTGTTAGAGGGAGATGGAAATAAGATTACTGGTCCATTCGATTCCATTCCGAGATCGATTCTCAATAAATCTTTCGATTTGTTTTTTTTCCCTGTGGCTCGGATAAGTACACTCTCGACGGTTGAAGAGACAGCTCGTTGCTACTGAGTTTCGGATTCGATTTTTGTGATGTTATTTTATTTATCGAATGTTTATGTTTATCGCCACTTCGGATTTATGATTGAATTGTATCATTCGCTCGGTTTTAAATCGATTATGGCTTTTGTATCGATGTTTGTTACTCGTTACTCGGTATCTTCGAGTGTCGCGTTGTTCTTAGAAACATGTTTTAATAACCAGCTTATAATGACAAATATTTATAATATCGATAAAAAAATATCAAGCGCTGTGTCTGTATGTCAATGTTTTTTTTTTAATTTAACTACTCACATGGCTGACATTTTTATCGATATAGAAGTAAAAAAATATGATTAAATTTTTATCTGTAGGTATATGGGTTTATATATAACTATTTTGAAATTAATTAGAAGATTTCTATTATAAAAAAATACAAACATTTTTATTTAAGTAAAATGAATAAAAGATTTCGACGAGCCCCAACACGATACTACTGCTGTAAGTTGGAAAGGAAATTATGTATCCTGCTGATTCCTGATGCTGTTGCAGCATAAAGTCAAGGATATGGAACCATATAGTGTCACCATATAGTAAATTTCAAATCGATCAGACCAGTAGAAGTTTCTCAGATCCTTTCAACAACTGTACTATTTGTTGAAAGGATCTGACCTGACAATCTTCAAACGTCTGATGAGATCAACATAAATTATAGCTAAAAACCACTTAGATTACATCAGCTTCTAAAGAAACAAATCACATCAAATTTGGTCCATTCGTTTAAGAGATTGTCGTTGCCATAATACACGCGTCAACCTTACAACTTTTTGAGTCGGGGATTAAAAAAATTCCTATTTATATTCAAAGAGCGAAGTCGCGAAACAAGTGTTAATTTATTGGACAAGTACTTCCACACAGGGCACGTTTTTTTGTCGTGTTGTCTGTAAAAAATCGAAATTTTTAAAATATTTATATAAACCGCAAGTGAATTTTATTATACTTTAACCAACAATGTTGCAAGAGCATTTTTTAAATAAACAATTCTTTTGTCAGTATAAAAATAAAAGATGATTGAATTTTTTTTAATTAAAAATAAATTGCACTTTGTTAATGTGTCTCAAATATCATAAGATCTTTTAATTTGACGCCATATGTGATCCCTTATTAAGTCATAAGGCCATACTTGAAATAATTGTTTTTAACTATCGATATATCGTTTTTTCAAAATATGTACATTGAAATACTTACATTCAAGATATAAGTCATAAACGCATACATTGTACTTGTTTTTTCACAAACAAAACACTTTCGACTTATAAATATACCTACGTAAATTTGTATTAACTTACTAACGAATTCTTTGCTTGTTATTATTGTTAAAAGTTATGCCTCTGTTACTCATATTAAGACACTACATTACAAGATTGAAAGAGAACATGCGATCTGTTTACATTGTTCGCGTATATCACACTAGTAGGAATATTTCAATGCTCATTAAGACATTTTATTACTGTGTCGATGATATATACATGTATCATTCTAATTATTTTTGAAATTTTAAAGCTACAAATTAAAAAAAAGGGATTTCACTTCAAAAAAAAATAATTTCGTTTACTTGAACGAATTATTTTGATTTTTAAAACAAACTAATGAAGTTATTTTGATAAAAAAATCTATGTAATCAGTGAAAAAGTATATCCTTTAAAACAAAAAAAGAATTAACCAAATCGTTCTAGCCATTTTTAGGGTTCCGTAGTAAAAAACGGAACCCTTATAGTTTCGCCATGTCCGTCTGTCTGTCTGTCTGTCTGTATGTCTGTCTGTCCGCGGCTTTGCTCCGAAACCCTTAATACCAGAAAGCTGTAATTCGGTATGAGTATTCATATGAATTACGCCGAGAAAGTCGTACAACAAAATCTTAAAAATATTTTTTTTTAGGGTGTCTTCCCTATGTGTTAAGAGAGACCAAAAATTTTTTTTTTCATTTATCCCATGTTGTGGGGTATCGCTAGATAGATCTTTTAAAAATGTCATAGGTGTGGGAAAACCATTTTCCGAACGCCGAACTGTTTCCGAAATATTAAGCTTTAAAGTGACAATTTTTCTTAGAGTCAAGTGTCCCCCCCCCCCTCTACCCACTAAACTGCTGCGTCTAAAAATATGAAAAAATTCACGATAGTGGTACATATAATGAATTTAAAAGGAAAATTATCACGGCTATGTGGGTTCTTATGGTTATCGAGATATAGATGATCTAAGTAAAAATAAATATTTCACTTTTTAAAGCATCATATTATGTAAAGATTAATAATTTTAAATTAATATATGAATTTAAATAAATAAATAAATAAATAAATAAATAAATAAATATTTAATAAATTTAAATTAAAATAAAATATAAAATAAAGTATAAAACAATGTCTCAATAAAACATGTCGCGAGTGATTCTGAATCGCGCTTATGAAGTTTTCAACCAAATCTCCATAGATTTCATAGGCGCTAATCAGGAAGGAAAATTATCGGCGCTAAGTATATTTTACAAGTGTTAGAATAATAAATAATCGACTAACATAGAAAGTTCAAAATCGTTAGTATAATTCACATTCAAACATTCATTTTACATTAAAAATATTTTAGTCTCGAAATATAAAGAGAAATTAAAAATAATTTTATAATATTAAGAGGTTTAAAATTGTAAGTACGTATATTGTATAAACTGACTTAAAAAAGGAAATTCCCAGTTCGTCTTAAACTTTTTTACGAAAATAGGTACTCGAAGATTGCTTGACCGATCTTGACAATTCTGTCAACTACGGAACCCTACATTGTGCGTGGCCCGACACGCACTTAGCTGATTTATTAAGTAATCGGGGAACATACATCTAACAACGAATTGAGTTCCCGACGAAGTAAGAAAAACTTGAAGTTACTCTATTTATATAAATACCAACTCAGCAAATCTAATACCCTTATTAACAGCGCAGTCGAGTAAAAAAGCATAATAATATAAATTACATATAAATGATAGCTAACAAGTCAATATATTATGTGCCAGATGAAGTTATTGGAATAATTTTATTAGCGTTTTGCTTCGTGACTAGTAGACTTTGATATATGTCTGGTTTTAGATGTATAGTTCACGTTTTTGCAACGTCAATACTGAATCATAATACATATATTTACGCTTCATATATTAATATTTAGAGCTATACTTATGTTACGTTGATCGGAAAAGATGTTTTTTAAAACTAATTTTTATTTAATTTTAACAAAATAATTAATTAACTTTTTCAACTAATGCTATTACAAGACTGAGTTTTAAATTGTATTTTAAAAAATTAACGAAGACAATGACGAAACGCCTGTCAGCAGTTTCATCGTTTCCAGAATTCCATATTCGGCTGTTTATCTAGGGTTATCACATTTTGTATAGGTAGTTAGGTGCTTGTAGATTGTGTATAGTAGTAATATTTCAGGTATGTTCCGTATTTAGGAACATACAAAAACATAATAGTAACAGCCTGTAAATGACCCACTGCTGGGTAAAGGCTTTCTCTCCCATGAGAAGGTTTTAGAGCTTAATCCACCACGCTGTCATGTCAGAATTTCTCCCGACACGTGCAGGTTTCCTCACGATGTTTTCTTTCACCGCAGAGCTCGAGATGAATCATAACATATAACATATATTTAGCACTTGTAAACTCAGCGGTGAGATCGACGTGTTGTAACCATTAGGCCATCGTGGCTTTTTTCCCTCTCGAAAACCTAATTCGACATTCGACAGACACGTTGGCGCAGTGGTCACTGCAACTGACTGTAGCGCTAACAGTCGCGGGTTCGATCCCCGCTCACGGCGAATGTCTGTATTGGCCATACGGATATTTGTCGTGGTCTGGGTGTTTGTGTTAGTGTTGTGTTTCCGGACCCCCGTCACAAGACCTTAATGGGGGCCGTTGAGTGTGATGTGTGTTTATTTATTATAATATTCCAACCAAACCCCTCCCATCACTTTCTATTTATCCTATTCCTTTTTATCCTGTATTCTTTTCAAGCTGGAAACGCATTTGTAGCTTCTCTGGTAACATCAAGTGTTCCGCCTGTTCGTTTGCCAGCTATTTATTATCTAACAAAAAATAAAAATATAGTTTTCCTTGGTAATCGCAAAAGTTTACGAAATTTCCTTTAAATAATTTTTACACTTATTTTCTTTATGTTATAAAATCAATAAAAATCAAAATCAAAAAAATACTTTATTCAAGTAGGCTCTTACGAGCACTTTTGAATCGTCATACATAAAAATAACCAAAAAAAACATAAATAATGAAGCTACCACCGGTTCGGAACGCAGATTCTACCGGAAAAAAACCGGCAAGAAACTCGATAGTTACTCTTTTAAAATATTGTAAATACAACACAGTTTATGATTACAAATTAATTGTTTATCCTGTACGAAATTCAGCATATACTAAGCCCACGCATCTTTTTCGTCAACGTAATCTTGTATAGAGTAATATGCTTTAGCTATTAGTGACTTTTTAACATATGATTTAAATCTATTCATTGAAAACTGCAAACATGTCTGGGGGATTTTATTATAAAAAACTATTATAATATTATATATTAAATTAGATTATGATCTCTTATATTTGAGATGAGTTTCATGCCATAACAGTGTCAAGTATCAACTCTACTCGACAATGTACTCTAAATGAAATGTATCGAATATTCGAGCACATCAACATTGCTACCGTATTTCACCTCGTATCAAATGATTCATAAACAACAAGAGTTATTCCGATTCGTAATACATAAAAAAAATCAATTGGACGAGTTAAAATATTTATTTATTCAGTACAAATTATACGTTGTCATTAAGCGAATGTATCGTAATATGATATTTATTCATTATGTGATCGGCGCGGGCGCACGCCCCCGGAATTACATTAACTCTTAAGACCACACACTTTACGTATTGATTTGTTTTAGTTTAAGTTTATATTGTAGTATTTTTCTAAGGTTTTTCTGATATATGTATAATAAAATTATTATTGATAATGTCTGTTCATAGAAGATTTTTAAGAAAACTTCATATGAAGAGTTTTAAAAACAATAATAAAATTTATAAAATATTTTTTTATCTGTCTTTATGTTTGTATTATATGTACTTACATTACGCAAAAAATCGAAGCGGTTTTCACAATTGTATTGTTGCAAGACTAAATAAAAATAAAAAATCTATGTGAATTAATAATTATAAAAATCTATTCAATGTAAAACTTTATTTGATGATCGACTGGACTGGAGCTTCTATCAAAATGCATAACCACAACAATATAAAAAGTAACAGCATCTAAAATTCACTATTGAAAAATGCGTCTTATTATGGTAAAAAAAAAGAACCTTAACCTGTTTTGATGGTAAGAATTTTTCCTGCAACTTGTAGTTGTTTATGATACTTTCACAGCTGTAAGGAACATATATACAGCCCTACCATCATATTTCTTTCCTCTACCTGGAAAAGATAGCTGTTTTAGCGATAAGATCACCTCTTGTACCTACATTCTTTTTGTATTATTATAATAAAGTGTATTCATTCATTAATTCATCGCTCTTGAAGGCACACACATATATTGGCAAAAACTACCCCCAATCCCCTTCTCATTCCATATTATTTTTTAAGCTTTTTACGTTGCTTCTCTGGTGCTGCAAATGCCCATAGGTGATAATGTATCATGAGGGGTTACAATTACTCATTTGCTAGTTATTTTAAAAAAAACAATGGAGCATGCCCAGACCTAAACTCACAGTTACCATCTACCATACAATATGTTCCACTATATATACAAAATCATACACACATATAAGTTCAAGATTATAGCATTTAGTAACGCATCGTAAACATTTTGTTCACGACGCATCCTCAATTAAAGGTCACGGGTAATTGCCAGTAAAAATAATCGCCATATTATAAGCAATTACACGTAATTGTAGCGGATCATATCGCTTTAATCAATCAACGAATATGGGGATTTTGAAAAATGAATCTCTTCGTTTTACTGAGGCATAATTGTAAGGCGAGAATTACACTTATAAGTTGCTCTCAGACTTTCATAAAGATTTATATAAGTAATTTTTCATTGCTTTCAAATTAATTTAATTCTTTGTTTTGTGGCTTTGAGTCTCATTGCTTTACACCTGAAAAGTTTACTGTCAGATCCTAATTTTTGACGTATACAGCTTTCGTTAATTTATCTGTTAGTTAGTTACAGAATAGTGTTATATCGCTCTCGAGAGATCACCAAATATCACAAAAGTTTATTAAGATATTGTATTTAATTTGGGGGCTTTCAAGCGTTGATTATATAGACATCTTTCCATCAAAGGCTGGCACCGTACTTGCAACATCCCTGATGTTGCAGATGTCTATTGGCAATAGTAACATCAGTTGGAACTAGTTACTCGTTTGTCCCGTTTTTAAAAGTACTTCACCACGTATCGCCAAGGAGAGGGAGGAAGTGGGCGCTAAAAAAATTGCTAAAAACATCACGTGATTAATGACAGCTTTTTGTTATATTGAGATATATTTTTCTATGTAAACATTCACGCCAACTACATTCTTGAATAGAACATGCTGGATCTATTTTTGATTAATTTCCAAAAATAGGGTAAAATAGTAGGTGTCCTGCTCCAAGGTCCAAATTCGTCAAAAATTGTTCAGCGATTTAGACGTCAAAACGTATCAAACAGACAGACGGAGTTACTATCACATTTATAATATTTAATATTCAACGGTCTCCATGAGCATCTCATAATGCTCTCTTGGGATTCTGAAAACACATACCCAAACTGCGACAATCAGCTTTTGGTCAAGACAGTTGCAGCGAGCGGGGATGGAACCTTCGACTTCGTGCATCAGTCGGTTACAATGACCATTGCGCCAACCTGTATTCAATTGTAATTGATTCCGAATTCGCTCTGGTATAGACAATTTTCTAATTTAACTATACCAGAAAAATTAAATGTAAAACATAAAAATCTTCTATTTCAATCCTTTCAATATATTTATGAAGCGAAAATCTAAAATCTACCAATCATAACTCAATAGCTCCGCTGTTAACCAAAAGACTATAATCTAACTAAAATAAATATCCCGCATTACGGAGCACGTGTAACTCGGGCTGTGGTTTACTTATTATGTTGGATTATATCTCAAAGGGGCGGTCTAATGCTACTGTTAGCCTGGTGCAGTGGTTCTCAATCTTTTTAATATTGTTGATTTTTGATTGAAACTGACTTCAACCAAATCTTTCTTTTTCAAATTTAGTCTTTATAATGAATCCATTATCCAGATGTATCCCATCCGTTAAGGCGTTCCGTTATTTAGCTGATTTGTATAAGTAATGGGAACACACAAAAGAATTAGCCTAATTAAGAACTTCTTTTCTTTTACTTATTTTTGAAAATCAGTCAAAAACAGATGCAGTTTGTCCTATTCTAATTGTTACCTTATTGTATTATTTTCGTTTTCTGAACTTAAGCCTAATAAAATAAACTTAAATTTTGGAACATTTTTGATTAATGTACATAATATTTTCGCGGATCACTTGAAGTAAATTTATGGAGCTCCAATGTGCTGTGGGTTTAGAACCACTGGTCTAGGTAACGATAACTGGAAACCAGCCACTGGGCTTTGGAAATAACTTGTAATAATCATTAATATCGTTAGAGCGTAATGCTTTTTAAATTGTCGATTGCGTCTTTTTAATTGAAGAAATTGTAAAGAACACCATTATTTCTTGATCCATAAGCGCGCATTTTGTGTAACACTACTCTAAAAATTTATATTATTAAGTAAAAAAGGTCCTTCACTTACTGACTAAAGACAATATCTCCTAAACTGTTTGACCTCTATGCTGAAATAAGTAGTTATAGTTAGAAGATATTAGCTAATGTTAGATATTAGTAAAAAACCTCTATTAAGTAGAAAATGTTTCCAAATTGTCTAGAAAAAATAAACTTGGCGCGAGCGAAGTCGTAGGTAAAACCTGGATAGTCTCATAAAAACGCAAACGCGATAGTATCGTTAACTATACCTAAACTTACACATACATTTTGTTATAAAAAAATTACAGGAAAAATTGTAAAATAATATGTATAAGGATGATAGATTTTTAAGTTGCATTACATTTCCAATCAAATGGTTTCCAATTAAAATCCAATCATACACAAAACCAATCAGAAAATTAGTGTAATTATAGAGGCGTTCATACCGATACTTACATAAATTAAGAAACGTTTTTATAAGCAAATATCTCGAGACATTCCTGGACGTTGTCGATTTAATCATCCCGTCTAGAAATGTACGATCGGTTAATGATAAAATCAAGGAAGCGTGTTGCAATCGAAATAAACGCGCCATCGGTGTTTAAGGCCTTGTACGGACTGCGCGTTGTTGGGTACGCGTAAACCGCCACCGAGCCAAGCTTGTTTAGACTGCGACGATAACGAACTAAGCGCATGACAGATAGTTTGAACGTTTTCGCGTGACTGCAAGTACGAATCAAAGAGTATACAATTTTTCGTAAGAATAGACGGGCCTTTCATAGATAAAAACCTATTTATGGTGAATACGGTGAGCTTGTTTTGCCAATACTAAATTCTCTAGTGTCTAAACTAACATTAATACATAAAGTTGAATTTTAATTACAATTGTCAATTCTGTGGTGCCTATTGCTTCTCATAGCGTGCAATTTAAAACAAAAAAATCCCCATTAAATGTTAGTGCACTCAATTTAGTCTTACGACCTATGTAAGCTGCACCACCCTGGAACGAACAGTGCAAACGCGAACCCGTGGACGCTCAGTCCGTTCATAGCTTAAGGATAATGCGGCTTTGTACATGTGAGCACGTTCGGTTAAGTAATATTCGAAATACCAATAAACCACCAGAACGTGAATGAAATGTCCGCACCCACCATTCAGCGTCTCCACATTCTTTCTCTTTGAAATATCATCTCGCCCTTAAACACATAGATTTAAGGTCTATATTCGTATGTATAGGTATAAGTATAGGCTAGACATGATCTCAATAGCAACACAAACATAAAGGTGCATAAAAACAACAGTAGAGGTTAGTGCGACGGCTACCAGGCGAGCAGCGCGCCGCGGAGGTGGCCGGTAGCGACCGGTCGAGGTAATGATACCACTGCCTTATAGGGCGCGTGTTATGATGGCTGCCGGTGTTACTGTGGATACGACGATCTTAAATTTCATTTATCAATATACAATAAACCTTTCACTTTTATAACAATTTAATATTATCGATATCCAATCAGTTATGTTTCTTATTAGTTTTTTTATAAATAAGAAAAATTATTATTAATCTTAAGTGATTATTTAGTTTAATATAAACTTTAATCGTTATTATTTCTGTAAATTAATCGTGTAATAAAATTTTATTAAGAGAAATAATACAGACAATCATATCCACATTAAACCAATCGCAAAGCTCTTGGCTATCCAGTTTGTCCACTCTCATTAAGATCGTGCAGTTAGTACTTACGACTGCGTTTTTCCATCGACACTTGACAACTCGGCGAGACAATGCCAACTCCTCCGCAGTTATGATAGCCTGGTACTCGAGGTTTGTCTAGGAGCTAACTATGATCATAGATAAGCATAGTTTTTTCCTCCTAGACCGATACGAGTGATTTTATGTGACAAAACGTCTTATAAGGAAGTCGGGAGATGTTTTAATGACGCTATTGGTTTCCAATACCGCCCGCTTGTTAGTTTTTTCTTATTTGGTCTATACATTTTATATGGAATCACGTAAATCGATCTCGAATTTACATAAAAGTTTTCTAACGCAACAATATATAAATAACGTTTTAATGATAAATAAATTGTCAGAAAGTGGCACATTCAACGCGTAAGTGTTTCTAGACCGACTCCCACATATCCACCTGCTTATCTGGTTTATCTGTGTAGGTAGGGGAGCTAGATAAAGCCGGCGCGGGAACCGAACCGGCTATCAGTAACACACGGCTACCGGGTGACTCAAATGCGTTTCTCTTGTTACGCGTTATATGTGACTCGGAATTCAACTGACCTTGGGGGTAACGATAAGTCGGAGAAACGGGATCCACTATTGGAATGTTTTATTATCATAGACTCTTCACTAATTACGTACAGTTACTCGCCGACGAAGTAACCTAAGTAATTAAGTACGCACTTTACGACTAGAGAGTACAAACTGACCTAATAGATATGTAAGCAACGAAAGAATTCTCGAAACACCCGGCTTTCACTCTTAAGACGCTCACACGACGACATTGCCGTTTAAAATCTTGACCACGATTATCAATGACGTTTTATACTATGATATGTTACGTTCATACTTTTTGACGTTAAAATCTGTACCCATTTCCAACTTTGACAAGCTCGTCAATTGACTAATTGGTCAAAAGATACCGTCGCCTGTCGAACGCAGTCGTCAACTGGTTTCTCGCCAACGTCGTCAAAAGTAGTCGGCGTTCTAAAAGCCAAAATATGTGAGGTTAAAATCATATCTATAATTATATACCATTTAGGATTATTAACAAGTTTGCTAAAATTACAATTCGGTAATACCATATTTGGATCTATACAAATATTTATTTCTATGTTTCTTTGTGTCCTCGTTAGTCTCGATGAACACAAAATGCTGTTCACAAACATCTGATAATGATTTTTGCTAGTAACATTATTCTAATTTAAAACGTAACTTGTTCATATTAAAGGCTACGAATGTCTCGTGTATCACTCTCTAAAAATCAATAACACATCCACAAATCAACAACAATAATCAATCACAAGAAATATGGCGTATTTTTTGACCACACGTAAGAGTTAGAGGGTAGAAATTATCGATCGAATATTTAAATTGAATCATGGTTTAGAACAAAAAATTATAATGAACAATAATATTAGAAAATTTGTGACATTCGTTCCGGATAATGTTACCAAATAAGACATGTAAAGAAAAATAGACTATAGATTATTTTGATTAGTTCAAGTATGGAATATACTCCCAACGAAACGCGATGCCCTGGTCATTGACACACCATTGAATCGACCATAAAACACGATATATGAAAAGCATATCAGCCCATTAACGTTATCTAATAATTGTGGGTTTACGAGAAATGTTGCGACATGTCGAGTGTTTTTGAGTGATTTTTCTTATACGGTATATGTTATATGAGTTTGAGGTTTATAACGGGTGTTTTATGACGCATGCTCGGACAAAGGGGATTGGTGTCATTATTAGTGAGTGCATTATTGGGATTTTCGTAAGGAAAAGGTTTCAATGAGATTCACTCTGCTTCTTCGTTGATGGTTGAAATGTCTCAGAATCATCTAATTGGCTAGTTCTTCTTCGTTGCATTTATTGTCAGGAAAATGCGATATATCTTGATATTTTGTATTTTTATTCTCAAAAGGCGATCAACCTTGTTTTTATTTTGTATAATTTGTCACAAGAAATGACATTTTTTTCAAATAAAAAGGTTATTATGAAAGAAATGTTCGTAACATGGTACGGAAAAGTGAAAAAATCATAGTAATGAAATGTTACTAAGAACGCGTTCACATTGTAATTCCAAGATTAATTAATTTCCAAACAAAATTTCCTTAAAAATTTCGCAACCAAAATTTTTATTATCTGCTACCGCGAACTCATTACAGTTCGATACAGGTACTAATTACGGCGACGGCTCTATCAGCTTTCGACTCGTGACCGTGCGATCGCTACACGACGCCTCGTTTCACGATCATCTGGCTGGTGTTGCCCTGTGCATATCGATTTAGAAATCTATATCGCATGCTTAATATTAAAGTGACTAAATTCAAAATTTACATTATGGGACGTAAAACACAATAAACGTTATGCACTTAGGACATTGGCCGTTAATTTAGACTTAAATGTATTTTCATTTCAAAATCATATATTATGAACTTCGTATATAAATTTTGTAGCTTATTTGTAACTTTGGTGTCAATGTGGTGATGGTAGCGTGGAACTAATCTGATAATGGTTTAGGCTCATTGAATTCAATAATATTACCAAAATTACCTAGTTACTTAAAATGTAAGTCTATATAGCGATATTTTCGCATATCTATAGGGATCTAGGTAAATGAAAATATTTCTTGGAAGTTAGAACCTTAAACATTATTGTTTAGCTAATAGAGGAGAGAGGTCAGATATCTTTTTTATAATAATAGAAAATTTTTATAAACAAACATCTGGACTACACAACAAAAATAATCTTAATGTAAAAAGTATACATAGGACAATAAGATTAATATAAAAGTCAGCAAAAAGGCATGTTAATATCTCAAAACTATAGGCTTCTTTATGTTCTTGATAAAATAAAACAAAAAAATTTAAAATCAGAAAAATAATTTCTACTTTTCGCTTTAATCAAACTAATCTTGTAGTTAACTACCATTATTACGTTTGTGTGTTATTGTAGATGTTATTATGACATTGAAGATGTTCATAGACACACCAAAGGTACCAACCTAGGTTGTATCAAGAAATTGTTTGTATGTATGTTGAGTTTCTTTTGCGGTTTCTTCTCGGGTTTGAGGTAAAATTTTTGAATTTTCGTTATTGTGGGAGATTCATTTTATTGACCTTAAAAGTGTTCTATTTTAAATTAAAAAAAAACCTAATGAAAGAAAAAAGTATTTTTACGCTTTAAGCGTTAATTTTCTTAACATTTTTCAACTATATTTTATTTCAACTAATACGGTCGTCCACCCAAGGTGCAAGATGACGATCGCTCCACGTTGGACCATCAGCGTTCGGCCGGTAATTGACGCCATAAATCTCGCCATCCAACGCCCTCTCGGGATTATCACAGCATATTTTAAAATCGTCAAGCGTGAATCTTGATGGCTGGCTTTTATGCTTCTGTGTTGAACTTAGTAGATTTTGTGTATTCTATTTATTATTTTAAAAATAATAAATTAAATAAACTCAATTTAGTTCGAATCCTTTAATGGGCATTGTGGTATTTAACCATCGTGAAAAGTGCTGTATGTGTAATAGGATAAATGTTTTTAATGGACTTTTTTTTTGTTTTCTAAAAAACGTCATGATATTAAAACGTTACGTTATGGTTATAAAATCAGTAGTATCCCAAATAAGGTTATTGGAAATGCTGGTTTAATTTTTTTTACTTTTTTACAAATTATATAAATAAATCGCTTTTAAAAATTTTCGTTCCAAAATTATTCACCATTTAAGAGCGTTATTTTAGTTTGTCAACGATACTGAAAACCTTTACTTTTTAGGGTTGTGTTATTTCACAGAAACCCTTATTTCGGCTGTAATTTGTAGTCCATATTACGTGTTACAAAATCCTGTACATATCGCTGCCTGTCGATTACATATGTATGTTTTATTCTCGAGAGCGATATAAAACAACTATGTAACCTAGTAAAAAATACGTCGTAAGTAGATACGAAAGGTACTAATAATGATAATAAGGCTAGATAAATTCTTTCACGTATCAAACAATGATGATCTAAGTCTAAGAGCAAAACTTATAAGTGTAATTTTAGCCGTACATTTGACAAGTTGATAAGGAGTACCTTATAAAAGTTTAGTCAAAATTTAGCTACATTATTGTTTGATTCTTCTATTTTGTATACGACAGTGCCTTCTTTTACTTCTTTCAGTGTAATTTGTTTCAGGATTAAGTATGTCTTTTAACTAAATATTCCTATGACTTATATGTACATAAAATAAAATAAGACAAACAAAAAAATTAAATAAAATACATTTTCAGGTTACGGTAGCACCTAACCAAATAATCATAGAAACCGTTATCCGGACAGACAATTAAACATCATTTATATGTACATATGAAGATGTTCCCATTAAAAAGCTATAAAATCTTACACTAAAGACGTACCGAAAAGTTAATATGTTTTTAAATCTTTATATCGTGACCTATCATTGGGATTATAAATAAGGTCCCTCGTCAGCCTTATCTCATAACGCGAGTACACACTGATCGAAGTCCAGTAGCTTAATTTATTCCTTGTAACGTCGACAAAAGGAATAAATATAAAACGTATGAACTTATCGTATAAAGGACACCGCTTCGTGTTTAGGTATACGTGCCATTAAAATGTAATCGTTCCACTTTATTCCATAAATATTGTGAGTGTTGTTGTTTTATTTTGGCAGGTTGTTTTGTTGTTTGCATTGATGGATGTTGTTGTGTTGTTTCTTTCATATGTGATTTATTTTTGTGTTTGTAAGGGGACTTTGTAACTACTGGGTTATATTATAAAAATTATTTCTGATAAGTGAGAATTACTTACAAGTTTTGTTGTAAGTCTTACATGAAGATTTACATAAGTTATTTCCCATTGCTTTACACCTGAAAGAATTTACTGTCAGTGGCTTATTTTTGACATTCGCAGCTCTTGTAGCTACTTACCAGGTATTTGTTACTAGATTACAGAGTTATTTTCTATCGCTCTCGAGAGTAAAACTTGCAAATACAATTTTCACCACATATTTTTTTATAAGAGATAGTATGTAAAGAACTTAAATCGTACCGTCTACTAGTGGGATCCACGTCGAAGTGTGTTCTATTTATTACTATCATAAATCGCAAACGATATGCTCTTCTCCATTACAAAATTACATTTATCAGCTTGAATGATATGTATTAGATACATATATAAAGCTATTATGAAGACAACACCTATAAAAGTATAGAAGAATTATTAAAATCGGTGTACGAAGTTTTCACATATACAAGAAATACAGCCCAATTGATTTTATTTCTCCCATAAACAGCAAATGTATTTTTGGAAAAATTTCACATGTTACGACATGCACCTGTCCTTACACCAGAGAAGGATTGACAGAGATCAGGCTACACGCAAATTTATCTTTAATTGATCCGAATAAACGACCATTAAATAACTTTTTTACCAGCGAAACATTATTGACAACAAAACTGTCTTGGAAGATCTTTGAGGTATTGAACAATGACAGATATAGGATTTTGGCTAAGCGGTGGGGAGGAGCTAATTGACTTGGGTCAAATCTTGGTTAAAATAATCAATGTCTAGATAAACTCTAAAACACTTAAAACGGAGCATATATAGCTAATAGATTATTAAGGTTTGAATAAAATAGTTTTATGTTGATTGAAAAATACTTTTATATAATACGAAATGTTAAAAGTTACGAGTTTGTTGCCGGTTCTTCTCGGTAGAATCTACATTCCGAACCGGTGGTAGCTTCATTATTGATGTAATTTTTTTTGTTTTTTTGCTCGTGAGAGCCTCCTTGAATAAAGTATTTTTTGATTTTGATTTTGAAATAAGCTTATATTAATGTTAAACTGTATATTTTTACAATACGCCTTAAATATATCTCAGTGTTTTAGTGTAAAGGTATCTTATTTATTTGTGACGTAAAAACC
This sequence comes from Hypolimnas misippus, assembly GCA_037950945.1. Lineage (NCBI taxonomy): Eukaryota > Metazoa > Arthropoda > Insecta > Lepidoptera > Nymphalidae > Hypolimnas > Hypolimnas misippus. The sequence goes on from JBBEEQ010000012.1 coordinate 413,985, forward strand.
ATAAGTTTGAATATATTCTCATACGCTTTCTGTGTATCTAATAAGAACGTGTATACATTTTTATAACTAATGTTTAACTTATTATATTTTTAATTAAAAGATCATTGAGCTATTTAGTTAACTTCTCACAGATTGATTTAGAGATTGAGCTGTGAATGTGTCGTTCCTATTTTCTATATATATATATATATATATATATATATATTATTTGGATGCTGATATGCAATACTGTGTCAAGGCACACGGACTTCATTTAGAGAAAATGGCGTCTAAAAATGTCGAACCTATTCTTAACAGATCTGTTTGAAGAAGCATAATTCCATCTTTTATTTTCTATTTTGATAAAAAGTATAATTAATTAATAGCAGATAGATAAGTAAAGATTTTTATCTAATAATAAGTTTTTCAAAAATATGAAATAATTGCATAATCCAAAATATGGAACTCACTTCAATATTCTAAACAATTGATTTGAGAAACTTTTTTCCATACTTATTTAGTTCAAATGACTTGAACAATTTTTGTATAACATCAAATACGAAATGCGTTATCAGAATACATCAGTAAATTTGACTTTTTGTGGCTTGACACATTATTGCTTATCAGCGTCCATTTATGCATTTTATAAAACTGCTATTTGTAATAAAAAGCCGATAAGCTACGAGCAGCAGTATAGCACAGGCAAGACCACGCTAATGAAGAAGTTAATTAGACGCAGGCGCAGCGCGCCTCGTATCGCGAGATACCGCTATCACGCACCTACACACCGAAATGCTTTCTACTCCTGATTAACTTTTAACTTAAGACTTAAGGCCTGCGCAGACGAGGAACAATTTTCGAACTAGTTTTTTGTTAAAATAGAACGTAACGAGGGACTAAAAGCACCGTCTACAAATGATTCGAACAAAGGCTTTATTTTGTAACGGACAACGGTCCGCAGAGAAAAGTCCTTCGCCTGCGCAGGCTTTTGTGTACTTAAAATTTATTGTTATTACATTTAATATTAACTTTTACTATACTATTATATAATATTTTTAATTTTACTATACTATTATAATTTGTTGGCGGGATAGTATACCTACTTTTTTCATTTGTGATGTATATATGTTATAAAGCTGAAGAGTTTGTTTGTTTGTTTGAACGCGCTAATCATCAGGAACTACGGAATCAGGAACTACTGGTTCGATTTGATAAATTATTTTTGTGTTAGATAGTTTATTTATCGAGGAAGGCTTTATATAATTTTATATTGTATTATATCACGCTACGACTCATAGGAGGTAAGTAGTAACCATAAGCGCGAGTGAAACCGAAAGGATCAGCTAGGATTTTTATAATACTGTGTTATTCAGGTCGAAGAGTTTTTTATTAATTTGAAATAAGAACTTTGCCTTTAAAGATAGTTTTTTCAAACATAAAAATATTCGAATTAATTTTACTTTTTTTTTTATATTATTAATTTATTATCGAATTTAATTTTAATTTTTTAGAGTTATTTAAAAAAAATTGAACGACAAATTCAACAATACATATAAACTATATCGATATTACTCCGCATAATTTAATCACACGCGATTAATATAAAATGTGTATTCTAACAAATACATTGCAATATCCTATTTAAAAACCTATAATAATTTCACATACAATAAAACAACACTTGATCTATTGCTGTAGATACTCTAATAGGTTTTTTATAACGTCGTATTGATTATTTATATTGAAATAAAATTATTAAAACCCCTTTGGGGTCGGAAGCCGTACTCATTAACGCTACTGGGCGACTCGGCCATAAACAGTTCCTTCGATACCAATACTCCCCTACACAGGCTGTTCCAATAAATATTATTAGGTTTTTAATACTTTACAGCTTCATAGCTTAATTAGTGTTGATTACGCTGTGAAATATATTTCGATATGTTTGGTTATAGAGGTATATTACACTTTAATAATTATTAATTTACACTATATAGATTATATTTGATTTTTAAAATGATGATTTATGAGTAATATTTAATGGTATTATTAGGTAAAATATAATTGTTTATGTCGTCTACAGTTACTAGGGTTTATTATTATTTTTTTTAATATGCGAACATTTACTAAAACCTAAAAGGGAAAATTCGCTGTTTTAGCCTTTGAGGTCAATTTTATTTGGATACCAGCGGTCCCTGGCGGTTTCACTGGCGGTTACTGCTTCGCTCCTATGAGTCGTACCGTGATGTAATATGGCTTATAGCCTTCCTCAATAAATGTACTACATAACAGAAAAATAATATTTCAATTCGCACCAGTAGTTCCTTGAAACAGACATATAAACAAACTCTTCAGTTTTATAATATTAAGTACAGATTAAAAAAATACAAATTACTTTATTTTACATATAATTGCAGTGTTAGTTTTGAAATAATTAAAATTGGAAACCTATAAACTATAATAAAAATAAAATAGTGCTATATTAGCAATCATTTGTCACAATCAAATTGTTAATCATTGTGTCTAGTAGGTTTACGTTTTAGAAAGTACTAGAAACTTTAGTTTACGAAGCGTAAGCGTAGGGTTTTTATGTATAGCTAGTAATTAAGTTTCAATACATTATTTGTATGTTTAGAAAAATAAATGAATTATTTAAAAAATATAATAAATTATACTAAACTCCCTGTGCTTCGGTCCAGCGTGGCGGCGGGCGGACGGCAGCCGCGGAGGCGTAGCGGCGGATTGAGTTAAATGCCTCTTATCTCCTCCTAATGGCTTCGGAACATGTCAATTCATCACCCGTGTCTCACTACCATTCCTCACTAATCCGACCATCCGCTGACGAAGTGTATGCGATACAGAAGATGATTTTATGGAAATTATTGATGGACATCATTATAATTGCTTATGTCTTAATTGATGATGATGATTGTCACTTGTAGGACGAGGGAATGTATGATACAGTATATTTCTAAAGAGGTTCAAATAAAATTAATAATTTTCTTAATCGGTTTTATTTAAAAATAAAAATCTTAAACTCTTCGAATGGATATTTTACGATTTTTTAATCAACACTTAAGTTGCTAAAGCAAAGGTTTGTTGAAGCGAAAAAAAAATTTGAACATAGCTTACAAATAAACACATATTTTTTTACAGTAAAAAGAGCAAAAATACTAAAAACTTAAAAAAAAATTAAAACTAAACACTAAAACCTTAAACTAAAGATATTTACAAAGTGAATAATATTAGGTACTAATAATAATGAGTACAAAAAAAGTAACTTATAATTCTAACAACAATAAATCAATATATATAGATCAATAATATGAATAAAAAAAAATAAAAAAACTACAAATATTAATAATAATAATAGTAAAAAACGATTAGGAAAAATATCATAGGTGACATAATGATTTTTTTCAACATCAACAATTAAAATCACCAGCATAGCCAAAATCAAAATAAACTTCATTCAAGTAGGCTCTCACGAGCACTTTTCAATCGACAGTACAAAAAAATACATTTATAAGGAAGCTACCATCGGAATGTAGATTCTCCCGAGAAGAATCCGCAAGAAACTCGATCGTCATTCTTTTAAAATTAGGTCAATACAATAAAAATTACACAAAACACACGATAAAATCCGTTCTTACACGAACAAATGCCTTCCATTAATCACGTGATGTTTTCAGCAAATTTTAGACTTACCCCTCCCACCCCCTAGTGAGATTTTTATACTAAGTCTAAGATATTTTAATAACTCCTTGTGATATTTGGTGATTTTTTTCTAGACTCCCTTTTCCTCTTTGGGCTTCACGTGAATAATGGACAGCACCTAAACTCAAGCTAAAAGGAAATAGTCGATTTTAACTGTCAATTTTATATGAATAAAAAAAAACAAAACTATAATCCGACTACTTAAATAAATATATAAAAAATTATATAATTTTTTGATAAAATGTAGTTACCATATGACACCCGGGTCTTATATATATATACGAAACTATCAACAACTCTTTTAATAAAATCGGTTCAGTAGTTTAGGAGCTACGGTGGAACATACAAGCATAGACTGTCAAAGTAATTACCCTTACTTTTGGCTTTGCCTTAGACGCTAAAAATTTTTAAGCTATTGGTGTAAAACTATAATTAATTTAATGTATGTAATATATGAGGCACGATCCGAAATGTTTTTTTCTTTAAAAAAAACAAACACGATTCAAAAAGGTCTAGTGACAGTTTAAACGCAGACAATTTATAATGACGTTTTATTTTTTATAACCTTTTGAAGTCAGAGAAAATTTATCAGAGGTGTCCCTTTAAACGTTTGAAAAAATATGGCATAAGTAAATTGTAATCTATACATAAAAATAAAGATATTAAAAAAAAATCTGAAAGTGGGTTGCTTAATCAAATTGATATTATAAATGAGAAATTTTGTTTATTATCAATCGTGACTGACCGTCTTGACGATCCTCAAAGAATCTTAAGAATAAAATCAAGTAATTAAAATAATTAAAAACACGACGGCTTAATAACTAAATTTTGAATTTTAAAATCGCTCAAACTGTTTCGGCTTCAAAAGATTATAAAAACTTTAGGCAAGTTTTGACAGTTTAAGTCCGCCATGTTGGTTTTTTGCTGACGTCACAGCCTATGAAAGTCAGAGGAAGAAAACGATTCCACCAAATCATTCATTCCGGACACCTTAACCCTCCCTTTCCCTCCCCTATCTATACATACATACATATCCACATGCTCGTGAAACGCATAACCTTCCTTCGAGATAAGTCGGATATTTAAAGAATCAAACGTATCGCGCAGCGGAAGCCGTCTCTAACAGAGCACGATAAGTGTCCGCCGCCGACAAAGTCTTAATACATTTAGGGGTTTATAAATCACTACATCCATAGTTATCACCGACACAATTAAGACGTCTCGGCGGCGCGGGCGCATGTACGTATCGCCTTTTTGCCCTAAATTAAGGAATGTGTCACCGTTTTTATTGAGTTATTTCTTTTAAATATTTACACGTTTAGATTTTTTTTATTTTATTTGTATTTTTAATGGTTTTATTGTGTTAAACGAGTATTTATCCATAGTTTATTTTAATTAGTTATCTAATTACTTATAAATATGGTAATTATAAAACTGTTATAGTCTGGTATGAGCCTAGTTGGTCTAGTGGTTATCGTCTCAAGCGGTGATCACGGATACAAAGCCCGCTATGTTTTCGAATGCTTTTGAGTTTAAATTCATCTCAAGCTCGGTCAAAGAATCATCGTAAAGAAGCCGTGCCGTGGTTGATTAAGCTCAAAACCTTTACCTTAATAGGAGAGGAGGCCCTTGTCCAGCTAGGGTACATTTACAGTCTGTTACTTTTTTTAATATAATCTAATCGGTTCTCATTTGATAATATTTCTGTTTTATGTATATTATAGCCCATTTCCATCTAGAATAATGTACGTTTCAATTGGTATCATAATATATAAAATAGTTTCAGCAGTTTTGGAATTTATTTCACATAGGTATCCTATATTCACTCTGTTTTTATTATGTTAGACAAATTTCATCGCCGCGAGCCATTGGAATATTTTTCCAATCAGAATTACATTACTTTCTGTATGTCCAATGATAGATAACTTCTTCTTCTAATCTTATTGCAGTTTTGATAAAATTAAGTAGTCTCAACCTTTGCAAGTGTAAACTTTAAATCAATATATCACAATTATATTTTATATTATGATATTTGCTGTTTTTATTGTGTATGCTAAACTTTCCTATAGATAAAACAGTTTTTTTCATAATCGACTTTAAGAAGTTTACTTTGAAAAAACAACTGTCTTGCTCCGAATCTGTTTTTTTATTCCCAAATTGACTTTTCTAAAAATGTTTAGTATTTTTTTAAGCCTCATAAAATCGTCGTAAGAAAACTTATACGTCACGTTGTCATCTAATATTCAAGATTTGTTATTTACATAACTTTTTATAATGTTATGCAATAATCGCGACCAATTTGGTATTCTCCGTAAACAAGAGTTACGTTTTCTAACACGTATGGTTTTCATCTCGATCTTATTGTGTAAGACTATCGATATGAAAACGCGATACATTTTGACAGATAGTCAGATTTAGTGCAGAAATCAACAGCATGTTTTTAAAAACGACACTTTTACATAATTAGTGGTCTGATTTTGATAAAGACTTAGGACCTGAGTGGTCTTGAGTGGTGGAAGTCGTTCGGTATAGGTTATCGAATAAAAACATCATCAAAATGGATTCACGATCCGGAAATATCGAATAACATCCATACATAAATAGCCGAAATAAGAGTCTTCTCTGTTTTAAAAAACTGGTTTAGTAAATAAATAAAATAATATAAATTAATTGTCACAAAAATATTCATTATGTACACATGTAATATCAATAATATTTAATTATCTAAAATAATCAAGTTATGTATGTGTATTCAAATAAATGTCGTCTATAAAATGAAGTGTCATATTTCTTAAAAAAACATTAGCATAATTATGATAAAGGAAATATTTGATGATAAAAAATTCATAATTGGATTACAACTAATAAATTTATTGTCACGGAAATTAGATTGCCATAAAACGAATGTAAATGTCGTTTTTTAAATTAATTTTCGACTGTCACATTAAAAACTGAAAAAAAAAAATTGAATTCACATAATCTATTCATCTATGCATTTAAATTGTATTAAATGTCTGTTTGTGAATTACGAAAAAAATGTTATAAATAAATTAAAAATACATTGTTAAAATGTTTGTGTATCATATTGGTTCTATTGGGACCTACAACAAGTAGGACGAGGAAGAATAAGAAAAAGGAGTATAATTAATAATAAAAGCAAATAAATAATATACCTAACTTATAAATGAGGGATACAAACTTTCAAGTCAAGACCAGCGATCTTGCAAATATCGCTAGTAGACACATATATTACAATGCAAATAAGATTTTAACAATCTTATTCGAATAATCCGTACACGTGTAAACCGGGTATTATAAATTCGACCTGCTATTTATTAAAAAATACCTCCGTATCCGGAAAGCTGGTAGCTACACACATATATGTACATAAAACAGCCTCCGATAAAGTTGAACTCCGAAACAGGTCTCGAACACTATTCGGCGAGCCGAAAAGGAACAAATAACGCGCCCTCGATAACAACACTCGGGAATCGATTTCCAGAGTAACCATTTAATTATTTTATCGATAATCTCGCATCGAGTGGCCGGTAAGAAAATAAGACGAGTTAAGAGTAATCGTCGCTTAGCCGACGCCCGGTAGCCGCCGGCGGTTGCCGGTCGATTTTATCGTCTCATAACAGGCTCGATTTATAAGTATCGATTATACGTATCGATCTCTCGATACGCCGCTCGCGGTCATTTAGCGAATTTTTTTCGCTCTACTGCAACAATTTTGTCGTTCGGTTTCGTTTTTTTTTACGCGCGGCAGATGGCGCACTGAATGTAAGTAGTCACGTCTTTATATAAATTGTTGTTTTTAGTAACAACAAGCTTCTGTTGTCAACCGTGAGATCAAACTGGCTCGGGTTTTGGCTTATTTTTTATTGGAATATAATAGAAATAGCTATATAGTATGTTATATCTCAGAAGCACATAATATGCACATTTCTCGCACTCTACAATTTTATTATAATTTTGTACCTAAACCTTTGTACCCGTGGTTACTTCTGTGTAGTTTTTAGTTTGTCCAATAAGAAAATGAAAAACTACAAAAAAAAGTGTAAAGTTCTGCAATAAAAATACGTACCTATACTTTACCAGTATCCAATTCTTATATCTTTTTACACTAAGTTACATTAAAATCAGATAGAAGGACAGAATTTTTGCATTTATCATATTATCACATGTGCAATTTAAACAAAAGTACATATTATATTAAATGTAAAGAAGAAATTATATGCGAATACAAAAATATGCTCACGTTATTCGGCTTGCAGTACAGGTGATCTCTGCATCTGGTATAATAATTACCGAAACCTTACATTGCTCCTAAACTTAGGTTAGTGTGGAGTTTTAATTTGGCGCGTAATTATATAATTTTTATTGACCGACATTCCACGGGTATTAAGCTATGCCCGCGGCTTTTGACGTTGAGACATACAAAAATTTAAGTAAAAATTAAAACGTTACTAGTTAATTTATTTTTTGGTTATAAATTATTTGATACACGAATCATTATTACAGTGAAAGCCAATTTAGTGGAAAGCTAGTTTAGTATATACGATGCAAATGAAAAAGAATTAAGAATTTGTTTTTAAACTCTGAATGATATGATTCTAATTTGATTATTAACGTTTGTGGTTTTTACGTAAAACCCTTTATATTAAATTAATTTCTCTATTGACCGTGCTGTTTGCCACATTGCTCTGAAGAGGTTAAAGAAACAAATATTGATACAAATACTAACACTACCTCCAAACTAAATTGAAGTCACAACCTGAACACAGGGCATATTTTTACTACTACGTCAGAACGTATCTCTATCAATATTATTAGCACTAATTATTCACCAAAACTGAGGTAGAGCCGAGCTGTAGACCACTGGACTATAGCCTGGCTCAACCAAGGCAGTACCTCACTCTTACAAAAGATCGGCGTGAAGTAGCTAACATGAGAGAGCCGAAAGTGTACTTCCTTCCTAATTCCTATCCTTACTTTATGTATCTTGATCATCCTTATTTATATGGCAACACATGTGGACATTCTGGGTGTGACTTGATCGTTTTCCAGCTATTTTTACATAAAAAATCCTTTACTACACCGACAAAAGTTACAGTTTTATTATACATGTTGGATAGATCATGTCGCTCTTAATTTCAATCAACGCAATTCCAACTAGAATTATAGTATTTATGTTATTTAATGTGCAGTTTCCTTCCCGTCAGGCTAACTATTAATATTGTATTTTATCAAAATTGTCGCAGGATTAGAAAAACACTTGCCTTATAGGTCTTTCCGTCACAGTTTGTGGAGTGAGTTTTTGCTTCAATTTTCGATGTAGATTGACAATGCCTTATACAGTATTACATTTTTTTTTAATTTTTTTTTTCTGATTGAGTATTGCTGTTGGCCCTACTGGCCTTGAGCGTCACGGGGGGGGGGGGGGGGGCTGAGTACTGAGACTCGGCGTTGAAATTGGGAGCCCCCGTTGGGGCTCAGAATGGACGTCCGTGTCTAAGGGTGTCTCCTAGTGAGATCGCACCTCGGCTTAGAACGTCGTCGGAGTGGAGGATGGCGCTGTGCGGAGCGCAGATGACGAGGGTGACGGTCTCACGACGCGCCTAAGCGCGCCTGAGCCGTCGCAAACCGAGGACGATTTTTTATTAAGTTGGAAAATAAATAAAGTAGAATGACATAATAAAATAACAACAATTGATTTATTAACAAATGAAATATTTAAAAATATATGATACTAAATTATAAAACAATTTCAAATTCGATTTGGTCGTTTCGAACCTGATGGCCGATTGACGAAATACTCGTTACTTTTAAGAGTTTTAAAAGCCTGTCCTCAACTAAGATCGAAATACTGGGTCTGATAGTAGTTAAACCGTCCCCCAACCGAAATCTACACCCTGTTCCTACTATTTCCTCACCCTGCTATGGTATTCGTGAATCCAATAGAGCGTTAATCCATAAGTTATATAGATATCATCGTCTTCATCTTTCATGTTGACGATGTCTTTCATATGGAACTCTAGTGAAGATTTTATTCCAACTGCTGATTTCTAATTTTTATATGAAAACGCCTCCTTTAACAGTCAACAATCGAAAATCAAATATTAGTTGGTTTCTACATCTAGCTCTCTGATCTCATACAACGCACATGGCTATTCTAAATCCATTAAAGCGTAGCGATTACTATTCCAATATGACATATTTTGATTTTTTAGTGCCTATTGGCTGTTCATGTCAGTATTACACGAAATCCTATGCGCTGCTTTATAGTTCATCTGATAGCAATAAATCTTTATCAATGTTATTATTCACATTTGTAAGAAGGTTGTACGCCAAGTATAATTATTTTATTGTAGATGGCGCGCGTATGTTACCGGACTGATAGTAAATTAAGATTTAGACGATCGTCCGTCATAACGAAACCTACATAAACCCGAGCAAAGCCGCGAGCAAAATTAACCTATAAATAGTTACTTCATTTTCGTTTATAAATGTTTATATTTATTGTGAATATTACATTATTTATGCTAATCGAACAGTGTATTGTAGTAGCTATATAAAAATCGCAATCACAAAGCTGCACTGTATTGCGTACCCTAATAGCGATAGTCCGCTCTCGTTAAGAAACATATTTAAAGCGAGATTCAATTAAATTTCGACATGTATACGACGTAGTAGGCGAGCTGCGCCGGCGCAGTTTGTCCGAGTTTTTATTGACACGAACGTACCGATATTATCAACGATTATTGTCACATCATACCTGGAATGAGTTCTCCTGGCGCCGGGTAACATAGCGTTTGATCGATGTTAATTATTAATTAAGAACTGGTTAATTTTAATTAAAGAAATTTCGTGCGGTGTTTATTTTTTAGGGTTTCGCTGTTGACGGTACAAAACCTAACAACTTTACACGAACTAACTGTATTTGCATATATGTATTACTTATATTCCAAGTGCCCTGAAAGAAGCAGAGGATAGCACGCTTTCGTATAGTACTCTACTGAGTGAGACGGAGAATAGACTTAAATAATGAAGAGAACGGAAAAGAAGAATAATATTATTAAAATAATACATACATATTAAACATAGCCTATGATCGTTTAGAACAATGTACCATTCAAATACCATAACTTCTAAAGTAGGTTCAGTTGTTCCGGAGTTTACTTCGCACATACAAAATTCCCGCTTTATTATATTCGGAGAAGTATACAAGTACATACGTCACATACTACATAAGAACAGTCATAAAAATAATCACAGTAATACTAATAAAACAAGAAGATTGTTTTTAATTGACTCTTATAAATAAGGTCTAAAAGGTAATTTAAAATCAAACAGACAAACACAAAAACAAAAAGCAAACGAAGTGACTAATGAACATCAACAAATTTAATTAGTTTTATATTACACGGAACCCGACTGCCTGCGTCGTAACGTACTTGACGGAATTATTTTTAAAATTAAAACTGTCATTTATAAAATGCTTAAGTAAATTAAAAACCATTAATGCGTAATTATATTCTTTTAAATATTATTTTCGATTTAAGTTAAAAACGATAAATATTGAATATGTCAAAGTTTTTAACTCGAATATGTTCTACATTTATTAAGGACTACCTTTTGCTCACGGCTTTGCTCGCGCTAATGTAAATTTTGTTTTTAAATAATACAAATACTTTTTGTACACCTCCCCCTCCGCCAACTCAAATCCTTCCTTTTCTTCGTACTATCTTTATCGTTGACTAGCTGGTGCTCGCGACTTCGTCTGCGATGTCTGTGATGCCTACGTTATAGTAGCTTTATACATGCAAAGTCTCATCCCAATCGGTTTAAAATTGACAAAGTTCCAAACAAACTTTCATCCCCTATTTTATATCCTTGGGGTAGAATTAATCAAATTCTTTCTTAGCGGATGCCTGTCATAACATCTACCCACATGCCAAATTTTAGCCCGATCCGTCCAGTGGTTTGGGCTGTGCGTTGATAGATCACCATGTCAGTCGGTCTGTTCGTCAGTCACCTTTGATTTTATACATGTAGGTATTAAGATTACTTTTTAAAGCAGCACGCATTTATGGCTCACATACGGCGGTGATCACATGACATCAGGTGACCCGCCTACTCGTTTTCCAGCTATTTTTATAACAATAACTAAGATTTAAAAAAAATGTCTCTAAAACGCATTAATAGAAATACATTTCCTTTGCTTGGATAACAAACTACTTTCAGTTATTTTGAATAAAAACGAAACTTTTGAACCGATTTTGATATCCATGGGTCCAATCTGATTACCCTTTGAAGTTAAGGTTAAAGTACTTTTAAATAACGGAATTTTGGTTTAACATATCGATACCTCCCACGTAAGTTGTTGTAACCCCAAAATTACAATTTTACAGTAGAGCACTTTTAATCCGTTTTAGTTTGAAAGTTACAACAAAATACGCCTTTTTTCAGGCGTATTTTGTTGGAACATTCCTTGATGAAAAAAAGATTTTTGGTATTTTTTCACTTTGAATGCATTAAGCAATGCAAATTCGTGTAGTATTCAGTAAAAACGCTAACGGCAATTTTGTGGCTTACAATAACTTACGTGGGGGGTATCGATATATTAAAAAACACTTACTATTGATTTAGAAACTCTTTTTTTTTTTAATTAGTTAAAATTTTATTGTAATGTATAAAGAAGTACACGTGTAAGTTTTTCATACAGACTTAAATTGCTTATCACCTGAAAAAATGTATTATCAGCGACTTATACATTGTCGCTTACAGCTAACGGTTGTTTAGGTAACTGCTACCACATTACAGAGTTGTTTTGTACGAGGGTTACAGTTACAAGTGTAATTCCCACCTAATATTAGAAAGAAATTTAAATTTTGCAATAGGAGAGAAAGTGACGAAGCGATTGATCAGCGGAATGGAGCCGGGTCGGTTCAATTACCGCGACCATCGCTAGTCACAACCATTTATCAAATTAACCTAGCCGTGATGTGTATTGATGGTATTTAACTTCATTCACAAGGTCCTCTAAACATAAATTATTGTGTACAAATACAACTCGGTAATACTTGTTGAATGTTTTCTTAAAAAATATAAGGCTTAAAAAATCTTATTCATAATTTTACATATGATAAGTAATACGATAACTATACATATGGACGCTGACGAGCAATACTGTGTCAAGGCACACGGACTACATTTTGAGAAAATGGCGTGTAAAGATGTCAAACGTAAGAAATTAGTTTGAAGACATATGTATCCATCTTCACTGTCCTATTTTGATAAAAGGTATAATGAATTAAAAGCATAGTTTTCAAATACATCAGATTATTGCAAATATGCAAAATGTTGAGCACACTTTAATATTCGAAACATCAAATTAAGAAACTTTTTTCGTAATTTAGATGACTTGATATTTTGTATAATGTAACATACATTATACATAATACATGAAGCATTATGAAAATACATCAATATCTTCGAATTCAACTTTTTGTTGGTTGACACATTATTGCTTATCAGCATCCATACAATACGTATCATGTGATCATCACGTATCATGTCATCCTTAAATAACTTAAAATTGAAAAAAAGTAAATATTTCGGGTATTTTTAGTACAATATTGAATCCAATACCGAAAGATCTTTTAAACAATTATATTGCTACTTTCTTTCAAAAAAAAAACAAAATATTATCTCGCAAGAAACATCTCGAAAAATCTCCATATCAAAGCTCACGTCCATTTAACTCCTTTCTTCTGAAGGGCAAAACAATTTTTTCTGCACAAAATAAACAATTGCCAAAACGTCTACTGGGAAGACCGTAAAGAACCGAGGCCTACCGGCTTCAGTCTCGGTCACTTTGTTTATGAGCAATTTGCATAATTTAAATTTTTACTTCAACCCTTCAATGGCGCTGTGACGCGGGACAATGTGTCGTTTTTATTGGAGCAAAAAACGCGAAACGTGTAGCTCGCTGACGACGTCTTTACGAGCTGGTGAAAGCCGGACCTATGAAAAAATTGAAGCGGTGTCATCAACAGCGTGTTCCTTATTTGAATATTTTTTTTTACAAATTTGCATTCCACGTGCTAACATATCGAATTATAATTCGAAGAATTTTTTAAGTGTGTGATGTTTCGAATGGATCAAAAAATAACGTTGTTTATTTATTACTAGTTGTCCTTTATGGTTATAACCTCGCTTCCATGAGTTCTAGCGTAATGCGATATAGTCTATAACCTTCTTCAATAAACAGGCTGTCTAACGCAAAAAGATTTTTATAATCGGGTCAGTAGTTTCTAAAATTACCCCTACATAAAAATTTACAAACAAACATACTTACCCCTTTATAATACTAATATATATCTAGATATCTTTTGAACTAATTAATCAAAAGCGATTGTTTAATTGCTTTAAAGTATGATATTAATTTACGTACATAAGATACAAATATGAATTGCAATTTTAGCATAAAACAAGTACAAATAAACTTAACCACTATTCACATTTTAGTCATAAAACTAAAATAAAGAAATATGTAAAAAACATAAGTATGATTGACAGTGTCGTTAAAAACTGAATTAAACAAGTGAACTAATTGACCGGCCGTATAAAGATTTGTAATTGTCTTACATTGTTATTGCTTGCAAGTTTAACATAAATTAATTTTATTAGCTGTTAAATATTTATTAATGTATTTTCGAGTCTTAAAATAGATTTTTGCTTGTCTTATTAAAATTTTACGATTTAACGCTATCAAAGATATTATTTATGTGAATATATTTTAATGATTTTTAAATATATTTGTTTACAATTAAAAGTTTTTATAACAAAAAAAGATATCTTAAATTTAATAGTATTTTAATCGTTTTTACCATCAACCTGTATATTCTAAGTTTTTAACACACAACTTTACGGTTGAACTTTTTGCTAACTTATTCTTTGTTTGTCTGTCCATTGCGTTATATCTTCGAACCGTAATGTCCAGAGGCCTATTAATTTATTTGTTTTGGACTCACAGACAAAAACTGGAGCAAACATATAAAAAGTAATAAAAAAAAGTTCAAGTACAAACTTCACCGCCCTTACGTAACTGTACATAATTTTGACCCTTTTTACTCGACTCAGCAAAAAGGTAGCGATATTTTGTCAATGTTTATACTTGAATGTAATGTAAGTTTCTTCATACCACCACATCACCTAGGCATCCTTACTGACCTAAATGTGTTTGATATCGATATAATTATATTATTCTAAGGGCAGTTAGTGTAAAGTCTTCTTTATATAATGTTGGTACATTTTGACAGTTTGAGGAGACGTTTAGGCCGGGTGGTGTAGCTTCCATAGCCTAAAACAAGACTAAATAGATGGCGAATGTGTAATGGCGGCTATTTTTTTAATTAGCACGCAGACTCGACACAAAATATTGACATCAATTTTGACAATTATAATTGAATTTAAAATTTACCTTTATATATTAAAGAAAATAGTTTTTTTTTTTAATTTTTGGTACGAATCTTGGAAGCATATTATTTCAAACGAAAAAAAGTCACAAATAACGTTATAATGTTGAATGATAATTATAATGAAGCCTCTTTTTGAAAATATTTGTAATATTTGCTATCAACTCTAAAATTAGGGTCACAGGAATAAAACTGAATAAATAAAATATTATAGTAGACATTTTTGGCACATTTTGAAATCAGTGCTAGTTACTTTTAAAAAAGTTAGAAGCTTAAAAAATATACATAACCTAGAACCTCCTCCTTTTTAAGTCGGTTAAAAACTTTGTTGTTTTGATTTTAGTTTCGATAACAAAGCACAGTTAAACATAATACAACAAAAACATCATACCGTATGCCACGTTTATGTAAAAAGAACAAAAAATATATGTATAAATATTCATAACAGCGATATAACATATTCTAAACGGTGCTAATGTATTAAAAGTCAATAAAACAGCAATCACTATTATTAGCGTCTTCTAAATATTTAAGTATGAATGAGCTACGCCCGCGGCTTACATTTTATTCATATTTAATTCTCATTGAATTTATGTTTTGTATTTGCATTAATTTATCATTATAATTCATGTATTCTTTTGTCTGTCACTTGTCATCGTACACTTGATACAGTTACCTAAAATATTTGTGGCAACCCTACGTTTAGTGTTGGTTAGTTAAATCATTTGTCATTATTTCATTAAGTTTGTATTTATAAGTGATTTTAAAAGTCTTGTGTAGTCTCATGGTTTTCATTCCAAGAAAAATTTTCATGAATCAAATTCACAATATACTTAATTAAGCGCTTTTGAATCATCAATTTACAAATTAGTCTTTAAGATATTAACTACCACCGGTTTAGAATATAGATTCTATCCAGAAAAATCGGCAAATTTAAAATCAATTATTATGGAGTGTATTTTCAATAATATAATTTAATATCCCGTTAGAATTGAGCTTATTGCTTGAACGATGAACGGCAATACATGTGTATATGCAAAAACAGGCGTCACATCAAAATTAGTTAAATTGACTCATGTCTCCTCAAATATAAAATTCGCGAATTTTCACCATAATAATACTTCCTATATAGTATAAAATCGAAAAAAAAAACTATTTGACTCTAAACCATATTTAAAAAAGTCGAATATTCTTAATTTTATTTAAACTTTTTTATGAGTGCATAAAAACTGCTTTCATGTCAAGCAGTAGTTTCTTCGTAGGATCCATTGTGGTCCCGTTACAGTGGACGTAACTAAGACAGTAGCCATTAAAAAAAGTCGTAACGGTCACAAATTTAACGGCGTTTTTTAGATCAACCCTTTATCGTAAAAAACGTTCCGTTACGCGAACAAAGAATCGTCTCCAGATAGATTATGCAAAATCGCTCTTCCTTTTCACTGTATCAATTCCCATGCTCCGTATAAAGGAATCAACGGCAATCGATATTCACAATGATGACATCTTGTTTGAATATTCGCGTTTTTCCCATGGATCCTTTCAATCGATCCAAAGGGTTGTGCGTCTATAGGCAAATTCGATTATCTCCGAAGCATTCTCACGCACATCCCGATGTAGAATAATAAATCTTTGCATACGATGCGTAATAAAAAAACGCTATTAAAAAACGAACTATCTATGAGCTCCCCCAAACTTATGCATAAGAAAAGAACGGCACACCCAAATTATACGCAAGGTGACAAGTGCGACCCATGAAGTATAACTATTATTTCATTTAACTCGCATACAAATAAATAGGGTACTTCGTGTACAGGCGATACGGTTGCAATTTTTTTTTCATACAATCGCATACCTGTAACCCTCGCAGATGTGGGGACAGTTTATTTGCATTTTTTTTGTATTATTCCCATTCAAATAGTATCTTAACCCTATTGAATTATGTCAGGGGTTAGGTTGCACTTAATATTCAAAAAGGGCAGGTACATTTCTCTTAATATTCTCGCATAAATTATAGTCAGGTACATTTTGGCTTATTGTGTATCGCTAGAGGGGGCCAATTCTAGAAGAGAGTAACTCGCACAATGTTATAACGCAATATTATAGCTTATTCTGTTACGTTAAAGTTTCTTTTCGCAGTGACGTTTTCCGAACTTTGATTTTTGACCCGCGATGCAACGGATCCACGACGTTTTACTTCCTGAATGCTTTAACCCGTTTCCTTTGTAAGAATTTATGCAAAAAAGTCTACCCATCCTATTTTTTTATTCAATAAAATTTAGGGGCTATGCACATTATGCAAATGCGTGCATAAATTTTAAAGTGACACACGAGGGGAACGTACGTGATATGGGCCCTTGTTTTTTACGGAATAAAGGGCATTTTCGTATGCAAATTGATTTTGATTTTCGTGGATTATAAGTAGGCGATTTTTTTTCGGGACCCGTTTCTCGGCGACTTTTTTTCTCAGGGCCGTTGAAAGACTTACCGTTATGAGGTCGAATGCTTCGCTTTTTATTGTGGAGTGACATATGAACCGGGGTTGGATTAGAATATGTAATTATTTCCTTTACGGTTTTCGGAAATGTTAAACTGAGGCCGTTACCTCGAAACACCTTCGGGCTTACGTGCCTCGGGTCTCCTCGCGCGTTTTAATGTTTTTAATATTCAATCACTATATGTTAACTTTTGATGTTATTGCTTGATACCGTATAGAACTGTATAAGTTATGTTGCATAAAGGTTTTGTTTAATTTTCACTTATAATTTAGTTTATTTATTATCAATATTATTATTTTGCTAGAATTTTTAGATGTATTCTTTTTCATTAACCCTAGTATTATAATTATTTTTATTTGGGTAAATTGTTAAAATTGTTAGTTTAAAGTTTTTAATTAAAGTCTATTTATTGTTCGTCAACTTAGTTATGCATGTTAAGTTAGCCTTTAAGTGAGGTATGCAATTTTTATCATATATTATTTAAAGTGTGTTTTTAGAATAAGAAACAAAGTTGAATACAGCGTTGGCTTCTTATTTAATAAATAAATATTTTTTTGGAGTTATTGGTGAAATTTGTTAGTTATCTAATAGTTTAAGTGATTGTTTAGATAAAAATTAATGTAAAGACTTGCTGTGGCTTTTCCTTTGTCTTTAATGACCTTAGACGTTAAAAAGCGACCTCAAATAAATATTTAAAAAAAAGTTAAAATAGATATTATGGTTTAATTAGGTCAATGTTGCATAAAAATGTTATTGAAAATTTATAATCGTTTTTAATTTGCCTGCAATTTTGTGTGAATTTGGATTAGTCTAAATATATTTAGATGTTAATTATACTGTGTAAAGATATTCATAATAAAAAATACGATATATGAATATCACTTTAAGGCAGAGGAATGGACAAAGCGAGTCATTTTTAAGCTGTTCAATTTTAATAAAAATTTGTTTATGCAATAATTGTAAACAATAATAAATCGATAGAGACTTTTTGTACAATCTTAACATTCGTTCATTATCAATTCATAACAATCTTTTAGTGTTTTAAACTTTCGCGATAAATACTGACTAAAATCTGTGGTCAGCTCGTGACCACGACGAATGCAACTTCGTCGAAACGTCAGGCAATAAAAAAGGTATCACTACTATTAGTTACCGCGATAAGACACGTTAATTATGAATCTTTTAGTGAAAGAAATATGTTACATAATCTATTAATCTCGATAAAAATTCCATATTATGTTACGTAAAAATTTTACCTTAAAAAGGAATGTTATCGTCAATCTTTTGTAAAATTTAGAACTGGCGATAGGAACATTTTACAATGTCGTTAAACATCGCTGTAATGGGTTCACTAATATTTTTTACACGTCCTCCTCATCTTTACGACTTTCCGAATTTGTTTTTTAATATAAAAACACATTACCAATAACATTTTTCGACCGACTAAACAAACAAACCATCGCCCCGTTATTAAAAAAAATACAAGCGTAGGGCGGCGCACTGATTGTTGGGGCTTTCGCAAAAAAAAAAATGTTTTTTCTTAAAAAAAAAACGCCCGGTCTCCTTTGCGCCTGTCCATTGTCTCCGCGCTATTGTCTCGACAATTTAAACTTTTATGTATTCCGGATGACAATAATGTTTTGGCTTATTTTTCGATAACTATTATTCGGTGAATTTATTGTTTTTCGTGACGATTAAATCGTTTTTTTGACGCACGGTAGTCGAATTGATGTGTATCGATTTTGTTGGGCATTCGTACGCGGATGTCGGCGTTTGTTCTGTCGTAAATATTGTTTAATCATGTGTTCCGCTTACGGAACATCTAATTACGTATTTAATATTCATTGTAAACAAAAACTTTACAGCGGCAAAAAAAGTATAACACGTAAAATCGTAACAAATTATCAAAATTATGTTAATTTAAAAAGATAAGGTTTCAAATGAAACAAACACTAATTTTATTTGAATTAGTTTTAATAATAAATTTGTTATTAAATTTTAAACTTTATTTTGTAAATAGGATCATGATGTACTAAAAATAAGTATATATATTTTTATTTGAATCACTATTATTAAAAATTTGAAACAAAATTAATTACATAATATTTCTTAAAAAAAAAAACATTTTGAAAAACGGAGAAGAAATAAATAACGTTCGATTATCAAACTTTCTTTCTTCAAAAATAAAATAATAAAAATGGTATTATCACATTTTATATTATTTGAATTGAAATACATAAATTGAATTAGAAATGCATGTCGATAATGACTTATTATAAACTGGTGAGGAAGCAAAATAAATATTTATATTTATTAGAATTAGCATATCGATGATTTATAGTCGAATTATTCAAATGAACGATCGATTCGGATACATTTTTGTACTGCTATCGAATAAAGGCGTATGTATTTGTTATAAGGATTTATTATTTGTTTTTTTTTTTAAGGCAGCTGCTGCCTTTTTTTTAATAGTTCGAATTTGGCACGACATAACTGTTATACAGCCCTATATGGCTATACAGCCCAGCGATTGTTATGTACAATGTGTTATATAGGTGTATTATTTTATATTTTAATTTATATATCTATATTATTAAAATTGTTTTAATGTTGATATATTTCTCTTTATTTTATTTATAGAGCGAATATATCGTGGCTTAAGTTTTAACACAGCTTACGTCAAAACTACCAACTCCACAGAGGAGTGAGAAAACTGCATAATTTTCATATACTATAAATAAATAGAATAATATTTTTAAATGGCAGATGAAGTGCGTAGGATTTTAACTTATTATATTTCGTTTTAATAATAATAATTTTACTTGCATAATAATACTTTAATGGTTTATGTAAAGTTTGAGGATTTTTTTATCTTCAATAATTTTGCTAATTTGGACTTACGTCGTGTTAGAACTAAAGCGATTTCCAAATTGTATCATCAATTTGCGTATTTGTAATAATATATTATTTATAGAACCATTAAAAATCTCTAGATGATTTAAATAAATGTCTCTAAAATGCCATTACTATTTTAACATATGGAGGAAGATAAGCAATACTGTGTCAAGCCACACGGACTTCATTTTGAGAAAATGGCGTCTAAAGATGTCAAATCTATTCTTAATCAATTTGTTTGAAGACGTATATATTCACCTTTTCTTTTCTATTTTGACAAAAGGTATAATGAATCAAAAGCAGATAGATTTATTTAATATGTTAGCTAATAATAAGTTTTTAAATTTCTGAAATTATTTTATAAATTGCAAAATATGGAACGCACTTGAAATTCGAACCAATTAATTAAGAACTTTTTTATGTACTTATTTAGTTTATATAACTTCAATTTTTTTTTAATAATGTTAAATTGGTGATGCAGTATCAAAGCACATCAATATTTCCGAATTTGACTTTTTGTGGGTTGGCACATTATAGCTTATCAGCATCCACATGTGTACAGTTATATACTAATAAAACAATGGAATATATTATATGATAATGCTTGAACATACTAACATTATGTGAAAACCGTCTAACCGTCATCGTCGTCGGTTAACCGTCTTTATTTAATTCACTTAAGGCTTTTAATATAAAGCTACACTTTCTCAGATAACCATAAGCATACCTGCGGTCAAAAGCTTGTTATGTATATTATATAAAGTCAGCATAGGGTTAAGTTTTAACCCAGGCAGCTGTTACCCATAGGTTAGTCATATGCTAATAAGAAACAGTAAACGTAGGCGATTGTTAGAAATCACTTGTTATTTATCGTTATTTATATGTTAATTGTGCGTAACCCGGGGGTTACCGATATTGGGTTGCGATTGGAAGGGTTCCGTTGGTACGCGTAAAAACCTTTTTTGAATGTATATAAAAATATGGAATCACTCGATCAAATCTTCTTAAATTAAGGTTTCGAACATTGAGGTGTGTTCCACATTTTGCAATATACAATAATCTTATACATTAAAAAAAAAAACTTATTACTAGGTAAAAATTTTCATTATGTCAATCTACTTTTAATCCATTATACCTTTTATCAAAAAAAAATATGCCTTTAAGTAAATTTATTAAGAATAGGTTTGACATCTGTAGATGTCATTATTTTAAAATAAAGTCCGTGTGGCTTGACACAGTATTACTTACCACCGTCCAAATTAACATAATTTAAAACATATTGTATAATGGAAGTCAAACCTACGGAACCACTCCGACTCGCTCTTGTCGATTTTTTTCCTCGTGACATTATAGGAATCATTGTTATTTGCAATGCAAATCATTTCAACTAGTACTTCCGGCCCGCTATTGACAAGCGATGATTGAGTGTCCGACATTTTGTCGATTTGCCGCGTAATCGGGCAGATGGTAGCTATTTATTAATTATAATTGACGATAGGTGGCGATACTGAGAAATGTAATTCAAACGTAGGTTGTGGTAAAATAGCTGTACTACACTACCAACACCATTCATCATACCAGCAGAAAATCTTCCACCCGGACACAAGTTGCGTTGGCAAACTTGGAAGTCCCTAGACTCCGGACTCATGTAGGGCGAAGCAAGGACAACTTGAGCTGGTGGGGTTTTGCAGATAACCTGGTCATATATTAAAATGTGCTGCTTGCCCAGTTACTTGCAACTTACAGGAGCTGAAAATGCCAGGGTGGCTGAGTTCTGGGCTGACACAATTTAAATTTGTTGTCATTGACACGCTAAGAAGAAGAAGATTCAAACCGGCTTTAAAAATAATATTTTTAGATAAATTAAATATGGTTTATGTGTTGTGTATATTTGATTTCTTAATAGTGGTGATATTGAAACTCTGAAAGATATAATTTTTTTTGCAAATATTTTTACTTATAATTGACGGTAGATGGCAGTGCTAGGCGCTAAATTTCTAATAGATTTTTTTTTCTATAACTAATTTACTAGTGCCATTTATTTATTATTGAACATTTTGGTGCGGTACCATATTTTGTATTTTACTTAAAACAATATTTATATACATAATTATTGTAATTACAATAATGTTTAATTGTTTATAGTTTATTGAAAATACTTATTTAAGAAAAATTATACTTATGTTTCTTTAATATAATATTAATAACAAATATTTAATACATTAGTAAAATAAATAATAATTCAATTATTATATATATATATATATATATATATATTTTTTATCAAAATTATTTCACCCGTAAGTAAGCTTAATAGTTACAAAAATAAATTATATCTATTTTAATACGAATAAAATAAATTCAAACTAAAAAGATTAAAAAAAATACATTTGTAAATATTTTCGAATCATATTAATATGGAGAAATTCTATTGATCATATTTGAAATTTAAATTATCAATCGCGTCAACACATTTATATAATTTAAATAACAAAATAAAATTAATAAAAATATTTAATTTTATATATCTAAATAAAGATGTTAATCGTACTTAAGATTAAAAAAAAAATCTAAAAAAAAAAAGTTATGTTAACGCGCACACAATCACGAGTATCAAATAATAAATATAAATGTATAAAATTAAATTGAAAATGAACTAATAATGAAGACGTTTTAACAAGCAACTAACATCAAAAGCCAAAATAATCAATTCCTTTTTAATTTTTATTAAGACAACACAGTTTTTCCAGTTTCTATATATAATGTATTGCTCGACTTGGACGTGATACGCATATGTTCTATATTATTTCGATTTTAAAATGAAACTACTTAATCGATATAAATAATTGGAAAGGAATTATGGGACTAATTTATATCCTTTGAAATAGGAAGGGTGTTAAATAAATTCCATGTCCATATAAAGACGCTAATAACATAAGAAATAACTTCAATTACAATTTAAATACAAATTTAGTTATTTTATAATTTTTCAATAAATTACCAACGCTTATACATTAGCATTGTGTAGTAATGTGGTTAATCGCTGACCGCAGGCGACATCGACGCACGCGCAGCTATGTCATCTACTAGATAAGTCGATATGTCTGCGCATCACTAATTACACCATATAAGGAAAAATGTTTTTTTTTATATATTGATTAGAAAAAAGTTTGAAATATATTTTGAATATCTTCTCTATTTTCATTGATGAACGTAAAAAAGTGTTGTTTTATTTTCGTAATTTGTTTATTAGATCTTTGTGTATAATAAATAATAATCAATTGTTAATGAATCATTGATTATTTTAACTATTTATAAGGATTTTTTAAAGTTGTGAATGACAAAAATAAGGCACAGCCTTTAAATTCTTTCAGGTGTAACCCGATGAGAAATAGCTTTTGTAAAACTTTATAAAAGTCTGAGAGCAAAATTTATAAGAGTAATTGTGGCCTATGATCTAAATGCTTGAAATCTATTTCCCTATATCACGGATAGTCATATACTCGTAAGTACTCATTTCTAGCAAAACCACTTGTGATGATTCACGAAGGCGTTATTTTTGTCACTGCCATTACAAGATGGTTCAGACCAAATTGCAACGATGCATATTCATCGGTCTCATTGTCTCACTCGGTATTGTGTACGTGAACCACACGTTGACCCCGCAACACCTTTACATTTACCTCTCGTGTCATTGTAACGGTTAGAGTTATTAGGGGTGGGGTAGGTCACGTTATACTGGCGTTTGACATAAAAGCGCTTCATAAAATGTCAATGGTATAAAAGATACATGTAGAGCAAATTAAGGCTTGAAAACTAAGTGTTATTTTTGTATACTAGTTTATAACTGCGAATTTGCGTGATTTTGTTCACGATCTACTCCCAGGTTCAAGCTATCTCAATACTTAATTTCTTTTTGCTATTAAGCCAAAGGATAACAAGAACGATATATAGAAGTACATTCGCATTATTTTATTAATACAGTGCCTTATATTTGGACGCTGATAAGCTATAGTGTGTCAAGCCACACGGACTTTGTTTTGAGAAAATGGCGTTTAAAGATGTCAAACCTATTCTTAATAAATTAGTTTGAAGACGTATATATTCATCTTTTCTTTTCTATTTTGATAAAATGTGTATTGAATTAAAAGCAGATAGATTTATTTAATACGTTATCTAATAATAAGTTTTTAAATATTTGAGACTATTTAATAAATTGCTAAATATGAAATGCGTCTGAAATTCGAAACATTGAGTTAAGTACCTTTTTTCCATACTTTTTTAGTTTAGATGACTTGATTTTTTTTGAATAATGTTTAATAGGTGTTTACGTAGTATCAAAATAGATAAATATCTCAAAATTTGACTTTTTGTGGTTTGACACATTATTGCTTATCAGTTACGGTAGCATGCGCAAGCTATCCTGTGACGTCCAACTAAGACGATGAGGGCAACGCTGGGGTTTAATGGCTCGTCTGGTGCATTCAGTTCCAGGTGTCCCACATACCCGCCCGGTCTCCCCCAGGCGGGATGCATAAATGCATTCCCCAGCATTCATTTGATACTCACAGCTTTTGTAAGGTTACCTAGACAATTGTTATCAGGCTACAGAATTGTTTTCAATTACAAAGGTTAAACTTACGCCATACGATTGTCACAAAAAAAATTGTTAAAACGAAAGTGTTTTCTTTCTTAATCCTCGTCGAAAGTCTTGACGTAAAATTCCAAGTTTTAATTACATATCGGTCGCGAGAGAAAGTAGTCAATTAAATGTTTGGAATTGATTTTTACGACCGTAGGCCGGTGTGATTTATGCACTTCGATTTTGTCTTATATTCTACGTTTATATGTCATTATATAATATGGATTTGAATTGAATAAAAAACTTCTAACAACTTCGTTAGTTAACTCAATGTCATTATTTAAATATTTAAATTACATATTTTTATAATACCTATGTTTTATGAAATATTATCTAAAATTGAAGAAAAACGATTATCTTTTCATTGATACCATTTCAACGAGCAATACTTCAGCTATTCGGTGAGGTGTTTTGTATCCTGTTGATTCCAGATAATACTACAGCATCAGGTAATGGTTACGTAACTATATAATTTTAGTATCACTAAAGTTATCCTATAGTAAATTTAAGATCAGTAGAAGTTATTCAGATCCTTTCAACAACCACAGAAAAGCTGATAATTTTCAAACGTCTAAGCAGATCTTCAAAAAATATAGGTAAGGACCATTTCGATTGTATCAACTATCAAACAAAAAACACATCAAAACGCACACACATATACACAGAATACCTCAAACTTATGACACCCCTCTCTTTTGGTCGGGGATTATAAACGTATGTTTTCTTTATTAATGTGTTGGTGCATAGCTGCAAAATTTAAACGATCCCTTGATGTTATAACTTTATTAATTAAAAGAAAATTCACCATCGCAAATACCGAAAATAATTTTGCAATTTTTATATTACAATTGATGTACATCATCAATTGTAATTAATTCATATTATATATAAAGCATTTGTTTTTAATGTAAAAAAATGACTTATTTCGATGACATTAAATATAAATTGGAGATTGATTATAATAATACACAAGTTAATTTATTGATTTAAATTAAATAAAAAAAGAATTAATATTTTCTCCTACTATTTCAATTTTGTACAAAGAAATTTATTTAAAAAATTGAAAACGTATACCAGAAATATACGAAATAAAATTTCATCTAATTTTAACAAAATAATATCATTATTTATAAAATAAAAATAAATATTTTAACTTTAAAATTACTGAAAATGAAAAAAATGTATATATAGGTCTTATGACATACTTAGTTCTGTTTGTTAGAATTTTGAATTACTACGATATTCTTGCAAACCAGCGAAATGAATTTCTGACTTTCTGTATATTTAAACTTATACAGAAATTGAGGAATTTTACAAAATCAATCAATCAATTTACGTTAAATAATTTTTAGTTATTATTTATTTATTAAATGCTTAAAATAAATATTTTTTTGCGTTTACATTACTAATGAGGTATTTTTTGGAATGCAAACATTAACAACAGTTGCGACAATAGCAAGTTTTACGTTAAGATAAAAATTACAATCGAATGGAAACACTCATAATTTAATTCTTTTTAAACGAATTTAATAAAATAAAATTTAAATCAATATAAAACAGTATGTATCACGTCACAACTATCGTTTATGTAATTACAATTATTATTTATATTTAAAAGATTAACAGAATCTGGGACTCTTATATAAATTTGTTAGATAATTCTATAAAATCATCGGGCACAAATAGGGTTGTCATTCGTCGGGGTTTCTCCGAATATGTCTAAGTTTTAAGGGCGGACGGGAAGTTTCCGGAGTTTATCATATAGTTTTTTTTTATTCTAATTTTTTTGTTTTATTAAAATAAATGAAATATGTAATACTGGAAACAGTTAATTAAAACTATATTTCTGTTTTGTTTCTTAAGGCGACTAAATTTAGTTTAAATTTATATAAGATATTTATATATATATAAAAGATTTATATTAATAAAAACTATTTTTACTACATAGTACAAAATTGAAAAACCATTATTGAAATATCCCAGTTGGAAGTTTCAAAATCCTGCGCCCTAATGCTAAATTTGAAACTCCTAGCACTTGTAGTTTCTGAGATTTCGTGATGAGTGAGTAACCTTTCGCTTTTATATATATATATAAAAGCGAAATTTACAATCTCTTTTTGAACGCCAAAAAGAAATGGATCAATGTGATTATACTATATTTTTAGTATTTTGTCCTGGAGGCCAGGTGCCAGAGGTGGCAACCCTAGTCGTAATTTAGATAAAATAATTGATGATATGACCAGAACTCTCACCAAATTTCGCGATGTTCGTTGACCTATGACAGAGTGAATTTCGATAGTTATAATCGCTATAAAAATTTCACGTTATTAATGATACACGGACTAAATGTGTTTTGAGGTTTATTTTATTATTTATTACTTATTTCTTGTTGTTCTCGAAAACTAGGTATGTTACGCACCTGTATTATAATATGTTAATAAATAAATAAAAAATAGCTTTTACAACAAAATAAACAAACTTTTCACATCGTAACTAATGTAATAAAGAGAGAGTGACTTTTGTATGTACATTTGAAGTAAACTCTGGAACCATTAAATATATTTTTATAATAAAGTTGCAATTCGAAAGGTACACTATTTTAAATGAAAAACATTTTAAAACTAATTTTAATATATAATTTTAAGACAGTTAAAAACTATTCGGCCTTAAATCTAATCTCAGCTGACTTGTGCAAAGACTGAAAAGTATTCGAAACGTCAAAATGTTAAAAAAATATTAAATTACTTACACGATTTTAATTCTTCTAAAATTGTTTTATTGCCTAATATAATATGTTTCGTATATATTTAACGGGATATTTTTAATTGTTAGGCATACATTGTGGTTAAGGTATAAAATCGTGAGCAAGTCGAATTCTCGGGCTTTTGACAAGTTTACGAGACTAAACAGCGATGACATATCATGCGATTTAGTCATAGAATATCAATTATCTTCAACGTGTAACAGTACCATTTAATTGTAAACTAGCTTTTACAAGCGCTTAAAGGTCATTTCAAGGTTTTCTATCCACGATAAACGTAGTATCTATGTCCCTTTATGTACCCCTGGTAATGTGTCTGCAAAACTTCATGATTATTGGTTGGTGAAACACACAAGACTTTTTAAAAACACATCACCCTTTTGCATCGCGTAGTTGGTTAAAAAATAGAACTGACTTGAAAAATAAAAAAAAAGTACTTAATTTCGTTTACTTTACATAATATAACTATTTTGAAGAGACAATTTTAATGAAAGTTTTATGGGACCAATAGGACAATATTCGAGTAATCAAGGAACATAAAAAATCCCCGACGAATTGAGAATCTTCTCCTTTTTTAGAAGTCGGTTAAAAGTGTAACAAACAGAAGAACTGTTCACGTTTATAATATTAGTTAGTATTAGTTAACGGGCAGCAATGACCAGTTTTTAAAGTTTAAATGGCTGCAGCGAAAACGCTCCAGTGCTCTCTCGTAATGGCTTCCTACCACTAACAACGATACGATTCGAAGCTCAACAAGATAAAGAGTATATTCGTGTTATTTATTACGATATACATACGTCAATGTATTCTTTTATTGTTCTTAATTACATTTTTTTTTTCATTTTCAGTAATTTTAAAGTTACAATATTTATTTATATTTTAAAAATAATGATATTATTTTGTTAAAATTAGATGAAATTTTATTTCGTATATTTCTGGTATACGTTTTCAATTTTTTAAATAAATTTCTTTGTACAAAATTTAAATAGTAGGAGAAAATATTAATACTTTTTTTCGAAAACGCCTGTTTGTTTAATCTTTATTGTTCATCTATTTCTTGGAAAAAATAATAAAGTTATAAAATAAATTTATTTAATTTAAATCAATAAATTAAATTGTGTATTATTATAATCAATCTCCAATTTATATTTAATGTCATCGAAATAAGTCATTTTTTTACATTAAAAAACAAATGCTTTATATATAATATAAATTAATTACAATTGATGTACACATTACAACATTATTTTCTCTAAAATTAGAAATAGAAAAGTTTACTTCGTACAGTGAAAGAAAATATCCAGAGAAAATCAGCATATGTCAAGAACATCTGGCAATCCGCAGTGATACAGCATGTTGTAATAAGAATCATATGTACATTTCTTTATCAATTAAATTACGTCCATGGCCTTTTCGGTTACTTTAAATTCGTTATTATGTATACACTAACAAACTAGGGTTATAAAATGTATTTATCTTATTACCAGAGAAAGCCTCAATGATGAACATTCACGAGCGATTAAAATATAACAAGTCGACCGGCCCAGTGTGTAGGAGGCTTTACTTACATCGTACTAATTAACCTGGCACCATCACACGTTAATGAATGCCACGTATAATCTCTGTAAATAATAGCTATAAACTCTTGGATTTATTGTCTTATTATATACATTCATTGTTTTTTAACGAAACTATCTACGATGTTGTTTTTGGTGAGATAAATTTTAAGTCTAAAATTTTTCTTATATATTTTATGTGAATTGTAGTTCCTTTGTTAAATATAGATATATAGATGGTGTTTATTCTCTGGGAACTTAATCACATGGATGATTTATGATTTATGTTGTAACTATGCCGAGATAGTGTAGTGGTAGTGAGTTTGCCTTTAAGTCAATGTATTGCGAGTTTGTTTTCAATCTTTATCGTAAAGACATTTCTTTCTGTGTTGTTAACACAGTGGTTGTCACAAACACCATATGGGTATCATTATCTCTTGGTTGGAAAATTATTTTGACTGTAACCTTACCCTTTCTTACTAGATTGTCTCTTGGTTTGCAGTCTGCTCTGTGTTTGTTGGTTGTGTGAGTGGTCAGTAACCTATCGTATAAACTGATACTGACAAGACAAAATCAAACCGAACATAAACATAATTCACTATAGTAAAAAGCTGAAAAAAATTTAGTTGACTATTTTATGTATATAAATATAACTTTGTTATTTCTTCTTAATTTTGTGATTTTATAGATAGAGAGACAACAAGCCATTGTCATATCAGTTATTTACGATCGTACCAATTTTATTAATAACTAAAATTGTATAAGACACATACATAGTATAGATAATCTTCATAATTATAGTTACGTACTAATAGAAAAATGTTTGTCTGTCCATTCGTCTCTTTAAATCCAACGGTATTTTATAGCGATTTTAATAGCATTTTTAATAAATATTGATAACTTCACCATAAGTAAAGAAATATTTGATAATTTAATCTAATAAATAAAATAGGTATTTAGTTAATGGTTTGATTTCTTTCATTATATCTAATTTAAAAAAATCTAGGTAATTTAATAAACTATGAATGAATTGTCATACAAAATTTTAAGTACCTATATAATTTCATTCATAGATGTTAATAATTTATAATATTATAAGTGATTTATATTAAAGTATTTATTTCTAAATTCTTTCGCATTAATTTCATCACAGCGACTAGGAGTTCTGTTAATTATAATCAAGAGTCGCTGATAAGATCAAATTACTTAAATAGCGGCATATTTCATACACGGTTCGTTGATATGGACGAAAAAAATGCGAGTTTTGGTAACTCTGAGGTATTCGAAACACGGAAGAAGAATATTTGAAATAAAATTTATTTCTACGAAGCGCTGTGAACGAGAATTTGTCCGCATTAATTGTAAACATGAAACCCTTTCTGAAATATTTTATGATTTGAATTTTTCGAATTCAAACGTCGATTCGGAATGTAGATTTTACAAAAAGCCTGTAAGAAACAATTGGGCACACACTCATTTCACCAGAATCTTACACGTGTATACTTTATTCACGGTTCTCATAGGAAATCTGCATGTTCATAACATTTGCATGTTTTAGAATATATTTTAAAACATATTTATGAACCTGCATGTTCAACAACACTTGCATGTTTTAGAAGAAATTTTGAAACACGCATGTCTTTTGTAGAACAGCGTAGTGAGCTAAGTGTCATGTGTCTATACTTTGCCCAACCGTGGGATATTTACGGCCGTTGCTTTACAATACACTGCTAGTTAACCATGGTAGTCAAGCGAGGTTATGTTGCAGAGAAAAATTACACCGTCACGGAGCATTGGCGACAGGTTTTTACTAAAGTTGCGTGAATCGAGTACCCACTTTCGATGTAACAACTACCTAATATGGGTTTAAAATACAGAGCAATTCTTGTCGTTTCGATTGATCGATTCCATTTTTTATCTGTCTCAGTCGATTGTTAACTCGAGTTCAACATGTTATGATAAGAATGTGAGCATGTTAATTGTTATTATTTATTTATATATATACAAAATTGTAGATATAAATTACAGAGTTTTGTCCTTAATGTTAAGAAAATTAAACTAATTGAATTAAAATAAATTACGCAATTTTTTCTTTGTTTTTATGGTATATAAAAGTATTGTTTCTGGTGGCTTTTCAAAATTGATTTTAATGTTTCTTTTCAGTTTAATTCCCAAAAGACATAAACATATACGTTGTCTGTAAAATATATTCACACAGAAAATAGCCAATATTTGTTTTTGTTTATTGAGAAACTATTTTTCAAAAAAAATATATATATATTTTTTTTGCCTTATTTAAACTTTATAATTAAATTTCTAAAAGTATAACCATGAAGGTCGTTGAGCCTATTCGTTTTATAATAATAATTTTATTCACACATTAATTTACATTGACGGTCTTGAGTTTTAATTAAAAAACTACGATCTATATTTCTATCTTTTATAAATTATATATACTTTTAATTAAATAAAATTAATATTAATAATAAATTTTCTAATATTTTAGCCTAAGAGGGCGTATCATAATGTATGTAAAAAAATTATAATTATATTAATTACTTATTGACCTTGATAACTCCATATTACTTCCAATATATTTAACATCTTAAATATATTTTGTTAATAAAAATTAACCGACTTCAAAGACGAATTCGATAGGTACAAATAAACTAAAAGGCAAAAAATAAATATTTTCTACCACATTTTGAAGTCGCAAGTAAAACCTTTTACGTATTATCCCCGACGCATTGAACATTTCCTCTTATATAGGAAGTCGGTTAAAGTTGATATTATTTTAACTAGTGCTTACGCACGAGTTGTGATGTTAAACCGCCATTTTCTAGAAATAAATCAGTGTATTTTTTTTCATTTTAATATTATGTACATTTTTAAATTATACAAATTTAAATTAGGTTGTCTGTATTTAATTTTATTATATTATATAATTTTTTTAATAAATATTCTAAATAAATATTTAATTCTTATTATATTGCATAACAATGTTATTAATATATCAAAAATGTTATTAACTATAACAAAAATTCTTAAGGTCGCCTTAAGAAAATTCTTAAGGTGACTTATTGTAACAATTCTTTTACGTTTTTTACAATGTTTTATTTCCAACATTTTATTTCATACACATATACATAAAACTCAATAATAACTTTCAATAACTCCATCATAATTGACTAAAAAAATCATCACAAAAACCATTTAAAACGTATTCAACAAACTATCTTTAAAAACATCAAGGTTTTTTATTTCATAATACATATCTCAAAGACAAATCCTTTTCGACACGGTCGTCAATAGTCGTCAAAGGCGTCAGATCGTCGCTCGACACTGCCAAGTAGGAAACCATGGCGCTTAGCCTCACGTATCAGCCATCAATCAGCGGTGTGAATGACCTCACGCATCCTGACACAGCTTGACGTCACCGGGTTGACCAAGTCCTGGCATATGTGGCACAAAGGATGACTCTGTTTGGATGTACAATTGGCTATGTCTGCTACATGTTTTATTCGTTGACGTAATATTTATAGATGTATTAACATTCATTTTACAGATATGTGAATCCTATTTAACGTTAAATATCTTTGCTTATTTCTAATTTTGACCGAGCAATCGTTAATATAATTTGCTGCTAGGCTACGATTTCTCGATCTTCCAAAAGTGGGTGATATTTTGACGAACAAAGTTTATGCACTAATAATATGATTAATTATTTCGATAGTTATAAAAAATAATTGGATATTAATGATTAAGAATATATTATGGATTCGAAGGTGTTGATATTTAAGCTATAATTAGAAGACTTTTGATAAAATCAATTTACCTAATGAGTGCAAGGATTAGCAGTCTGACTCATTTATTAATGATAATTATACGTAAAAATGATGTATAGACTGTAAATAATAGTTGTATTAGTAGTTTAAGTAATCTTAATATTACAATTACATTTAAATTAATTTCTATAATATACGCATCACACTCAACGGCCCCATTAAGACCTCGTGGTCTTGTGTCGGGGTTCCGAAAACACACACAACACTAACACAACCACCCAGACCAACTACGACAAACATTCGTATGGCCAATACAGACGTTTGCCGTGAGCGGGGATCGAAGCCGCGACCGTTAGCGCTTCAGTCAGTTGCAGTAACCACTGCGCCAACGTGCCTGTCATTTTTATAATTTCTATAATTTGTAAGAATGATAAAAAAGATCTTATTTCATGATGTATCATAGCAAGTATCATTGCAAAATAAAACTTAGAGAAAAACAATAAATATCTTCGTGGTGTTTACAATGTTAGATTTTCAATTATCATTATTATAAAAAATAGAGTAACTTTAAAAGGCAGTATGAACGGTTGTAATGTAACACGTTGTAACGATTTCCATAACTAACAAAGTAGACGCGTTAATATTCCGCAATTACAAGTTCTTTGCCATCGACGACTAATAGACGATTACGATAAATTGCAAAGCGATAATTGTCATCAACACTCGATCGTCATCGCTTTCTACACACGCCAGTAAATACAAGATCCGTGGCGGCTTGACTATTGTGCAATCTGTAAACCTATACAACATATAGATATTATTTGTATAGACGAATAAATAAAATTGAAGTGTATGTTTGTAATTTCAAATTAACAACTTTAAACTAAATATACGAACGTACATCAAAAACACATTTTTTAAAGGAATAACTTAGGCTACTTGTGATAAAAACAGGATTACGCGAAAACAAAGTTGAAACAAATGAGTGAACAATATCCGATTCAAGTAGTGAAAGCAAACATTATATAAATATAATTTTTACTCAAATGAACTCACAGTGAAACTGCGGGGCACAGCTAGATAAATTCGTATGGAACTCTTCCTGTCCTTTCTGTCAGTCTGTCTGTTTGATAATTGTGGTAAATATCTAAAAGATTGAATCTTAAAGTAAGATATAGGCTTTTTGTAAATAAAACTTGAAGATGAATTAACGAATGAAAGATTATACAGAGACGAAGTCGTGATGCTCATTTCGTAAAAACCTAATTTGTCTATTGCACTAGCTTTCTTTGTCTGTCTGTGGATTTACTTGTAGATTTCATTATGTCGGACGATCGTCTAAAAAGTTAATCTAACAGAAACAATTTTTTTCAGATGAAAGGTACCCTTGTAACCCTGATCACGTATATGCAAAATTTCATAATAATCAGTTTAATAGATGTCGCGTGATGGGTGTAATTAAACAAATAAATTAATATTCTTATTTATAATATAAATTAGTATTACTTCGAAATCCACAGATCTTAAAACTAAACACTGAATACTAGAAAAAGGAAAGCAAAGTCGTAATTATAACAGAAATGTTGCAAGCATTCTTGCCTTTCCACTTCATGGTTTGTTCATTAATTAATTGTTAATTTTTTTACTTTTAGCACATTAAAACTTTTGTCATTTGCTATAAGTTACTGTAAAAACATTTAAAAGGAGGTTATGACCAGTCAGTGGATGGGAACAGCTTTTATACGAATGCAAGGTGTATTCGACCCCGATGTTCGCTGAGGCTCGCGCATCACATTTTTTTTACCAGTACCATATTAAAACGAAGATGTTACCAGACTAAATCGACCTTTAATAGCAAAGCGTAAGATTGATTTTTCTGTATCACTTTTGGAATTCAAGAAATAATAGTCAAGTTGTTTTTCGTGGGTTTACTTGACGATTATCTTTAGTTTATACTTTATTATTTAATACGAAATTGCTAATTTTGATCTACTTTCTGATGCCTTACCTAGTTTAAGAAAAAAATATATTTGCAATTTATACCTTATTATTATATTACCTTATTATATACCTTATATTTATTTCTTAATTTTATTTTTACTTTATATTGATTTATTCGTTTCGTAATTTAGTAATTTAATGTTGTTTTATTGAACAGATAATCAATAAATTTTATTGTCACTGATTTCACCTCCAAGAAAATGTTTTAAGTTTTTTTCTTATATATAATATTAACAAGTGTGATGGTGATGTACCTTTTTAAATTTCGACTTATATTTCATTTATTATAATCTATAAATATACATGATTAATAACAAAAACCTCACTAAAGTAAATCCACAACAAACCAACAGACAGACAAACATCAATTTTAATTACAAAAGCAGTGCTGTATAAATATATTAAAGTGAAATTAAAAAATATAAACGTCGCTCGTTACACGTGAAGATTTCTCAAGTAAATATTTTTTGTTTATATAGAGGTTATTTTGTGTGTGTAATTCGAGTGTTTAGTTAGATCTACATCATAATTATCACGTTCAATGCTGAATATATAATAATTATACTAATTGTTTAGTTAATTTATTCGTAAAATCTAACTCGTAATGAATGGAGAGTCGCGATTACACCAAGATATTATAATCCATTTTTTATTTTAAAATTCACTTAAATATTTTTATTATTATGTGGAGGAAAATTTTAGATTTTTTTGTTAATTCTAAATTGGCCATTATTGACTATGTACATACTTTATATTATATATGCGAAAGTAACTAGTTTCAACTTAAATTAGTCAACTTAAATTCATTTATAAACCCCAAGAACGAACTGATATTTGGTTGTTTAAATAGAAATTAAATCCTTTAGTAAAATCGAGATACAAAGACCTTAAAAATACTAACCTTTTTAATTCATTTACTACCTAACATTTCTAAGGCAAAGCAAAATGGGAAACTCAAAGTTACTTGTCATATAAATATTTCTAAATGTATAAAAAACGTATAAATGCGATTTATGTTAATATACAAATAATAGTAATCACTTAACGCAATTACTGACAGAACAAAACAAATACAAACAAAACGATAAATAAACATGCCACCACATCCATTGCCGTTTTAAAATAAACATTATATTTTCGTTGAATACAAAAGCGTTAATGTACGATGGACTTTGTATAATTATCGCTTATTGAATTGAATCAGCCGGGCTAAACAGTGATTATCATATTGATGGCAATTATATCGATTCGACGGTCGTGTTGGGAATTGTTAACATGCGATGGATGCAGAAATCATTATCGAAGAGTGTGTACTCTTTGTGGCTGTATTAACATAATTAGACATAATTATATTCATGTAATAAACACTATGTTATAGGCGTTACTCGGTCGTGTATTTATGTGAACTAGATGAACGATCAAAGCAATTATACAGAGCAGATATTGCATATTAATAATCTCTAAATTGTCTGTTGTTAATTTTAAAATAACATCAAAAGCCCTTAATCCTAGAATATTTAAATTTTGTTAGAATTATTGTACATCTCTTTTGACACGTATACGAAGGGATAATATTATGTTCATGTCGATGGTTTTTTAATGGTTCTTAAAAATTTTGGCGATTTAACTAGTCTGACTAAATACTCTTTTAAAAACTTTAAGTAACCTTTTAGAAAAGTGGCAAACAGTTATGACACGAGATTTAATGTATGCTTAAAATTAAGCGTTTGAGTTCTTACTTGATAGAATTATAAAGGCATGTAATTTAGTTATACAAGCAAAACATATAATAATTTTTAGTTTATTATTTCATTAGTTTAAATTTCACTTTTGATTTTAATTCTGCTTTTCCTAATGCTTTGTGATTTAAATATAATGAATTTATGCATCTACCAGATTGTAGCTACTTCATCGTATAAAAGTGTTATTTATTCTTATAAAGTACAGAAAGTGTTTAATAATTCGATGCAAATGTATGTAGAACTATAATCGATACCAATATTTTATCCATCTATCAAACACAACCTCATGAAACGGGATAAGAACGACACAGTACAATCGCCATATGTTCTCCCGCGTTTACGCGCAGGTACAAGTAAATACATTATCAGTGCGAGTGGGCGCTATATATCACGATATATAAGTGGCCGCTGCACACATGCGATCACTACTATTAATAATAATAAATCGTCAATGAAGTTCTAAGTGTTATAATATAAGTCGTAAGTAGCAGCATTGATGGAGAGCGAAAGAAACTGCTTAATTGTAGACAAACTATTTTGATTCAATAATGAATCTAATTTTAAATATTCGAAGTAAAATATATCTTATTTGAAATGAAATATTCTAAATTAAAACTCAATTGACCCCATTTGACGTTTAATTTAAAATATATCATGACCCTGTGACGGGGGTCCGGAAACACACACAACACAAACATCTGGGTGTCTCGACAAACTTACAAATGGACAATATAGATACTTGCCGTAAACGGGTATCGAATCCATGACCGCTACACTGCCTCAACCTGTCCGTTAAATTTATATCAAAATGAAAAACAAACTTCTTCTTCCTGTCCCGTTCTTTCACTTATGTGGAGTCGGCACAACATGTGTATAAAATCGAAATATCAGGATAAGGACACTATTTGTACAATATCGGATCTATAACAATTTTTTATGGGATAGGAAGCAACGAGCTGACAGATCACCTAAAAAGTTAATAATGGACAGTTCCAGCACCAGAGGAGCTACGAAATGCGTTGCCGGCCTTTTAATTACGCTCTTTTCTTGAAGGTCTGCAGGTCGTATCTGTCCGGAAATACCGCATGCGGCAACTCATTCCACAATTTTATGGTGCGGGGCAGAAAGTTTCTGTTAAAACGCACAGTAGTGCTCTATATAATTATTGTACTTGACAAATATAATATATGCAACGCCTCCAATTGTGAGTAGACGATTTAACTCCATAGATGAAATTATGCCCGCTAGTAACTATTGAATTTCAAAGTCTTATTACTTATAGTGTGCGAATATAACTTAAGTAGCAACATTGCTAGAATGCGCTACAAATTACGAATTATTTGTTTTATTTACTTGCCTTGTTTACGAGCCAGTCGCCGCCCGGCGTGGCGGCGCTAGTGTCATTGATATACAGTGATTAGTGCTGATTGTGATCTTGTATGAAAACATAAGCAACTATAACACGAGATATCGATAACAACGTCTATCGGTTACAATTTATGTGTTTTGTTTGGCGGAAAAAATCTATTAATTGCACTTACTTTATTTGGAGACGCTTAAAATTCTGACTTATGGTTCCCACTTTACATTATGTGACATATGGACAGTTTACTCCCTCTTACCTACACTTGTATTTTTTTTTCATTAATAAATTAAGATGTTTGGTCTCTAAAAGGATAACATGTATAATTGTATACAAACAATTATACATTCCTATTTATCGCTTAAGTTCTAACACCACGTAAGGCAAAATTAGCGACTCTACCAAAAAGCGAAAAAACAGCATAATTGTATAAGACTACAAGAAAGAAACCACATTATATAGTACTTGTAAACTACTATGAATCAGTAACATATTGTATATGTTTTACATCAGGCACTTAAATTAGATTAGATTTATTATTGATACCGATTTGTGTCTATATAGCATTACGCAGTTTTGTAAAACGTGCACCTCTGTGAAAATCCTAATGTTGGCTTATGTGCTGTTACACAACTTAAGCGACATATTCTCGGTTATTTCCTAAAATCTACATCGTATAATAATTTTTGAAATTTAATCAGTATTGAATCTTCTAATTAAATCACGCAAAATTGCAGGCAGGTTATTATCAAGAACATGAGAAACAATTTTGTTTATTTCATAATTGTTTTAATTTATTATTAAATATGTGTGTGGTATTCGATTCTTGAATAGAATTTCTTATTTATTTCATAATGAACAGAGCTTGGCGCCTTACTCGCGTGGGCTTTTATTTCTTAGTTATCCTTATCCCCATCAATTACCATCGTTAAAATAATATATATTTTGACCTAAACATGACATCTGTCCCTGACATCTCCTTTACACTAAAAATATATACACAGTTATATTAAAAACTGTTATGCAGTTCCCGTGTGAGGCCCGGATAATAAAATAGCAAATAATTAACGATTTTTTTGTCTTATAATTGATCATTAAAAATTTTATTTTGTCTACAAACACCGATTTAGCAAATTTTATTAAATGTAAGAGAACACAACGTTGACTTGATAGTGATGTATCAAACTCTCAGATTAGACTTCAACGAGTACGCAGTTTAGGATTTAGAACAATTTTTTTTTTGTTAGAAATAATAACGCGCGGTAATAAAAATAAGAAACGATATTTTAGAATCTTTTATAAAATAAGGATTAAGTATAATATTAAATTTTTTATAAAGAAATAAGAAAAAAAATTGTAGTCAAATTATTTGTTTTTGCCAAAAAGTCCTTATCTCATTTAAACGCGGAACCATAAATCATCATCTCATACGCAACAACTATTGAAATAAAAAAAAAATACCGACAATCTTAATCTCGTAAAAACCGGTTTCAGCCAGAAATATTTTTTTTATTATTTCTAAAATAATAATTAAATTAATTTTATCATAACGCAACGCCCTCCCGACAGTCGGTGACGCAACGCCAGCGGGCCGCATTCCCGAGCTGCGCAGGCGCAGCGTCAAGGCGACCGACAAACAACGCTATAAAGTATCTTGTAAACATCGACACCGCACCTGCTTCTCTCACATTGACTATTTCATTGCAAGTATTTTGTCACATTCGCTATTTCAAAATTATGCTTTTTTGGACTATTGTAGCTACCGAGTACAACTAACCTTAGAATTTAATGATATAGGCACACCGTACATTACGCTAATTATATAATAATTGGTAATATATAAATGAAATCTATGATTAAATAAACACATTAGAAACAATATATTCTTGTGCTTTAAGACATTTTAGACAGGAAAGTAAACGAAAAAAATTGGTACAATCCTACCAATTGAAGATGACATAGGTCTTAAAGAAGCGGCAATCAAATCCATCTATTATTTCTTAGATTGCTTGTGAGATAAAATTCTACAGCGTCTCGCCGGTTGTTGTGAATCGTCCGCATCTATCGGATTACTGGCAACAGTGGCCGCTAATGGCAATCCTCGGGCCCCTGAATATCTCGACAACAATAAACACCTGGTTTATTAGCTCACAATTTATCACGATACGACGCGGCGACGGTTTACGAAGCAGACAGGCAGTATGTCCTAGATTACATTGATCTGTCTGTGGGCCTGTTTAATATATCTGTTTACTTGCTTTTCTAGTTTGAGTTTCAATGGTTGAAGGCTTGAATGATGATAAGAATGAATACGTTTTAGTTCTATTCAATTACGTTAGATATTGCAATGTTTTTAAATTATCGAAACGAGAAGGAAAGGGTGGAATAGATAAGATAACATTTAGACGTGTATTCACTTTTTGTTCTAATTCTTTAAGATAAAATTGTTAAGATTTTAAAACCTTTAGATCTTTATGTTCTTTTTTCGTTTTTTTTATTCAATTAATCACAAACATATTGCATCGTGAAGATCGCGCTCCCCTTAAGGTCAATTTACCAACCCGCAGCGTGGTGGATTAATCTCTAAACGTTTCTCCTTAATGTGAGAGCCTCCGCTCAACAGTGGGACATTCACAGGCTGTTGTCATACTTTACTAAATCATTAACAAAATTTTTGTTTCAAATAAATTATAGACATCCTTTTGTTAATTTACCCATTGTCTTTAAAATGCTAAGCCTGTTAATTATACCAAGTTTATAGACAGTTTAATGATGTGGTTTTAATTTTTCTTGCATAACTTGCGACATTTCCGAGGGCAGGCACTTGATCGTGATATACGGACAGCTTACCTGTCATTACACAGCTGACAGATTTGATCGTTTGCTTTAATTAATTTCTATATTAGATTAATTTTCATGCCAATTATTTTAATTATGTAATAGCAATTACAGCATATTTTCTTAGGTCTTATGTTGGATCATTTATCCTTACTTATATTATAAATGCGAAAGTAACGTCTGTGTGTTACGTAATCGCGCCTAAACTAATTTAAATGAAATTTAGTACAGATACAGTCTAGGGCCTGAAAATGATATAGGCTTTTATTAATGCGAAAAAAGGGCTGTAACAGATTAAAATAGGAAAGAAATAATAATAATAAATAATAGGGTAAAAAAATTGCAGACTAAGTAGCGAGCACCATCTATATAAAATGTAATTAATACCAAAAATATAATTGATAAGTAACGATTTATTTAGCCACAAAACTAATTTGTCAACATTTAAAATTTTAATTAAATCCTCCGCATGCAAATTACGAATAATACCAATTTATCATCGATCTAAAACTTGCAAGAATTGTTTCCATCGAAATAGATTAAATATCTGTATAATACATTATTTAGCGTTTGAATTGTTTATGCGTGCATCTTAAAATATCAAGGATACACAGTAGCGACGATCAGGTAACAAGCTACAAGTTCGTAGATGTTCGTTAGATCCTAATCTAGCTTTGCATGACGCCACCTTCCGCGCTGTCGGCAGCTTGCCGCCTTATAAGGTGTTCCGGGTTCAGTTCTAGTGAATGTATTGATGTTTTTGTTTTTAGAACAACCTATTTTTGCTTTAGCGGCAAAGTGCAGAAAATTCCAATAAATTGCACATTTTCAATGTACTTTACTATATCCAAATAGGATTTTATAAGCGCTCTCGAATCGTCAATTTACAAATTTATCACGTCAGTTCCACGTAAAGCTACCAACGCTCGGACTAACTGTTAGTCATTATTTATTTTCAAACGAACTTTTAGTTTTTTAAATTTGTTAGACAGAATTTCAGAAAGCAATGCGTATTTTTGAAACACGTGACTCTGATTTATTAATAATAATAACAAAATCGTTTATAAACAAATCATTTTGCATTGTTTCTCTAATTAATCTTGCCATTGCTAAAATGTCCTAAAATTCCAATCCAAAAACAACACGAAACAATTATCACGATCAGATAGTCTCTCAATAATTACTATTAATTTAAATGTTACCTAATACGGAACGAGGGCAGTGCGCATAACAATATGTCTGAATATTTAGGCTAAGCTCAGGCCGGGCCTTTCTAAGGACGGCCTTGAACAATCATCGCGAGATTAATGCGCGTGCGACAGATCGCAGATAGCGGCCTACTTACCGATACAGGTGGACTGGACTAGTTTAATAATTTGGTCTTAGCAGTTTATGCAGACCTAAATATGATTTTTTTTATGTCATGATTGACTGATCGAATACTAGATGATAATTCAAGGGTTTCTGGATGTTATGTCAAGGGTTTCTGGAAGAGATCTCTTATAAGAGATAAGTTATCCCATGTACATTTTGTTTCCAAAAAACATTGTTTTCTGTGATTTTTGTTTGGTACATAAATAAATAAATAAATAATTGGATGCTGTTAAGCAATAATGTGTCAACTCAGTGCTTCGAATTTCAGGTGCGTTCCATATTTTGAAATATATAAAATAATCTTATATATTTAAAAAGATATTATTAGACAACATATAAAAAATCAATCTGCTGTTTTTTGTTGATTCATTATACATTTTAACAAAATAGAAAAGAAAAGATGAATATATACGTCTTCTAACAAATTTATTGAGAATAGGTTTGACATCTTTAGACGCCATATTCTCAAAACGAAATCCGTGTGGCTTGACACAGTATTGCTTATCAGCATGCAATTATCCTTTGTTTTTATATATTGGCAGGAATACTTTAAATTTTGAGTACAGTACAGTGATAGCGTGCATATTTTCCACTTTATTATATATACTTAATAAGGATAAGGATAAGAATTTTTTTTTAGAAAATAACTGGAAATCGAGCAGGTGGGAAAACTGATGTTAAGTGCTTACTACCACGCATATACATTTGCAACCCAGAGGAACCAGTAATGCCTTGCAACTAAAAAAGGAATAAGGGTTAAAAGGGAATAGGAAGTACGGAAAGGAATATGGGTGAGATTAGGCTTCCGGCTCTCTTACTCACCGTTCAAAACGATGTATGAACTATTTGATTTTTTCCTTAATCTTATTAAGCTCATTTCATATTATCTTACACTATATTAGCTGCAAGAATCTAAACAAACATTCCAATTTGAAATGTCACAACTCACAACGATCCGAAGCATATTCATAAATAATATATCGATTACAGATGAGTGTCTCGAGAAATAATTATCTAATTACAACGTCATCACTCATACGAAAACGTGAAGATGGATGGAGCCGTCAATAGTTCTAACATCATCAATGCGAGCTACGGCGAAAGAATTACATGATAATTAATCAGCTGCCCAAACCAGAGTGTAATCGGTTATCAATTACACCGATAGCTTTATATTTCTAATTCTGAATTCTTTGGTAATATTTTGTACCATTGAATCGGTCAGGGTTCTTATTATATTCAAATGAATTATGATTTTTGGAAATGAGACATGCAAAAATCAGTCATAGTATTTGGTATGTTGCTTTAACTCT
Organism: Hypolimnas misippus; assembly: GCA_037950945.1. Classification (NCBI taxonomy): domain Eukaryota; kingdom Metazoa; phylum Arthropoda; class Insecta; order Lepidoptera; family Nymphalidae; genus Hypolimnas; species Hypolimnas misippus. Next base: position 457,926 of record JBBEEQ010000012.1, read on the forward strand.
TAGATCTATCTTGACATTATATTTATGCTAAAGAAAAATAGTTCAGCATGTGTAGAAGTATGAATAAACCTATTATTATCTGTGTGTCAATATTCTTTATCTAAAATATAATCGTAATAAAATATGTGCTAGTTAATATTGTAAACATCATTCTACTTCTCAATATTGTTAACCTATTATTTTGCTTCATTTTGAAGACAAAACGTTAACTAATAATATAATTAACCATTACAGTAAAATCGAAGTCAACTGTGAGATAACCCACAAGAGAGAAATCATCTTACTAAAAGGTCATTAAGAGCTCTGGTCAAACAATTTGCAGTAGAACAGAGCTGTATACGAATTGTTGTTACATGAGAAAAGTTTTTTTACCCAGCTGCACTTTGAGCTGTTACTAGTAGCGCTCTTAATAATATAACTGAATTGATTATAAAAAAGTACCTATCGAGTTGGTAGCCAGTTCTTCTTAGAAAAAACCTCGTTGTGAACCGATGTTAACTTACTGAAGATTTAAAAAAATTAAAAATAAACCTGTAAATTGATGATTTAAAAAAGCTTCGATAGCATATTTAAATAAGGTGAATTCTGTATTTAATTTTTATTCGATAAACTAAAAAACTTCAAAAATAACGAATTTATATTATTATTTTCATGTAAATATAATACCAAGATATCTCGCAATAAGTTTTAATATAACAATGTTCTTAGTTGGAAGCACACTGTGTGCGCAGCTCATCAGCACTGATCGATCACTATTATGACAGGACTCGCTGGATCTACGCATTGTTAAGGGTTCAGAAGGGTATCTCGTGAGGATGGATGTACGAAGATAGTTTAGACTCGTTTAATTGTTGAAAAAAAAAAATATTTTTTCTTCTTTCGACTCATTAACAAATCACCAACTTTCCCTATAGAGGTCTTTCGTAAGTTTGTCAGGAGTACTAAATTAACTTCAGCGACTTTTTTTAGTGTTGTATTTTCTTTGCTCTTTGCAATTAAAAAGCGTTATGTAACAAATAAAAATGATTATATTATTCCTTTGGGATGTTGCATTCTCATGTAATGAATAGGTGAGTTCCATAAACAAATGGATGAAAACTTAATCCTGATAATAAAAAAATAACCAGATATAACCAACCTTATATGGTGAATATTTAAACGTAAGAAATAAAAAAAACTGAAAATTAAACAAATTTTTTTTTTGGACGTAATATAATTTTTTTTATTTATTATCAGCCTAAGGTAACTTGTTTCCATAAAGATTTATAATATGCATATTAAATATTCATTATAATAAAAAGGTGTATAATATATTGTCTGTCCATATAAGCATAAAAAGTTATGAACATAGAGGTAACAATTAGCATCATCGTAAAAAGCATGATTTATCTTAGATAGTGCATTATACAATTGAAAATGATATAAGATGATTCGAGTCACCAGACTTCGTACGGTACTTAATTTGTCACTACTTTGTGATTGGATACCGTCGCTTATATTACAAAACCGCGAACAGCCATTTTTCTAAATTTACAGGAGAAACAAAAAAACCGATATAGCACAAAAGAAACCGTTTACAACTCACTGGTCATTTACTAATTATATAAATAATAAAATTACAATCAGCTATATCCTTATCAATCAAATAACATTTTCTATCATTATAATGGTCAATATCAAGAAAAATGCAAGTTCGAAGTCTTGTACTATGAACGACGATAAGAACCAGAATCATGTGACGTGTAAGCGTATCATTAGTTGGTAAATGTTACTGGTGGTTGATGAGCACTTGTTTCATACTAGCTTTTCCCGCGGCTTACCTTGCGTTACCGGAAATTTAGTTTTAAAAGAATACACAAACATACATAAAATATTATATGTATTACTAGCTGCCCCTTGCGGTTTCGCTTTTATGATTATTGTCATTTGAGTTGTACCGTGATGTAATATAGCCTACAAAAAAATTACTAAAACATTCTTTCAAATAAAAAACAACTTCAACCAAATCGGTTCACCCATTTAGTAGCTACGATGTCACAGACAAACAGACATAGTGGTCAAACTTATAACACTCCTCGAATTGCGTCGGGGGTTGAAAAGAACCATTTGTGTAGTTGTACTACTTCATGAACAGACAAACAGATACAGCTTTATAATAGTATAGATACACAGTGAGGTTGAGGAAAAACAAGTGCCATATGACGTGATGTGTCATTTTGTGATGGAATTACCGTTGGCGGGATTTTGTGATGTAGTATTTTTTAACCTGCTGTTCGGCCAGGGCCGGATTTGGAAGTGTGGGGCAAAAAAATAGCCCTAGTGAGTGAAGAGAAGTGAGTATTTTATGGGTATCAAATAAGAAAAAGTAAAGTAAATATCCCACTATTGGGCAAAGGTCTCTTCTCCTATTAAGGAGAAGGCTTGAGCTTAATCCACCACGTTGCTCCATTGTGGGTTGGCGGATAAAAATGTATCAGAATTTCTCCCGACACATGCAGGTTTCCTCACGATGTTTTCCTTCTCCGCCAAACACGATATGAATTTAATCTCGGCGGTGCTATACGGCTCACGATCATCGATTGAGATTGATATGTTCTAACCACTAGACGATCTCAGCTTATTAAGTAGCAAATCAAAACTTCCAATTACGAATTTTTGACATATTGATTTCTTACGAATTGAAGTGAAAAGTGTTGTAAAAGTGAAAAACATTGTATTTCTTCATATTTAATATGTCGGGTCATATCGCGATAACTAATGGTAGTAATACCTTTTATTGCCTGACGTTTCGACGAAGTTGCATTCATTGTGGTCACGAGCTGACTACAACTTCAACTTCGTCGAAACGTCGGGGAATAAAAAGGTATTACTACAATTAGTTATCGCGATAAGACCTGTTATATTAAATATGAATAGTATTAATCACAAAAGCTTAAAAAATATAATTGTATTTGTCATTCATACAAATCTTTATTGTCTTGTGGAGAACACTAAATTCGGCCCTGCCTCTATCTATCACTAATTTCTATAAATAATGCAAATTAAAAAAAAAATATTTGTATTTATATCCAAATTTCTTTTAACATATTTTTAACGTTGCTATGCAATTTAGTTATGCATTGTTACAGTTTTTGTTTTGTTTTTCAATTATTACCCATTGTATTTAAATCTGTTCTATTATTCTACATAGTTTTTTGTAATGTTATTATTTAATAGAATGCAGTGTTAATTGTTGCATATGTTTTCATAGAAATAGCATGCAAACGAGCAGGTCACCTGATGTTAAGTGATCACCGTCGCCCATGAATATTTGCCAGAAGAGCCACAAATACATTGGCAGCTTGAATAGGAAGTAAGGAAAAGAATAAAGGAAGGAAGGGTTAGACTTCCGGCTAACCATACGAAACGCTATTGTGAATTGAATATATAATTTCTTAAATTAAAAAATACATGTAATACCGTATCCAAATATCGCATAGCATCATTGTAATAGTCCACGACATTGTATCGCGAAGTAAAGCCGGGAAGAGCACGCCATTGTGTGGGGCGACAGTCGCGCGATTGATGGCTCTGCGCGGATTACCGATAACGCCTTATTTAATTTTGATCGCATCGCCTGCCCCGCTGCACCCAAAGGGTGGACCCGGCTTTATTAAGCGTGATATACGACCGCACTGATGACATACCAATGTCACGATAATGTGATATATCTATCCATACTAATATTATAAATGCGAAAGTGACTCTGTACGTCTGTTTGTCACGCCTAAATCGCTGAGCTAATTTTAATGAATTTTGGTACTAGTTGCACCTTGGAGAAACATGTAGGAATGTTTTACGAAAATAAAATGTAATAGGGGATTAAGTACTTAACATTTCTTGAATGTAAAGACTATTTATAAATATAGAATTAAATAGTTTCTTGAAGGGTATTAAAAGCTGGTAATTCAATTTCGAAATAATATTTTTGTATTAAATATTCGGTTGATTATAGGCTATAAAACATCACGTTACGATCAATCAGTCATGAACCGCAAGGGGCGTCGAGCTTCTTGGTATATGCTAAAATTGCTTTTTGAAGTCGCAGCTTCGCTCGCATTAAAGTAAATTTTGTCCTTCAATTAAGCAGACCCTGACTTTTTCTAAAGCGACTTTAAATAACTGGTCAAGTGCGAGTAGGACTCGCGCACCGAGGGTTCCGTACAAACTTATAGAAAGCTATATAAGACTAACCCATCTACGGCATTTGTGGTCTTCATCATCAGTTCCAACATAAGTTACTATCAAAAATACCGAAATCGGTATACGCTTGCCTATAATATTTGAGGAGTTTCCTCAATTTCTCCAGGATCCCATCATCTGATCCTGACCTGAAGACAATGGGACCACCTTGGAAGTATACCTTTTCAAACAAAAAAAAAATTTGAAAATCGGTACCCAAATGGCGGCGTAATCGGCGAACAAACATAAAAAAAAATTAAATACAAGGTCGAATTGAAAACACTCCTTTTTAGAAGTCGCTTAAATATAATCAAATATTATGTAAATATGGATCACGTTCCAAAAACTATTTTGAAACTACTTAGGAGCACTTTAATTTAAAACACGATCATGGATGCAATCCATGGAAACACAAAATTTTATTTTAAGTACTAATACACCTTATACTTTCTCATCGCCATCTCTTGACAATTTCAATGAACTAACTTGTTGACATTAACAACATAATTATATTATATTTTATTCTCGTTTTATTTTTATTTATATTCTACTACACTCCACTACCCCTGCACTACGTTCGTAAAATATTTAGATTTACATTATCAATCAAAATATCGAAATATATATTAGTGTTGCCAAGACGAAAATAATTAGTCCTTAATTCGAACAAAACTAATTGTTTATTTATAAATAACTAATTATATTACTAATAACCAGAAGACTTATATGTGTAGATAAATAAGTAAATTAAATAACTCGATCTGTTTGAATTTAATTTTAAAATTTTCGTACTAAGTCTACTACTAAGTCTCTTAGTCGTACTAAGTTCATACGAGTACTTAAATCGCGTGAAGCTCTTATATTAAATGTTAATTACGTAATGACGTTATAAATCGACGATAAAACTTTTAAATAAAAAGTTTATTTTATAATTTTTAGCGCGTTTAAATAATAATAAAAATAAAATTTTTTATTAATCGAGCAGAATTATATCACAGTTAATGTCATAATGTAATAGATGGCATTAGCTGTACGCTGCATCGCGCTATCATTTTGTTAGCTGCGATATATAGATTGCATTGCGTTGTTTATAAAGGTTTGCTGCTTTTTAATGTTTTCGTATTGATACAAATTTCTTCTCAGTGTTTGTAAAATTGTTTTTTTGACCATGGTCAACTTCTATGTTAATTTGTTACAAGTACATATAATTTTAATTCTAAGATTAATATATTTTCCGCTTGATCAATTTACAACTTGATACATTTACGCGTTCGTGAGAAAAAGGTTGAAAGACAGACGTACAGACTGACAGACACACGAACAGAAATTTACAGTTTTCGGATTTTTTCCTTTATGTATACTAAAGGACCTTGCTCCTGGCCAAATTTCATAATGCTTGGTCAATGGGAAGTACCCTATAGGTTTTGATTCCCTTGCGAAAACGTTAAAAACGCTATCATCCTTAAAATATGTCATATAAATGACCGTATCTTTTGATTGCGTTAACTTAGAAGTTTGATTTTTTCACAGCTCTTAGTAATTACAACTCTGAGTACTTGATGTTGATAAAAATTTGTTACCTTCACGCGTTTCTGAGAAAAAGGTTGAAAGACAAACTTACAAACAGACAAACATACATACAAAAATTTACAGTTTTCAGATTTTTTCCTTTATTTGTACCACAAGATCTTACTTCTTGCCAAATTTCATCGTGCTAGGTCAATGGGAAGTACCCTATAGGTTTTGATTCCCTTGCGAAAACGCTAAAATGGTCAAAATATACGACATATTTTCCATTATCTTTTGATTGCGTTGACTTAGAACTTTAGTATTTTCACGGCCGCATGTCATCGTAGACTTGAGTATATGATATTAATTTCAACATGATACGTCTATGCATTTCTGAGAAAAAAGGGTTGACATCCCGACAGACAGACAGACAGACAGACAGACAGACAGACAGACAGACAGACAGACAGACGGACAACAAAGTGATCCTATAAGGGTTCCGTTTTTCCTTTTAAGGTACGGAACCCTAAAAAGGACGTTCTCGATATGTTATTTGATTACACGAAAACAGCTTGACTGATTTGGTTAAATATTTATATTATAAGGGGTAGACTCTCACATTGATCCAATTTTCATCAAAATCGGTTAATTAGTATAGTTTTCAAATTAATATATATGACATTTTTGAGTCGGTTACCCCCTTTACCACGGTGTTACCCTTTTTAACAAAAAAAAAATATAATTGTCCTGTATTTAATCAGTATAATTTATTTTATTATACAATACTATTTACATTTACTAATAAAAGTAGTTTAATTTTACATAATACTACACTGTTTTTACTATCGTAATTCTCGTGATATTTAAATTTCGTAACGCGTTCTTTTTAAATTAAATTAAATTTTAAAATATTTGTATTAACGTCATGACATTGAGTAGTTCTCCTTGTGCGTTTTCGGTGATTTTTTTTACGTCGTTTAATTAAGTTGTAGTAAATTAAAAATGTTTTAAACTGCACATTCAGAGCTTATCAGTGGACGGAAATGAGATAAGGCTGTTGTTTTAAAACTCGACGGACAAGTTTATTCGCTTATTGCAATTACGTATAATCTTTAATTACTTTTGTATCTATGAAATTTATTAGGTGCCTAAACGTTTCAAGTGAACCAGCCAAGGTGAAATACATATTTCTGCGTTGTTATCGCTTAGGTAAATTAAAACTATTTTTTTTTTCAATTTTAGAAGTGTAAATGTTTAGTCTTTGGATTAATTATTTGATTTTCGTTTAGGGATTTCCAGGGTTCCAACGGGTCCTTCTGCTGTCCGTCCATACGTCTATCGGCGGGCTGAAAAGTTGAAATTTTCACAAATAATGTTTTTCTATTGCCGCTATAACAACAATTAATAAAAACCCACGTTGTTTTTACAAAAGTATTTAAAACGTATGTGATATTACATATTGTTGTTAATGGTTGGAGATTAGCAAAAGTGTGTCAACCCACAAAAAATCAAATTTGAAGGTTTTTATGTATTCTAATAATGCGTCACGTATTTAATATTATTCAAACAATATTCATTATCATAACTAAATAAGTATCGAAAAAAGTACCTTAATCTAATATTGTATGTTCCATGTCTTGCTATAAACAATTATCTCAAATATTTAAAAAACTTATTAGTAGATAAAACTTTTATTATACCAGTGATTTTAATTCATTATCATCTACCTAGCATTTTTCCCGTTACACCAGGGTCTGCTTTCTATTCTAGTCCAGATATTGACGAGTTACTGATTTTTACACAGAGCGACTGCCATCTGACCTCCGCAACCCCTGACGGCAAGCCAGTAACCATTTAGACTAGAATAATTTCCCTACTAGGAGTAACGATCATTATCAGGTGATTGTGATAACAACCTGGACCGACAGCTTTACGTGCTCTCCGAGGCACGGTGGGGAGACCCACAAGGACAAACACCCAGACCTAGGAACAAATATTTATTCAACTATAAATATCTGCCCCGAGCAGGGATCGAACCCGCAACCGTCGGCGTTAGAGGTGCATTCAGCACCACTACACCAGGGCGGTCGTCAGATTTTAATTCATTATACCTTTTATAAAAATATAAAAGAAAAGATGGACATATACTTCTTCAAACAATGTTTGAAGAATAGGTTTGACATCTTTAGACGCCATTTTCTCAAAGTGAAGTCCGGGTGACTTAAAATAGTATTGCTTATCAGCGTCCATATGTAATCAATAAAAAACACACAGTTATATCCTGTATACGGAACGATAATTTTATGACCTTTATGAGCGAGACCGACTCGCACTTGACCGATTTTATTTTACATATGAAATAATTTTTTAATAATAATATGCCTCTAAGTACTAAAGGTAATTACGAATAATTTTTCCTTTCTAGAGTTTACAACCGTAACTCAAATCCTTACTCGATTTATTTTTTCTTATTATCTAACCATATATGTTATTTAATTAAACAATATCTAAAAAACCGGATAATGACGCGGAAGACCCGTATGGAAGCTTTTCCTGTCATTCGGATCAGGGCCGTGTCTTAGAACATATAATTCTTATTTTCTACGGTATAATGTATAATTTAGAATGTATATTCTTTAGGTAAGGAAACACCTTGTATGACGTCACAGCCTGATATACGCAAGGACAGACCAAATGTAGATGATGAAGATTGTTTCAATACTATTAAGGCGTTTAATTAGAATGAGTATTTTAATGTCTCTTTAGTTAATAAGAGAAATGTCTTCTTGTTATGTTGGTTGAATAGCTCGGGCTAATTAGGTGTTTATCCTACAATATATTATGTAGTTAGTAGTATCTTAATAGTGTGTAAAGGGTGAGCCAGTGTAATTAATACTTTGTAGTTACCAAGACACTCTAAAATGATTAGCTTCCAAAGAGGTTCAATAAGAGGTCAATAAACTCGAACTTAATTTAAGGTAATTTCGTCATTTTATTGAAGAAAGTAACCTCAACTCTGAGAGCAGAAATTAGTATTTTTATATGGATACTGATAAGCAATAATGTGTCAATCCACAAAAAGTCGAATTCGGAGATGTTGATCTATTCTGATAGTACATCATGTCTTTAACATTCAAATATTTTTCAAGACACCTAAACTGAATAAGTAAAAGTTTCTTAATTGAATTTAAAAAATATTTCGCAGTATGCAATAAATATTATATTATTTTATTTGAAAAACTTATAATTAAATAAAACGTTTTACTATAAAATCTGTTTTTAATTCATTAAACATTTTATCAAAACAAAAAAGAGATGATATATACGTATTCAAACTAATTTGTTAAGAATAAATTTAATATTTATACGCCATTTTGTAAAATGACGTCTGTGTGGCTTGGTAGTATTGGTTAGCAGCGCCCATACGTACTATTGAAGTATAGCTACTTAAAACAAGATTTCAAAAAATCACTACCTGTTTAGCATTGACGTCTTCAAAGTGTGGTTTCCTTCCTCCTTTGTTTCCCCTTTCCGTTTCCTGTTGACCTCTTGTCGGACAGACGGACGGAGCAATGGCTGGTAATACTTGTACTTAGTAATTCTTTGAGTATGATTAATTCTTGTAATTAAAAAGATATTATTATGAATTAATTTATTGAGTGTACCTAAGTGTTAATGTATAAAATCAATGACTTTTTATGTAATACTAATATTATAAAGAAGTACAATTTGTTTGTATGGAGGGGATAAACTTATAAAAAATTATGTTTCTTATACAGGTAATACTAAATTTTATAACCCACTTAAATGAGTGTGATATATTCTGTGGTTCTTTAGCCTCATTTAAAAAACAAATTCTTACATTGTAAATATTTAGCTAAGTAGTTTTTTCTCTCTAATTTCATTATAGCAGTTGTATTATTATTTTTAGTTATATATGTTTATATAAATGTCTAGTTTCGCGTTAGTTATTTAAAATTTTGATTGTACACCACATGATACTTATATATATACATACGCATGCCGTGTTCATATCCAGAAGGTTTCAATCTATGTCCATGTTTATATTTTATTTTAATGATTGTAACCAGTTTTATGAACCAATAAAAAAAAAGATCTTTACCTATTAGATATCTTCTAGTTTAAAATAATAAGCTCAATGTATATTTCAAAATCAAAATCAAAAAATACTTTATTCAAGTAGGCTCTCACGAGCACTTTTGAATCGTCAATACATGAAAAAACAAAAAAAAATTACATCAAATAATGAAGCTACCACCGGTTCGGAACGTAGATTCTACCGAGAAGAACCGGCAAGAAACTCGATAGTTACTCTTTTAAAATATTGTCAATACATCACAACACAGTTTATGATTACAAATTGATTATTTATCCTGTACGAATTCAGCATATACTAAGCCCACGCATCTTTATCGTCAACGTAATCTTGTTTAGATGACGTTATATATAATATGTCTCGTCTTATTGAAATAAGATTTCAAATTTGTTTATTAAAGTATATTTAAAGAAAATATTTTTACATTTGTACAAACAAAGGCCAATACGTTTTACTAATTAACTACGTAAAACAACAAAAATATATGAAAATGTCAAAATAATTAAACCATAAATTTGAATTATAATAATCGTAAGTAAGTTTTTGTGACCGCGCGTTCGTTTTATGGGAATATTTTGACAAAACAGTCTTATGTATGTCACAGTCAAAACTTTTAACCGGTCAATGGTACTTTTAACTGACAAATTTTGGACAAAAGTACTTTCGACCGATGACTTTCGCCAAAAATACTTTTAATATTTTAGTATCCGCCTACACGAAGTGAATCGTAGTGGATTAAATTACAAAACCTTCTCCTTCATAGGAGAGGAGACCTTTGCCCAGCTGTGCGACGTTTACAGCCTGTTACTTTACTTTACTTTACTTTTAGTATAAATAACGAATATAAAGCCAACAAACCTAAAAATAGGTTAGATAAATTTGCTTTAACATAATTATCGACGACAAATCACATGATTTAGCAACAGAACTTTTGATAGCTGGGTTTCGCTAAGTACTTTTAAATATAAATAACGAATATGAAAGGCATAAACCGGCAAATAAATTATGTAAGTTATGTTGTTTAAATATTAATCTATACTAATATTATAAAGCTGAAGAGTTTGTCTAATTTTTTTTTTTTTGTGTTAGATACTTTATTTATTGTGGAAGGCTATAGGCTATGTGTCATCACGCTCATAGGAGCGAAGCATTAACCATAAACGCGAGTGAAACCACAAGGCTACTGTCGAATATGATAGGCAAATTAAGACGCATTACTTTTGCCTGCTATTGGAAATGGAAAGCCTGTCAACAAAAATACCTTCTAATCGACTTCCAAAAAATTCGTCGGGTACTTTTTTATGTATGTTCACCAATTACTCGAAACAAGCTTGATTGATTTGGATAATTCCTTTCTTGTTTGAAAGGGTATACTTCCAGAATGGTCCCATAGATTTTTAATCAAAATCGATTTAATAGTTTAGTTTAAAAATTAAAACAACTGGAATAATTACGGATTTTGCTTTTGAAATCGGTTTCCCTTTTTTAAAAGTCCTGTGACTAATTATCCCGGTCAAAAGTACTATTGACTCATTAAGAGTATAAACTGTAACATATACACTTAAATCGTTTTTAACGCTGCGGTCATTCCTACGGAACCGCCACGTGGGAAATGACACCAAAACAATACAGCGATGTATTGTTAGATAAGGTCGTCCGTTCTACTCGTATGTTATTGATATTTCCTCTGGTACACGCTAACTAGCTGTCTGTAATAATAATTTTAATATCCATGATAAGATATAAATGACTCTTTATACAGTTTTCTCGCTGTCTATAATAAAATATAGCGAATTTGGAATGTCCTAAGTAAACGCCGGAACTGCTAAGCTATTTAAAAAAATATGGTACCATTTAGTGCCTTTCTAGACTTTGGCTATATTTTTATACGGTTTTAAAAAACAATATCTAAATTAACGTGCACGAAGCCAAGAGCAAAAGACAATAATATTATAACTAATATATAAAGTTGAACTGTTTGTTGGTCTAAGCGAAAAAACCTAGCAAGTAAATTTAAAAAATGAATCAGCAGTCTCATTTGAAGAATACTTTTAGCAATAGATACCCCGCCTTATGAATGAGATCAAATCCTACGTAAGCCGCTTTAACCACAGACGCTGATTCAATGCATGTCCCATGAAGAACAGGTAATCTATATAATTAACGTTATGGACACCAAAACGGCTAGAGCTATTATGAAAGTTTTAATTAATCTTCAGCCCAGTTAGTGATGCTATGAAGATTGGGAGCGATCAACATCTCTTTGAAATTATAAAACAATTGTTAAAATAAACACTCACTTGTATAACCTTTAAACGCTTATTATAAAACGTGTTAAAAAGAGTAGATTATATGACATGGTACTAAAATAGACCCTATAATTAAATACCTTGATAAATATATTTCATGTCTGTATTCTGTCCTGTCGAGTTTTTGTGGGAGCTGTCAAGTCGAACATTTGATTTATTTGACACCTACCAACAAGGAAGATAAGGCTGTAAGAAACTAATAATTATAAGCTGTGTCTTGACATTGGCTAATTTAATTCAGGATCCGACTGTGAAAAATTTGCGAAACAATTTCGTTGAAAATATTTATATTATGACCGAATGTTTTCATAGAAAAACATAATCGATTCAAACGTTTGTATTTGTGGTTCTTCTGGTGCTGCAATTTTTTATTTTTATAAAAAATATATATCACGGTTCCTTCAATTGCCAGCTATGTAATATGCAGTCCATGGAAGTCTCGTTTCTCAGCTGGTTTCCATCGAATCTGGATTTATATGGAATATGAGACCATTCGAAAGCCATAACTTGTCAATAAAAGGATCATTAAAATGTGTTCACAGTCCATAAAAATAACGCGTAATACACACAAAAAATACATCGAACCGAGAACCGCCCGAGCAAATTTTCCCAGTCAGTCGAAACTTTCAACAAATCAGGTTACCGTACCGGCCGTCCTACACGAAGTAAAACTTTTAATTGCCACAATTATGTAAGGAAATTTATAGTTGATGTTACAAACGCCATTGTCTCCCCTTCCCACGGTTTGGGACACGTATCTCGACTAACTTTATCTAGATTCTGGCCGGGCTTCGACCTTCGCTGGTGACCTTTTGTTTTTGTTCATTCATATTCGGCTTCCGAGTGACAGGTGTTGATACTTCCGTATTCATATGTTTGAAAAGTATTAACTATACAACGCGATGATTGATTTCTATTTAATGTGTTGAATTAATTTTATAAACGAGATAATTAAGTACTTCTTCTTATGATCTAATTACCAATTTTTCCTTGTAAGTGTATGGGTCTTATTCTAAGGCAATAATTATATTTTATTTATATAATATTAAAATTTTTATTTTATTTACTGCACAAAGAGCGACCAAATTTTAAAATACTGTAGGCATTTTAACCAATTTTAATGTTGGATAAATCTTCAGTCAGAGTTCGTGACCCAATAAAAATGAAAGATAACAAAAATTTGGATAATAAAAGTATGAATTCGAGTCTGATTGTCATCGATGAGTGATATTCCAAGAAAACACGTCACGAGACAAAGTATTCTCACCTCTAATCTTCCAGCGCCTTCCACAATAAGCGACTGTATTTACAGAACATTGTCAACCGAGATGTCTACGCGATACACCGACTATTGTCGATCCACTCCGGGCGTTATCGCGTCTGACCTAATCGGATCTAACAACTTAGCCAACGTCGCCTCACCATAACCTACGCGACTTTCAACCATACGACTTTATCCTATGGCTCACATGGATGTCTCTCGAGATGTGCGTCTGTGACAGAAGGATTTGTCTGAAGCGTTTAGAAATAAACCAGATGTTGATTGTGTTATGTAAGTTGATGGTTTAAAATTTGTGATGTCATCTCGATTGTATCAGAACTATTTGTGACAATAATTTGAATTCGATATTTCTAAATGTTGTTATTATAAGCGGCCTTGATACGGTTGTTGTGTCCGGCTGCCTATGATAGGAGGTTGCTTAAAACTTGAGTAACGTGCAAAATTTTCCAAGACGACATCTCCGTTAACCTTGATATTGTTTTGACATTTTTAACGTTCACTGTGTTTATCACCAAGTTTTGTCAAAGGATAATTTGGTTGAATTTATTTGAATTTATCTCGAATAGAATTAATGCGTGCATAAACTCCCAACCCAAAAAAAAAGAGTGCTTCAGTCTGTTGCATAGTAGCTCCCTAATGAATGAACCAATTTTGATGCAGTTTTTTGTTTGAAACATGTAATCCAGATGGTTCCTAGCTATAACTTATGAAGATCTGATCAAAGGTTTTAACGTTATCAGCTATTTACCAGTTGTTGAAAGTATCTGAGCACTTTGTACTGGTCCAATCGACTAAAAATTTACTATACTGTGAATGTTATCAGAATAAGATAGTTACATAACTTCGACTTGATGCTGTAGCATTTTTTGGAATTGGCAGGGTACACTACTCCTTACCAATTTACAGAAGAAGTATCGTGTCGGGACTCGTTAAAATGGTATCGATGAATAGATAGTCGGAGTTATAATAAATTTTTAATTTTATATATATCCTATTTAAGTTAACTGTAACTACTAAACTAACGGCTGATAAAATTTTGCTACTATGTGGGAGTTTTGAATGTTAAAATCTTATGACAAAATCTGAGGATAACATTTCCTGTTTAAATAAAAAGTCAGTATGATTTAAAAGATATTAAGTTCGTTTTATCACTAAGTCGATCAAGTTCGGTACCAGATCCGTATCGTATCAAAGTGTATAAACAAAGTGAACAAACAGGCGTGCACGAGGTCGGGACACGTCCGTGTGCTGACATGTAAACCCAACTCCGTACATAGGGAGCGTATGTAAAAAATTCGAAGTTAATTCATTGGAATCGAATAGTGTTATTTGTATATAAATTCATCTCGTGTTCATACCGTCGTGTACCCAGATGTAGCGGGAGGAATATTGAAATATGACTCAAATTGGATTAAGATCTAATCCTAATCTTAAAAGAAGCGGAGACCTTTGTCCAGTAGTGGGACACTTATGTTATTTTACTTTTTTTTATGAATCAAAAGCTCGGTGCAAGGGTACTTCTCTTTAATAGAAGATGAAGTGTTTCCCCAGCAGTACTGTTATTGTACTGTAGCCAAATAGTTTTGTACGTACAATTATGACATTCGGTTAATTTGATAGTGATATCCCAGCTAGTACCAGGCCACCAAAGTCTTCTATATCCAGAGGTACTTGCTGTCTGTGTGTGGTATCGTATGTAAAATTGTGCACCATGGAAACACAACATATTACATCACTCAAGTGTCAAGAAAACAGTTGCTTTTCTACCAAGCGTTTTACCTCTAACAAATAAAAAACAATACGCAGATACAAAGCAAATTATAGCAATTATCTTTAAATAGATTAAGATAAATGTCGGACTCATTCAACGCATAGTTTTATAAAGAATTCCGTCAAAACGTTTCACATAACACCATGTATACCATCATATGAGTCAAAGTAAAAAACACCAGGATAATATCGTCACCGGCTTTGTGCATCACGTACATGCATACTTCCTTTTGTCGCGCGCTCCAAGGGAACTTTTTTAATCTACCCTTATGATGCTGTTATTGGACATGTCGGGAGAAGCCTTGTACTATTATTTTTCGTTTCACGCTTTACTTTTGTTCTTTGTTTGAATTTTTGATTCTGCTGTTTCTTTAAAGTCAATTACTTTTTTTATTTGTATTTGTTCGAGAGTACAAAACTCTTTCGTGTTTAATTTAATTTGTATCTTGGTTATTAATTTAAAACTCTTTTTGTGGAAATCAGATACTATTATTATTATTTTTTTAATTACGTATATTAAACCACTATTGATTTCATTTTTACGATTAGATTAATTAGTTAATTTATTTGTTAGATACTTTTTTTAAATAGGTAATTGCTTCATCTATATAAACATTAGTATAAACATTACACTAACTATTGAACTATGAGAAATTTATAGAATGTCAGTATCATACCATAATTTTATTAAAATATTATATAATTTTTAATTAAATCACTTTAAAATGTTTCTATAAATGGACACGTAACAAAATATAAACACCGTTTTAATACAGGCAATCAACAAAACAATAAAACATCAAATTGTAATTTCCTCGATAGCTATAAGGAAGAAACCAAAAAAAAACAAAGGTCGTAAAAACTATAGTTGTGCCGTGATTTGAATCGCGATGCACATCACATTTTTTTTCAATAAACATCGTCCGTGTGCGTGTATATTGGTATGTTTGTATCTGTGTGCATTCCCACTCTCCATTCATTCCTCAGTCTATTCTGTGGGGTTTTAATTAAACATTAACCCTTTAAAGGAGATCGAATTGTATTTCATTCATTCACGAGATTGAATAAATGGGATAGATAAAAAATCTGTCACACGTGCTTTTAAATAGCTAGTAATCTGATATTGTTATGAATTGGCTACCAAATAGATTTAAATTCTTCATAATAAACTGTATAAGTACCTGAAGGTAACTTTTGTTAAACAAATTCCATGATTTAGATTAAGTTCGTTATTTTAATACCTAATACTTAAATTTTCCTTTGTTATTTGCGCATAATCTGAAGGAAGAGGAACAGACAGCTATTTGCCGGTAAGTCATCTACCCAAGGTTTTTGATAAAGTCCGTATTCCTTGTGCCTCTTATCATACTGACACACTCATCAACACTACATTACAGCCATACAAAACATCGTTGTTACTCGTGGATTGAGAATCAAAAATTTGGATAATATTTGGTATTGGCTTTTAACATGGGCTAATAAGGGGGGTGGATTAAGGGAGTGTCACCCCCCCCCCCCACCCTCCTCTTAGTATACGACCTACTTATACTTAGTGGATTGGACGAATAGCTTTTAGAATCATACTATCTTACTGCCTGGTGTCCGGATAAAAACTAGTTAATATTTGTATATTTTGGACTTACAAAACCCCTTGGACCCTTTCCTTGGACAGACCCATCCCATGTCAAACTTTTACACAACTTACCAACTTCTATGTCCATTTCATTAATGTACAAAGTTGTCCTTCTAATTCTTAATTGATCAAATCATTTAAATATACTGAGTCTAACTTAATAATTACCAACATTAAAAACTAAAAGTGAAGTTAGATATTAAAACGACAAATCATTAAACATTTATAGATGTAATCGATCGCTCATTGATAATAATAGCAATTAATTGTATTCACCGTGCGAGTTGCAAGTATTTACATTTTAAATGCGTATGAACCATTGCATTAATTAGCATCAACACTCGGACGGACTCACCAACGACTTGCCTACTTAGCCTATCATATATAATACGCAAAAAATATTCGCTGATAAGCTAATTGCGAACAGCAAATCTCAACAAACAAATGGAGATAGAATCGTCTGCTTCACACCCGTTTAAAGACATTTATGTTATGCGATACGATATGGTAGATATTAGACCAAAAAGTTTTTAACTAACTTTTGTTTATATTATAATATGTAATGTATGTAATTAATATTTATTCATGTCAAAAGTAAATTAAGTGAATAGATATAAAATAACCAATATCGGCTCCGTTATTTAAATTCACGTACGTGTTAAAGTTTTGCTACTTTACATCAAATTGTTTTATATTAAGTTTATCGATTCAATGACAAAAAATAAGCTAGTGTCTCGATACATTATATAAAAAATACCGTCATTCGAAATAATCGATTTTTTTATAATACATACCTATAACTTTGCAGCTACAATAAAAGTATATCATCTTCGAATTCACTTTATGTACTCGATTTGTTCGTAATAGCATGACATCGTGTCGTGAAATGTAAATAGCGGCTAGCGCTAACGAGCGATATCAGCGATCTATTCAAATCGTTCGTATAAATATTAATATCGAGCATTGAGCTGCATTACGTATTCACGAATTTGTTTAATCGAAACACTCGATTGTTGTCTTGTTTTTATTGTGCTGTGCGATTTGCCTCGGGTCATGTGAATTGTCTTGCACAGGGTGTTTAAAATGCGTCGTTCCAAATTCGAAAACTCGGCCGTGTGGATCAATGTAACGGTATACGTCAATGATTTCATTGTCAATGTGTGAGAGAAGGATTTTGGAGTTGTT
This sequence comes from Hypolimnas misippus, assembly GCA_037950945.1. NCBI lineage: Eukaryota > Metazoa > Arthropoda > Insecta > Lepidoptera > Nymphalidae > Hypolimnas > Hypolimnas misippus. Next base: position 475,952 of record JBBEEQ010000012.1, read on the forward strand.
ACTTTTTTTTTATTTTATCTGGTGAAGGAAATATCGTCACCGAAGGTGCTAATTGCGTAACGCGATTTCAATAGGTGGCAAGGCATTGTTCTACAATATCCCAGATAGCAGCGTGACGTAAGGCGCGCGGGACGTGCGTGGGCGCGCCCAGCACTGCCTCGCTCACCTTGAACGTTTTATTTAGCGCTCCAATCGAACGATCGATGTAAAAACTGATATTTACTAGCATTTCTTGAACTACGGAATAACAGAATTTTATTCAAATACTTTTTCGATTTCGGAACGATACCATTATCATAACACGAAAACGGAGCACCGATATGGCACCTCAGCGCGCAACAAATGGAGCAGCCTGTATTACTACGCCTTACGAGTATTTGTTTTAGTAATGAACATTCCGAGTTTTAAATAATAAAATTTATTCATAAGCCGGCACTTACCATATTTGAGTGTGCGAGCGGCCGTCCATATGTATGAGCGGTTAAGATATTCTTATTTATGGGTCTATGTCAAGGTCGCTCGCGGCGGCTAAGTGAGGTATCATCATTTTGCATAATATCAAATTATTTATTCGCTCCGCGCTAAAACTGTCTGGTGTGTTCAATTTGTAATTCAAATAAATTCTTAGCATTATTCTCGCGCCGTCATAATTGTAACGTGTGAGATTTTTTACCGATTTGAATAGCGCCGGGGGCGGCGCGGGGCGCGGGGCGCGCGGCCAGCATGGCCGCCACGCGCCGAGCCTCATTACTCATTACTAGACAACTTCCGAAAACGATTGCATCTCGAGCGGCTTCCACGCGTTCGTACACGTTTTACATATTACACTGACGTCGTTTATTAATTGTAATGCTCGAAAATGCAAAATAAAGAAATAATTAAGTTAATCATATGATTTAATTAGTTTCTTCTATTGTTTCGCGAACACACTTAATTATGTCGTAATTTAGAACCAGTTTTTGAGGTATAACAAACACCGTGAAAAGGTATCCTGTGCAAAAACAAAATATACAAACTTGTTTAAGACAGACGTAAAAAAACTACAATATAAAGATCATCAATCCTGATATCTAACTAGGTAGTTTACGTAAAAGCAAGTTAGTTTTATTAACAATTTAATAGATAAAATGTGACCAGAACTGGGTTAGCAAATATGACTATGTAACAATTGACTAACTAAATAGCTTAATTCTTTATTAAAATAAGTAACTTTCTTAACAAAACTGACTTATTCAGCTTCTATATACTATACAATAAATCACCCGATTATGGAGAATTAAACCCTCAGACCAATATTTCATAAAATTACAATTTTTATCACAAACTTCTATAAACATATATAGAGCGTTTGTTATCTCTTTAAAAAAATACTATAAAATAAAAACCAACAAAATGACGCTACCATTTACAGTAATCGATTAAACTTACATCTATAACATAACGTTGCTAATTCGCTCGTTTAAGAACCGTTCGTCGATACTATCGCCATCGATTAAATGTTAGACATGCGTTAAAAAATATTTTCCTTAACCAGTTAATACCGCAATATCACGTAAACGTTGCTATGTTTTGTTATCAAAGGGCAATAATGGTATATTTTACAGAACTACTGACATATCGTGTGAAGCTAAAAGGTCAGGCGAAATCATTGGTGCGTGGTTCCTTGACAATTAAAGATAGGAGTAAAAACGCTGCGTGCCTCGGCTGACTCGCATGTGGCGATGCGATCCGTGACCTCTGGCTCTCCCTCTGCTAATACTCGTTTGATTTTAATAAGATTTTGTAAATGTTTTTATGTGTTTTGTGGTAAATAAAAGCACGCTTAATATATGACGCTCAGGATTTAGGAGACTTTTTTTTGTAATATATAATTTTATTGCAATGAAAAGAAAAAATATCATTTTATTTGGAAAGTAATTAGGAGCCCCTAGTTACATTACGCGCTATGTACATTACAGCGAACATTACCGGTGAATTCTGTTAGGGAACACCTTACATATTTATAGAAATGATATTATAAATAATGGTGTAGTAGTACTATTTGACGTAAAAACATGTATCCATTTCTGTTGTTCTTAAGAAACTCTTGCATATCACAAGGTGGTTGCTAGGAAACGTCGTCCAAAGTGGTAATGAGCTTACAGCACATGAGTATAAATGGACGCTGATAAGCAATACTGTGTTAAGCCACACTAATTTCGTTTTGAGAAAATGGCGTCTAAAGATGTCAATCCTATTCTTAATAAGTTTGTTTGAATAAGTATTTTCCTTTTTTGATAAAGAGTATAATTAGTTAAAAGCAGGCTGATATGTGTAATATAATATCTAATGAAAAGTTTTTTGAATATATGAGATTAGTGTATAACTTACAAAATATGGAACAACCTTGAAATTCGAAACAATTATGATACTTTTTTCCGTACTTATTTAGTTTATATGACTTTATTTTTATTGAATAATGTTAAATAGGTGACGCAGTATCAAATTACATCAAAATCTCCGAATTTTACTTTTTGTGGGTTGACATATTATTGCTTATCAGCATCTAAATATTAATATATTATCATTGATATCTGTATAATAGGTACAAATTACAGTAAAAAGTTAAATGCTGTAATGTCTACGACCACACGATGATTAGAAATAAAAAGTAAAAGAAATTGTGTCAAACTGTAAATTGCAACAAAATCTTTAATAGTTCCTTGTGATATTTAACGTTATAACAATCATTTTTTTAAATGAATATATGCTAATAACTGTTCCGTATAGCTATAAAACTTTCACGTGTAGTAGTTTTATATCGATGAGATTGTTAAATTTTAGTCATCTTGGCTATTTCTTTCGATTAGATAAAAAAACATTAAAAAAAAATTCCATTTAATTTCTCTTAATCTAATTAGAAGTGCATGCCTTTTTGCTGTTTGAATTTATTTAAAAACAAGTTTTAATGCAATTACCGACTATCAAAATAAGATTAATTTGGTGATTTTATTTAACGTTAATTGACTTATCTTTTTTATTATTTCGTGTTAATCGGATTAAGTGCGATTAGTTGCATCAGGAATTTCACCTAGCTTAATTGGACGCTGATAAGCAATAATGTGTCAAGCCGTACGGAATTCTTAATAAATTTGTTTGAAGAAGTATATAATATCTTTTCTTGATATAAAGTAACTAGATTGATATAATTAAAAGTTTTATTTAATATATTTTTTTTAATATACGAGATTGTTGCTTATATTGAAAAATATGGAGCGCACATGAAATTCAAAATATTAAATTAAGAAACTATTTTCCGTACAAATTTAGTGTAGATAAATTGAAAATATTTTGTATAATTTTAAACACGTAATTATCAGAATACATCAATATCTCCAAATTTGACTTTTTCGGGTTGACACATTATTGCTTAACATATATAACACAAATTTCACCAAAAAGTGCAGGTTTCTGTCCTGGTTGGTCACATTTTGTTTTATATTTAACTGCTTTTAGTTTTAATTAACTCAAAATATAGGATATATTTTGTGTTAATTAAAAAATCTTTGTCTCACACGTGGTACCACAAATTGTTACTGCATATAGATCATATAGAGCTCTTTTTTTGTTTTAATAAATGTATCAAAAGTATTTCATTTAATCAAAAGAGTACAGATAACAATATAAAGTTGCACATTTATAAACGTATCTAAAACCATAATATCGTAAGAATATGTGTATTTTTTTCTAGTAACGTGTGTTTTTATCTGTGCGCGATGGAGGCAGCGAGGTTTATCGCGTATGTCCATAAAAATGGATTTTCATTGGCGTCCCGGCTCATGTAATTATGTCGCCCGCTCGCCCGCTCTTTCATAATGTCGACGTGTTTACTAAACTGCGACAGACGGACGTTTCGACGGCTTCGAATTTTATATATTAACTAACTTCTGCTTGCAGCTCGCATTAAAGTAAATTTTGTTTTGAAATAATACGGGTATGTACATAAATTATATTATATGTATGACCATCTAGAAGAATGTACCTTTGGATGGTAATTTTTAAAATAGTTTTAGTGGTTCCGGAGTTTACTATGCACGTATAAATTAGCCCTATTTCATTATTATTTTAGCATAGATCGATTTTTACAATAGAAAGTATTGTCTATTTGATAAAAGTACATATTTTCACATTTTTTTGGCAATAAACAATAAAAGACAAAGTTATAAAAAATACCTACAACTGTTTTGTAACTGGCAGCGTCTTTAATCATAAATTTCAAATAAAGATCCTTTATATAAATTCAATTTCTGCCCAGTTTCGTACGGTTATGGGTTTCGTATTATTGTAACTGATTTGAGTGTTAAAAAACCGTTTGAAAAACGCCCGTCACCCGCACCCACGGCAGATACCGTTGTGTCTAGTGCGTAGGGCCATCAGCTGCGATAGCCCGATATATTTATTGGCCCTCTATAAAACCACAGAGGTACATGAACATACAAATATATGATTCGAATGCATCTTATATAAAAATAGCTTATATCACGTTTCCATTCGATGATTTCGTAATCTCGTGAGAAGATTTTGTTTTAAACATTTTTTAGAGTTCCGTTGTCGAATAGTTAGAATATAAAAGTTATTATAAAAAATTAAATTAAAGAACACCATTTTGTACTTTCTCGTTTATTATGATGATCCTCGCGAGATGGACTGGTATTTTTGTTAGTATTCTCACTTCATTATTGACTTTGTTCTTATTTTGATTTTTAGAAAACTATAGGTATAACTAAGTAATTAAAAATTGTAATTAAAAAAAAATCTTGCCTCCCAAGGTAGTAGAAAAATATTATCAAAACTGTTTTTTTTTAAGTATATATTAATCTCTTTCGACTAATCTCTGTCTATGTAACGTACACGGCGCCCGAACGAAATAATCCACCTTATCTAACTTATTTCAACAACAGTTAAGTCTTAGAGAATTCTAAAGATAATTATAACGGAAATAAACACAAAGCCTAAGCGGTGAAGCGTTAAAACCATTCGCCATTAATCTCTGCTGTTTTAAATATTAGTAAACGCAATACGTCGCGTGCGCATATACCTAATAACTATCGGCTGGTGGAAAATCAGCGGATAGACGCAACGAAATCTGTAAACAAAGACATGGTACAAGTAACAAGCGTAAGCGGTTTTCTTAGATGCCTCTATTTCGATTTTACAGAAACTGGTTGTCGAAATTTGGCCATAATTAAATTAAACTATAAGTTTTATCATAAACAAAGGAATATATATTTGTGTGTGTATTAAATACATGGTAGTGTGTAATGTTTTTTACGCATAATCTATCTATACATATAAAATTACTTGACCTGACTGTTCATCAACGCAGAGCCTAAACCGCTTCTGTTACAAACTTGAAATTTGGCTTGGTGCCTTTTAGTGTAAGCATCCACTAAGAAAGGTTTATAATTTTTCGATTTTCCACCCCTAAGGTTAAAGGGGAGAAAAAGTTTTTGTATGAAAAACCTTATTCCGTGGTCATATTAGCTTAAAATTTAATACACGTACTTCTGGATAATAGTGATGAAATGTGAACCATAAAACGTACGAATAACATCCCCTATTGAACTGTAAGGGTGTGGTGCAGTTTGTATGGACAAAATTTATTATTTTGGCCGATTATCCTTAAACTTAGCATAAATATTCCTTATGGTAAATAAATAAATATCTATATCCTCGAATTCAAAAATCATCCCGTATATTTGTGCTAGGCGGTAGTAAAGTTTTAGACAGACAGGTTGGCGTAGTGGTCACTACAACTGACTGAAGCGCCAACAGTCGCGGGTTCGATCCCCGCTCATGGCAAACGTCTGTATTGGTCATACGGATGTTTGCCGTGGTCTGGGTGTTTGTGTTTGTATTGTATGTGTTTCCGGATCCCCGACACAGGATCATAAGATCCTAATGGGGGTCCGTTGAGTGTGATGCGATTATTATTATTATTATTAAAGTATAAGCGGGCAACGCCGCGAGGAACTGCTTTTTAAATAAATATTAACATTCTACACTCCTGCTCTGTATAAATTATAAATGTGCGAATTGTCATACTTCTCCGTCCGCGCAATTTTCATAGAAACAGGTACAACGTTTTTGCTTCAAGTATTAATATATAGATAAGAATCATTTATAGGATTTCATTCTTAAAAAAAAGCATAAGTAAAAATGGCCGCTGATAAGTTATACTATAGTAAGCCATGCGGACTTCATTTTGAGAAAATGGCAGGTAAAGATGTTAAACCTATTCTTAACACATTTGTTTGAAGTCGTATATATTCATCTTTTCTTTTCTATTCTGATAAAAGGTATAATGAATAAAAAGCAGATCGGTATAGTAAAATTATCTTGTAAAATATTGACCACAGTTTAATATTTGAAACATTAAATTAATAAAATTTATTCCGTACTTATTTAGTTTAGGTGTCTTGAAAAATATTTGAATAATGTAAAATATATGACGATCAGAATACATCGAAATCTTCGAATTCTACATTTCGTGGGTTGACACATTATTATTTAGCAGCTTCCAAATATGATAGCAACATCGCTCGTCGCTCGTGCCTCGTCCTGTATCTCCCTGCCGTGACGTCAACTATGTTTTTGTTCTAGCAATTACTGCTCGATCGATATTTATTAATAAATCTATAAAACCACTGCTAGGTAAACACATAGCTCGCTTATATTTCACACTTGGTAGGAAACTAAATGAACCCTGCACGAATTGATGAAGATAAAACCAAATTTATTGTTAATTGTTTTATTTAATTAGCTCGGCATAAACAGCGATTTTTATACACAATTATATTTTTAATTGGGCATTGTAGGCCGAATCCAACTATAGGAAATCTCGGCCGATTTTGATAAAAAAACAAATCAGCATTATTTTGAGATCAAAACTTCATTGTGTATATAAAAAAAGACATCATTCAGGGCAAATGAGTTAAATAAGCGCATCACACATTAGGATATCATGACCCTGTGTCGGGGATCCGGAAACACATAACACAAACAAAAACACCCAGACCACGACAAACATCCGTACAGCCAAAATAATCGTTTGTTGTGAGCGGGGATCGAACCCGCGTCGTCGCGAATCGTCAAAACCGAATGTAAGGTGATCATCGCCGTCCATGTACATTTGCAGCACCAGAGGAGCCACACTCTTAGCGCTGTTAACTTGAAAAGGCATAGGGTATGAGAGTTGAAAATAGAGAAATAATTGGAAGAGGTATACGTGAATAGAGTGCACAAATTTTAGAAACGGTCACAGGTTAAAATCCTGGCGAACATCTGAGTTTTTGATGTAGGTATGTGTTTTTGTTTTGAGTGGCAATGGAAAACATCGTGATGATACCGGCGTGTGGGGTAATCGAGTTGTACATTTCATTTTGTTTCGTGTTTCTTTTTTCGTAAAAATAGTAGGTGTTCGTCCAATTGTAGGACATATGCAGACTCTTACTACTGTAAAATTTATATTTATGTCTATACTAAAATTATTAATCTAAAAAGTTTGTTTGTTTATTTGAACTTGCTAATCTCAGGAACTACTGGTTCGAATTATTTTTGTGTTAGATAGTTTATTTATTGAGAAAGGCTATAGGCTATATTATGTAGTAGTCCGCAAGGGACATCTAGTTAATTATAAAACTTCCAAGTATAATTCTTGCCCAATACATATTTCTATTATCAGTATATAGTATTCTATTGTCAGTTGAGATCGACGTGTTCTAACCACTAGACCATCTCGGCTCTCATATGTATAGAGTAATCAATATTAAACTAAATGAAAAATGAATTATACACTTACATTTAATGACTAATATGACAGTAAACAGTTCGATAACAAATTGGAATCTATACCAAGTAAGCTATAATGAAATACATTTCATTTTGCAAAGCAATTCTCTTGCATGTTCTAGATAATAAGAAATGATGTTTCTTTTTTCATTTCTCAAGAAATAGTTTCAACAAAGTGGATTGTAGGAAATTATGAAATTTCTACCAATCCAAGGGTAATACAACAATTTTTCCCAGTTTCCCAGAGCGCTCGCGAGCGGCCGGCCGGAACGCGCAAAAACCAGCAGCACGGTCAAATGAAGATATGTTATTACGCGGTAATTTTTTTACCTCTCTATCACCGTTTTTTACTACCATATAAGGCTGGCGGCGAGCCAACGTCCGTTTACGTTGGCTGGACTTCAAAATAATAACGTGAACTCCGAGAACACGTAGACGTCGGAGGTATTTTCTATGGTTATCTTATTAATTTAATTTAACGTTCTGACTATTACTTTATAGCCTATTAAAGTACTATAAATACATTATATTAAGCGTTTCAGGTTGACAATTATCATTTCTACTCCGCTGCTGTGAGTAACGTGCTATTTTTTAGCCTTCTTAAGGTCAATTGTTTCTTCTACAAGAAAGATAGAGCCATCATTACATGAGATGCATATATATAAATCTTATTCTTAGAAAGGATAAAGTTATAACGCCGAAGTTTCGACTCCGCAAAGTCAATGTTACCTTCTTGGGGCAAGGTATTCGTTTTTATAATAAAATTCCGCAAAAAGTGTTACAGTTTACGAAAAATAAATTTAAAGTACATATTAAAAAATCCTTAGTAGCTAAAGCATATTATTCTGTTCAAGATTATATAGATGATAAACATGCTTGGATTTAGTATAAGCTGGATTCACACAGGGTATTTAATATATTTGTAACTCATAAATGTATGTACCCATCGTAAAACTTTTAAAAAGAGTAACTATCGACTTGCCGGTTCTTCTCGGTAGAATCTACATTCCGAACCGGTGGTAAATTAATTAATTAGTTAATTAGTTAGTTTTCTTTTGTTTCTGTATTGACGATTCAAAAGTGCTTGTAAAAGCCTACTTGAATAAAGCATATTTTGATTTTGATTTTGATTTCTTATTAATATTATACAACTAAAACTTTAAAAAAAACGAGCTCAGTATCATAGTACGCAATTTTCTTTACATGTCCGACTCAATTGTGTCAGTCATTTCGTTTTGAAAACAAAACTATTGAACTGAATTTGGTGAAATTTCTATCGGTAGCCCTTAGATATTTCATTTAAATCTAAATGTATATATGAATATGGAATTTAAAAATCGCTTTTTAAATGAGTTCTGAGGTAATTAAAATAAAAAATAAAGAATTGAGAACCTCTTTCTTTTTTTGAAATCTCAAACTCAAAATTAACTTTATTCAAATAGAATTTCATAAGCTCTTTCGAATCGGTTGAAAATGTAGCTAATATGTCAAACATTAAAAAATACCTACCAGACAAAACCGCAGGTAAAAACTACTAATGTCTTAAACGTAAATCGCGTTCAATAAGGGTAGTTCATAATTACTAGTAATAGCAGTCGAGATATTGATTAATTTCACGCGTGAGCGCGGCCGAGTGTCGTAAATATGGTTTCCACTACGCCTCGATTCAAGGAATATAGCCAAGTTTTTAATGGTAATAATTACTTTTCTTACTTATTTTCTTGTACATGATTAATTGGCGTTGTATCGAAACGCTTTATTTTGTCATTTATAATAGAAATATTCATAACAACATTCTTATGAAAATTTTTATTATAAGCGACATCAATCGAATCGTTTAGTTGTAGGTTATTTTATAACTAGCTGTGCCCCGCGGTTTTGACCGCGTTAATTTAAGTAAAAATTATATTTATATAATGTTTACCTTCCCTACTTAAATCGGATATTATACACTATTCCATTGATTTTAATTTTGTTTTCGCATAACATTTTATTTATTAATTAAAATTTCTAAAGTAAAATAAGCCTAAGTTAGTCCTTCTAATATTAGTTATCTTTGAGTGAAATGATAAGCGTGAAAGAATTAATTTATTCTTATGTTTTGTAACGTTTATACATTTAATTATTTTTTATCAAATTAAAACAATTCAAGATTATAATTATCACAATTAGTACAATAATATAATTGGAAAATTAAAACATTTATCTTGCGTTTACTTAAACCAGTTTAAATTAGGCTGAAGTATATTGGAGCGTAATAATTGCAGAGATTTATATGTACATATAGAGATAACATACAAGATTTTTCTGTTAATATTATAAAATACATAAATATAAAGAATGCATGGCTCATATGATATTAAAAATGCAAAATCCTTTATTTTCCACGTAAATATGTGGACGCTAATAAGCAATACTGTGTCGAGCCAAAGGGACATTTTGAGAAAATGGCGTCTAAATATGTCAAACCTATTCTTAATAAATTTCTTTGAAGACGTATATATCCATTTTCTCTTTTCTATTTTAATAAAGGGTAAAAATTAATTAAAGGCAGATTAGCATAATGAAAAGTTTTATATAACAATAAGTTTTTAAATATTAATTATTGCATATAGCAAAATTACATACATAGCATACTTTAATATTCGAAACGTTAAATTAAGCAACTTTTTTCCGTACCTACTTATTTAGTTTAGATGACTTGAAAATTTTTTTGAATAATGAAAAATTGAAAAAATACATGACGAATTATTATTCGAATTTTTGTAGGTTGACACATTATTGCGAATCATTATCCATATATGATGTCAGTGGCAGATCCAGGGTTATGGTTTCAAGGAGGGGAGAGGGGTGACTTGACAAGTATTAGATGTAGGATTCTGGCTTAGAGGTGTACTCTAGGTCTAGGTCCTCTAATGTAAATTACATTCATTGTTCGATCGAACCAAAATACAGGCATGTAAAGTCAACATCTTCTATCTAATGTATCATTTTGTTGTTTAGTTTTTTTTTTTTTTTTATGTTATGTAATATGTCTAATCCAATACGAAGTTGCGGAAAAATACTAAAACCATATAATGAGATACTAAAAAATGAATTAACAGATAAATTAAATTTTAAATAGTATTTTGTAAACATAACAATCAGGCCATAAATGTGTTGCACATTTGTGTAAACTAATTCCAGTCTACGGCTTTGTTCACGTTCATATTTATTTATTAAAAAAAATATAATGAAGAAACGAAAGGTGAAAATTACACTTATATTATTTATCTTACGGACTTACGTAATATTTGCGTAAGCTACATACTTAATGTAGTTACTGACTTATCTTTTGCAACTTCGAACTTATGTAAGTTCACCTAGGTTACTGTAATTTTTTTACATTAGTGAATACTATCCGTAAGTAGTTAACATTACACTTACGGGATTAAAACTTACAAATTAATTTTGTGGCTTTAAGTTTTAAGAGCGTATTCTTTCTTATTTAATCATTTATTTTTGCGTTTGACTAGAATTACTTTTGTAAGCTTTACTCTCGTAAGTGATATAAAACAACTTTAACCTGTTAACAGTTATTTAAGTAGTCTATTAAAATATATTTTTGGCACTGACAGTAAACTCTTCAACAATCTATGAAAGTCTTTATGAAAGTCTCAGAGCAAAAGTTATAGGTATAATTCTTGGTTAATAATAACGGTAAAAATATATGTTACAATATATTATATGAGAAGGGAAATTCCTTCGAAATGACATAAATAATTGAAAGAAATTACTTACCTTAAAATAATTCTCTGGTTTCATCTTCTAACTTATATTTAGGTAATAATACTCTATTTTTACAAATAACGATACAGGCTGATTTTTCTTAAATTATTATTTATATTAAATATTCTTATACGACTATGTACTTCTCTTTTAATATTTAATTACAAGAATTGTATAAAAAAATCGATTAAATTGTTTTTTTTTTTTTATTTTGACGTACGTAAGAATTTATATGTTTTTTTGCACAGGAAGTACAAGAATATACTCACGAAAATATCATTTGCGTCATCGTTTGCATTACAGACACAAGGTTAATCATTGTACGAGTTAATTATTATTAAAACAATTAAATCTTTAAAAATAATTACATTTATATAAATAAAATCGTACTACACTTAGTGTAAGCACACATCACATAAGAAGTATATAATTTTAATAGAATTTAAAATTAATAAAATCTAGATAATCTATTTATTGAGATCATTTCAACGAGCCCCAACACGATACGTCTACTGGAAGTTGCTGAGGAGTTGTGTACCCTGGTGATTCAGGATGATGGTGCAGCGTCAGGTCAAGGTTACGTAAAAAATTGAGTTCAAAGAGTTCACTCGAACAAACAATTAACTTGCAATATAACTAATATTGCAATAATTAACCTGCCTGTAATAATTGACTAAAATTGCAAATTTTAAAAATCCACCGACAATATTTTGATTGAGACCATTTCAACGAGCACCAACACGATATTTTTGTTGTAAGTCGGTGAGGAGTTGTGCATCTTGCTAATTCTGGCTGCAGCATCAGACCAAGAATTCCATAAGATTTCATAGTTATGTTGCATGGATAGGTGTTCAGAATTTTAGGTCACACATATGTTTGAAAGTAAATTAAATACTTATTGTGCATCAGACTCCTACCGCAGCTAAGAAAAGAGCTCCTGATCTTGATATGGTTGGACCGATTTTGGTAAAACATATCTAAAAACCATTGCTAGAAAACCGTCTTTCAAATAAATAAAACCGCATCCAAATAGGCTCACCCGTTTAGGAGCTACGGTGCCACAGACAGACACGCATAGCGATCAAACTTAAAATACTGCTCTTTTTGCGTCGTAGGTTAAAAAAGAGATGGATAATCTTTGTTTATAGTGTATTTTTTATGTTTGTTACCTCATAGTTCCGTTATTTAATACCGGGTTTTGATATACCATTTTTTATTTTAAAGGGTTTCAGATTAGTGGCACAATTTTGATCAAAGTCGGTATAGTAATTTAGTTTTTAAATCAAAATCACATGAATTAATTTATCATGCAAGAAGCGAATTTTGATCTTGTAGTTGGTTAATTATTTTTTTAAGTCTTAGTTATAAAGTAACTGGTTCTTGTATGAATTATGATAGTAGTATTATACAGCGATATATTTCTTTGAGAGAGACAATTGTGAGTTGCTAGCTGGGATACGAACCCGCATCCCCTTACAGTCATAACTTCGGCTATTACATGGCATTTACTAAGTTATCCTCGAAACGATATATTAAATCCAAATACAAACCATACCTACATTACAATTTAAAGTTTAGTAGGAAGTAAAGACATCAAGGCACGTGTCATGCGCACGTCAGATTGGATTTAAGCCTTTATTAGAAGCACAGCTTGATTATAGTGTTAAAACGAAATGTTGCTCTAAGACATTATACATATAATTTTATGTACAAAAATGTAATAACAAAAAAAAAGCTGAAAAATTCGAATGCTAAATTTGAAAATTACGGCCGCGATTTTGATATTCATATCCATATCAATATTAATAAATAAAATTTAAGTGTCTCTTTGTAAATCTAAATTAACAGCGTCACTAAATGCATATGAAACTATATATGGTACTTATATCAAAAAATAATTTTTTGAAATTTTTGTGTGTTCGTTTGTTCCGGCTAATCTCTAAAACTTCACCGATTTTGACGAGACTTTTACTTGCAAATAGATATAGTTATAAGGAGTAACTAAGGCTACCTTTAATTTAGAAATCGAAGTACTAGTCCTGTGCAAACGAAGTCGCGGACACCGGTTAGTTATAAATTTAAAATCCCTATGATACTTAAAGGTTAGAATCCCAAATATATGTAAATGACCCAGCCTTTGCTGTTGCGTAATTATGTAAAATAATCAGAAAAATAACTTCATTATATAAAATTTAATTAGTGTATGACTATTTAAGTTTAATTTGAATACAACCTTTTTAATAACTAGTAAAAACCGCATCAAAATCGGATAAGCCGTTTCTGAGATTAGCGTGCACAAACGCACAGATAAACAGACAAATAGATAAGAATTCTAAAAATCATAGTTTTGGGTTCTATTACGTTGGTGTTTTATTATTATAATTAGAATTTTATTATTAGTATAGATTATAAACGCATCACACTCAACGTTTGACAGACATGTTGGCGCAGTGGTCAATGCAACTGTCTAACGGTCGCGGGTTCGATCCCCGCTCACGGCAAATGTCTGTATTGGCCATGCGGATGTTTGTCGAGGTCTGGGTGTTTATGTTCGTGTTGTGAGTGTCCGGACCCCCGACACAAGGTCACGCGATCTTAATGGGGGCAGTTGAGTGTGATGCGTTTATTTATTTATTGTTATTATAACCTTAGTATTAGTATGAAGTGGGAACACGGCGGTAAGTCATTGATGGACTGATATGGTACATTATGTACCTTTGATGTTTATCGTTTTAATTAGTATTTCGCAAACTACACATTATTTATATCATGGAGCTTGACTTAATTCACCACGCTATTTTCTTTGAATTGGAGGTTTTTGCTACTCAAACCACAGTCTGAAACGGTATCAAAGATTGGTTATGTAAACACGCGTGGATTTAGTATAGCTGGATTACATATATCCTATATTTGGACGTTGATAAACAATACAGCGTCAACCCACAAAAAGTCAAATTCGAAGATTTTGATGTATTATATAATGCGTTACGTATTTAATATTATTCAAAAATTTTCAAGTCATCTAAACTTATATATAGTACAGAAAATAGTTGCTTAATTTAATGTTAGAATAGTGTGTTTTTCATATTTTGAAATCTGCAATAATATATTTGAAAAACTTATTATTAGGTAAAACTTTGAAAATTAAACACTTGAAAACTTATAAGAAACTAATCCAGATTTGAACTTACAACGAACGACTCGTCATGTTCATCATGAATTATATTCTAGCAGGATTTTAGAATATCGTAATAAGTTGTAATTAATAAATAAATAACGCATCACACTCAACGGACCCCATTAAGATCTCATGACCTTGTGTCGGGGGTCCGGAAACACTCACAACGCTAACACAAACACCCAGACCACAACAAACATCTGTATGACCAATACACACGTTTGTCGTGAGCGGGGATCGAACCCGCGACCGTTAGCGCTTTAGTCAGTTGCAGTGACCATTGCGCCAACGCGTCTGTCTGTTTTGAGAAGAATTGAGAATAAAATCTGTATATATTTATGAAAAAAAGAAACTACTTATCGAGTTTCTTACCGGTTCTTCTCGGTAGGATCTATTTTATGGTAGCTTTATATTTGAAAGATTAATTTGTAACTTAACGATTCAGAAGTGCTTTAAAAGCCTATGTGACTAAAGTAACATACATTTTGAATTTGAATCGGTTCACACGTACACTTCTCGATTTATCGATCAATCATAATCAGTTCGTTAAGAACTTCACAAGGCATACGCGAACCTGTGTCTCACTGTACCAGCGCCCGCGCATGCTTTACGACCGATATAAATAAAATAGCCTGGAACGAAGTAGAAATTACTAGAAGTTGTTCCATTAGCTACGTAACGCGGGAGCCGCGCATTTGCATACACCCAGTCCAATCACTACTGGTTCTCGACGACTACTCGATACGCATAAATTGCAAAATATTAAGTACATGCATTATTATAACCAGTTTTTATGTATTCACAGACAGACTTTAGATGACTGGTTTTGTTTTAATCGTCATTTTTATATGTGGAATATGTATTGTATTAATTATTGTTAGTTATTGAAAGGGTTGATGGAGTTTGGTCGAACTTTGCTCTCTACCGTTATTATGACCATGGATGTATAGTCTATTTATCTTTGTCTTATTTAATAGACCTATAAGTATGGTGTACTTCTACCACAAATTAGTTAGAAATGAGAAATTATCGATCGACTGAACTGAATCTTTTTTATAATAAAAATTTTTATTGAAATATAATGTTCGAAAATTCGTGATTTTACGTTCAGGATATTGTTACCAAATAAGACAGGTGTAGAAAAATAGGGCTATATATAAGACATGATTTAGGGGATCCAGACCCCTTCCCTTTAGTATACGACTTACTTAGACATGAAATTGATAATTGTTCATAAAATTTAAAAAAAAATTCATAATGCCTGGGATAAAAACTAGTTTGTATTTAGACAATATGGACTTACATCCTTGGGACCCTTCTCTTGGATGGACCCTTCCCCTGTAAAAGCTATTGCTACGCTCGTGCTCATGACAACTTTTTAGATATTTGTCATTATAACTGAAATTATCATAGCGAGATCACTATTGGGGAATTTATTTCATTAGAATAAATAAAATGTCATTGAAAAATATGGCAAAGTGGGATCTAAATCTTCTATCAGTTGTTTCCTATTCTGTTCAATATTATCGGTGCATGCAGTAACAAAATTTTAATTATATTTATTTTTAAGCGATCATTACCGTTTTATCTGATTATATTCACAATATTCAAAGAACGAATCTTGAACAGTATTTTAATATCCTCTGTCACGCACTTATTTGGTGCTGCAAATGTCCATGCACGACGGTGATCACTCAACATCAGGTGAGCCGTCTGCTCGTTTGTCCATTATTTCCATAAAAAGCATCAATTTCTGTATTTACTAATGTCGAAACAAACATGTCAACCAAATGATATTGCTTCTGCCAATAATCTTGAAAAGACTTGAGTAACTTCAAAACTAAAATATTTCGATGTGATCACGCGTTATCTTCCACACCGCAAGAATTAAGAATCTTTGTACAGGAGTTTCTTAAATACGTAAGAAGATTACTAAATAAATAGTCGCCGACAGTCTAGTAACTTAAATATTAACTTAATAAATTATGCCATTTTAAATAATAACAGCATCAAAAACCTAAAAAATGACATTATAATTTTCATCGTGATCCCATATCACGTGACAGTGGTTACAAATGGTCAGTGAGTAATACTAAGTAATGCAATCAATCAGGCCGGCGCAGACGCAGCCACCGCGTGGGGCAGACTGAATAATTTGTCTTTGGGATCGTTTTAATAGCTGTAGGCGTTTCATGAAGTATCATTCGCATCGAAGAGTATTAAAACTGTATTTACTTTATGTATTAAATGCAATTAATTGTAATAAAATTAATTTAAATACTCACCTTAATGATTACATATGAATTATTATGTTAAGTATTGTTTATTGTATTGTAATTTGTTGCATTTAAATGGTAATACACAAATACTGCTAAATAATAATTTAGATAAATGATATTCCCTAAAAGTATTAAGCATCGTTTACTTAGTCTATTTTTCTTAACTTATTTAGCAGACAAATGTGGGGGATTTCTAGCCACACATAAAAGTTAGATAAGAAATAATCGACTGAATGAATGAAATGAACCATTTTATTATAATGCAAAATTATACAGTTTTAGTTTTACATTTGCCACTTAATAAGTTTAAAGCCTACGTTAAAAAATCTTTAATAAATAAAGCATATTATACCATAAAAGAATATTTTGAGGACAAAGAGGCGTGGATTTGATAAGCGTTGATTTTCTATCCGGATAACATAATTAATATGTAATAAAAATACATTATGTATAAATGATTTTAAAAGAGTTACTACCGAGTTTCTTGCCGGTTCTTCTCTGTAGAGACTACATTCCGAACCGGTGGTAGCTTTATAAAAATCAAAAATGAAAATATGACATGTAACTTGACGATTCGAAAGTGCTGTTAAAGCCCATTTGAATAAAGTATATTTTAAATTTGAGTTTGAGTTTTAATGAAATAAAATTGTTCGAAAATTCGTCATTTTCGATCAGGGTATTGTTACTAAATAAAGACAAGAAAAGAAATATACACTATAGAGGCTATCGGAATAACTACATGAAATATCGTTCCTTCCGTGTTTCATATTTTTTGTTACTTTTATTACCGTAAATTGCTTATAAAATAAGAGACGATTAGGTGTTATACTATTCGCTACAACAAAAAAAAGAAAATTGAAATATTTAAATTCTTGATGTTTAAAAACATATATAAACAAAACTATGAACATATATATTCCATTTGACGGTAATGCTAAGTGGTCAGCGGTGTGAGGATAAGTATGATCATGAATATTAGCAATGTAAGCGACATTAGATATATACGTTATATTAACGACATCCAAAGATAACAGTTGATACTTAATTATGTTCTAACTCACTCACTTTTAATGGTATAATTTCTTGGACAAACATTTATTCGTCATAGTCACCGTCCTTGTTTATTGCTCTGGTTCACTCACCTGTCTATCCTCTATTGGCTACAAGTTACCAATAAATAAAACCAAATAAAAGTCAAAATATTGAAAAATCGTATAGTAATGTTACAATTATTTTAGGATATTCAACGCTCTGTATTTCATTGTATTCAGCGATTATTTATTCACTATTGAGTCAACAGCTACTTAATTTGAAAGCGGTAACGAGGCGGCATCTCATTACCGCGAACTCGGTCCGGTGCTCGGTGAGCAGAAGCACTGTATTTTCAAACACAAACATAATTCACTCGTAAAAAGTAGAACCGCAAACGTACCAATAACTGGTTGGGCGTGAACGAGTACCGACATTCAATTATGCGCCTTTAACACTTATAAACCGTCAAATTAACATGTCATGAATATTACTTAACTTTTTCATTAACATAATGCGAATGAAATACTTAAAAAAAAAACGTTTTACCCTAGAATTATTGAGCGAATCTTTGGCGGAAATTTGCATATATTACGGTACGTATTCGTGATGCTTTGGGCGCTGAGACATCGGCGCGTGCGCAGACTCGCGCGGCGGAGAAATTGAGATGACAGTATGACATGATAATGAGTTACATTTGAATATGATATGGGTGTTTGTTTGACGCTCTGTCGACTACATTTTTAATGAAAGTATTATTTGAACGGCCGTAAACAGGCCATAAAGTTTTTTTTCTTTAATTTGCCTATTGGCCGTTATGTTGGCGTTAGAACCGGCTTTTTCGTGTTGTGCTAACATGTCGACACGTGCAAGTTGTCGAGAGGATCTCCTTGGATGGCGTCGCGCAAATATTGTGGTCATATATTTACCTTAAGTATGACGCTGACCCTACTATAATTTTACGTGTTAGAATTGAAAATACTTATAAAAAAAATTATATTAAATTATTTTTTTTCTGCGAATATAGACTTTGAATGTCATTTTTATAGGTAAAAAACAATTCTTATAATTTATTATTGTTTACTATTATTTATTTATTTATATAAATGTACTAAGAGTTCTGACACGTATAGCTCATATGTTACAGCAAAAAGTAATAATAGTAAACAATAATAAATTATAATAATTGTTTTTTACCTATAAAAATGACATTCAAAGTCTATATTCGCAGAAAAAAAAATATAATATCAATGACATGAAGTAATATCATAAATTTGTAAAATACGTAAGTCTAGTAATAAATAAAATAGGCTTGGACAAATTAAATAAACATAATAATAAATATATTAAAAAAATGTAATATTATATTTTTAAATAATATAAAGTGTTTCTATATATTTTATATTTTTATAACACAGCATTATTAAAACATTCAAATAATTTTTAAATCAACAAAATAATAATAATAAAAGCACAACCGTTTTAAAACACATTCGCGTATTTAAATATCGAATTAGCATTAAAAAAGAACGTAAAAAACCATTCAGTCAACAATAAAACGTATCATTCGACAGTTCATTGAGCAGGCGAGCAGGATTTATTAAATTACATAATAACATTATATCGCTGTGCTAAATATGTAATTAAGAAGGTAATTATATAAACATTTAACATACAAATCACTGTAATAATTTATGAACGTATTAATATAATTCTGGTCTCAATTAGCCTTGTTAATGGAGAGCAATTCTTTGTAATTAAGTTGTTTTTATTGTAAAGGATGCGATTTTGTTCTTGTGAATTATGAATGGAGATAGTTTATTGAGTTCTTGAAATTATTTAACTTTCTGCGATTAATATTCCATGGTATGCTATGTACCCACGTAGATTAAACGCTATTCGATGTTTTAGTTCAATGAATATGATGTATTAGCCGAATCGTTATAATTTACGTACATTTTCTTACAGAACAAAATCGTGATAAAATATAGGCCAATAGGAAATTGTAGTTTAGGTTAAAAGGGTTACAGTTTTTATCTTTTGGTTTTTTATCGTTTGGTTTTTATGGTCAATAAATAATGCAGGTTTTCTTGATTGTTTTTTTTTCACCAACAAGATTGATAGGAATTGTAAATAAACACAAATTACGTACAAAACGATATTAAAAATTAATACCTAGTTAATAGTAGCATTCCATGCAGTTTATTCAAGCAATTGAATCTTTTTTGTACTTTTACATTTAAATAAATCATATAAAATTAAAATAATTTGCATTTCGTTGAGAGTATATTTGTTGAATGCAAATTTTATGATTAAAATAAAACAAACATACGTAAAAAGAATTTATCATATTGAAATGTTAACACATTCTATAAGCTTGTATTTCATTTCTTTTGTATGTCATGTTGGTTCGTACTTTATGAACCGTTTTAAGATCACTTAAAATCATACGATTAAATTATTTGACCTATGTAACTTATGCGATAATAATAATACAATATGATACCATGAAACTGCATGTTAATAGCACTAAAGTTAACTCTATTAAAAAATGTTACATTCTAACAGCTGGTTTTTGTTTTTGTACTAAAATGTCTACTTTAACTGTTAAAATGGTATACTTTGGTAGCGTCTAGGTCCAATATTGAAGCCATAAGATGCCCGTGAAAGTAGTCAAACATCATGTTAGGATAAATGGTTTGTGAGGTATGCTTAACGAAATCCTGATTACTCCGAATTACACTACCCTATAAATGGTCCAAGGTCTGATGATGGAGACATAAAATATCCCTAGCAATTATCAAAAACATATATTCAAAAAACATTTATCAAAAATTCATTTAAACACAAATTTTGTCCAATTGTAAAAAGCTGCTCATAAGTGCTCTCACTCACTTTCAACAACAGACATTCTCATGTGTGGTCAAACAATTTAAATGATTTTCAATAAAATTATTGATATATCTCATTACGATCATATAACTTCACGGTGCGCCGGCGCCGATCGCTCATCATTATTTAATGATATCATACATTATTTACAAAGCAATATTTATAAGTTTTAATCGTGTTTGTAACATGAATGATGCAGATTTAATCTCTACCTGTCTTCGAATTCGCTGTTTTTGATCGTTATTACTTTTTACACTAAGCGGAGACGATATATCCGTTGCATATTTTGTCTGTTTGTATATCCGTTACCACACATCTTGTGAAAGCGTTTTTATTTATGTTAAAAATATTTTTTACATTACTTACGTATTTAATCATGTTTTACAGTTATGGTCGCCATGGACTGATGATATGTTTTATATAAAAAATATTTTCTTTGTGTAAAGTAAATAAAATACCTATTGTAATTATATAAAATTTGCATCTTAACTGTGTAATGTAATTATTTATTTTGACTGTCTTGTAGTGTCCATATCTTAGTTAACAAGTTTAATATGTTTTTGGTAATTTTTAAATTTGATGCATAGTAAAGAGAATATTTTAATAAATTAATTTTTTATCTAGATTTAATCTATGTTTAGTTAGTCACACTTTCTTTTTCGACTGTTTTTGCGAAAAAGATTTTGTTTTAATCGTATTAGTGTTTAAAATTATACAATTTTAATTAAAAAAAAAAAGTCTTTTTTGTTGTCTCGTATTTGTATTTTATTATGTAATTTTTGCAGGAGTTTAATAATATATATAATAAATATCGTAGTATGTTGCAATAATACTTTTAAAAAATCATAGTAGCATATTGGTCAAGAAATATTCCTGTGTGCCTCTGCTACTAGGTGCTTACTCGTATATATACAGAATGATTCACAAAGACGGGTCAGTGGGGAGAACCCGGAAACTATGGGAACTAAAGAAATTTGATGAGGGATTAATATCGTCGATTTTGAATTTGGAAAAATTTGCGTTTTAGATTTTATGAAAATCTCTACATGAATCGGGAATAGAGACTTCTTATTGCAGAAATTAGTAAGTCGTGAGAAATAAAAGTTAGTATGACACCCCCAGTGTATAATATATAGTAAGAAAGGTCACTTTGCTTTGTCAGTTACAGAGCAGTTTTGTTGTAGCTTATAAAAAGTAATTCGGGAAGATTTTTAATTATTTTCTTATAATTAATCGTAAATATTCTTCCTACCAAAACTTTTTTTGATAGCGAATACAGGACACATAGTTCCTTCAAATCTATCACTTATAAGGTCAACGCATAACAACCACGATCGAATTAACTTACAAAAAAACATGTTCTTATTAATACAATTAGAAAGTACAAACATGTTGAGTTACAAAACAAAACCGCTTCGCGACCAATGATGTAGAATCAAGCCTAATGACAGCGTCAATTCAATTCAATTTCCTACAAGATAATAAAACAGCTAATTATATTATTAGCGAGTGGACAGTTTATACTTCCTCACAAAAACTCGTTTATATTTCCTATTATTTTATTTTAAAGCCTCCGCAGACTATAGACTTTCTATAGTTTAGTTAGTTTATATTATCTGTCTAGATGTGATAGCTCGTACAAACTGCCGAACTTTACAAATGAAATAAAAAACTTATTTTAAAGCTAAGTGCAATAAATATGTTTACACTTTGAAATCATTAAGATATTGTATAATTATTAACCAAGTAAATTGACTACTGTTTTCATTAAGAAAGTCAATTCTTCTCAAAACTGTTAGTTACGAGGAATCACATATAAAATAATTCACGCACATTGACTAACACTATTATTACTACCATTGATGCCCTATCGTTTTCAGCTACAGTGACTTAACTTTGTTTTGAATAATTAATAAATAATTATTATTAGTATTTCGACCTCATTTGACTAATGTGCGTAGGATATAGCGCGCTTAGTACCTTCGTAACGAGCGAGTACAAATAGCAAGCAACAGATTGATTGTGTTCATTTCGAGTTCGGTAATGATAGAAAATATTGTTAGGCAAATTCAAAAAACTTGCATTTATATCGAAAGATATTGCGACACATACGTGAGCCAATCCGCAGTGGAGTAGATTGGCGGATTATATTACGTGTCGTTATCTTAAAAAAGAGAAGAGTTTTCCGTCCAGTAGTGGTATATTAAAACACTGTACTTTATTTTACTCAATCAGTTTGGTGTTGTAAGCAAATACCCAATATTTTACGATTTTATATTGACCGACTCAGCCCGTAACGGACAAAAACATCGATTGATAGAAAGTCTATAATCTGTAGGAGTCTTTAGAGATAAAAAATTAGGCTGTATCCGTATGTATCTTTGGTTAATCAGTAAGAATACATTCGATTCATTGATTCGTAAAAACCAATTCACGGTATATTGATTCTTATGTTCTTTGGTTTTCAAACTTAGTGTATTCAATTTCGGATCAGGAATTTTGTTTTTTAGACTTCGCCGTGTTCGTTCGTGTGATTCAAATCTTTTGTTCAAATGTACTTTCTATGTGCTATATAAAAACGGATATTGTGGTTACTATAGTGTTATACTTTGTTATTTTCTTTATTGACGACAGGTTGGCACAGTGGTCGCTGTAATTGACTCTTGTGTTAACAGTCGAGGGTTCGATCCCTGCTCATGAAAAATATCTGTATAGACCACACAGATGTTCGTCGTGGTCTGGGTATTTATGCATGTGTGATATGTATTTCTCCGCACACCTCTGACAGGATTATGAGATCTTAATGGGGGTGTTTAGTGTGAAGTGTTTGTGTATATATTATTAAAAAAAAATATAGCCTTTTAAATATAAAAACGATAAAGACATATGATAAAAAATAATTTCCGTGTTTCAATTTTATTTGATCATAAACTGTGTTGTATTTACAATATTTTAAAGGAGTAACTATCGAGTTTTTTGCCGGTTGTTCTCGGTAGAATCTGCGTTCCGAACCGGTGGTAGCTTCATTATTTATGTACTTTTTTTTATTTTCATGTATGACGATTCAAAAGTGCTCGTAAGAGCCTACTTGAATAAAGTATTTTTTGATTTTGATTTGATTTTGATTTTAAGATCGACACATAGAACGACAGACAGACAAAAATTCTAAAACGTATCATTGAATGTTCTATTAATCGCTTAATATTACCCTGACTTAAATTTAGGTTCCATTCAAGGTTAACATGCAAATATCAGATAATTATATGGCCTATGACCTTCTTAAAAAATGCAGTGTCGAACGCCAATATATTCTTATATTGACTGGTGATTTCATGAAATTATCACGTTCTATCATACAAACAAACTTACGATGATATAGGTATTAAAATATACAAAAAATAAAATAATATTATATCAAAATACACGTGTTTTTTAAATCCCGTTAAAATGCATAACTATTTATAATTATGTAACACTATTTAAATGACAATCTGTACACGTTCGAAAAAAAAAGCACAAATTTTCATAAATCATAACAAGATAATCTAACATTTAAATTTAAAAGTGAAGTCGTAAACATAATTAATTTGAAATGCATTAATTTTTATGCAAAAATATTAATTTCGTCGCCGATAAAAACCGAGGTAGTGGTAAACTTGCGTATTAGTGGTGATTTTTTAGTTTTAAATGTTAGGCGGGAATTATACTTGCAAGTTTTACTTTCGTAACTAATATGAAACTAATCTGTAACCTGGTAAGAGTTACCTATCACATGTAAGCTGTGAGTTCCATAAATATGTCTCTAATACTTCTACATTCTTCCAGACTAGCTGTCCTTTGCGGTTTCACTTGCGTTTATGGTTACTGCTTCGCTCGTATGAGTCGTATCGTGTTGTAATATAGCCTACAGCCTTCCTCAATAAATAAACTATCTAACGCAAAAATAATTTTTCAATTCGAACGAGTAGCTCCTGAGATTAGCGCGTTCAAACAAACAAATTATTTCGCTTTACTGTAATTATATAAAGTAAAGTATAGATGTAAAAGCAATGAAAAATGTCTTGTCAATCTACATACATCATCATATATCTATATAATCTCATCATGAGTAAAACTTACAAGTGCAATTCTCGCCTATTTGTTAGCAAAAAGTAGAACTAACGGAAAACGAACAGTATATCTGGAATTGGCTTAATAAAAATAGAAATCTACGATTCGTGCTTGTTTTTTATTGTTATCATCTTAAAATTTGATTAGCTATAAACATCGCGATGTTTTCACTATTTTGCGAAAACGATAAAATACCAAAGTGAAACTCGTCGAAATTCAGCGTTCACGGCTCGATAATGGACGAGTCGAGAATCGTTTCGAAGCGACGATAGAGATATTAAAATGTTATTTATTTAAATTAATTTATTTTAATACCGTGTTTATAGTGTAATTAATCATGTCCCCGAATACTGCAATCTTAAAATCTCGACAGGTCTCTAAGAGACGGTCGCGGGCAAGTGCGCGTTGCTCCAAAACGCCAGTAATTAAAAAAGTCGTTACGCCAATTAATTCCTCAAAGTCAAAAGTTTGCTCGCGCACACGGATCGCACGCACGGGCCGCGGTTCGCGCGACACGGTGCCGCGTTCGAGTTGGTGTACTATCGAGCTGGAGTATGTGTGCACTTGTTGGAAAACGGGTTGAAATAATTCGGAGACTCGATATGCTTTGGAGGCTTAACGACCCGAGTTGAGCAGTGACGGCTAATTAATTCTGACCGACTAACTAGCAACAGATTTATATTACGAGTGGCGGTTTCTCTCGTGTACGCTGCACTGTCTTTTTAATTAGACTTTATATCGTAATAGCCGAACGGGTTTTCTGCGGAAACTGTTTGAAACGTGTAAAAAATATCCTGATAATTTTTTTTTTTTCGTTCGCATTCGAACGGACGAATTATTTCGAATTGTTTTCGTAAAAGTAATTAAGGTGTTATTTATTTGTTGTATTTTTTGTTAGATTTTATGTATGGGTTGTTTTAAAAATAACATAAAATTATTATCTATAGAAATTACAATCAACTGCTGACTGTAACATAACCACTTAAGAACACTCAGAACAGCTATTTCAGAATATCTATTTGGCTATTTTTTTTATTGTTTGTGTTATTATTAGAACAAGATGAAAGAAAACGTTTAAAATTTTATGGAGAAAAAAAAAAGTTGTGTTAAAACGTCTTACCCGTCCTGGCTTCACAGTAGTAGATATATTTAACAAAAAAATTTAAAAAATATAAATCTTGTAGCCTATGTTTATCTAGTTGTAACGGTGAATGAATTTTTTTAAATCGGTCCAGAAGTTTCGGAGCCTATTCAATGAAAACAAACAAATAATCAAATTATTTATAATATTAGTGTAGATAGAGAAGTGAATAGGTAAATCTTAATTAGTACACCCGTGCGAAGCCCTGGCGAGGTATACAACGATATAATATAACAATAGATGTGATATAAACTCATGCAGCCTTACTACAAAAGATTTAAACAGACGTTAAACGCGTGTTTAAAAAAATCCATACTACAAATCCGCAGCTAACGATAGTTTTGATTTAAACATGGTTTAGACATAGTTTAATTATGTACGAACATACGCTTAGGTTTTTTTAATATATGCTTAAAACATATTTTAGCTGACATATATAACGTGTGACATTTTATTAACAAGTTTCTTTATAATTTGACATGCAGTATAGCAATTTTGACAACATTTCAAACAATGTTTAATTTTTGAACACTGTTTAGCTAGACACATGTTCAACATGGTTTTAATGCGTCTTTATAGTATGACAGATGGACTTTGGCACCCAGAATGCCGACCTCTTCGGCCGACGTTGTCTAGCAACCAGGTACTGAGTATAATAGGCGAAAACCTTTGGCCCAACAAGAAAATTGATGACTTCATCAATGTTGGAGATTAATTTCGATTTTTAACGTCAAATATGTTGACTATACTTATATTTAGTTAGTAGCGGTCGCCCAGTTCGAAATTCGACCATAATTCATTTAAATAGACTTAAAATTCAGTAAAGACAAACTATGTATACTAATGTATAATCTATGCTCAATTTGAACACAATATTTTACAATAATATACGTGTGTGTAAAATACATGGTAATGGTAATACGCATGTGTGTGTAAAATACATGGTAGTGTTTGTGATGTTTTTTTTTATTTATTTAAAGTATTTTTTATCTATATTTCTTTCATCTTCTCTATATACACAATAAACGTGCGAAATTTCATACGCCTCATTCATTCATTCACGCAATTTTCGTAAAAAGGGATTTTTAAAATTTTTGCTGCACCTATTAACATATAGATAACATCACATAGTATAGTATAAGCAGTTCCTAATTAAAATGTCTCTAGTGATAAACACTCGCATTAGGCTGTGGAAACATGCCTCAAACTCGTATACCCCAATACCGACTTACATAACCTCGCAGCAACCGGTCCGCAAGGTAGACTTCTAAATCCGTCAATGATTGTCATCAGCTACAAACATTAAGAACCAGTACTTATCGTGCGACGCTAGAATTGACGTTTTAATGTACGAGTTTTTAGAATAAAACATTAGACGAGATTATCTGAATTGGTTATGTTTTTAAGATAATGTTAAATGTTTCAAGCGACAGTATGATTTTCAATTTCGCAACAATTGAGAATCATATTATATTAAAACTAACTTTATCACAAAATACTACATAGAGACCTTTTTTGGAACGCCACTTTTAACTCTTTTAAATGGCGTATTTGATAGCGACAGCTTATCATAATTAGTCCCCTACATGAATTAAATACAAATTTATTTTCTTACTAATAAAATAATAATAATCGGTACTTTACTACATACAGTAAGCTCAACGCTTCTTAATACATATTTTAAAGCTGAAAAGTTGGTTTGTTTTACAATATGATCCCAGAAATTTATAAGAAAAATTCTTTTTACATTAAATACTTAAGATATCTAATTTATATAAAAAATCCATATTTGTACGTTTGTCTTCGATGCGTCCAGAAATCATTGATTGGATTGTGATGTAATTTTTAATAGAGAGTTCTGAGGATGTCCACAAGGATTCCTGGACCAAAAAAACTATGCTTTAGGTAGCATAGAAACGCATGCCGGGTACAGCTATTAGTCCATAAAACACTCACAGAAGTAATACAGTACTAAAACTCAATAACTAATCTGTGAACAAGTACTTACTAAATTAATACTCATAATAAATATTTATGACAGTACCTTCCCATTAGATGCATTCCGTTTATCTCTCTTTCAAATTTACGAAAAAAAAAATCAAAACCGCATCCCATTAAGCACCTAAGACCCCGCTAAGGATAAACAAATTATATCTAGACTTGCTCAGCAAAGACCTAGACCCGACCGGCTACACCTAGCCCCAGGCGCCTTACTCAGCAGCGCCGACATAAAATATGTTATGAGTTTAGCCGCTCCTGTGCGTGATGTTTCTAATTAATTTAGCTCAAGGCGAGCTGTATCTTAGACTCCCTTTCAACTTCAACGGTATTCTCGCTAACAGCGTGAGTTCGACGCTGGAAACTTATTGCTTGCTGGTAACGCGGCATTCCGTGATACAACCTGCAATAAAATAATAGTGTTAAAGATGTTTAGGTATTATTATTTTGTAAATAAATATCTATACTTCTATTCAAATATAACGAAGAGAAAGCTAATTTTGTCAGAGCGAAGCAAACTCCGGAATAATTGAAGTTGTTTTTAAAATTATGATACCATTTGAGAAAAAGTTCATTCTAGATAATTATAGGCTATATTTTGTGTACAAATGCATGTTATTTTGAAGAAAAATCCACATTTATCCGCTAAAAAGTCATAAGCAAAAGATAATATGACATGGAACTAACTATACTAATATTAAAGCTGAAGTGTTTGTTTGAACGCGCTAATCTCAGCAACTACTGGTACGAATTGAAAAATTATTTTCTATCAAATATTTCATTTATTGAAGAAGGCTTTAGGCTATATAACATCACGCTACGACTTATAGGAGCGAAGCAGTAACCGTAAACGCGAGTGAAACCACAAGGGACAGCTAGTTAATTATATGAAGAGCTTCGTACGAAGAGATAAGTAGTTTTTTTTATGTCATAATTCGTTTATCAAAGAAGAATATAGATTAAATAACGTCAAACTATCATCCATAGGTCAATCCATCAAACATAACATTAAGTGAACTAGCAACAGCTACTATTAAACAATATTGCAAACATTCCGCAGATCTGAAGTGTATAACGGAAGTATAATTCAAACATGCGTACGCGCTGAGGACATCCGAGTGACCTCCGCGATTATTTGCTTTCACAGCACAGAAGCTTTGTTGATTTATCAAAGGCCAAAACACATGTGCCGCTCCAAGGCCCTTCGCTATTGTTTGAGAAGCAATTAATATTGTAATCTCTTCTCTAGGACGGAAAAAGAGACTTCAACTCTTATCACGTGATCTGTATTGTTGATTGTAAGGTCATATTTGTAGCGAAAAAGTAGAACATAATTATTATATATTATCTGATTGTGAATTTAATAGACGAAAATACATAACTACGATGCGACGTCGCTACGACGTGCATTGTAAAAAATCACGTCTTCGCCGTAACGTTTCACGATGTCCTTACGTGCCACGTCGCTATGTCGTAATGTTTTACAGTGCGACGTCGTAACGTATTTTTTTTAAATGTATAAATGAGTTATTTTAAATTAAGCCATAACTTTTTATCCTGTAGCCGATTTACATACGTTTCATGTAATATATTAAAGTACATCTTAATTTACTTAAGTACCTTATTCTGTATTCTATACAATTGAATTGGTATATTTCTTTTTTTTTATTAATGCAATTTAAAAAAAAAATATTTGAAAAGTATCATTTTTATGAATTTAATAACTTTCCTAAACTAATTGAAGCTGAGAAAGTATTACAAAATTAATAGAAATATGATAATAAGAAAATAAATACTTTAAAAGTAGTCGCTACATTGAAAAATATATGATTTGTCAGTTTTTGTATACTATTATTATAAAGAGGTGGAATCTTTTATAACTTCGTATGAAGGAGATAATCTCTGAAACTACTAACCAGTTAGATTGTCCCTTAATTGAGGAAGATTATAGACTATATATTACACCATGCTACAACTCATAGGAGCGAAGTACCAACCATAAACGCGAGTAAAACCGCGAGTAGCACGTAGTATGTAATAAATACGCATACATTTCCCAGTGAATTCATACATTTAAAAATGTCTCAAACATTTGCGTTGGTCAAACAATATTTTTGTGCTTCTTCTTTTGAAATCGCTGTTTGCGATGTATGTGCCCACGTATGGACTTGTTTAATTTGAGTCGAAACGGTCGTATTCACGATATTTGCTGACATAATGTCGTTAATATATTAATTAAATCGACAAATTGCTTTGTAACACGCCTATTGGCTTAATGTTTGGGGGTATTTAATTACTGATCGGCTAATAAATTATATTTTCGTAGAATGTTTATTCGATTTTTTTTACTATTTGTATGTCAAAAACCGATTTCAAAAGCAAAATATGCAATTTTATTTGCTGAAATGACAGAACATTTATTTTGATTTAAATCAACACTAGTGAACCTACGTTGATCAAAATTTTACGAGATGGAAGAAAAGGATACCTTTTCGAATGAAAACATAATTTTTCAAAATGTTAATAATTGACACACTAATGAGCTAACACACAATTTAAAAAATACGATACGGATTAAGAACCTTTCTCCTTTTTGAAGTCGGTTAAAAAAAATTGTTTTATACTACTACATCTTGTTATAAATACTACTTACTTACTAATTTATTTAAAAAAAATAGTAAAAAATCGAGGCATAATTATCTTAAGGTCTGCGCAGACGAGTAACAATATTTGTATTGTTCGGAAAAAAAAATCCACAATACTTTAGTCCCCTGTATGCGTTGTGTTATGTTCCATACTTTCAATAAATTGTTCATCGTCTGCGTAGGCCTTTAATACAGACGTTAGTGTAATGCTAAAAATAATGAAAAAATTTACATCAAAATGGATAATAATTTTTATATAACAATAAGAACAAACAACTTAATAATAGTGTAAATAACTATCAACAAAGTTAAATTATCTTACACGAATCATAATCATATACAAATTAAAAACGATTGCGATCGCACAACGAAACAATAGAATACAGTATGGCTACATTTAAAACGATCGCCCTAAGTAAATATAATTATAAGGCGATAAGTACACTTGTCAACAAGTTCTAGTCTCATAATCCATAAAACAACTCTGTAATCTGAATACAGTTACCTAGTTAATCGTATAAAAGCTATCAAAAATAAGGCGCTGACAATAAATTCTTTCAAGTAAAGAGGTGAGGGGATGCACGTTATATTAGGTTGTGTCCAAAAAACAATAACAAACAACTAATATAAAAATTTATGAAAGTCGAAGGCCGAAATTACACTAGTAATATTTTCTCGCAAACTTTCATAAAGATTTACATAGGTTATTTATCATTGCTTTACACTTACAACTATCGTAACATAGGTGATTATTACCAGGTTACAGGAGGAGTTGTTTTCTATTAATTACGGGAGTAAAACTTACAAATGTATTTCTAGCCTTAGAACATACCTTATAAGTGTATTTCTCGCCTAATACTGATGTAACCTAACTGTATTTATACGAGTTTAACACGAAATGTTAATTTTATAATAGAGCCTTTGAAATTTTTTCTAATCAATATTTATGCACAGATAGTTTATAACCAAGCCGTCGAATTGCGAACTTATGATCCGAAACGATTTAATTGTGTCTATTATTTAGAACATGTGTGTTTAAACTGTTTAACACACACACATACTGTAAGGTGATTACGTTATATTATAGCTGAAGTGGTATATTGTGACAGTTTATTCCTGATTTTCGTACTAAAGAGTTTCCATTAATTGTTTAAATGAGATGTGTTTATAGCAATAGTTAACCATAGTTAGCCTCTCGATTTTAACGTAATTTAGTGAATTCTTATGTTGTATGGAATTATATATGTATTAGGATAGTATGAGTACATATATATATGTACTGATGGACTCGGCCTAATATAACGCGCCTCATCCCACTTCCACGAACTGGGTTGAAAATTTAATAAACAAATTAATTATTCGTCAGATATATAAATTAAATACATATATTTTTTTTAATTTGAATTTTAAAACACTTATTTCGAAACATTAATTGTGATTTTTTTACAAATAATAAAAAATAACACCATCAAACGCTAATATTTTTGTTTGTCAAATGTTAAATATTTTATTTTGGAAGCCATGGGAATTTAAAAAAACACAATGTATCATTTTTATCTTACGAAATTTATATTTGTTAATGTTATACATACATTTTTATATAAAATTTTAAATAAATATTCCAATTTTTTTTTGTTTACCAGAGATTAGAGTTTACTATAAGAAATCTTTACTAAATACTGAATTAATTAAGCTACCACCGGTTTGGACTGTAAAATTCTACCTAGAAGAACCGGCAAGAAACTTCATAGCATACTATAGAATAGGAAGTCTTTAAATTGCATTAGTACTCCCAATTAACTAGCATTTACTTTACCTACTCAAACTCAAACTCAAAATATACTTTATTCAAATAGGCCTTTACAAGCTCTTTCGAATCGTCAATTTACAAATTTGTGATGTCAGTTCCACGTGAAGCTACCACCGGCTCGGAGTGTGGACTCTACTGAGAAGAGCCGGCGAGAAACTCAGTAGTTACTCTTATAAAAATATTTTTGTACAATATTGTTTGATACAATTAGCTACAGTTATCCTGCGAGAATATCAACGCCCTATTATTCCACGCGGTTTTATCATTAATGTAGTCATATACTGAATAGTATGCTTTTTCTATTAATGATTTTTTTATGTAACTACTACTATAAACATATAAAGTACAATAAAAGAGTAGCTGCCCCTTGCGGTTTTACTCGCGTTTATAATTGCTACTTCACTCTTGTGAATTGTAGCGTGATGCAATATAGCCTATACCCTTCTCCCATAAACGAGCTATCCAATGCAAGAAGATTTTTTAAAATCGGATCAGTAATTACTGAAATTTAGTTAGTCCCTACATACAAACTTACAACCAAATTTTACCCCTTGATAATATTAGTATACATGTATTTTAATAGTTAATAGCTGTTATGTCAAATTATTAGTAAAAACTTAAGTAACAACACTTAGTGATCGCGTACGCATTTTGGCAGCCCTGCGTTCATTAAGATAGAGACGAGAGGTCGGTGGCCGCGGCTGCGCCCGCGCAGCCTAGTGGTCGAGTACGATGTTTGAGAGGCTAATTGCGATTTCGCTGTCACGGACTCTGCCCTGCTTAATGTCCGAGCAACGTATTATTATTTAATAAAATTTTCGACAATTTACAATGACTGAAAGTTCATATTACAACATTACGAATTTTTAAGAGAGACTCTGTTACAATTGAGGTAATTCTCGTCTATGTAATTAGTTTGATATATGTCTATTAATGTGTGTTCCGAATTACACTTAAACGTCGAAAATATGATATTTTGAGTCAATTTTGTATGATAATTTTTGCTCGAAATATGCTTTCAAGAATTTAAATACCATAAATTTGAGCTTATCAATTTTACAAATAAAATTTTAATATTTGTGAAATGCTGAGTTTTATAACCATTTTTTCTCCGCTGATATTTTGTAAAATAGATATGTATGGTACGTTCATAATATTTGACGTTGAAAATCTGTACCCCTTTTCAACTGTGAGAAGTTCGTCAATTGACTTGTTAGCCCAAAGATACTCTCGCTTATCGCACTCAGTCGCTACCTGGTTGCTAGGCAACATCGTCTCAAGCATTCTGTGTGCCAAAAACCAAGAAGTTATAACGTCGACTATAAATTTTATTAAAACTTAACTATGATGACACTATGTAGGTAACGTATTATACAATAAACTTTACACATAAATACTATAAAGTCTTATCAATTTAGACACTAAACGTGATCGTGGTGCAAAACATTCAGTCTGATATGAGGTCGGAACAGACTTTTTTTACTCTTTCCATATAATAAAAGAAAGTGATTGTAACGAAAATACTGATGATTTTAATAATAAACCTAATTAGTTCCACTCGAATGCTGGAAACCATTAAGCGAATAACTTTTTATTCTCGCCTGTGTATCAAGAAAATAAATAATTTTCACTTCATTGAACCGCCACCATACGGTTCTAGTAATATTAATACATCATTTTTTTAAGTAATTAAGTGAAAAATAATAAAAAAATCGATTTACATAACCATTAATTAACTGTAATATTATATTTAGGAAATTATCAGTAATTTTTCAGATACAGTATTTGTTTGTAGCTGCAATAATACCAAAGATCAATGAATTCAATTAATCAAAAATGTGTTTAATTCAAATAAATATGTAGATATTATTTCTACAATGTTTTAGTGTCGGTAGAAAATATATTCTTCCATACTGCATCTTAATTGACATATTATATGCAATTATGAATTTAAAAAAATAATATTAATTTAACCAATTTACAACTAAATAACACCAATGCGGGAAACATTTTCTCGCAATTGATTAGGATTTTTATTGATTACGAATATTATACAAAATGCCTACGCAAAATAACGAGCTTTTGTTGAGTATAAAAAAGCTCAGCCTTTGATATGCGATCTTAAAAGAAAATGTGTTAATATGCTACAGAAATATTAATAGAAACAATCGTCAAAAATATTTAATATTTATTTATATTATATTAAAGATATATATAATGTTTTTTTTTAGTTTTAAATAAATCAGTACTGATTTTTCTATTCACGGAAACTCATTGATATTCTGAAAGCAAATTGCATTCAGTTCTAAATAGAGAATACACTTTTTACGAATAATAGCTTTATAATATCAATATTAAACACAATTTTAGTTTCGAATTTCTAATTATGATAAACTCCATCCCTAAGACGTTACAATTAACAGCAATTTCACTTTCAGAAACTTAAAATGTAGGCAAAAATTTCTAGTCCAAGTTGAAATGAAAGTCGGGGCGGGTCGCAAAGAAGCCTATGGTCCGAAAAACATGTTCAAAAGTGACCACGCAGCGTGACGAGTTGGTACCGTTCACTTAATTACGCCTGCCGTCGCAAACTGGCTGTAAAAATATCTTGTCATTGATAACAAAACTTTCATTCTTACATACATTTAACTTCGTGTATTTAATTAGAACTAGATGCAATAAATAAAGTTGAAAATACCTTGGAAAATTCTTATCATACCAAATGGTATTCGAAAGCACATCTGAAGATAATAAAGAAATGACCACATTATCTTTCAATCATAAATAATAGTTAATACCGCTTACCGTTTCTAATTAATCTGTGTAAATAATACTATTCCGACCAGTGTACCATGAACTTACCTTCAGCTCAAGAGCTTCTTACTGAATAGTTAAGTTATTTATTCTATTTCAATAAAATAAGTTAACTAAGTGCTTACAAGGGATATGACTTTACTAACAATATTAGATACTCGGTGGATAATGTATAATTTAACTAACATTAATAAAAACCGGAAGTTATATAGAAAGCAACTGACACTTCTGATTTTTGTAACGTAGGAGACGTTTTCATACAAAAATCAGAAATAAATTGTCAGAGTATAGCATGATTTGATAGCGATAGCTTAATATAATTAGCCCCCAGATACATTGTAGTGAATCCATAACATCTATTCTTTGGTCGTGTATGGATATAAACAGCTATGAACGTGTTTTTTTATTTATTTTTTCCTATCAAGGACGGAACGTGTAACATTGGCATGTAATTGTATTTTAATTAGTAATAACTTTGATCTATATAATATCATAAGTTTCTAATATACTCTGACTCACATCCTATGAGTAGAAAATGTTATTGCATTAAAAAAACAATATATATTTTTAACCGACTAGAAATCATATCTCAACTCACCACCCTACTTCATTGCAGGTGGTTTTTGAATTTCATTCAAAACAGCTTTTCACACGATCTTATGACTTAATTTTTAGCAGGAGATGAATTTAAAAACAAATTTTTGATCTTAAAGAACTTAAAGATACTGTTCCAAAACTTCCCAGAAAGCCGTGAAAAGATTTTTTTATTGGCACAGGGAAATCTTAAAGGAGACACTTGACTTCAACGAGTGAGCCTTTGGGTCAAGTTGGTTCTTTGGGTTTTGACCGTCTAAAATCCCTGCAATGAGCGTTACCAGCACGGAATTGTCAAGATCGCACAATGATGGCGGAGCTCGTCTCCAGATCCTATGAAACTAAGAAGCTCAGTAAATAACAATTTCTGATCAATTTAATAATCATAACCCTCAACCTCAAAACCACTTACATAATCACTTAATCAGACATAAGAAAAACAAAAAAAAATCAGAATACTCATCTAAAATGTTCAAGAAAAAAATCCGTACAGACAGTCACGGTTAAATTTCGTCATAGTAGAGTGTCACCCGCTGGAGCCGCATTGCACAGTAATGAAGCACGCAATAAATTACTTTGTACCTTTATATGATAATAGTAATGACGTCAAGTGAATAACATGAATCACATGGACTGGAATACTTGAAGTTTTTATATAAAGCAACGTGATTCGAAGTAATATTTATGATATCGGCAATTATTGTTAACATAGTGTTGGTGTAGAAGTATGTGATAGCTATTTTGAAAATTTACTTATTAGCACTAACGGATCCACTGTGACAGCCTGGCTGGAGTCTACTGACTACAGCTTGTACACTACAGGCTGGCTTATTGGTGTTGTATAATACAGTCACAGTAAATCAGCTTCAGGTGTGAGTGAGAAAACCGGTACCCTACCATTTCTTTTCTTACTTCCTATACCTACCTAAGCTATTGACGCACTTTTGGTTCCTCTGGTGCTGTAAATGCATCCCACCTGCACGTTTGTCCGATATTATATAAAAAAAGTTAATGAGTTTGACATGTTCCAAACCTAATGACCCATTGCGAAAGATTATACGATTTTCAAGGGTTTTAGTGTTTGTCTTCACAAAGTCCACCCTCAGCGAAGGTTTGGCTTTCAAAGTTCCTTCAATAAAATCCTGAGCCCAATGTTGGTCACCTTGATCCAATACTAGTAATCTTACCTAGTGGTTATCTTAGAGTACCTAAATTTATAATTTTCTTTTAATAAATGTAGAAATTATTTTAAAAACATATTTGCATATGTACATGGTGTAGTGGATGAAATCTCTCAACCATAAATAATGGTAATAAAATTGAAATCTGGATAAACTAGCAACAAGGTTAAAAAAATTTATGTAGTTTTTGAGTGTGTTTGAAAATTAAAATATTATACTCGATAATTAAAGAAGCCATTGCAAGGAGACGTGTGTATTCATAGATAAATACTGAGACTTGTATATTTGGCAAACCATAACGAGGCTATTAAGTTCATTTATTATTAGAGAAAAAAGCTTAGCGAAGCAAAAGATTAGAAAGACTTTGGTAATGTATGTAATATATAAATTGTTAAATTATTTTGTAAATAACACAATATTAATAATAACAACAAAAACGATATTTATTAAGTTATGCTTTTGACTTCTAGTTACCACCTAACTCCTTAAACTTTCTTACCTCAAGAATTAAATAAAAACATGTATAATATATAATTAAATTCAAAAGTAATTAATGCAATCGCTTTACAGCATAACATTGTTCACGTTTCGCCCACGAACAATTTGAAACCACATAGCTGCGAGTCTGCGGTACATTAGTTTAATGTTAAGATTCGAAGATATCAAAATATTTTATTCAAAAATACGAATTAACTTTTTTTTAATTTAAATCTCGGACCTGACAAGAAATTTATCAGGACTTATTTTTTCATTTAACTCAATTAAAATGGTAACTGTGTAAGTGGTCTAACTATGCTAAATTATATTTACTGGTTTTAATTTATGATGATGTCCGACTGGTATAGAGTTCAATGCAATTGGCTTCAGCCTTAGCGATCGCATGTTCGATATCCTTCATGACAAACAAGTATATAAAAAGAATTACCGAACCTTACAAATATGAGACGTGTATTTATTTTACAATAGAAATTTTTAAGCATCTTATAACAAAAATACAACAGCTAATAGAAGAGATAAACCAAATAATACTTACAAGAAACTATCATAATAAACAAGAATTTAATACATTTTCCCGATCAACATGAAACGTGGAAGAACGAAGTAGATCGGCACACCTACGCGGCAGGTGCCGAGCCGGCCCGACCACTGTTTGTCAACAACATTGTACATTATTGACCCGACTTTACTTCGAAATAACGGCTATTACAACGGGACATAATATATTACCTTATTGGCTCTTATATGCGGTTTCGCTCACAGTAAATTTTGGTTGAGATCTGTGGCTGTTCCAAAGTTTAGGAGCTGTGGTGTAGCGTGGTATTTTGTGACCTATTATTGTTTTTAATAAGTGGTCTAACTATGCTAAAAAATATTTTCAAATCGGATAGGATTATCGCGTTGAGTCAAACATACGAACTTCACGTATTTCATTTATCCTTGTATAAATATTAAATAAAATTGCTTGTTAATATCTAATTACTTTTCCATTTTGAATAAAGCTTAGTATAGGTTTTGCTAGTTTCTAAACCAAGAAAATAAACATTTTTGGATTATATTAAGGTCTCTTCGTTTGTCGAGACTTCAAAACTACTTGCTCCTTAAAAATAGTAAAACTTTCATATTCAAAAATATTTAAAATGCGAAAAAACATAATCTTTAAAAATAAATCGTCAAAATTATTACCATCATTCACAGACAATCCTAATTGTAAGCCGTAAGTTGGTCAATAATAAACTAACACACGACATTAGTTCCGTCGCCCATTTGTCCAATAATTTGGCAGCTATCGATGGCTAATCGTTAAATTTTATATCTCTCGCAAGGTCTCGACGATTTCCAAACGAGACACATTATTGGCTGATTAATGGATACACGACAGTTACTATGGATGCGTCTAATTGATTAAGCTACGCCTACTGGTTTTGGCAAATGTATATTTTTATAGCTCAGCCTGTATCGCTTACATGTGATCATATCGATAGATACTATATGAAAAGTAAAAATCATATACATATTCACACATCTTATCTACCTATGTATAAACAGATTCCTGTAGATTTTGCAGCGGGTGATCCTGTGAAGTTTGGTACCGAACAGATTAATAGGAATTTAATGGTGGGTTTTATTTTTCGGAAAATAATTTTAAAGATTAAACCACTGAATTTACGTATGATTGGTTTGAATTAGGTAAAAATTAATGTCGTTGAATGAAAAATCTTTTAAAATCCTGCTCGAGTAAATTTGTATTATATTACGTTTATTCATTAAACATAAAAACAAATAGCAACAAAGCCAAAAGGAATCTTCTAAACAAGATAAGACGAGATTTAAAAGGAAAAAGACGTAAAAATATTTTTAAATATAAAAAAATCTAAACATAAAATTAATGACATTTAAATTTTCGTGTCATCAATACCTAATACAATACAACAACCTTGATCTAAATTTAACAAAATCAATTTAAATCTCGTTCTACAACTTAAAACTATCAACGTAGTGAACAAGGAAATATATCTACTTAAGAACATCAAAATGTTATTAATGGATAGAATAGTATAATCAGCATTCAATTACGTAAAACAAATAGAAATCCAGCTGGACAGGACCATTAATTTGTCAATTATAATAGACTAGCTTTTGCTAATGGGTCTGCCCGGATATACAATCAAGATGTACAGAAGAGCTATAAATGTTGTAACGTCACGAAGTGAATCAACAACATATTAAATTTTAAGATCACTGAAGAATGAATTTTTTGATACTAATTAAAATTGGTTCAACAGTTTGTGATATCTAAACACACAGGCAGAGTTAAAATGTACGTAGAAACACGTATAAAATTAGTGAAGGAAATATATTTCAATTCTAATATCTAATTACATTAGAACGACAACAATGTGCTTTTGAGCGCATCAAATATATCTATATCAAGCCTACAAAACATTTAATAAGCGTCTATATTAACATAACCAGACAATAATACCATAATAACGTCTATAATATAAGATAAACATGTCTTAAAAAATACATAAAATACTCCAACGCTTAACCTCGTAAGCATTAGCGCCGCGGAAACGATAAAATGTTTGTGCAATGCACAACGCATCATTGCATCTTGAAGAAGCAAAAAAAAAATCTAATGGTTCAACGTACTGCTAATGTAAACGATGGTTACGGATGTCTGTACGCAAATAGTGTCGCGGGTGTGGCCAAGGTCGAGGGCTGGCTGCGCACGCGCATTCCAATCTTAACCTGTCAATATATATCATGTTTGCGAAAACACTAAACACTGTTCCGTCAATAATTTTAGTGCTTAGTTGTTGGATTGACATTTATGACTCAAATGTATTCTAAGCAGTTTAATACTAAATGTTGTCTCAAATACAATTACAATATTGACTATAATGGTAATTATTTGTTCTGACGTTGTTTGCGTTTTGCTCTTCTCTGCTATTACTCCTTATATACCTTACTTAAAAGATTGTACAAAAAACATAATTGTTCAAACATCTACAGTATTCCCAAAGCTAAATTGCAAGCCTTTATACAGTTTAAGGAGTAGACTTGCACAAAATAAATTCTCAGCTGATCTATCACAAATGGAACATGCCTACCAAATTACACTTCTAGGCCCTGTGGATCATGACGAGTGAGTGACTCAATAAGTGATATTCCTCCTTTATATATTTAGGTACATCAAAAATGATTCAACACTTTTCGATGATTAACGGTAACATACTAACAGACAGCGCTTTAAAATTGGTTATAGGTAATATTAAAATGTCAACTAGTAATGCCGTTGTGTATTGAACTAACTCAACCTGTTTTGAACCTGTATCATAGTTTAGTAAATACGATATTTTACTACCGTGCTAAAACTACTTGCACATTGAAATTGCAATTTTAATTGTCATTAATTAGGCGATTCGTTGGTATAGTCATTACTGCAACTGGTGTCTACGCTGTGGTTGTGGGTTCGATTTCTGTCCGTAGTAAATATTTATTTTTACCATGACAATGATGTTAACTGACCCTTGACATGATAAATAATAAAAATAATCGTTTTATACTAAGTTTTTATACTAAGTTTAAGTCAGAATTCATTGCTTCTTCTAGATTTAAACATTTTATCAACAATTACGTACAAATTATCTTTTTAGTATTGAAATATTTTTTGTGTTTTATTATAATTAGTGACGATTGTCTGATAATTGATTGTTTGATTTGTATGATGATTAATTGAAGCTAGTTTTTGTTTATAACCTCTTAAAAGAAGCAAATTAAGATTCAATGATGCTAAAAAGTTTATTAAGACTTAATAGTTTCATTACTTTTACACTTTCCACAAAGCGAAGTCGAGCAGAACGGCGGGCAGATGCTAGTGCTGAATAAACACTACAATCTATTTTTCTTTTCTTGTCCTATTTGGTAACAATACTCGGAACGATAATCACGAATTTTCGAATATTATTCTTCTAGATAATTTTTCATTAATAAATGATTCAGTTCAATCGTTCGGTCGACGTTTACTCGTCTCTAACTCTTATGTGTGGTTAGAAATACGCCATTTTTGTTTTCTAAATAAGACAAGTTAAGAAATAAAGACTATCTATATGATAGTACATGAACGTTTGTGTCGTTCGTAGATCTATGTTCTAACATTGAAATCCATTTGGCTCATTCGCTAAGTGTTTGCGCGAGCGAAGGTTGCGCTCGAGTGTTTGAAGAAAGAACAACCTTATTTGACTTTTTAAGGATTGTCTTAAGATCTGTCAACGCTACTTAACTCGAGTCGACTTACGGTGGATTTTTTTTTTATCTTTGCGTAATTTTTTTAACATAACAACTATAACTACGTAAAAGCGTATCGTCATTGTGTATTGAATTAATTTGTATGTAAATGATTATACCGTTCACTATGAATGTTTGTTAGTGAAGTTAATAATTCTGTGATCGATTTATTTGTTCGTGATCTTTTTTTATATTTTTTCTGATGAAATTATTGTTGTTGTGTTTTAATTTCGTGTTGGGATAGAAGTTGTAGATTCTTAGTTTAAATAGCGTTAGTCCTTGTGTTTCATGTTTTTTTTTTATAAATATATGAATTCAATACAATTCTTTGTTTTCGTGGAATATATAATTTAAATATCTTGTGAAATTCTACATATTTTAGAAGTATTGTTGACCTCACGCAAATTTTTCTTAAAAAAAACACAACAGAGAGATTTTAGTGACACAGTATGCGTATAAAGTTCCCAGCAATTTAGCGATAACTTTACATTAACTTACTTCTGGTAATATACATTCTGACCAATAGGTAAAAATCTATAACGTTTTAATGCATTTATACTTTTATTGGTAAAAATAAAAGATGCAACCAGCTCATGTAATTTTAAAAGAAAATAAACAAATTATTTCATTATCATCATCAAGAAGAACTTAATTTTTTTAAGCGACAGCTGCAGCGATCAAAACTCGGTACCCGGAGATTTTTGGTGATGATAAATCTATTTAGTGTCACAACGGGACAAATTCCTTACGACAGACGTAACTCAGTCGACCAGCTAGTTGAAATATTTCAAACTGCCTTCTCCTATCTTTTTTAACTAAGTTCATCTCAGAAGCAATGATGTTAAGTACGTCGTCTCCAAATATTTATATATTTCCTTTTTTATTTATAGTCTGCGTAAAATTCTGTGTCTTTTATAGTATTAGTGTAGCACTACAACAGAAAATCAAGTTATATATATATATATATATATATATATATATATATATATATATATATATAATAAAAAAAAATCAATATAAACTGTTTACCCATTACAATTTAATAGTGTGATAGGAAAAAAATATTTTCGATTTCGGAAATATTAAAGATAATTATTTAAATTAAAATTTATAAGTTGAGTAAAAATATATATTGTTTTTAACATAAAACAATAAATAAATAAAATGAAGAAATGAAATTTATTCCTGTTATGAATAATACGAATAAATTGTAATTACTTTACTCGCTAATCACTTACTGATATTATAAATGTAGAACTGACTGTCCATTTGTTTATTTATTACCCTTTCACCCTTAATCGCTGAACTAATATTGATAATTTTTTTATACATATAGATTGGACTAAGGTCCAAACACAACGCAACTTTTTGTCGCAAAAATAAAACTTCAAGATGGTGTAATAATTAATATAAGATTGAATATAGAACATAATTAATGATAGACATAGACTATTTTAAATAATTATTCGACGTAGACGAAGTCGAGGGAACCAACTAGGTAGTTTAATCTAAATACTTAGGTATCCCAGCGTTCGTCAACTTATAACTTAACTTTTATCCGATTCCATGAGCTAATCTCCACGCCACGGGTGTTATATGGATATTGCTTATTGAGCTCGAGCAGAAAAAACATTTTACATTGCAGGCGTAGTGAAATTTCAAACAAATTTAACTTTTTAATACTTATTATCTAGAGAGATATAAATTGTATTTGAAGAAATTAAAAGATAATTGAAGATATTTAAATTTATATTAAGTAGAAGATAATTTTCTTGTAACTAAAACGCTAACAAACACTACACTAAAACCATAACAAACTAGAGAAAACGAGTAAGAAGCATTGCATTAATATTATTACACCTAAATGTTTAAAGATCACGTTAAAGAAGCCCGAACCTGATGTTTTCGGAGCCAATAATGAATATTCTTTTCAAACACACGACAATGTATCATTCACAATTTGTTTCAAGTTTTCTTTGATGTTTTTTCACATGTGACGGTGTAGCCGATACTACAAATAACATTGTACTGTGATATGAGGACAAATACTGCCGGTTGCAACAAACACCGCATGTCTTTGAGCTGCCGAGTGCTTCATAGATTATATTAGATGGTGGCTTAGAATTTATTAATGATAATAAAGCAGATGGGCTACTTGGTGATATACGATCTGAATATTGTTGATGATGTGCTTGACAATGTTGATGCTTACCATTATTTTTTTTTTCTGAATGAGTAGTGCTGTTGGCTTGAAATTGGGAGCCCCCGTTGGGGCTCAGAATGGACGTCCGTGTCTAAGGGTCTCTCCTAGTGAGATCGCACCTCGGCTTAGAACGTCGTCGGAGTGGAGGATAATGCTAACCATGAAATCTGATTTTTATGAAATTTTGGTATTCAACTTATTAATCAAATTCAATCAAATTCGATGCTGTGTTTAGAATTATAGTATGATGTATATAGATGTACATATTCCATAAACTGTAGAAGTTAAAAAAAATATTAAATTAGACGTAATTCGTCTTTTATTAGAAGTAATTCGTCTTTTATTTTTTAAATTAAAAACTACATTAAAATCATCATTTCTAATTTTCTTATTATATTACCCAAAAAAACGGTAATTATCTACTCTATTCTAAGTAGGCGAGTCTGCAGCAACATAATCTATCGTTAAACAGTCACCAGCAACCAGAGCGGAGACAAAGAATGTTTAATTAGCTTTGTGTGCGATGTCCACATCGACTGCGCCTACTGCCGCTTCCCGGAACGTGCTTCC
The DNA here is from genome assembly GCA_037950945.1 of Hypolimnas misippus. Lineage (NCBI taxonomy): Eukaryota > Metazoa > Arthropoda > Insecta > Lepidoptera > Nymphalidae > Hypolimnas > Hypolimnas misippus. The sequence goes on from JBBEEQ010000012.1 coordinate 520,785, forward strand.
ATCTCCTCGCTACCTCTTGCCTACTCACCACGCACCGTTTAATTGTTACCGTTTTTACATTCACTTGACTCTAATTTCAAATCTGTTATGAGGTGTTAGCATATATTTATAACAATATTGTATAGCTGAAGAGTTTTTTGTTTGAAAGTGTTTAGCGAGGGAATTGAGATAGAATTAAAAGTTTATTTTTGCGTTAGACACCTTATTTATTAACAAGAATTATGTATACTAATATAATAAATTAAGAGTGAATTTCGTGTGTACAAATAAAACTTGGGAACCACTGACCCATATGAAAGGTACATTATTATTAAAACTTAGTAGGTTATAAAATATATGGGAGTCTATAGGGAACAGTAAACATCTAGATTATAGTTAAAATTTGGCTTGTATCGAAAGGTAATGCGAGTAAAATCATGAGGTATAGCTAGTCTTTACTATCAAATCGTTTTTAAATCGATTATTTTTTTATAATAATGAATCAGTTACGTCGCATAATAGATATATATTTTGGAATTTTACTCCTTTTTACTTTAATTTTATTTTACTTTTCCATAAGACAAAGCTATACAAGGCGTAGGAGGAAATGGTGACATTCGAAATCGTTTAATACCAGTGTCATTGTGATCATGCGTACATGCAAATAAATTACCCGGCGGTTCTCGGTGCGTGCATCCGATATATTTACGACTTCCTCCGCCGGCGACAAAACATCCGTAATTGAGCGATCAAACTGAGCCCATAACTTGCACAAAACTATCAGATTTCAACCCTACAACGTCTCTAACAAACAAATTTCGCTCCTTTCTAACGGGAATCTCCCTATCTTCTTCCGTCCGTACCAGCCAGAGCGAGACAGAATCAATGACCACAAATTTGTATGTAAGAGATGACCAAGCAGGTGGAAATAGTGACCACCGGTCACTAGGGCTATCAAATTACCCATATGTCGTAGCGATGTGAAATTTATTGAACCGATCGAAGCTTGTAAGAAGTAACGCGGTAAAAGAAGGTACCGACCGTTAGGTACATACTAGTGGTCATTGTCGATCGTGTGAATGGAATTAATTTGAATTATAATCGACGTTTGATGAATATATAGGGGACGCGGGGTCACTGCTAAGGGCGACTAGGTACCCATTGTGTTTCAGTTTTTATTTCAAGGCGCACTTTAATTGTTCAGGGTGAGGAATAAATTGAGTATTTTATGCAAATAGTGTACGCTAGAAATATCAATATATAAAAACAGTTAGTCGTAACTAATAACTAATAACTAACCCCCACGTACATATGAGATAAAAAGTAACCTTTCACATAGGTAAGATTCATCTTGATTTTTACCCAAATCTGTTACAGGTCAAAGGAATAATTACACATTAAATTTACTTACTAATATTTTCTTTAATAATAATAGTTTTTTTTTAAATATTTAAAACGCGATTTTAATTCTTTTAGTACGAGTTTTTATAACGAGACCGTTTTATAGGCAATTATTTGAGCAACAATAAAATCTTTAATATCGTTTTTTAGTGTCCCGTTTTTAACGTGTTTATTTAAATGTTGTCTGTGTATTAATCAAAGATACTTCTAGATATTACATAAGCTTACTATTTCGAGTGTCACTCAAATCTATGCAGCTGTTAGAGTGGGAAGACGTATCATACATATCGACTCACTGCCAAACTTTTGCAAACGTAAATTTGGAATAAGAAACCGCTCTCCAAATTGAAATAATACTATACTTAAAATCTGGAGCCTATTATATATATTTTATTTCGATATGGAGAAATTTACGTGTTGATTCTGAGTGATATATTCCGAGTGTCAGTCAAGTACGTTAAGCTGTTACATGATAATAAGCACTCGTATACACACGAAACATTCGCGTTTATAATATTAATCTGATCGGAGTAAAGTTTCGAGTATATTTTCGAACGTTTTATAGGTAATAAATTGAGCAAACAACGAAATCTATAATATCGTTGTAATGGGGTCCAGTTTGTAACATGTTTAGCGGGATCTAGGCTGATTCGGCGCGCGGCTTGTCGTAAATCCTCTCGGCGTCGCAGCGTGATGCCGGCTTACATTACCGCTTACAATCTTATACCGGCTATTAATTGATTGCTCTTTGGCCATTCCACGAGAAATATCGCCGTTGATTAGATTATCATCTGAGTCCACGTTATAATTTCTCATTTACGGTTTCGTATTGAAACTTTATGTATTTTGATGTTTGTTTACAGTTGCGGCTCATTTCTTCTTTTAACTAATATATATATATATATATATATATATATATATATATATATATATATATATATATATATATATATATATATATATATATATATATATATATATATATATATATATATATATATATATATATATGTATGTATGTACAAACAATAAGTGACTCTAATAGAATTTAATATTCCTATCTAAACTGTTCTGTTTGTTTGTTTATTTCATAACTATAGAATGAGGTCTGATCTCTTTAGTATATTTTGTTGCAATCAAAAACAGTTCTGTTGCAGGAATAAAAAAAAGTATGTCGCATTTATGTTGATAAGAATTTGTTCAAAACTACTTTAATATCACAACAATCAACACAATATAACCAGCTTATGCTTCTGCAAAAACAACACAAAAGTACTAACAAAAATAGAAGATAAATACACAAATCTAAATGACCAATTCGAACATTTTCTTACGACAGAACCTCCGGGGGCCGGTCGTGATAGATACAGTACCACGTCGCTGTCGCATTACTCTATCATAAGTGACATATTTACGCAAATCATATTCAAATGCCTACATTTGTATCGCTTAATATAGAATCGAGTCCGAATTCGGAGATCGAACGGAGTTCGAAGCCGGTTAGTGCGTGGTCTCATTCACACTAACGGGCAATATATCAGACTCAAGAGAACCTAACAGTAGCCAAATAACTGGGACTAATCCGTGTCGAATCGCTGGCTACGTTATAGAGATTTTTCAATAAAATCACCCGTTCCATAATCAGAATAGTTCATAAATACGTACGAGTATCTGGTCACGTTTTTTTTTTTACTTTTTTTGTGTGTGAGAACATTTCGTTTTTCAATCACGGACCAACCTTTTTACGTTGCTCGGTTTAGGAGCGAGGCGATAAATATCGAAACTTATGGCCGCGGTCAGCTTTGATGTGCGTTCTATCCCGATTGCTACAAAATTTTTGGGGTTCCCGAACGCGGCGGGCGCGACGGCCCGCGCCCGGCGGCTTATCGGCGTCCCGGCCGCGACGCGTCGCTATCGTGCTTATTTATACGCAGTTAACTTAGAATCGAGTAAATAACTTTCACACGTGACATAAACTTGCTCGTGCATTACCTCTCACGGAACGAGGCGTAGTTCGAAAGGCGTATTGCATAATAAAAAACACGGTTCACAATCTCGCCTAAATTTTAGATATCTCAAATCGATAAAGCTCACTCGTGATATAAAATATAAATATTTATTAGACGCGATAAAATAAAATCAATAAAATTCTGCCAATACCCGACCGGCTAATTAATTAGGCGGTATACATAATTTATTTACGATGCTGATAACGTCCATTAACGACTTCTATGTCAAGGATGTGGATTTTTGAATAGGTAGAAAAACATATATGTCGCCCGCCGAGACGACGTAATTTTTTATATATTTCATAGCTCATGGTATTAGCGCGGATTATCTGCGACAGAGATGAATGAGCGACGAGTTGCTCTAACGACGCCGTCGTTTAAACGAGTGACGTCATCCGAATATTACAACAAACTGTTAAAAATTCCGAAAACACTTGGAAAAAAAATTCTTCGCTTACGAATGATATGTATGTAACATACATTTCATTACCCAATAAAGCATGTTAGTAAATAACAGTAATAATTTGTGTCGATTCACGGGTTCGCGTCGAGGCGAGAGCGCGGTGCGCGGGCGCAGCGACACGCGCCTCGCCCCGCAACAAAAGACACCCGGGTGACTTTTGACTTTCGTCGTGTGGTTAAGCTTCATAATATAATTGAGCCCGAACAAAATCCGGTCGAGTATTAACATACAATAGGCCAGTCAGTTCCGTTGAGCCCGCCAGGTCGTCGAGGGCAAAAAAACACTGCCACTCGCTATCGGCGGCGCGCAACGCGGTAACTGATCGCTCGCGAGCGGCCATCCGCAACTTTATCGCGCCGGGATATGACATATTATCGGGTTCCGCGGCTCGGATATACGATGTTGCGCGTTGCGCCGGAGGCTGGCAGGCGTCCATCGGAGGCGGCCCATCATGAGCCCGAGGACGGTTTGACGGGTGACAAGCGTCGGTAAAAACGCCAGCGTAACTTACCCACTGATGTATACCCAGTTTTGAGTTATTGCATCCATTCGCGCTTTTTGCCGCCTCGTCTCGATGTCACGCGCTCCTTTTTAGCGTCCATGCGATCTTTTGTTTACTCCGGCTTCGAGGGTCCGCGTCGGTACCTCGTCGGAAAAGAATTTTTGCTCGATTTGTAAGACAAGCGACGTCGAGTAATAATGAATGGAATTGTCGTTACCATTTCTAGCACGTATCCTGTGCATTACCTAAGATGTATTGCTCGTGCGCAAAATGTATTTGTTATAAAGGAAACTCGTTACTAATCGGTTTAGCTATGTATCAAGCCTGTATTAGTAGTGTATACATGATTACGAATTATTTATACCGTGAATATACTACATAAGATACAAATACAAAAGCCCCTAAGTGACATACGTCGACATTGAAAATTAAATATTTCCACAAGATCACAAGTCACAAATAGATAATTTTACATTAATAAAATTAAAGTCGAACTTAATAGTTAAGATTAAATATTATAATAAGTATGACTTAACAATAGAAACCTTTAAAAGCAAAAAACGCAATTTTCTTGAAATATTATACCAATTATTTTGTTTCTTAAACCAAATTAATAAACCGATTTCGATAAAATTTAAATAATAAATATACATTCAAGCAAAAAAAAAATCAAAATCGGATAAGAACTTACGCAGTTATCAGGTAATACACAATTTAAAAAAAAACCGACGAATTGAGAACCTCCTTGTTTTGTTAAATCGGTTAAAAAAGATAGCTCTAGTGTAGTCTAGTCTTCTCGGAATAATTTCAATAAATTTTCGCTTAGAAACAAATCCCATTACGTCGCCATATATTTTTGATTTCGACCCTCCTATAAACGGCCGCGATTCAGAGAGAGTAGCGCGTTAGATTAGATAGTAATTTTCTCCAATCTAGAAATCAGCGACATAATTAGGTATTCGATGGCATTGGCCACGTCTCACAATGGTAATATATAACGCTCCGTGCGGCAGTCAGGTACACTCGCCTGAATCCTCTTTACACCTCACGACACACACGACCGATATTGAATATATATTTATGTTATATATACATATGTTGCGTTTAATTATACATGTGTAAAGTATTTGTACTTATAAATACTAAACAAATGTATTTAATTAACTTCAATCTAGTTAAACATGTTGATTTTGTGTTAATTTCTTAGCGCATCAAAGAGTATATTGTATAATGTATTTGTTTACATTTTATTTAAAAGAAACTATTGTAATGTATTTAACTCGTACTTTCTATTTCTAACGATCTATATGAAAGAGAGCTGTTTCTCTCGTAACTTTAACTGTTAGAAGAAATAATATTTTTAACTATATATATTTGGCGCATGAATTTTGGCTTCCACTTCCACTTTTAGCGAATGTGAATGTGATATCTATGATTCTAAAATATCATCAGTTAGAACATTACAATAAGATCACATCATGATCATTAAAATCTTAAATAAAAACTTTAAAAGCAACTAAAGTATCCGAATACCAATTAATTACTTCATCATGAAACTATGTACAGATTGGAACAGTGGTCACTGCAACTGACTGCAGCAATAACGGCCGCGGGTTCGATCCCCAACGATATCTAGCGACGGGTAGCGTCTGAATTTGCCATACGAATGCTTGTCGTACCCTGGGTATTTGTATTGTGTGTGTTTCCGGAACTCCGACTCGGAATCTTAAGATTCTAATGGCGGCCGATGAGTGTAATGCGTTTAGTTATTTATTATTTATATCTGTATATAGAAAACCGTTACTGAGTGAATAATCTACTAACATGCTGTAGTAGATCATTCATTCAGTAACGGTCCGTCAAACCACCTGCGCTGAAATTTTCCGCGCAGAAAGTTATTATGGGACGAAACGGGGTTTCAAATTTTGTATGGATAAAATCAAAATATACTTAATTCAAGTAGACTTTCACAAGTACTTTTAAACTGTCAAAACAGAAACAACAAATCATTAATTAATGAAGCTACCACCGGTTCGAAGTATAGATTCTACCGAGAAGAACCGGCAAGAAACTCGATAATCTTTTAACATTTTGACAATACTTATAGGTGTTACAAATATATTAAATACACTGTTTGAATCCAGCGCATACTATATCCAAGCATCTAAAAGCGAACAAACGCATCATAAGATTTTAATTCACACGACTAATATCGTATCGGGCGTAACTCGTCGCATCGTGAGCTATGAACGGGCGCACCACGACACTTTCTACGCACGACGGGCCGCACATACGCAACGACGCACGTCCGGGTGTTGTTTATGTGTATGTCTGTTTGTTTTCACTGGCATCGAACGCGGACATTTTCACTGCACCTGCGTTTCACATCGTTCTATTTACTGAAGCATTGTCTTACTGATACTTCGTTTGCGTATTGTAGTTGGTGGCTACTTTCCTAATGACACTGAATACAAAGCTTACCTCTACAGATGCTTGCAGATTCGGAAAACATGATGTACATTATATGTCTTTTTCATAGATCTATTTAGAAAGAGATGAGCAATTAGATATTATTAATTATAACAGTAATTATTTTTATACAAATAATCATTTTGTAAATATAGTATCACTTTAAAGTAAAAATAGATTTAACGATTGTCTAGATGAATATTTTTTAAATCTAAATACTTATAAAGAAATGAGTTAGAAGAAAATATGTCAATAACGATTTATATTTCTAGTTTAGAAACGCAAAATATCACCTTTTCTCTAATCAAACACTTCAAGTATAATTAAGAAATATTTCAACAAAGATAACAAAAACAGCATCGCTAAACACTAACCATTATTATTTCCATTCACAATTAATTAATAATAAGAAAAAACTATCTTAAAAATTTCAATCAACGGATAATGGATTCGCATTTGAAGATGGAACATGAAATTATTAAAAGAAGAAATTTATTGCAAAATAATAAAAAAATAAATAGAGAATTGACTAGCATTAAATTAATAGCAATCTAAGCGCAGAGCCGCGGGCTAAATTAAAATATCGATGTTAATAAACGGAAAGTAAAAAATACATGTTAAATAATTACTTCTATTGATATTTCCTTAATTTCGTATTAACGAAATCCTTATCTCTCAATGTGTGTTAGATAAAAAAACATGATCGACCATATTTGCGAAAACGCAATTTAATACGCAGTGTTCTTGAAGAGAGTACGCGCATGCGCAAGACGTAATTGTAGAATTGTCTCTGTGACATTATTTCTTGTTATGTATTATAATGTCTATATAAATATAGATCGTTTTCTGAATGAATGTTGGCGCATCATTTTAAGCTGCACCTATTTAGCTAATTGTTTTTTTTTTTGTATTTATCATTGTCAGGGCAAGATTTTTATGAAAGAAAATATATTTCAAAAATCGTAAAGTGAAAATTTTGATAAAAAAATCTGCATGTTAATAAGTAAGTAAGTCTTAGTTCGAAGCCAGGGCGAGAAGCTATTATTATTATAGATCTAGATGATATTATAATATAATGTGTAAAAATGATTACGGAGTTCTTATTTAATTAACTCAAACATGGAAGATAATAAAAAATTAAAATTAGTAATTATTTTTAGTTACTTATAGAAACAATGAAAGTATATAAATAGTACAAACTACAGAAAAATTAATTTGAAAGCTAACCTTTCTTAGCTCGACTTTAAATTGGTAATATTATAACGAAAATATTTCCATTACGCACAAAACACAAGATCTTTACCTCCTCTATTAGAATTTTAAGAAGTTTCTTATATCCAAGACAGTTTTGTCGTTAGCGTGTATAGCAATTGTAGGCGGTAAGTCCGGTAGCTAGATACACCCGTGATTACTTACGGCGTACGTGAGAGAACTGCCAATGAAGCTGAGTATGGAATGTGCCATTTTTGTTAAAAAAAAAAAAACATATTTCTACCAATCAATTACGATTCCACCATATCTTTTATCTAAAAGCTAGTTTGATAGAAACTTGTAACTTAGCAGTTATTTATAAGGACATAATTAGTTGAAATTGAAAATGATGAATTTTAACCAACTTCGCAAGGGCTCCAATGTACTGTAAATAAATACATTTTAACAAGAATGATACGGCAGTATTTATTAATAAAAACTTAAAATAACTTTGTCTAGAGCGATAAAGAAAAATCTCATAATCCTTATTAATATTTCTTAAAATAATTCAATATAAATGTGTCACCTAGAATTATAAAAAAAAATGTTATATTTCATTTCCTATAGGTTAACGCATAGTACGATTAAATAAAAAAAAACTATATAAAGCTTTCCTAAGTTCGTATAAATGTCTTAACGTACATACATACAAGGGTGTCGTCATAAATATTAATATATTACAATAGTTCGAAGACTAAATAAGTATAAATTGCGGAAATCGAAAAACCACCATCCTCATAGCGTTTCATATTTTATGGATTTCACGATCTCTAATATATAAAATCAATGTTTGTTTGTATCTTGTACACTGCCATAACGTTCTATATAACTCGATAACACTTTTACGTTACGTTATAGTTATAGTATAACTGGCTCCAATTCGTGACGCATTTCGTACGGGCCAGACAGAAAAATAGGTTTTAAACAAACGACCAACAGAACAAATTCTATATTAATACAAGCGAAGCAGCATGCAAAAACTGGTGTTTCATAAAACTTATAGTATTTTCTCATACGTTTGAACATTCATATTTTACTCGACGCCAAAAAAGGAGTGTTATGTTTATAGAATTCGTATGTAGGTGAGTTTTTCCGCCATAACTTCTAAGAACATTAATTGATTTAGATGCTTGTGGTATTCTTAGAATCGTTTCATATTTCGGGATGACATAAGTGCAATCGTTATTCTCAGTAAATATTTTTTTTGGAGATAAAGCAATTTTATAAACTATATTATTACCATAGATTATACTTTTTCCCATATATGTTTTAACTTAAATGAGACAGGGCCTTATAGATAATATTTGGATGCTGATAAGCAATAAGATGTCAACCCACAAAAAAGTAAAATTTTGATATATTGATTTATTTTAATAATGTGTCATCTATTTAACATTATTTAAAAATTCAATTAAATTAAACTATATAAATATATATAAATTTAGTGTTTCGAATTTCAAGTGTGTTCCATATTTTGCAATTTATACAAAAATCTCATATATTTACAAAACTTATTATTAGATAAAACCTTTGCTTATACAATCTAATTTTCACCTTTTATTAAAATAGAAAAGATAAGATAGATATATAATTCTTCAAATAAATTTATTAAGAATAGCTTTTACATCTTAAGACGCCATTTTCTCAAAATTAAATTCGTGTGGCTTGACAGTATTGCTCATCAGCGTCCATTTATAAATAGTTTTTTGACCTATTTCAATAATGTAATATCCCAACCGATTAATACAATAAAACATATTTTATAAACAAACATCGTTATATATATATACATATAGAATAATTTTACCTACATTCCTCACCAAACGTAAAATAATAAATATTAAATTAATCAATATTAATTAGTGCTGGTTATAGTAAATTTTTTACTTAATAGTTTTTAGATCGTGATATTTATTGATCGAACCCAGACAGAGTAGTAACATTCCTTACGTTTTTGAAATCAAATATATAACAGCATCGACGTAGGCATATAAGGAATTGATAAATAATTCAAGTGATATAATCTTATTTATATATCTCGTATGTCGATGTTATGAACTCAGGTAAGTCTAGACATTATATGAGTTTGTAGACAAGTCGAAATGTATGAAAATAGTGATGATTTGATATCACTTCTGAGACTACAGATTAAAAAATTATCATTATATATTTTTTTCTTATCCCGCTGATTTACTTAGCGAAAATAGGGAGGAAAATTTTATAACACAACACAACAATTTTATGAGTATCTCTACTAATAATTATTATTTTAGATATGGATAGTAACTCGCCGATACCATTCTGTAATATGTACAAAGTTTTATGTTACGAAATTGAAAGTTGAGAGAATTTGAAAATAACAGTCAAACTGTTGGTGTTATTTGCTAACGAAAGTAATAGATTATATTGATGCTGATAATATCACTTTTTGTGAGAATATCACTTTTTAAGTAAGCAATACTGTGTCAACCCACAAAAAGTGATATTCTTAGATATCGGTGTATTTTGATACTGCATCGCCTATTTAACATTATTAAAAAGAAATTGAAGTTATATAAACTTAATAAGTACGGAAAAAAGTTTTTTGATTAATTGGTTCGAATTGCAAGTGCGTCACATATTTTGCAATTTAGACAGTAATCTCAAACATTTGAAGAGCTTTTTATTTGATAATATATTAAATATATCACTCTGGTTTTATTTAATTATATCTTTTGTCAAAAAATAAAAGATAAAATTGATATATACTTCTTTAAGCATATGTGTTAAGGATAGATTTGACATCTTTAGACGCCATTTTCTCAAAATGAAGTCCGTGTGGGTTGAAACAGTATTGCTTATCAGCGTCCATATAAAAATCAAAATGTTTTGCCTTATTTTGTTTTACTATTATTACTTTAAAACAATTTAAGTGGTTTAAAACATTAACATTTGAAAGGTCTTATTTTAGATTGTTTTTTTTTTCACATTTTTATCGTTTTTATCATTTCTTAGTTTAAATTTTTAATAAATAAATATTCAAATAAGCTATGTCGTAAAATAGTGAAAAACTAAAAGCAATATAATTCTTATCGGGTGTTTATGTCTCATTTTTAATGATTCATAATTATATATAAATTAGATTTTGAATAATGCGAGATCAATATATATTAATATACATAGGCGAGTAACTCTGACTGGTCTATTTTCACAATTTAAAGAAAGAGGATATAATTTTATTTTTACACATTTTTTTAATTAACTATCGAGTTTCTTGCCGGTTCTTCTCGGTAGAATCTACATTCCGAACCGGTGGAATTATTTAATTAGTGTTTTGTTTTCTTTTGTTTTTGTATTGACGATTCAAAAGTGCTTGTAAAAGCCTACTTGAATAAAGCATATTTTGATTTTGATTTTGATTTTTGATGATGTAAAATATGTCTTTAATTACATTAAAACTAAACATTTCGTATTTTTTATTAATTACTAAGTTTTAGAATATTTATAGATTATTTCTATGTACAAAAGGAATCCTATGCGAATCAAAAGCCTTGGCCAAAAGATTTTTCTGGTCTCGTGGTTTTCGTGGTTTCTTTATTTATGCTAATAATAAATCAATAATCACATAAACATCTAACCGTTACAAAAAAATAAAAAATCGCGACACAATTTTAAAATTCTTCGTAGTGCCGTTTTTTGAAAAATTAAATATATATTTTAAATGTATATATTTTGACAATATAATATAAATAAATTATCCAACCAAAATGATTAAAATGTTAATATAAAAAAAAAACACTTAAGGAGTCTAAAACTTAATTGACAATGTATAAACTTAAGTTTTTATGATGACTGTTAGAGATATACACAATCGTTTGAACAACAAAACTGCATTAGGATTGACTGATTACGCGTACACAAAATTATGTAACATTTGATTGACAAATTAATTTGTAGACAAGTAAAAATATACGAGAATTACTTAAAACGATCACGCGAGTAATCAAATTTTAAATAATTTTTATACATTTCTAAACCAGCTTGTTATTATTTAGCAGCTTATTTAAATTACTACAGACGTAGTCGCGATTCCTTATATAGTTTTAGACGTATTTTAATGTCATTTTAAATATGTATAAATCTTTACTGTATTGTTATTGATTTAATATTATTTTAAATTAAATATTTGCATAAACATAAAGTTTTATTTTTAATTATTCACAAGATTTATTTCGCTGTCGAGATTTTAATTTATTTACTAATTAAATATGTAAGATTATGTTTATTTAATTGCGGTGAATTATTTAATCTGTTTTCTTTTTCGGATAACAGCACATTTAAATTCGTCACTAAGTAAAACAAAAGAAAATTATGACTCAAATGTTTTATTTTTCGTATATGTATTAAAGGAATCATATGCTTATAATATATATATAGGTGACGTAAATTAAAAATAGTTAATAAAAATCTTATTCGTATTATATATAATATTATATCTATAACGTTAAGGTTGTCATCAAAACTTTGCCTTTTTTCTATTATGTACTTTAACAGTCCGTGGCTCCATACGGATGTACTAATAAGGACTTTCTTTCTTACATGGAAATCGTTTTACCTAAAATTCCACTCACCCATACTATTTTTAAACACTTTCCTTCATATAAACTTTGTCCGGACAATTGTAAATACAACAAAGAAAGATTTACGCAATTAGATATCGCTTTTCTTTAGTGATGAGATTACATATATAAATAGATTACCATTCTATTTAACAAATAAGTATAAGTTAATTTCAATGTTTTAGTATGTTTTTATTGAATCTGGAATAACCGATGGATTTAAGAAGACATTTACGTCAACCTTGTTTTGCAGCTCTCTCATTAGTTTCCGCATACAAAAATACATTTCATTATGATTCTGGTTTAGCAGAAACATTTCAAAATAGCTAGAGCACCCCAAAACACTGTCGACTGGATTTCTTTGGTATCGATTCGAGTCGCGATGTTTAGTATTCTGTACGCGGACGCGGTGCTCCCGCACGCGGGCTGCTCTATTTGGTCGGTCGCCTTGTTCGGCCGCCGGACGTCTGTTGACGACAGCGCTACGTGCATCCCGCGAGTGAGCTGTCAGTGGTCTTAGCCGATTTGGTTAGCTTTGTTTCGCAATGAGAGTTAGATTTGTGATTGTTGACGTATATGTATATGTGGAAATGATTTTGAAATAAAATACATAATATGTGGACAAAGAAATCGATAATTGACAAATACATATTTTTATACCTTTATATAATTGAAGTAGACATTGAGGACATCAAAATATACATATTTTGTAATTTAAAGTTGATTAATAAAAATAGTCAACATTTTTGAAATAGACAAATCTATAAGAAATACAATCACTTTTGTATTTGATTATCACATTTACTACAAATGTGTAAAACACTCAGATACAAATTCTATTTAGACACATATTGTATAATGATAATTAATACCTTGCAGCACTAAAACCATCCGCAGTTTGTTTACTAGAGAGCGACGTCTGATTTTGGTCCGTTAGTAATATGAGCTATAAATAATAAGAAGTACATTAATTAATTACTCCTCAGTCAAACATAATATAACACACATGTTAATGTATAAAAGTGATAAGATACAAAAATAAAAGTAAAAGTAGAGCCCCGAACGTGTCGTGTGCATTACAAACAGGCGGAAAGCGCTTTCCTGACACGGTTTTTCTCGCAAGGTCGACGGCCGCGCCACGGTCGGGTCCAGGACGCCAGGATCTAGCAAATAACAATACATGCACGAATATGAACCGGTGAAACAGACCCTAAATATCAAACTCAAACTCAAACTCACTCAAGTCACGACGCGACGTCTTATTTTTATAAACCTAATTTGAAATTATACTCTTTTAAATAAAAAACTAATTTTCAAAATCAGCTAAAAAATGGTGGAGTTATGAAATATTTAATTCTAAAGTATACGCAAGCAAATCCGCGGACAGTCGCTGTTAAATGAATAAAGCCCAATCGATCGAATAGTCAAGTCACTGAGAGACACAAACATCGAATCGATCGACTAGTCAAGTCACTGAGCGACACAAACATCGTATCGATCGACTAGTCAAGTCAATGAGCGACACAAACATAGATTTTTATTTACGCATCCCCATGTAACCAATACTAGTCTCAAGCGTTATCAGTATCCTAGATGGGTGCATGCGTCTCGAACGAGTACATTACATTATCTTCGGAATAGAAGCCACGGTATCATCGACGTCAATTAACATAAAACGCTTACATTACGCCCGCATAGCACTGCTTCACCAGCTGTTTGGCTTACACTGATTCTAAATAAAATAGCATATTTTATTTAAATATTCCTGTTATCTTTGAACGGTTGATGCTCCGTTTTGTGCGGTCATGTGTTGTTTTTAGATGATTATGCTTTTTATTAACCATTTAGTAAAATTTAGGGATGGTTTATGTGAATTGTAAAAAAGTAATGTAAATGTCCCACTGCTGGGCAAAGGCCTCCTCTCCTATTAAGGGGAATGTTTAGAGCTTAATCCACCACGCTGCTCCACTGCAGGTAGGCGAATATACATGTGTCACAATTTTTCCCTGCACGTATCCTCACGATGTTTTCCGTCACCGCCGAGCTTAAAACTAATTTAAACACAAAATAGCACTTAAAAATTCTGGGATGCTAGCCGGGGCTTGAACCCGCGATCATCGGTTGAGATCGACGTGTTCTCAACACTATCTTGGCTTATTTTTCAATCATCATGATCAATGAGTTTTCAAATTTCAATTTCGAATTGTAATGATTTTTTTATTAAAAAAAAAAGATAAACTAGATGGATCATCTGATGTTAAGTCGCCCATAGACATAGGTTCAGGAGAGCTTCGCGATTTTACATAGGAAAGAGAGGTGAATAGAAGTAGAAAGTAAAGGTACATGGGAGAGTGGTTAGACTTCCGACAGCAGTGGTTTTCGATAATTAGTCCTCAGATTAACATCCTATAGCCTTTTTAAGAATTGAAATTAAGAGGGATGCTATGCACACCCTATTAAACTCCTATAGTAGTATACCAATTCATATTATTACTTTTATAGAAAAAATGCAATATAATTTTTTACTAAAATCACTCATCATTTTTTTTTTAATAATTGCTACAATATTACTAAAGACTAAACCATAAAAAACAAATTATTGAAAGATCGGCAGTCACTAATTAATTATCATTATCATTACTTCAAAAGTACTAGTCTGTCTGTAAACATCTGCCTAATGAAATTTTATGGTTCACAGCAATATCAGAATTGTTTTATAACGCGCATCCATTCAAGAGATATGAGACATTATGCGGGCTTGCGACGCATACCGATAGGAAACGTTCATGCCTAGGTACCTAGGTAATAACACCTAGGTATCTAGTCACCTAGGCACCTAGGCTATTATAGATAGGTTATTTATTGATTTTTCTATAATAACACTAATTATTAACAATTATAGAAAAACGTTTGATATGCATGATATAGGAGATAATTATTTTATAGTTATTAAAATCATATTTGCTCTTAAAAGCGATTATTATTATATGTGCAATGAGAGTAATAAGCCAAGAATAATATGTTTTTTCTTTTCACTTAAAACATAAAAAAATGCGAAAAATAGTATTGCCATGGCTTTAATTACTAGCATAAGTATTTTATCTGGCAATTACGTATATAAACAGTCAAATATAATATTTTGTTTTTATGACAAATAAAATTTGAATAATTATTTAAAACATTGTACTAAAAAAATCTTATATTAAATTTTGTTATTGATAATGTAAATTATAAACAATTTGCACATGATAATTTATAATACATTCAATAAAAATACATAAACTTAAATAATTATAAAATAAAGGAAAATAATTATACGTTAGCTTTTGCTAATTGCAGTTATTAATAGATGCTACTGAATTAATTAAACTTGCAAAAAATCGTAAACAACTGAATATTTTATGTTATTTTTAGAGGAAGCGACGTAAAAATATTCTTTATTTTTAATATATGTAGTTTAATTTATTGATCGATGTAGTCAATCTGATATATAAAAATTAATGTGTATTTGTTTGTTCGTATCCTTGTCGCTGCCACATCGTTCTTCTGATTGCGATAGAACTTCGTCAACTTATTATTTGCGAAGACGGTCAACCATATTAAAATCTACATTAGTACTAGCGAAGCCACACACACAGGTTTTGCTCGTATTTGAAATTCTTAATAAAAGTGTGTTCAAATTATAAATATTAATTATGTAATGACTATCTTAATATGTTTGCTCTGTAAGCTAGCTTTGCTAAGTATATAAATTTCTAGTATATTGGTTCAGAATATATATATAATGTATCCATTCTTATTTGATACTTCCAGACAGTATGTTTCATGAAAATTTTGAAAAAAAAAACAAACTGATTCCGAAACCAAATGTGAAAAATTAAGATAAAAGAAAAGAGGCAGTGCGTTTGCGATTTACCTAAGTTGCAATAGCCTAATGTCAACTGCTCATCATCATTTACAAAGTGTTGCTTTTCCCGATGCAGGGCTGTTAATGATTGAGGAGTTCACCTGGTGTTGCAACATTAGTTCCACTTTTACCATATGCATTGTGACAGGAATATATGTCTCAATAGTCATATTGAAGTAATCGAATCGCGACCCGTGAAATACTTGTTATTGAGTAGTTCCGGTGGCCATTTGTGGTTTTCATCATTAGTTTCACTTCACCAAATGTGGCTTTCCGAGGGCAAATGTACGAGTTACTATCAAAAATAACTAAATCGGTATAGGTTTACCAATAATATTTGAAGAGTTCCCTCGATTCCCCTCGAGACCCAGAATCCCATCATCAGACCCTGACCAGGTGACAATGGGACCAAAAAAAATATAAAATACATACAGCCGAACATAGAACCCCCTCCTTGCGAAGTCGACAAAGACATCTCATTACTAACAAATCTACCCGAACCGAGAACAAGTCGATCATAAAGTGATCTAATTTTAAGTTATTCGCAAGAACATCCAAAACTATCATCACGTCTTAATATAAGTAACCGATACATATTTTTTGCAATATAATAACGTGTAATGCTGAGAATAAATTCCATACTAATGCGTTACAGAAAAAAATCTCATTAAATATTAATGTGGGCATTCTGACCAGCGAGCACCGCCAATCGATGGCCCAAGCGTTCACGCAAAAACGAATATACATATGTATGTACGCACTTCACCTAGAATTATGCATTTGGCTTTTAATAATTACGTTGTTACAAATTTTCAACATTTGTTCATTGAAATATTTGAAAAAGTAAATCATGAATGAAATATCGTTATACGAAAACGAATCGAATCGAAACTGTTTTTATTATTTTGTTTTAAAATCCAATGTAGTTTTTATCGCATAAACGCTATAAAGGCACATGTTCGCTGACATTTCGATCGACATAATCACACGAATCCGCTTAGCTAATGCCCGGAAAGATTTTTTTTCTTAATTAGCACGACACTAAAATTTGAATACGACATATAGACAATTCGTGACAACGTTTTAAATTATGATATGACCCAATAAGGTCAGAGTTTAGGAGCATTAATATCGCGAAATCGAAGAAACTAGTCATCGTGAATGATAACGCATAAATCACGGACGAACGGACATTAAAAACACACGAATTAAACGGTACGATTGTCGCTATAAATTTTAATATTGATAGTGTAGAAGTTTTGCTATTGGCTTAACGAGCGGTCTAAAAAATATCATATCAGTATATCACACTGCTCGTCCGCGTTTTGGACATTCAATGAAAACTTTAGAATTGTCACATAGAATGTGGTGGAGTCGAATTTGTTTATTTCGTTTTTTATTATTGTTATAATGTTTACTAGCTGTCCTTTGCGGTTTCACTTGCCTTTATGGTTACTGCTTCGCTCGTATGAGTCGTAGCGTGATATTATATAGCCTATAGCCTTCCTCAATAAATAAACTATCTAAATTTTTTCAATTCGAATCAGTAGTTCCTGAGATTAGCGAGTTCAAATAAAGAAACAAACTTTTCAGCTTTATAATATTAGTACAGATTCGTCTGTGACATAAAATTGTAATATATAAGTTTTTAAAAAGTATCCTTTGTCTGTTTAATGTTGCCATATTAATAGAAAATACATGTATACCTATATTAAGAGTCGATACAAAAAAAAAATCGAACGGCTCGTTATTAATAAGTAGAAAGAAATAACACGTTAATTTTTTTTCCAATCGATTTCTAATCGAGTTTCTTTTTAACTCTTCCAAGATACGTTTTACGCGTACGTAATAAAATCCACGGTGAAATCTTAATATAATAAATCGTTACGTATTTACAGTACCGCCATATAAGGAGGCGAATCTTTTTGCTCATCGCATAGAGGGTTAGAGCGGACCGTTACGTTTCCAGGCGAGATTCGCTTGACTAAAGTATCGAGCCATATTTCATACAGCCGTTTTCCCAAGAAAAAACATCGAGACGAAAAAGGAATTGCTCGCGTAAAATATCATCAGCCGTACACAATCATGCGGATCGTTCCGCGCCAGCGGTCGCGGCCATTACGAGTACAGCGCGCCTACTTCGCGCCGCCCAGACGCGAGGCACCAACCGACGCTAAATGGATGCTGGTAAGCAATAATGTGTCAACCCACGAAACGTCGAATTCGGAGATATTGATGTATTCTGATAATGCGTCGTGTATTTAACATTATTCAAAAACTTTTAATGTCATATAAACTAAATAAGTACCGAACACAAGTCACTTAACATTATGTTTTGTATACTGAAGTTCCATATTTTGAAATATATAATAATCTCATATATCCGAAACATGTATTATTAGATAAAGCTTTTGATTAAACTGAATTGCTTTTAATTCATAATACTTTTTAACAAAATAAAAAAGAAAAGATGGATAAACACTTCTTTAAACAAATGTATTAATAATAGTTTTGACATGTTACACACTATTTTCTCAAAATGAAGTCCATGTGGCTTGACACAGTGTTGCTTATCAGCATCTAAATATCTTTAGGTTTTTCACCACCCGTCCACGGGGCCGCTCCACCGCACTCCGTAACCCACAAAAACTCGTTCCGCTCATTATGAAACACGAAACTATGATATTTTCGAGTCGCCTTGTACGACAGGCGACCTCAGAGTTGCGCAGTCGACGTGCCGGCCAATAAATATGCGTTTTACTGTTATCTATAAACAACCTTCAGCTAGGAGCCGGACCGGTATCGAAGCGAAACTATTCTAATAAAAAAAATCCAAAACCAGTCCAAATTAAAGATAAGATGTTGGAAAATGCTGAAGGTATCGCGTCGCGTAGGAGTGACACGTTCGAGCGAGCCGGTGCGATATAGGCCGGCCCGGAGCGAAGCACTGTTTAGTGAAAACAGCGTTTTAATGGAATACCACTTATGTAATAGAGTACAACTTTTGAAGTGAGCGCTGTTATTTTTGATTGGTGATATATAGTTTATGTATTAATAGAAATTATATTATATAACTATAGATGTATATATTATATACTTATGGTACAAATGCCGATCACTTTGGACGATGTTGCCTAGCAATGCTAGCGACTGAATATGACAAGTGAGAGTTAGGCATACCAGAAAATTGACGAGCTTGATAAAGTTGTAAATGGGTACAGATTTTTAAAGTCAAGTATTATGAACACGTCTAATTTTTTAAAATATAATTGATTAATAGTTAGATATCTGTAACCCTAGTAAAAGTATTAATACTTTTAGATAACGTAAATTTCGACCGGTATTCTTTGACCAATTTTGTATACATTTACTAACAGCGCCTCAAGCGTCGTCAAAGCGTTGGTAGTCAATATATAAAAAAATACCAATCGAAAGCTACGTTATCGAAAACTATGAAAAATCGTACTATAGTATATACACTTGGTATTTTTACCTAAAAAGTTTTCCGAGAGTTTTGAAAATTAGTGATTTTATAGATTTTGACACACTCCTTCCAAATTATTGCTTTACGTCTTTTTCGAAATGAGATATTATAACAAAACTACGTGCATTTTTTTCCAATATGGCGGCAGCAGGTAAACATCACCCGCTTCAAAAAATTCCGAATAACAATCCAGGTAACACCAAATTTGAGCACCAAATGACTGTACTACCATAGGTACTAATGAAGTGATGACATCGCCTAACGAAATCATTGCTCTCTCTCACCGCGTTATCATACCGTTGATTGGTGGTATAACAACTGGTAACAGAGTACCACCCACCACTACAAGTCGAATTAGTGGTTATACTCGTATCAACCCAGACAGGCTCACTTTGAAAGTGATGTATTAGTTTTTGATCTATCACGTGTCGATGTTTTTTACGCTTGATCGATGTCATTCCTCCACCCAAGGCTGTCCTATCAGCCAGACTTCAATAACTATTTATAGTCAAGTGAACCTTGCATATGTCTTGAATTTTAATGAATCGCTATCTTTTATACGGAATTTTTTCGCTATTTAGTTGACGCTAATTATCACCTAAAAATCGAATCGGATTTAAACCATATACGAAAACGCGCTTGAAGTATTCGATCATTTAAGTATGTATTTATACAATTTCGCTTCAAATTACGACCTCTTTTTGCCTCTAAAAGCATTTGCTTATCGATCATCCACGAAAAGTGGTCTGATTAGGTTTTATAAGTTAACTAGCTTTTCCCGCGGCATCGCACGTCATAATATAAATTCCTTTACCATAGGCAACCGCCCAACCTAAAAGGTGTTTCTATCCTTTTTTTATAATGACTAGGGAGCGAGCGGGGTACTTGATGATAAGTGAGGGATCATGAACATTTGTAGCATCAGTGGAACCATAAATACATTGCCAACTTACAAAGCAATGTGGGGTGAAATGGAATAGGAAATAAGGAAAGGGATAGAGGTCAGGCTTCCGACTCCTTGCCTCGCTGTCCAAAAAATAGCTATATTAGTTACTTCACGTTGATTATCTAGGAGAGTGCGGCACTGCCACAATCGAGCCGATCCATTTTCGAGCTACTAATCACTGGGATAAAGCTGGGCTCTACAGATTAAAAGTATTTTGGAAACAGAGCTTTTTTCTAGCATTCTATGTCTTTCTTTAGTTGAGGTGTGTAATTATAACAAACAAGCAAATGAAACAACTCATATTCGCATACATAATATTAGTTAGGATAAATATTTTTCGTTTGAATGTTTTCATACTCAATTAATATTGTGTCTTACGTTCATATGCTTTTAATTAATCTCTAAGCGGTGTCTGTAATTAATCTAGATTTATTTTAATGTATATGAGAGCTGACTTGAAGATTAATTTCTTATGTCATCCGCATTAATCACGAGCTAGTACTAATAGAAGAAATTATAGTTTTGAAGTGCGCGTGCGCCGCGGGTTGCCGATCGTATTATAAACGTTTTAACTAGTTTTCTTTTAATGTTTATTATAGTTTTTATCCGTTCACCTGAATGGTAATAAATACATGTAATTAATAATTTTTCTTTTTGATAAAATTTTTAATACATTACATATAAGAGTAAAATGAATAAATCTCCAAACTATTTTGAAAAAAAGAATATATTTAAATTTAAATACACTAAGTTATTGACCTAAAAATGTTAATTAAAAATCACTTACTTAATAATTATACTATGTGTACGCTCCTGTTTCACACGTTTTACTCAGTAAGGCGAGAGCTACATTTGTAATTATTTATTTCGTAAATGATATAATACAACTCCGGTAACAAAAACAAACATAGTGTAGTTTAATTTTTTTTTTCTAATGTTTTTTACTATGTATGCAGCAAATCATATTAATGAATTGTGTGTACCAATTAATTATTATTATTATTTTTTAATTTTATGTAGCAAATCATAATAATTTATATTTTTTCATTTCATATTTCAAATTATTGCTAATACTTAATTTATTTTTAATTCTATTTTATTATTATAATGATTAATATATATTGATGTTAACTTTATATTGTTATGGTATTATGTAACACCTGTACAAAAGTAGACACTAAGTAATATTGTTATAGTACACTATGTTGATATAAGTTATTTTGTAAATCTCAGAGTTCTGCTTGTTGGGGTACAAATAAATAAATAAATAAATAGCCAATTAGGCACAACAGTTCTAAAGTGATGCGCTAACATTCATTCGACAATTGATTTTTATTCATATCAATTGTGTTCATTACTCAACATTGTATTTCAAATTCATGTATGACTTTATAATTAACTTAGTATTTATCATTTTACAAATGGTAAAATAATTGCGAAAATGTAAACACAAAACATACTTTAATACTACGGCAAACAACATTGTATTAAAGATTACATTAATCAATTGAACGAAGCAACAATACTTGTATTTTTTTCTCGAAGTATAGCGAAACAGGAGAATCCAGCAATGCAGTCGTTTGCATGCATTTCTATTATCATCTATACAAATAAATAAAATTACAGTGTCTGTTTGTAATATAAAATTAATAACTTTTAACTAAAGGCATATGAAAGTATACACGGTACTTACATCAAACAATATTTTTAAAATTTTTGTCCGTCTATCTGTTTGTTCCGGCTAATGTCTGTAATGGCTGGACCGAATTTGACGGGACTTTCACTCACAGATAGCTAATGTTATAAGTAATATTTTGGCTACTTTCATTAAAAAAAAATATTTATTTTAATTAATAAATAAAAAACAATTAACAAAACCGAAATTGAAACTAATGAAATATTAAACAATAACTAAATGTAATTTTTCCTTAAATTAACGCGTGTGAAACCGGAGGGTATAGTTAGTATAATATATTTATAATAGTTTTTTCATTAGTTCTATCACTCGTCGTACCAAACCCAGCTATACTACGCCATTCTGTGAGAGGGAGGTACTGCCCCGGTCAGTATGTGTCAGCTGTATATAATATAAAATAATAAAATATAATTAATTAAAAAGTATCACTTTCAGGCCTATTCAAAGGGCTATAGCAAGACTCTACCTCAATTAAATCGCTGTACAAACGCATTTTGATTTCCAACTACGTATACCGAACACTATTCGATCGGCAATCTCTTCGTTTCAAGTATTTTGTTTTAATATAATATATAGATTGCATGATGACACCTAGAGTCTGCGTTATCATTTAAAAATTGGTAAAAATCGTATAAAATATAATAGGAAATAGGGAAAGGAATAGAGGGAAGGGTGTTAGGCATCCGGCATCGTACGAAATGCAGCTCATGAGCTACTCCACGCCGATATTCTGTGAGAACACACTCTGAGTCACTGTCCTGGTCGAGTCAGCCCATACAAGCTGTAGTCATTAAGCTTCTAGAAGGACTTGGACACAAATATTTACTTCATCTGCACATTTTGATAATTAAATATCGAATGGTGTCTTGTGTCCGTCACGTATAAGTGTCTCGATTTGCAAAGTCCATGTGTCCATTTCTTAGCAACCGCTCCGCCTGGTTGGATCTTGCACATAATAAGCTACAGTCTACAATTAACACGTATTAATTAATGATCATTTGAATAACCGGTCAGGCAGTGTATAGCTTCATTGCTTTGCCATTTCCAAGTTGGTTTCAATAATGTTATTCTTGGTTTCTGATTACCTGATAAAAGATGTTGATTTGTTATTTGTTTAGTTTTACCTAAATGTAAAAACGACTTAAGAAATACGTAAAAGAATAAATATATGTTTTAAAAATAAGTATAAACAGGTATGCAATGTTTTTAGAGTTCCTCAATTATTTTAATACTTAATAAGATTTTTTTTTAAATGTGAACTGATTTCAGAAGCAAAATAAGTGATCTAGTTTACTTGAATGGACAACTTATTCCAGAAATTTTGATTTTTAAATATACCTATGCACCGGTTTTGATGAGAATTCTATGCGATTAATTAGAAAATAAAAGAATTAACTAAGTCGGTTAAGCCGTTTTTGAGTAATCAGTGAACAAACATAAAAAAATCAGTCATGGAGATTGTCGATGGAAGTGAAAACTTAAAACTAAGGAATAACATTTATTACTTCACAGTATTATAACCCGTTATCCTCAACCCGAACGTTTAGGGTTAAGGGTTATAATATTTACATTAGCATGACGTTGGTGCAAACTCATAACTACTAAAAATGACTCAACGTGATTAAAGAAGTTTGCATTTCAAGAAGTGATATCTAAAAATTATTTAAAACTCGGCCAATTCAGCAATTACCAAGGTAATTGTTGTAATGAGTAACATTTCATAAGAGATAACACTACGATTTCTACGTGACATGTATCATCATCTAACTAGCTTTCTTGGTTATACCAGGGTCTGCTTACTATTGTAGTCCAGATATTGACGAGTTACTCCTCCGTAACCCCTCAAGACAAGATAGTTACCATTTAGACTACAATAATTTCCGTACTAAGAGTAACGATGATTATCAGGTGATCGTGATAGCTACTGGGGCCGACAGATTTACGTGCTCTCCGAGGCACGGAGAGACCCACAAGAGCAAACACCAACCTAGGAAACTATTCATAGTAATATAAATATCTGTCCCGAGCGGGGATCGAATCCGAAATCGTCGGCATTAGAGGTACATTCAGCTTCACTCCCTGTCGTTACCTATATCGATAAGAATCCATTCGATGTTTATGTTTGAAAAAATATATAAAAAAAGATATTAAATAAAGATATATATATATATATATGTCCATATAGAACGCTGCGCAAAACAATCTAGTCTAATTTATGTGCATCTATTAAAAATAAACCAAGACGATTAAAAAAATAACCAATAAAAAGATAGACACATTAATTTTATTTTACGATACAACCGAAATCTTCTTTATTCTAATTACATAAAATTCAATATTAATAGGTAATTTTCTAGTTCCGCATTACTAATCGTAAAGCACGAAACATATTATCGGATACAACTTACTGATAATTTAATTAAAATTCGAACGTCCTATATAAAAAGTGTGTTCCAAAGTAGAACACCGTTGCAGGTCAGTTTGAATACAACTGGAATCGATGTCAAATCGCACTAGTACAAAAATGACAATTAGAAATGTCATTAGCTCTAACCGTTGTCTGGATTTTATTTCGGAACACAACAAAACTTATTATTATTCATTTGTACTCAGGCAACTATGGCCTATAGTATTACATAAAATATTTTATAAAATTAAAAAGTATCACTTTCAGATCTATAACGTTTTATTCCGCGTGATGCATGATAGTCTGCCAGAGGCTTTCATTCTGAACACCGCACTTTTCGGTCACAACTCTTGCTGCATGAAGGTTTTAAGGTGATGAGACAAAATAGTTAAAGTTGACGTTGTAACGAGATTCCAATTCCACGACATTTTCTTTCGAATGTACTTCACAATCTCCTCTTCTCTTCTGGTGTGATGCAGGCAGGACGTACAATTGGATCTGCGTCAAAGTAAGAATTTAACAGACGGCATAGAGCTCCTACAATGGTTACAGGTCAGCGACTTTTTCATCTTCTTCTTCACTTTGATAAAACCATCTTTAATAATCGACTAAACATGTCATAAGTCACAATAATAACTCGCATCCAATAATACGTTTTACGCTTAAATCACCGCAAAACGAAACATCGACTAAAACGATAGACGAAAATCGATACCGTTAAATAATTCAATAATATCGCCACCAATAAAGTAGGGAGGGAAACGTCGAACATCGATAATAAATCGTGCGTCTAAGGAATCGCACCTGACTGCGATTGGGAAAATTCATAGTTTATGAACCGCGGCGCGGGGGTAAGGATGTGTCGTAAAACATATTCGCGGAATTATGCATCCCCGGTGGCTCGTACGTACGCCGACGGTTCAATATTTGATGTGGCTGCAAATCGATGCAAGGTACATCCCTAATCCGTATTTACGATTGAACGGCGCTATACTTCTTCGTTTCATTGCTATGATCGCTACTGACTTAGATTAGTGACGTGAATTTTATTACATGATGCTATAGCGAGATATATATTTGGTATGCATTTTGAGTAAATTCACAAGGAACGTTTGATCTATAGGTACTAATATGATAAAGATAGCGAATTTTGTATATGGGAAGTAAACTTCGGATAAAATATATGTTACCACTTGAAATATATAAACGTTATTTTTTATGTTCATACTTATTATGCCATATTTTTTAAACAAAATCTCCAGTGACGTGAAGGCAGCCGAGGTCGAAAATGAGTAAATGATCTATTTGTTTTTGTATGGGACTGCATTGGATGAGTTTGTGATGATTATTACAACAATAAATAAATTTATTATTATAAATTTTCCATTAAATAAAATGATTGTGAAAACTTTATTAATTAATTAATTTGTAGCCAGAAAGCGAAACCAGGGACTGAAGCTTGTTTTGAAATTAATTAAATTAAATTTAATTTATCGACTACTTTACAGATAAAACAAAACTCACTCAGACGAAATCGCAGCCGGCTCGTAAAATTGCGTACAACTTAATTACTTTTATAGATTAAAACATCTAATTAAGTGTCACATAACTGAGTGTGAACTTTATATTACACATAAAATAATACCAATTTCCATCTCACAGAAAATAAACCAGTAAATAGTTACTAGTCGTAACCTAAATTGGTGGTTAGGTGAGGAATTTCTCACCTCGCCAGTGTACCGCGGGAACGTCACACAGCGGAATTTTCTTTTAATTACTTCATTACGACCAGCCGAAATGGCCTTACAACATCGACCTCAGCCGGGATCAAATCCTGGCTAGTACCGCTGAGTCTTTATGATTTTAATTTCGTTAGACTAGAATTATATTTCTAAGTTTTACTCTCATAAGCGATATAAAACAACTGTAACCTAGTAACAGATACGTCGTAAGTAGTTACGAAAGCTGTAAATGTCAATAATAAGACACTGACAATCTGTAAAATCTTTATGAAAGTTTGCATGTGAAAAACCTCGCATGTGTCGTAAGAAATTATGATACATACATCCGTCAATCTACATAAAAGGAGCGTGATGGATTAAGCTTCTAACCTTTTCTTTAATAGGAGAGGAGACCTTTTCCCAGTTGTGGAACATTTACGTTGTTATGGTACTTCATTACGAGGTTGTATCGATTTTCTAAAGCCATTAATGTAATTACTGACCTAAGGTAACTTAAGATTTTCCCATTGAAAATATAAAGTATGATTAAAATTTAAATAAATTAATATTTAATAATGTTTAATCAGTGATAGTTTACTGAAGGAATTTTATGCAGTTTTTTTCTGTCCTTATTAATTTACGTTTTGCTTGGATCAGTTTTGATACTAAGTATTTTATTTCTTTAGCTTTAATTAACCTCTGACTTAATACAAAAACATAAGGAACAAAAATATAAATAGTAAAGAAGAATGTGTTTTATCATAATTTTAGATTATAAAAAATGATTCAGTACAATAATTCAATCATACGACAGACACGTTGGCGCAGTGGTCACAGCAACTGACTAAAGCGCTAACGGTCGCGGGTTCGATCCCCGCTGACGGCAAACGTTTGTATTGACCATACGAGGCTTGTCGTGGTCTGGGTGTTTGTGTTAGTGTTGTGATTGTTTCCGGATCCCGGACACAAGGTCATAAGATCTTAATGGGGGTCGTTGAGTGTAATGCGTTTATTTTATTCAATCCATAATTTGTTATCTAACTCTTATGTGTGGTTAGTAATACGTCATATTTGTGTGCTAAATAAGACAAGTAAGAAAAAATAAACTATACACACATACACACACAAAAAAATTTAATGACAATCAGTCCAGTCGTTACATATAAATATTAATTGACAAGACTTTTAAAAAATAAAAACATAAAATTAAGAAATACCTATTAAAAGTATATAAAACTAAGCCAATGATTTAGATATTTAAACTAAGAAAAACTCTAGTTCAGATGTCAAAAACATTCCGAGTTTTCCGAAAAAGGGCTGAACACGAATTCATTAAGGTGCCCGCCCTTAATAAGCGCGCTCGTAAATCGTCCTTAACAGCGGATTCCGAATCACAGGCCAGTTATAACTTTTTATATTTCAATTTACGTATTTTTAACGCGACACGACCTACTCCTGTCTGCAGACTTGCAATTTTAAGGCCTGCGCAGATTGAGAACAAATTTTGAGGTAACTTTTTGTCCGTCGCAATAGAAGGCATAAAACTGCACTACATAGTTCACATGAGGTACTAAAATCCTAAACCGCTCCCCCATTCCTTGCCTTAGGTCCTGTACCCAACATCCCTCGTTCATTTTGTAAGTTGGAATTGTATCTGTAGTTCCACTGGTGCTGCAAATGTCCACGGACGGTGATCACTTAACATCAGTGTCCCGCCTGCTCGTTTGCCAACAATTTTTGATGTAAAATAAGTACACAAGCTATTAATGTTGTTTCTTACCCGATTGCCCCAGAAGACAGTAATGATACAACAGCAAAAGTGATTTGTTATCGTGGATCTTCCATTTTAGATTATTGAGAGAGACATAAAATATTATAATTTAAGTATGGCGTCTACGAATCAATAAATACAGATATTTTTTTATTTTTTATTTAAAATGGTTTTAATCTTTTAATATAGAATAATTTACAATATCATATGTAAATAATATTCAATTCATAATGACTTAACTTACTTAATTATTTTCTTAAGTATTGTCTATTTTCTTTCTAAGTCTGTGATCTAAGGGCCTAACCCTTTCCATAGCCAATAATGAAATCTGGGGTGTGAAATAAAAACAAAAAAAGTGTCTTAATTAAATTTTCTTTTGGGAAATTTAATAAAGCGTCGAACATCAGCGCCGACTGTAGCCAAGCGCCTCCGTTATTAATTACTACGATGTTTGTTTAAAAAGTTTCTTACTATAATTCTTGCTCTGACGAGCCTGTATTCTGTTAATATATGTTTATACTATTGTAATCGAGAATGAATTTTGTTTGTGCGAAGTAAACTTCTGAACCAGTAAACCTAGTTAAAAACTATGTTTCATTTGAAAGGTACTTCATTCTAGATGGTCCCAGACATATGTATGTATATATGGACGCTGATAAACAATACGACGTCAAGCCATATGGACTTCATTTTGAGAAAATGGAGTATAATGATGTCAAACCAATTTTTAATAAATTTGTTTGAAGAAGTATATATCCATCTTTTTTTCTATTTTATTGAAAGGTACAATTTAATAACGAAAAATTCGAAACGAGTCGGTGTACTGATAGTAATATAAATATTACTGTAAAATCTTATAAAAAACGATTCAAAAGTTTTTGCGTTAAAAAGTCACAATCATTCAAGCTCCCGTCCATCTACATAAACTTTTTAATTAATTATTATCAATTTAATTACAAATAAATTCGAATCTATCACATATAAAGAACACGTTATAAAATTATCGTAAATCTGTTTCAGACAATCGAATATCTCGATTTCATCACCAGAGATCCTTCCAACTAATGTCAAATGTCATCTAATTGGCGTTTTGAAATCTAAAGTTTTATTTTCGCATTAATTACCTAAATCATATAATATTCATCACAATCGTGCCGGTGTCAGCCTTCACCTGAATCCTGTTCAACTGTCGCAAAATAGAGACAATAAATTAATCACTTTATAGCAATAAACAATACAAAAAATATGTTTTAATTTAATTCAGTATAATAACATAAATATAATTTAAACGTATTATTGAGGCGAGAATTACCTTATAAGATTTTTGCTGAGAGTTTCATAAAGATTTTGATAAGTCGTTTGTCATTGCTTTACATCTGAAATAATTTACTGTCAATTCTTATTTTTGACAGAAACAGCTGCTTATATCGATTACGAGATTAAATCTTATAAATCTATTTATATGTTTATATCGTGAGATGTATTTATTCGGACGCCATACGCGGAAGTGTGTGATAAATTTTATATCAAACGATTTTTGAAGAGAATATAAATTTTCTAATCATCTCGTTAAGGTATTCTGACCTTTGTTTGAAATTTAAATAAAACTAGAATGTTTAAGCATAAATATGCGAACATAAGACAGATGAAGAGATAGAGCAGCGGCGAGGGCCATATTCAAATAAACAGAAAACACTTAGTAACAATAACCGGTGATAAGAGCCGCTCGGAGATACACCGCTCCCGTACGGTGCGCAGAATCCTGTGGAAATACAATTTAATTCATAACAGTGACTTTTTGCAAAGAAAAGAACAAATTAAGACCGATTACTAGCATATCAACTCAGATCTTACCATTGATCAAAATCAGGCTCGATTGGCGTCAAACTCGTGGCCTATCAATCATAAAATAAAATTATAATTAATACAGAATGATGACAGAGACAATATAAACAAAAATTTACGTCCGAGGTACAAGTATTGATAAAAGAAAATTCTAATGCTATATGACGTCATGGCAATCTAATATGGCGTCCAGTTTCTGCAGTTTCTTTGACAACTTACGATCAGATATATACAATATTTTGTCAAATTTTCTGCTTTGGATGAAATATAAACAATAATTAAACAATAGTAATATATTTTTATCTTTAAAAAAATATATACTTAATAATGAGAAATGCTTACGATTTTCTTAACTTTCTTAGATTATTTTTTATTTATTATAAACAAATAATTTCATATAAAACAATAATTTATATAATGAAATAAATAATTCTTTTAACTACTAATAAATAAATTATAAAAAATATAAAACTGAAATAAAAAACCGACTGTTACATTTAAAAAGCAGAAAAAATATGCGATAAAAAAGTTAAATCAAAACATAGATTAAACGAATATTTCAACACTCATTAAACGTAAAACGCGCCGCAGTCACAAAGAAAATGACAGAAAAAATCTTAATGATGTTAATGATTCGTTGTTGTAAGATAGCAAATTGCATCCTAAAGAATTTCCACACATTCTCAAACATCTGGAACCGATGGCTTTTTTATTACGCAAAGATCATAACGAGCAATTAACGAAACTAAGCTATACAAGTGCAATCTTGTTTAGAAATATTTTGCTTTTTTTAATTTTTTTATTAGCTGCTTTTAGTGTTCCGTAGTGTAAAGGAAACCTACGTCATTATTTTTGTGTGTCTGCGTGCGTGTGTGCGTGTGCTTACTAATATTTTTACTAATTGTACAGAACACGAATTACGTTGAAACAATTCGATCTTCAATTTGTTTTTAATACCGGGCGTTTCTCGAAGCGATGCTTGACGCTAACATACAACACCGCGGTCGGGTTAATAGCGAATACCTATATAATTGCACAAATATCATTGTCCGTTACGCCACGCTATGGTTTATTTACCATATACATATAACACTAAGTATATTACAGGGAGTTCATTGTATACTAAAAACCTTTGACGCGTTATTTGTTAGTATTAAAAATACATACATTTAGTAAAACTTTTTTTTGTAATAAATTAAAATGAATAAAATATCTTTTAAAATAAATTGGGTTTACAAGGAGATGCTTATTAGTCAAAATATATTCAATGTAGATTTTAAAGTAATATAATAACGATGAAGTAATAAATATATAACTAACAATATACAATTCCATCTTATATATAAAGTTCTTATGTCACAGTGTTAGTTGTCGAAACGGTTTCATCGATCAATTTTTTGTGTTAATTCGGTGGGTCTGAAAATAAGTCAAAAACTATTTTTTACCCCTAAGCGTGACCCACCACAAAGAAAATATAAATAATTTTATATTAATATATTTATAAATAAGTTTGTCCGTCAGTTAGTTATATTAAAAAAGAAGATATTCATATAAAAAGTATTAATATTTTCCATGTCACGAAACTATTATTGAAGATGAGTTTTATTTATTTATTTATTTAGGCACACAAACATAATACAATCAAAAGATGCAATGAAATTCACATCCTTTATACAATTTCAGCTAGATTATATTCCTAAATATGTGTACACGGTATCATTACAATAGTCTAGGTGCTATTATTACAGAAACTAAAAAATAATAATAATAATTTCGTAATATAACTTTGATGTATACGTTTCATGTACCCACTCCTGTTTATAAACAACATAAACTTAGAAATTCTACAAAAACTCTACCTAAATGATCGATGCTATGTTTTTCCTGATAAGTAATTTGTAATGAACGGCAGTTACTAAAGAAAGAAAAATGTTTTGATTGGCATACAATGAAACAAACATTATATAATGCGATTTTAATTAACAATTAAAAATGAATTATACAGTGCAAAAAATACAGCAAAATAGCTCTTGTAGAGCAAAAAAATATTACAATGTTTTTTTTTTCAGAAAAATCTTACCTACACAAAGAATGCACTAACATCAAAGAACACTAAAGTACAAAGAAATGTATGTAATGAATAAATTAATAATATATTTATAATCACCACTAATATTACAAAAAATAATACCAAATATAATTAATAGCAACCTACTCGTAAGAGGGGTTACAATCGATGCAATTACTAAAAACATTTTTCGCTTAATTTTATCAGTCTGTAGATCTAGTTACAATTCGATAAAACGAATCACTTTTTATCCCAAAAAAGACTAAGAATTTTTGACATAGAAAAATCTTTATGTAACGAGAATTCAAATAAATATTCAAGCAGTTCAAAGTACTTTCAAAATCAATGACAACAAACCAATCATGATAAATACTTTAAATAAAAAAATAAAAGATATAAAATAAAAAAAAGAATAATAATAAAAGTTCTTTTAAATGTAACAAAAGAAGCTTCCACGTTTAAATGCTGACTCGAGTCTACCTGCGCACCGTACGCGGTGAACCTTACTCCACGTATCATGCTCTCATGAATAATGTAACGTGCTCTAAATAATATACGATTACGGAGGAAAATGCACTTTCTTTGTCTTGTGATGTTTTTGTGCCGTGCTCCGCCGAACCCGGGTAATGACCGGTCATACGTTCGTATTTTAAAAAATCATCTTGTGCCGGTTTTTCCTCGCATTGTCTTAGTACACTGATGTCATAGCTTGCTCGTGTTGTGCTGAAATGTCTGTAGATCTTCATTGGTTATGAATGCCTTGATGTTGGAAGGAGATAATAAGTGGGTACTTGTATTAATTTTGTTTAATCAATTAAAATATTATTTATTTTGCTATTCCAATTTTAAATATTTACAATTTTATCATAAGGTCGCTCTCTTTTTAAAAACCTTTCAAAGAGACTTTAGAGTCGTCTGTGGATGCAAGAGCTGGCAGTTACCTCGGTAAAAGGATCAGCTTGGCCATTCAACGGGTTAATGCTGCCAGTATTTTGGGAAGTTTACTCAGATGCAGTTGCTTGGATAAGGTCTACAATTTTTTTGTAATTAATTATGTGTATATAATTTTGTAATAACTTTTATTGTATTAATTAATTAAAATTGATTTTACCATAGATACTATTTCCAAATATTAGACTAGATTTGTAATGGTGAATACAGAGAACAAATTATCATATACAAGTATTATAAAACACATTAACACTTACAAACACAGACAATCAAAATTTCAGCATTTCACTTTAAAACGAATAACCAAATTAAGAATTTAAGGTCATTCCTCACATTCAAAGCTTGAAAATCGAATAAAAATCAGCCATAAAAAAATCAATTAAAACATAACCAAAGATTTCGTTTAAACACGAGATAATACGAGTTCGCACTTAGCAACGAGCTGATATTGTTATCACGAAGATAACAGACGAGCACTTGGGCTCGGTTTTAGAAATCGCTCTCGGTGATGTCGGTTATTGGCGCGGTATCTGCTAATTGCACAATTATCAGCGCTGGAGCCACGACACGCGCACAGACTGTGTAACAACGGTAGGTTTATTTTTGAAGTAAAACTTTGTATGGCCAAAATTTACGATTACCTACCTCTCGTGGTATCGCGTTTTTGGTTACTGTTTCGCTTCCGTAAGTCGTACCATGATGTAATATAGACTGTAACCTTTCTTAATAAACAGGCTATCTGACGAAAAAAGAATTTATCAAATCGGGTCAGTAGTTTCAGAGATTACCCCCTACAAAATGTGTGTAAATGTATGTAGCCTTCCTTATTTATTACAGAAGTAAATAACAAAACATACGAAAAAAAATATCGCTTAAAAATGTAACCACAGTTCGTCTTGACTAACTGCTAGATAGCCATGGAAATACTTACTCTGCGCCATTTCAAGCTCGCGTGAGACCTACAAGGACAAACCGTGTGACTCCTCGAATCACCATACTACGCCCTCATTCCAACAATGTCATTTCGAATAGTAAGAAAACGAATGAAAAACCGCCGTGAGAAATACCCACTAAAGATTTGCGTGCAACGAGATATTCGTTTAAAATGTCATATTGCAACCGTTTTAACAATTATTTTATCATTATTAAGCAATAAATTAATAAATTAACAGCTAAAAACGTGATTTCAATACAGGCCTACTGAGTAAAAAGGCTTATTTAATTGTTTATAATTGATTATTTAATTCAATAAAAAATATATTTCTGATGAAGTGTCTGAACAAAAACGTGGTAGCAAAGTACAGACTACAGAATTTTATTTGTCGATTCGTAATTATCTATCTATTATTAAATAAAACTAAAGAAATTAAATTAAACGCATCACACTCACGGCCCCCATTAAGATCTTGTGACCTTGTGTCGGGGGTCCGGAAACACTCACAACACTAACACAAACACCCAGACCACGACAAACATACGTATGGCCAATACAGACATTTGTCGTGAACGGGGATCGAACCCGCAACCATTAGCGCTACAGTCAGTTGCAGTGACCACTGCGCCAACGTGTCAATTTATTTGTTAGTTTGATATACCAGTCTGATTTAGAATATTCTTCTTGCATTAGGTAGCTCATTTATTAAAGAAATTTATAGGATGCATACTTTTTTATAGTAATAACAGATGGAACTTCGTAAAGTGGTCACCACTGCCGATAAACATTTGAAGCACCAGAGAAGCATAATTGCGTAGCCAGCTTAAAAAGAAACAAATGACAATAGGAAGTAAGGTAAGGAATGGGGGAGGTTAAGCTTCCTCTCTCACTCACTATGCCAAATGCAGCTGTCTCCTTCTTCACGTCAATCTTCTCTGGTAATGAGTTACTGCCCCTGTTAAGCCAGCTTCTATACGAGCTGTAGTCCATGAGGCACAGGCTCCTCAGTAATCCTGAACCAAATGTAAAACACATAGTACATCTAATGACATAGACCAGCGTTTTCCATTTGCTGGGTCGCGACCCAGTACCGGGTCATCAAAATAATATACCACATCACAACATTTCCGCCTTGTTTAAAGAATACCTACTAACGATCGACGCATCATAAACAAGCTATAATAATATATGCAGTATTATTAATACGTTTTTACTATTACTAAACGTATTTTATTTAACTTATCATTAGGTAAAATAATGGTCCTATTGGAACTAGCTTAAGTTTAAACATATTAAGTGGGCCACGGAAGCATTGTGTGAAAATTACTAGGCCATGGCAGAAGAATGTTTGGGAAACATTGATATAGCTAAGATGTGTGTGATAACATATACTTTTTTGATGTCAAAGTGTTTATTCTCATCGGTCATTAGCTCGTACAGGTTGTAGCGGCAGGGCACAATAAACAAATACATTTACAACGTATGCGGGTCACGCGCGAGTCTGGCCGCCGCGCCGTCGCCGTCGCCGGCAAGCGCGTGTGTGGCAGCGCAGTCTTCACCTAATATTGCTTTAACTGCTCGCGACTTAAGTCGGACTTCAATGTAGATATTTAAGTTATTCTTAATTTTATAAATGCGTTGGGTTTTTGTTTGTCCCCTGGATAACTCATTTATTTCCAAAGATCGAAATGTGTGTTTCTCGATTTTTTTTTTCATACGCAATCAGATCTCGGTTTTATTTGTGTTACTGGTTATTGCTTCACTGCTATAAATAGCGTGATGTAATAAAGCCTAAAATCTTCCTCAACAAACGGTCTTACACAAAAAAAAACTTTCAAATCGGATCAGTTAGATTACACAAATACTTTCAAAACAAATTTTACCTTTCAATACTATAGATACCGATTCAAAACTATAGGCTCACGACCACATGTTTCCAGATTATCTTAAAGCGAGAGAAGGAAGGCGCGAGGAGTATTAATATTCACTTCATCTCCCTGGAAGGAAGTCAAATGGGCGTGTATTTGTATTCATTATCCCGCGGCTACGTGCGGGCCCACTGACATCACTGCACCTTAGACACACGACCGATTATAATCTGTGGATGCTGATAAGCAATAATGTGTCAACCCACAAAAAAACTTATACACGTATTTTATATTATTGATATATATTTTTTAGTGTTCTAAATACGGTAAAAGTTTCTTAATTTAATGTTTCGAATATTAAAGTGTGTTCCATATTTTGCAATATGCTATCATGTATAATCTTATATATTTCAAAATCTAATTATTAGATAAAACTATGACACCACTATCCTTTTACTACCTTTAATAAAAATAAAAAAGAAAAAAACATATAACAGCATATATTCATATGCTTCTTCAAACAAATTTATTAAGAATAAGTTTGACGTCTTTAGACGTCATTTTCTTAAAATAAAGTCCGTGTGACTTGACATTGCTTATCACCGTGCATGTTTACAATTCTATTTTATAACGATAGATGTGTTGCGTTCGTACTATTTGACGTTAAAAATCTGTACCCATTCCCATCTTTGACAAGCTCATTTATTGACTTGCTGACTCAAAGATACTTTCGCCTATAATATTATATCACTAGCTGGTTACTAGGCAACGTCGTCTAAAGTAGTCGGTGCTTTTTATAATATCATTGTTAGTATACATATATTTAATGATATAGGACTGAAGAAATTGTTTGTTCGATAGCGCTTGTTTCAGAATTATTTATTTTTTTACTTTGGATGACCCATTTATTAAGATGTAGGCTGTAAAACATCACGTTGCAACTCAGTGGTGGAAATAAATTGTTATAACTCTACCGATCAACTCGAGTGAAACAACGATTCATAATTAGTATTGAAAACTTGTCGTCATTTTTTTAAATATTTTCTGTTGCTATAACATTGCATCAACATACCACTGACATGAACACAAAAAATAATTCGACCTCACATGAATATTATAGATCGCTTGATTTATTTCAGATAAAGTCATAATATGCCACCATATAAAATAACATCTTTATGGATAACACAGAAGAAATAATAGCCAGGAGACAGCAGATAGATCTTAAAATTAAACTCAAACTCAAAATACACTTTATTCAAATGAGCTCTTAAAGCATTTTCGAATCGTTAAATTACATGACATTTTTAGATTTTTATAAATCAAACAATCAATCTATACGTATCGTATTCATTCGTAAAGAAATAGTATAGAAATCAAAAAATAAAAAAATAAATAACGCATCACACTCAACGGCCCCCATTAAGATCGCGTGACCTTGTGTCGGGGGTCCGGAAACATTCACAACACTAACACAAACACCCAGACCACGACAAACATCCGTATGGCCAATACACACGTTTGTCGTGATCGGGGATCGAACCCGCGACCGTTAGCACTTTAGTCAGTTGCAGTGACCATTGCGCTAACGCGTCTGTCATTCGTAACTACTTCATACAATATCAACTTATATTTCTGTATCCAGCTGCACTATTTTAATACATGCATATATGGATGGTGATAGGCAATAATGTGTCAATCCACAATAAGTCAAATTCGGAGATATTGATGTATTCTGATAATGCGTCGTGTATTTAACATTATTCAAAACACTTTCAACTCATTTAAACTAAATAAGTATGAAAAAAAGTTTCTTAACTTTATGTATCGAATTTTAAGTGCGTTTCATATTTTGCAATTAATACAATTATCTCAAATATTTAACAACTTATTACTAGATAACACATTAAATATATCAATCTGCTTTTAATCCATTATAACTTTTATCAAAATAGAAAATAAAATATGGATATATACTTCTTTAAGCAAATGTATTAAAATATATTTGTCATCTTTAGACGCCATTTTCTCAAAACGAAGTCCGTGTGGCTTGACACAGTATTGCTTATCAGCGTCCATATATACATCTAGTAGTTTGTTCGTCCGTGTCGTTGTGCAGCATTAGTCAACATTAGACACGGGGCTGCCGATACGTGCTCCATTGTGACTAACGCGGAGGTCACTTACACTGGTGAGACAAAAGAAAATATAGTTCGAATACTTTGAATAACTTAACAAGTAAATTGTTTAATGTAACGCGAAATACAGAAAATTGAAATATCCTTATGATTTCGAAATCGCTTCCTTTACATTAATACTTTTGATTCAAAATTAAATACCCGTTTTTAAAGTCTTAATTGTCTTTCTTTTGACAAGTGGTCATTGTAACTGACTGAAGCGCTAATGGTCGCGGGTTCGATACCACGGCAAACATCTATATTGTCCATACAGATGTTTGTCGAGGTCTAGATGTTTTTGTTAATGGGAGTTGAGTGTGATGGATTTATTATTTATTATATCAGACTATCAAAAATAAAACTCTTATGATTCCACACTCAAATAATACATTACTTCTAATGAGGACCAAAAAATACTGACTTGCAAAAATCATAGACAATTGTAAGCTATAAATCTCAGTCATTCATACATCTATACTTATACTGAGCTCATAACAAATATATCCGTAATATTACCTAATACAAAAATACTTAATCCCCACAAACTAAATAACTATACTTAATCAATGGAGGATCGGAGCATTAACTTCCCCACGCGGTCGAAACGTATCGAATTGAAATGACGTCTCATTCGTCCGATTTATTACACTTGTACACTATAACTATTCCTTATAATACACCCACCACAGAGCGCGAAACCTACTAAGAGATTAACTCGAAATGCGTCAGTATATTAAGTAAGCTGTTAAAATGTGGATAGACTGTGTCCTTTCCAAACAAGCGTCAAGCAAGGGCGGTGACGCAACATTTTGCATGCCGTTCGATTCCCGTGTCGGCGATAAATCATACGATCCGACAAGCGAACAAAGCCGCGTAACGCGCCGTGTCTTTGTGGATTTTGAGCGATTTCGGTTTATAATCATTTTTCATCTGACGAGCGTTGAGCCGGAATTTTACGCCGATCACGGGCACTCTGCGAGCCGGATTGCCGCCGCGCTATTTGTCATGTTTAAATCTTAATCGTCCTCTCCTATTTATGCTACAGTGATTTTTATATTTTTATTAACATTTTCCCTGTTTACTTTACGAGTAACGATACTACGATAGTATTGACTTATCGTAATCGAACTTTTGTTTTGATTTCTAAATATAATACGATTTTCGTTTTATGGTAACTATTTTAGAAATCAATAAATAAGTTGA
Organism: Hypolimnas misippus; assembly: GCA_037950945.1. Classification (NCBI taxonomy): domain Eukaryota; kingdom Metazoa; phylum Arthropoda; class Insecta; order Lepidoptera; family Nymphalidae; genus Hypolimnas; species Hypolimnas misippus. The sequence continues at coordinate 560,435 of JBBEEQ010000012.1, forward strand.
AACTCAATAAAATAACGACCGAATACAACATTTTGGTTAAATGTGTTTTAGTGAAATAATGACCTAAAAGAACATACCTATTTAACAAGGTAGAAGAGTCTCCTTCACCTAATTTTGATACTTGAGGAGGTCCTCAACTAACTGTATTTCGTATTTTACTGTTTATAGCTTAATTTAATTGCCATAATTTCGTGATAAGTCATTATTTTATTAGCTGTATGTAACACGAAGTCATTACTATTTCAAGGATACAAGATTTCTGTCCTACAATCCTTAGCATAGAAAACAATTACAACACCACTAAACGAATTGTTCACCAATAAATTAGAAGACAATATTGACACATTGAATAAATTTTAATAATTAATATATTTCTTCAAACATCAAATGGCGGCAGATCGAAATCATCTTCAGATTTAAATATCGAATAAACAAACATTATTTACATTGTTATCAGGGCACACGGCACTCTTGTCGTTAGCGTGACGCTACCCCATTGGTCCTTGACCGGTGGCAATTTGCGATTTCGCGTGATCTGCGCGGGCGCAGCCGACGCGCCAAGGTTTCTATGAGAGAGCTACCTTAGGTTTAATTTGGTAGGCATGTTGTTAACGACGATGAAATCATGTAGTTATAGTATTAGTAGATATTATCTCTATTTTACTTACGATAGAAATCAGCTATTTTGATATTTATAACCATAAAGTCCATTCCATAAACCTCATTCTATTAATTGGTAGGTATTCATATCAGCTTAACTTAGTGGATTCAATTCAACTGTTTTTTATTGTATTGTTTATTTATGCATTATGAAAATAATATATAAACGTCTGATTACTTACTGTATAATCAATCGCGGGTTCGATCCTTGCTCACGGCAAACCTTTGTATTGGCTTTACAGATGTTTGTCGGGGTTTGAGTGTTTGTATTTGTTTTGTGTGTGTTTCTGGACCATGCACATAGGATTATGAGATCTTAATGGGGACTTAATCCGTTGAATGTGATGCGTTTATTTATTTATTTTAAGAAGCTAAAATTTTAATAAGTTCATTTTTAAATCATAATATTAATTCATAAAGTACGTAACGTCTAATCTAATTGTGTCAATATTTTTTCTAATTGATATAAAAAGCTAATTAAATAACTACGCTGAATAAATTCTATTTTAAAAACAATTACATATTAATTTTAACCAAATTTATATAGTATTATTTTCTACACAATTTTTTTTAACATGAATATAATATTATTTTTACTGATTAAGATATTTTTAAAAGCATTATCGATGAAACAAGTTTTAGTCGTTACGGACGGACGGCCCCTTCTAAAAGTCTTTTATTATTACATATGTAAGCGTGTCGGTGCTGGACCTATTGTAATTGAACTCTGTTTTCAAATATCAAAATAATATTCGTACAGTGCACCACAAAAATATGTTTAAAAATGTCGCATATAATTTTTTGGTTTTTGAACGTTAGCGCAATGAGTAGTTATGATTTTAAAAACTGATAATTATTAAAATGTTGTTTTAGTGTAATTTTCTTCACTCTTGGTTTGTTTAGATATTGAGTAGGAATAAAAAATATATTATTCTTTACCCGAAAATAAACTTTTTTAGTAACTTCATAGCTAATGTTGAATTATATTAAAATAAGGTTCATTTTAATTATACGAGTAATTGATGCTTAAAATAGCTACAATAAAAACCTGCCCGAAATACTTTATATTAATACAAAAAAAAAAATACCATAATTCAATAGTATACATTTATTTTAAAAGTAATAAAATCACCATTAAGAAATAACCACACATTTAATTAAATTAACATATTTGTCATTGTATTTTTTTTTCTAAATCAGATTATAAATGCAAAAATATATATAATTATTCAAACACTTGTGTGGTATGGGAATTTATTTAAATTAGTGTACTTGCTGAAAACCTGTTTGCTGCGGGCTTGGGGTGGACGCACCCCATGACCAGCCTCCTCATCTCTGCACCCGGCTGGAACACATGTCTATAAACTGATATAAAATATCATATATTCATATTTTTTATAGAATTCTAGCTTTTGCTCGTTGAATCGCTCGCGTTAAGATTAGTAAATTCGAAAGTGTTTTTAAAAGGCCCATTTGAATAAAGTATATTTTATCTTTGAGTTTGATTTTGTTTTAAAATAATACGAATATCAAATATGGAATATGAATGTGTATTGAATATAATCCTGTATATTGAATATTTATACTAGGCGTGGTAGACTAAATCCTTTCGTGAGTGAAACACAGTTGCTATCCTTTTGTGAATTTATTTTGCTATTTTCGAATTAAAATAGCTCCATCAATTTTTTCATAAATGATAACACACCATGGGAATAAGGCGATCGCTTCCAGGCTGTCTCAATACATTTTATGATTTGTAACCAATCTTGACGTTGTTGAAAAAATAACAAAAAAAGTTCCGCTGATTTTCTTTCGCGGTCTCTTCGTAGGTCTGAGGTTATCGCGGACGTGCTTGCGAAAGCGATCCCGTAGCCTCTCCGTTTTCCGTGCTGTGGCGGCCATCGCAGGGGGTTTTAGTGAGTACAATCTCACATAACCCGGTCTCCCCCCCAGGAGTCGGGTATCTATGAAGATTTACCCTGCGTAATCAAAAAAAAAAAAAAGGTCTGAGGTTTTAACCTCACTTTTTCGAAAGATTAATTTTCTTGACGTTCCAAAAGATAATTTTAATTAATACTTTTAATAAAAATATTTTGATTTTGACTTTGAATTTTCAGAATGGTTGACATTTCAATAGCAAAATTTCCATTATCACATACGTATATAACTCAAAGGTGACTGACTGACATAGTGATCTATCAACGCACAGCCCAAACCACAGGACGGATCAGACTGAAATTTGGCATGCAGGTAGATGTTATGACGTAGGCATCCGCTAAGGATTTTGATTAATTCTACCGCCAAGAGGATAAAATAGGGTATGAAAACCAGTATGAAATTTGTCAATTTTAAACCGATCGGGCTGCGACTTTATGTGCATAAAGCTAATATGATGTAGGCATCACAAACATCGCAGGCGAATTCGCGAGTACCAGCTAGGTATAACTATTCCTTAAAATACATACATACACTCCCCACAGATCACCAAACCTACTAAGAGATTAACTCGAAATGCGTGGCGTGGTAGACCAAATCCGAAACAATAAGAAAAATACTCAAAGGTTTTGATAAAAACTGCAACATCAGTTTTTTTTTAATTGTATTTTCCTAACAAATGAGAAGTCTGTATTTTTCAAATAACGTTTAAAAGTCAAACATAGTCGCTATCCTTTCGCGATTTAATTATACCATTTTCGAAATGAAATAACTCGCTCAATTGTCATTTCAATAGCAACATTACCATAATAATTAGCATGTAAATAATATTTCTACTCTAATCTGAGAGATCATAATTATTATAACATTGCCACAATTATAATCTTACATTTCTTCGAGGCATTAAAAACTAACTTCATTTCACTTAAAATATGAATAAGAAACAGATACCTATGCTAAACAAACTGGATTATGTTAAGCCTATAGCTCGTTGAATTATTTGTAAATTAACATAACACAAAAACATATGTACGGAACAATTGTTCTCACGTTTTCGGAATACCGCACAACTGTCGCTGCACCAAAACTGGCAGACTGCCCTAACACAGGCTGCAGGGCTCGCTGGCACTTGGGAATGTCCGTGTAACTTTGTTCTGTTAGATTTATTCTAATATATTTACATACATTTGTATTATGAAATATTATTATCTACTAAATGTGCGTTTACACGGACTATTTCAGGAATGGATCTGGAGTAATTATTGTTTATTTTTCTTTATTTGTCCCATTTAGTAACAGTACTTAGAACGAAATTTACGAATTTTCGAACATCATTTGTCATTAAAATTTTTCGTTACAAAAAATGATTCGGTTCGGTTATTCGATAATTTCTCGTCTCTAACTCTTATGTGGTTAGAAGTACGTCAAATTTCTTTGAAAAATAAGTAAAGAAAAATACTCTATAGTTGTTCCTTTTCGCTTAATATTGTAGTTGGAAAATATTTGGCCAAATTATTGCTTCTTACCGTTCATTGCTTGACGTTATGTCTCGTCGCAATCCACCATCATTACTCACAATTGAGCAATTCTGATTGTCCGTGTAAGCGCACCTTTAGACTATATTTAAATCGTTGTTTATCGTTTATCAATACCCTTTTATAGTATCGTAACAGTAAAATATGTCAAACTTATTTAAAAATTATGAAATTAATTGGATGCTGATTAGCAATAATGTGTTAACCCACAGATATATTGATGTATTTTTTTACTGCATGACCTATTTAACATTATTAAAAAAAATTGAAGTGAATACGGAAACTAGTTTCTTAATTAATTAGTTCGAATTTCAAGTGCATTCCATATTTTGCAATTTATCCAATAATCTCAAACATTTCAAAAACTTTTTATTAGATAATATATTAAATCAGTCGGATTTTAATTCATTATACCTCTCATAAAAAAAATAAAAATAAGAAAAGATGGATATGTACTTCTTCAAATATATTTGTTAAGAATAGGTTTGATATATTTAGACGCCATTTTCTCAAAATGGAATCCGTGTGGTTTGACACAGTATTACTATTTTTTTTAATTGATTGTCGAAATTATTCGGAATATGTATAATGTCCAAATCCGCTCCTTATTGTTATATAACTGAAAATATGCTTAACGTATCAATTATCAGTTGCTTACCAAGACCTTAAAACTGTTTTTTTAATCAAATCACAAATGCGTAAACAAAAAAAAATAAAATGACAAAAGACTTTGTTATTAATTTTTTGTTTACAAACAGAAACAACAATAAATAATTTAATAATTAACAGTGTTAAAAACGGTAACATTATAAATATTCTGCTTGGATCACACTTATGCTAAAATCGTCCTTGCGCCGCGCGCCATATTAGAGGAGTCTAATTAATTCAAATGTATTCGCGGTGAGTTCAACACATCGAGGCGACTATTCAAATTATTTTTTACAAAACGCTCCGAACGGAAATGAAACTAAATTTTTATAAGGGCTGACTCTCACAATGGTTGGAATCGGGAGACGTTTTTAACATTTTTTTTAACAGAGTCTGTTATTATGTTATTTTAGTATCGTTAAATTTCCAAATGATGTAATTTTTAATAAGTTATTTCTTATTTTTGTATTGAGTACAAAAAAACTTTCTATTATTATTGTATTTTATTGTCTCACACCGCTAAATCTTGAAACAACTATGACACTTTCAAGGATAGTTAAAATTATAAGTAATAACAGCAAAAAAAAATCAATCACGAAATTGTAAAACTTTAATTAACGCAAAAATATGGGTTTACAAAAAATTAATGACAACGAATATATCTATCAAAAACCATTAGGATAATCTAGTATTAAATATTTAACAAAACAACGCATATTGAAACATTGTTTATTATTTACTGCTAATAATATAAAGTTAAAATTATAAAGTTATTAAGCAAAAAGAAGGCGACAGGCTAAAAAACGTGTAATTATTGAGTCCACAGATAACCAACAATATTCATTTTGTTAAATACAACACCATACTTCATACGTAAATCGCAATTAAGCATTTGTCGTACTATTCCTCAATCAGTATGGCTGCGCCCTACGCCCAGCAAGAGACGTGCGCGGAGCAGGTGCACTGCACCTTTGTTTACTGATTGCACCCCTTGCTGCCTAATTTATTTAGTGGTTCCTTAACTTTAGGGTTCCGCTGTTTAAGTAAATTATTTGGTCACCTTCATAGATAATTAGTTATATTTCATAAACGTAAATTTTCAAAAATGCATTTTTATAAAAAGATCGATTTATTTAATGTGACTTTTATTGTTTAATTATTATGTTATTATCAATATATGTGACTTATTCGTCAAAGATGTTTAAGTGATTTTTTTGAATTATGTATAAAAAAAATAATAAATATGTGTTCCCCGATAAACATGGTGATCAGTTTAATATTTATTATATATTCAAACTTACTAGCTTTCACGTACGCTTCTTTGGTGCTAATGAACACAATGGCTTTCTATTAGTAAAAAAAATCAAAATTCGATCAGTAACTCCGCTACAAACATAGAAGTTGAACTATGTAGAGCATTAATATAGATCCGGGTATCTTCATATACTTCTTCAACTAACTCTACCATACAAATTCTATAATATAATAATTAATTATTTACTTTATTGATCACGAGCGAAATCACAAAAAACGACCATCTAAATGTATATAACTCAAAGGTGACTGTCTGACATAGTGATCTATCAACGCACAGCCCAAACTCCACACCGACGACGTTCTAAGCCGAGGTGCGATCTCACTAGGAGACACCATTAGAGGCGGACGTCCACTTTGAGCCCCAACGGGGGCTCCCAATTTCAAGGCCGAGTCTCAGTACTCCCCCCCCCGGTCCCCCTGGTGACGCTGTCAAGGCCAGTAGGGTGGCCCCAGCAATACTCAATCAGAAAAAAAAAACAGCCCAAACCACTGGACGGATCGGGCTCAAATTTGGCATGCAGATAGATGTTATGATGTAGGCATCCGCTAAGAAAGGAATTCCATTAATTCTACCCCCAAAGCGATAAAATAGGGGTTGAAATTTTGTATGGTTTTCAATTTTAAGCCCATCTGAGACTTTGTATACATAAAGCTACTATGACGTAAGCACCGCAGATGAAGTCGCGAGCACCAGCTAGTTATAAATAACAAGCTGTTAATTTAAAACCGCAAAACTGACCCATTTTTTAGTTTATTTATCACAAACAGATCATCAACGCGTCAAGTACCACATTATCATAATCTGCGCTATTTAACGTCAATCACAATTACACACATTGAGTGTTCGTCCATCTTTTTTTTTCCACCTACTCAACGCGCGCGCATTCAAATGCTAATCCGATATTGCCCGAACTAACTCGAATGCACTTAACACATGCAAATTGTTTATTGATAAACAAATATATATAGCGTTATTATTTTATTATACATTGTTGTGGCGCTGACCGCTCAGATGGCGCTGCCGTGCATTCGAGATTTGAATTTATAATTCGTGTTTTATTGCTCGATAGTTTGTTGTCGTATTAAGCAGAAACATTTGTTATTGAGCTGTTATCGTGACGTGTTTTCTTGTCGTTGAATCGTGTTTGTATCATATTTGTATCGTTTTTAATACATTCTTGTATAATAATAAGTGTCTTTTGTTTAATTATTATTAATTACATATTTATTATTATTATAAAGCTAAGCCGTTTGATTAAATGTTCCAATTGATCTAAGACGTATTTACTTATATACTTGACTATACAAAATGTATCTTGTAAATAGTGAAAAGTAGTGTTCATATTCATAAATATTGAAAATGTTTTAATTAAATTTACTATTAATACTGTGCTAGATATGATTTTAGCCGTCAACTTAATTATGCACTTGTTTTGTATCCAATTATAAAAATTTGATACAAAACAAGTTACAATTACTATTACATATAGTACATGTGACTTAGAGAGTTGCCTAGCAACGGGTTGTTATGTCAAGAGAGAGAACACGGCGACATGCTCGCGAGATATTCGCGCATGGCAGTGCTCTGCCAAGTCGAGCAATTCATGCCATTTTCGACATCCCTATAACTTCGGTTTCAGTTCTTTCAGTAACCACACAAGCATAATATATTTCAAATTTCATTTAATTTAAATGATACACCTTTTACGGTGGAAGAACTGAGTTGCGAGACTTGGTTTAATTTTTTACAAGTTTTGTTTTTGATGGCATTGATGTATTCTGATAATGAGTATTTTTCAAGAAACTTTCAAGTCTAAACTAAATAAGTAAAAAAAAAATAATTTAATGTTTCGAATATTGAAATGTTTTCCATATTTTGCAATATATAATAATCTCATATATTTGAAAATCATATTATTAGTTAAAACGTTTTATTATATCAATCTGCTTCTATTTAATTATACCTTTTATCAAAATAGAAAAGAAAGGACCTACTAAAACTTAAAACTTTAAAAAATTGATTAAGAATAGGTTTAACATCTAGACGCCATTTTCTCAAAATAAAGTCCGTGTGGCTTGACATAGTATTGCTAATCAGCGTTAATACATAGATTGCACTTTTAAATTAGTATGACACATGAATTAACTTAGTCTTCAAACATCAACTTACGACAATTATAATTGATTGAAATTAGATTTTAACACTGACAACATAATTTAACAAGATTTCATACCAGTCCCCCTCCCACCGAGGGTCTGTTTAGTCCCCTTTAAAGAATAGCTCATCAGCGGCTACAAGTGACGGATTTAGGTGCCGAGGGTCATAATGTGATTACGTTAACTTGATTCGCTCGCTTGAGGGAACGCTCCGAGGTTTTTTCTAACCACCATTGTTTTGCGATTTAAAAATATGCGTAAATGTACCAATTCAAATGGATTTTAATATATATTTATTTCAAAACCAAAATATACTTTATTCGAGGCTCTCACTTGCACTTTTGAATCGTCAATACAAAAAAAAATACATTCATTATGAAGCTACCACCGGTTTGGAATGTAGATTCTACCGAGAAGAACCGGCAAGATATTCGACAGTTATTCTTTTAAAATTATGTCACAACAATTTTTTATAAATTACAAATTGATAAAACATCCTGTATGAAATTTAGCACTATTTAATTAATTTAATCAATATACTGTACTACTCGAAGAAGATAAATGTTGATGTTCTAACGGATTTTTTAAATGTTTAGTTTCTTAAATGCGGAAATGGAATTTCCTTGATGTAATTTGGAATATCAGAACTATTACACATAACTTATGATATCTGATAATGTGTTTTAGAAATACGATAAAAATGTTTGTGGAATCATCTGTCTCAAAGGCCACCGTTATTGATCTATCAACACACAGTTTAAACCACAGAACGCTAAAATTTAGTAGTGCTATGAATGTAATGTTGATTAATATGAATTTCTGGACTCTTTGAAACTAGTTAAAAAACTCTCAAACACATGAAAAGTAAAGTAACATAAATGTCCCACTGCTGAGCAAAGACTTCCTCTTCTATTAAGGTTTAGGGCTTAACCTACCACGTTGCTCCACTGCGGGTTGGCGGATATATGTATGTGTAAGAATTACTCCGGGCACATGCAGGTTACCTCACGCTTTTTCCCTTCACCGCCGAGCTCGGGATGAATTTAAACACAAATTTAGTGCTAGAAACTAGAACTCAGCGGTGTTAGCCAGTGTTTGAACCCGCGATCATCGATTGGGATCGACGTGTTTTAACGACTAGGCCATCTCGGCTCGAAAAATTGTACAATGTTGATACATTGTACAATTTTTCATTATGCCAGTACGCGAGTAGTAAAACTAATAACATTAAATTATTAAGTATTGTAAATGTTCGTACGCGAGTCAGCGCCGCTCGATAATTGATTTGATTACAGCTCCGTAGTTTGGAGTTCCGATCTGCTACTAGTATGAATTTATATAAAATAATAAAATTATGAAACCATTATTATTATACGTATTATTAGGTAAAAAAGTTTGGTCAACGATTGTCATTGTTTACATTTCCAGGAAAATATTTAACTGTAAGTAATTAAGGAAATGATTATATAAATATATATGTAAATTAAAAGTAAAGTAACAGCCTGTACATATCCCACTGCTGGGCAAAGGCCTCCTCTCCTAATGAGAAGAAGGTTTAGAGCTTAATCCACCACGCTGCTCCACTGCGGGTTGGCGGATATACATGTGTCAGAATTTCTCCTGACACATTCAAGTTTCCTCACGATGTTAACCTTCACCGCCGAGCTCGAGATTTTTAATTTAAACACAAATTTAGCAATTGAAAAATCAGCGGTGCTAGCCGGGGTTTGAACCCGCAATCATCGGTTGTGATCAACGTGTTCTAACCACTAGACCATCTCGGCTCAATGTATATGTACCCATTTTTTTTAAATAACGTTTCTATAAAAATTTATTACTCAATAAAAGCAAAACAAAGACATTGTGTCTGAGATAATAATAAAAATAGTAAAAAATGCTTGTGTGGTTACACTTTTTCCACACCATAAGCAGTAGATTGAATTATTTCCACACGACCACACATCGCCACTGATTACTGAATTGATGCACTCGTAAAGTTACGCCGAAGTATTAGGGATCCTTAATTACAGCGATAATATACTAGCTACGCTGTTCCGTTTGCCAAATGAACTTTTTAAAATAGCTACGGCTTCAAAAAGTAAAATACATAATTTATTTCTGGATATACTTATTCCAAATATTTTGAGTTTGAAACGAAACTGCTGAAACTTTTGATGAAAGTTCTATGAGACCAATCTGGAAGCATAACCTTTCAAATCAAAATCAAAATCAAATGGCGGATTTATGAGATAACAAACATTAAAAAAACACATGCAATTCGTAATTGAAAACCAACCTTTTTTTTGAAATCCGTTGAAAAAGCTCATTTTAATACGAACAATAATTTAAAATTTAACTAAAACCAGATTTTTTCATCTAATCATGTTTCAACAATAATTTAATAAAAAATTAATATTCGTTGTAGGTTTCTTATCCCTCCTATCTTTGAAGTCTTTCCATATTGCTTTATTTTATAGGTGATACCATTCACGAATCCTATGGACAATTAAGGATCAACAGTATTACCAACTAGCAGAAGACACATCAGCGCTACTGTAGACGAGGACAACGGAACAACGCTGCGGCCTCGTGCGTGATCACCCGTAAAGTCACCTATTGTGCGAACCCATCATAACTCTGACAAGCTTTTAGCCAAATAAGTAGTATCATGAGATACTATCAACAAAAACTGCAAAATCATTTCTTCGTACTGCTGTGGACTCATATGACTATTTAACTCAATATATAAGTCAAAAGCAAGGATTAACACGCTCTGCTCCTATACGTCACCGCTGTCAATGACATCCGCGCATTTAATATGAGTTTTATTAAACTTCGCCACTACAATTTCGGTTTTGTAAAACTACCCACACAGCCGCGATGCAGACCTTGTAGCGCTTAGATGTGTGGAAACGTTTGGGTACCGAAACGTCTTAAGGACTATGAATCTTTAATGTAGAAAGGACTCTATTTGAAAGGTGTAAGGTTGATACTGCGATGGGTGTTGAAATATATGTGTTTCGGTAGATCGTGTGGCAATATTTTGGAGTGCGGTAACATCTGCCTTTATTTACGTTTCGGCTCCAAACTGCGGCACAATAGGCGCGGCGAATCGGACACAGTTTACAATGAAAGGCTGTCCCGGCCCGGCCGGGGCGGCGGCGCCCTCGCTTTTTATGGACAAAACACTATATTATGACCTTTAGCTTTTGCTTTTGTAGCCGAATCGCTGCTATTTGCAAAACGCAACATATCTAGTTTTGAACTATTTTTACGACCATCTCCACGGATGGCCGTCACATTTCATAGATGTTGTTTAATAAAAATATTTCGTAAATGTCGCAAATATTACAAAATCGTCGTCGTCATCTTATAAATTTATGGTTTACAATATTGTAAATATAAAATGAAGCGAGCAGCTCAGGCATTCAGTGCATAATCTTAATACGACCACGGTTCCATTTCTATGTATATTTCAATTTGAAATAAATAAATGATTAAATACAACTAATATTTACGCCGACATATGTCTAACCATCCATTCACCGCAGTGACGTGTACAAATCTCGGTACCCCAAGTCGGACATAATAGAACAATTAAAGTACGCATTCGATCGCACGTAACGCACTCGACGAGTCAAAATCCGTACGGAGCGGAATCCGCGACATATGGCGGCCGACCCTCGACAAATTAGTGTTTAAGAGATTGCCATCAATACGACGACAAACTGTCCAATCCATTACGGACAAATGGTGTTATTTAGTGCCATAACCGCGAAATGCGAGTCTGCCAGCGAGTTGCAACGGTGAATCGAGGGTCATGATAATTATTTAGAAAGTTTATGATATTTTTATTTTCATTTAAATGTACCATTTGTGATACATGCTTTTTTTTTCATTTTATTTTAAAACTCCGATATCCGAACGCTGATATCGATCGGTTATGAGTTAAGCGAAAGTAACTAATCAAAGAATGTCGTTTTTACGAGCGTTGATAAAGAATGTTTAATTAAAACCGAGATTCCATTCATACTGATCCATTACCCTAATTCCCGATCGAGAGACGTGAAATCGTAGACAATATATCTCACAACACCGTTGGAGCTCGCTCTGCGCTGCTTGACTTACGAGTTACGGCGGCGTGCGCTAATCGAAGATCATTATCGGCGTCAATTCAATCAGACACACGATTAAAAACCATTTAGTGCGAGCCAGCGCCGATGCCGCGGCCGCAGTTTCGCCGCTAATTCATGACGACTTTTGAAAAAAACGTTCCAGCGATCGGCAAATTTTGCATGTCCAATTTAAGATGCCTCGCGTTTAATTTCTTTCAATTTTGACTCGATATAAATTAAGCTCAGATACTGTATTCGATTTTTTAAATAATAATTACATTTAGATCGAAAACGCATCCTTTCAATGTTTCGATAAAGCCGATAAAGGAAACCATAAATCACTGGCATTAAAAGATTTCGAAAGTGATGTCAAATATATAATACAGCGTCATAACAATCTACGACAATGACTGACACAAAAAGATTGGCTGATTTGTAAACGATTGTCAAGATCTGAATGCGTTCGAGAGACGACTCACTTTTTTATATCTGTACAGGAACACAGGGAACACAATCGTCGCGTATTGTGACGCGAGATAAGGGCCAACAATCGCGACGAACCCTTCCAGCCCCCGCCGCCCGACCACCGTCTCGAATTAACATAATATGATATCGTCGGCAGATGCGTCGCGACTTTTACTTTTCGCCTTCAACTTTCACCTCGAAAATAGTGATTTACATGTATTAAGTAAGACACACGTGTCTAGTAGACGGCGGATCGATCTTCCTGCGCGATTGTCTGGCACAATGCGCGACAAAAACTGCGTGGGCGCATTGTGGGCCGCTAAATGCGCCCGCGAGCGTCCTTTTGTTCATTGTCTGCGCCCGAGGGTGGCACTATGACACATTTATTTCAACCCAGTTTTTTACGCCCATTGTATTGAAAATTAGATATCGGCGCGGAGTTCACGAAACGCGATACGATCGGTGCCCTCCGCATCCTCCCTGATCTCGAGACGGCTGGTTCTTTGTCAATAGTGAAAACGGATATTTACAAATACATGTGTGTACACGTAAGGGAGTTCGTTATTCCACCGAACAGGTTAGCTTTCCTTTTCTATGAGATCTAAGGAAGGGTGCAGGATTTGATCGGATAATTGATCTAGAGACCGTTAGACGCGAGAGGTGGCCGCGGCCGCGTCTGCGCATCGGCCGATTGTCCGCATCCTTTCATCTGCGCGTGATGAATGTCGCGGAGGGATTTGAAAGGGTGGTCAGTTCTAGCGATCACAAAACACGTCTCACGGCTCGTTTTATAGCGTTTGTGACCGTTTTATCGATGGCCGGGAGACACAGCATCCGGTTCTCCGCATTAATCTCCACAATGCGCCTCTATGTGATCGTTTGGACGCAAACTAGTTTATACGTTTCCCTAGTCGTCAACAATAACTAACGTCGAAATGCTGCATAGTAATCGAATTCCTTTATAAGTAAAATCACGTTTATTGAACGGACACTTACGCGTAACGGCCGATAGGATTTCCCATAGGTGGGAACATCTGCAGTGATACAAAGGAGTAAATGTCGATATTATTATATTTTCTACGATATTCCACAAACATAATCTGTTTAAACAAAATGATAATTAAACGTTTTGCTTGATAGTTTTACTAGGTAAATTAAAAAAAAATATCATATTGATTGTAAAGTAACATTAGTTAATTTTTCATTTTAATTTTGAATATTTAAGCAATTGGTCATTTCAATAATGTGTTTTATAAGCGATCTAATATTAGATCTAATGTACATACCGATAACGAGAACCAAAATAATATACAATATCGGTGTCAACCACATAATTTATTTCATAAAAGCACAATCATTGTAGAAAACGCAGCGACGCTGTATAAATGCTATAATACACTGTACTTAATAATATAAACCGATAGTCTAATAGTCAAAATATTCTATATGGAAATTAAATCAAATGAAATAGCAACATAACCTATTCATAGTATAATTATAATTAATTAAAGCATAGTAAAAGACAGAGACTAAAACACGAATTTCAATATATTTCGAATATAAGATATATTCGAAATTAATTGAAATTTTTAATTTTTTCCAAGATTAAATGCCTGCAAACGGCATTAAAATTTAAAAATTAAAATTCCGCTAATTAACAAATACAGAAAAAATTTAAAAAACTGTATCATCTTGACAAATACTAAGCGACGGAAATCCCCCAACTATATTTAAGGGAACACTTCGGATAATTGCATTGAATTTTGAAATAGTATTAAGAGTCGCCACCATGAATATCACGCCATAAATAACATAACACGGCATCACCTTCCACTTTTCCCATATCAATCAATCGAGGAAATATTTCCCAAACATATTTTTACCATAATCCATGATTTACAGCACTTTCTACGATACAAACTACGAACTTTACCTTATCGAGTTTACATGCGAGCGAGCATCGCGGTGAGCCTCGACCACGTTTTTCGGTAAACCATACGAGGTAGCTAGGAGCCGCTATAAACTAAATAATTTACATAAAACCACTAACGGATCTCACGAGAACCAGTCCCGAGCATATTAATGCTTGTGATCTATTAGAAAATCGCCAAGACACGAAACGGATAGCCGTGGCCGGCTTTGTAACATACCATTTTTATGATAATTTCTTTTCCCACCAAATTGACCGTTTGAAAAAAAACATAGTGACAACACGGCGAATACGATTCATTTGCATAATATATTGGGGAATATAAAGTTTACATCAGCGCTTAAACATACTACGGACGGTGAATTTTAAAATTACGTTAATCTTTTATTACTTAATCTGCTTGGCCTTCCTAATGACTGCCTAGAACATATCATTTCATATCGGACTTATATAACTTGATGGTTCCCGCGACTTCGTATAGAATAATTATTTTAAATACCTTCTTTGAGAAATCCTTAATTTCCTTCGATTTTTATATTTGCAACCAAAATGTCTAAAACAGCGCCGTAAAGAAGAAGACCATAAAATTAAGAATAAATATAAAATTGAATTGTCTAAAATGAGAAAAAATATTAGAGTTAAAGAATATATTATTGTAACTAATGCACCAGATATGTCTCTATCCATAAAAGATGTCTTATCATTTACATTACTTTCGGCGAATAAGCATTGTTTTTAATAAACACCTATTACGTATGTAGTTCGTATTTACGCGTTACGCAAGAGATCGCGTTACCATTGTGCCATTGAAGGAGCACGCAGTCTATTATCTATGAGAGCATCCATTCCCAGGATTCCGTTAGTGAGTTCACATGGCGCGGGCGCCGCATCCCTTTCGCTCGAGTCAAGTGATGAGACGAGACAATGCGGCCCAGCTGCCGGCCCTTGCGGCCAGGTGAGACTACATCTACCACCTTCCAATCAAAAACATACCTTATCTTACATACTTTTAGTCGATAATCGCTTAACATTCCTTTCAGATAAAAATTACTTGAAGTATTTTGAACATCCAAAAACTGAACCCAATCCAGTTGTTCGAAGATTTATTTTTCGTTAATACTTAAACGTTGTTAAGATGATTGCAATAGATAACAAAGTGTTCAATGATCTGTAACTAGTTCAAACTAAGGGATTTCAGTGATAATTGTTAGATGAAGTGAAATTACACTTAGGTTGAATCAGTTGTTCAATATATGTAAGAAAAAGTTTACACATTCGACCATAAACATAACTTAGTTAATCCCTTGTTATGTCAACAATTGCAAAAATCTTAATTTATGCAAAGGGGAAGTTGAGTCAAAAAAAATATAAATAAAGATTATGCACCTGAGCGACGCATGCGCCGGATTGTTTGCAATAGACGCGGGCGCAGGTACCTCACTGTCACTAGTACGCATTAATTATACAAGCATCGCAAACGCCTCGGGCACGCGTTCTCGCACAAAAGGTACCATTTCAGCGAGTTTTTGCTTATTTACACCACAATTTACATTTTATCTGTATACCTTAACCTTTTAAGATGTCTAAGAAATATCTCAGAGTCATTGACGAGATTTTTTAAATAACTTATCTTGGGTTTGCAATTACAAATCGTGACTTGATATTTGAGGGTGACAGAGTTTGGCTCAACGTTTTTTCGACAATTAGTGTATGTTCATTCGAACGTAAACAAGCTTCCCTGCTTTGCAACTGAATAGGTACGATCGACTAAAAAAATACAACACCTGAATAATAGGTAATTATACTTTCATAAAGGCGAGTAACAATGGCTGGTGCAATTTTGTCGCTGTAGGGCGTTTGAACTAAGGCGATAATTAGGCAACTTTTCTCACCTTTCGTAAAGATTACTTTTTGCAATGTGTTAGTAGTGTTTTTTGTCAACTTCACGAGTTTTTATTTCATTTTTTATGCTAAGCGTCTGTGTAATATTTTTACAGTGGTACCTACCATTTTTGTTTTTTTTTTTTGTGATTTATTCATGGTATGTGAGTCTTGAGGTTCACAATGTTCTTTGTAACGGTAAATTTTAACGTGTTTTTTTTTATTTCAATTAAACCATAATTTTAAGACAAATTACCATCAGTTACATTAATAAACGTTGTAATTTGAATTAAGTTACTATACTTTTTAATGTACTGACAAAAATAGAAATTTTAAAAACTATATTCGCTATAGACTACTTACTGAGTTAAAATTTAATAATAAATCTATACTAAAAGAAACTTAAAAATAAAAATAACTATTGTTTGTACGACGAACAAACTGAAAAAGATTTCTTCTGATTTATAATGCTATACATTTTTTTTTATTTAATTTTTACAACTTTTTATTACTTTAAACGTCTATACTATTGAGGTATCAGTCGCTTCTGCCTTCCCTAAACCTTTTCACACTTTTCTTTTATAAGCCTTTTGCATCTAATCTGGTCCATATCGTTGCTTCAAAATGTCTCCACTTTTTAAAAGGAAATTTAATAGCTGCATAGAATGATACAACATCATCAATAATGTCTAACGTTGAAACATTTAATATTGAATTTTTCACTATCGACATTAAAGCTGACCATGATACAGTATTGAATATAGGTAAAAATAAAATTCCTACATTATAATTATGTAGGTACATAGGTAAGTGTACGCATTAACGCTGTGTCAGTATTAACAATGGTACGTGACGTCACGCTGACACCGCCACCTCTGCCCTCGACCCGCACCACTACCGCTACAAAAACAAGGGTACCACGACACAAAAAAATTGACAACTCTTGTTGGCAACTGCTAATCTGATACAATTTACTGTTAAATTTACTGTTTTAGCAAACAGTCTATAGTTACTTAGTGATTTAGATAGTCACTATAACAATGACGAG
The DNA here is from genome assembly GCA_037950945.1 of Hypolimnas misippus. Taxonomy (NCBI): domain Eukaryota; kingdom Metazoa; phylum Arthropoda; class Insecta; order Lepidoptera; family Nymphalidae; genus Hypolimnas; species Hypolimnas misippus. Next base: position 578,126 of record JBBEEQ010000012.1, read on the forward strand.
TACAGTGCAACTTGTGCTAATATTAATTCATTTAGATCCACCGTAAGACCAAAATAATTTTCCATTTGAAATATATTAGAGAGTTTCGACATTAAAAACATTTTCCTATTACTTTGGTAAAACGAATATTACACCAGTTTTCTAGTCTTCTCATATATAGCGTAAATGTAAAGATTAGTCTATTTCTTTTAGGTTTGTTTCAATTCTTCACGAAACTACGTAGTTGCATTATCAAAATAAACTAAAACATTTAGCTCATCTTTCAATACAAGGATATCAGCTGCTAAGAAATTTTGCTTTTGGTATATTTCTTAGATTTCGATAAGACGCTTTAAAATATGCTCCCGTTCGTTTTTTACATCTATTCATATAGCTTTGTCCCCGAGCCGTGACATGTTGACAATAGCCGCGGAGGAGGCGGCCCGGGAAAACAAACCGAACAAAATCCAAAACCGGATTTCCAAAATCCCGTTCGGTCGCATTCGAAAGGAGCTGTGTTTTCGATTTCTATTCGATTGTTTGTTTTTCGATCCATTGTTGAGTCTGTCGCTGCGACATGCGTACCATTTTTGCAAAGTCTATTCCATTGTATTCGTGGACGGAATGACATGTGACGGACGAGACGTCGCTGCCTGCCCCCGGCACCGTGCCGATCGACTGTGAGGTCAAATATTTTAAGAGACAACGAATAGAGGATAAACGGTCTAAAAAATCTATATATATTAATCCACGGTCTTCATTCGTTCCAAGGTTGCGGTGCAGTCTCCCACCCGAGGCTACGCAACGGGATTCCTGTTATCATATTGGATCCCATCGTCGTCTAAATTAGTTTTTGTGCGACGTAAAAGGAACGAGACGTACCGGTCAACCGTTGCTCGCAGCAACAGTCGACCGACTGTTTTAGGCGCAACCCTTTTTTACCTGGTTCGAAATCTTTAACTCGCAATGATATTTTGAACTTCAACGTAGTAGATGTTTATCTTTTCATTCATTTCAAGACAAAACGTTTTCTAAATTTACCAAATTAGAAACTTGACGCACCTGATTACGATCCGTTTTTGCGGTTATATAAAAATACACCTTATTATTTCCTTTAATATGTCCATTGTTCACGTTTGACAGAATTCAAGGGAATACAAAAAAACTAGCTCGTTAATAGCCTGGTGTCAAGTAACGAGTGAAATCCGTTATATTATTATCAAATGGCAAAGCGGTGTGCAAAAAGCGCGCGCTCCTGCGCGTCCGGCGTGCCAATTATGCGCCGCGCACGCGCCTCCAAAAAAACCATCACCGGCCCATCACAGCCATTTTTTAAAGGCCCTAACTTAAATAATAATGCAGTAACACGCGAGAGTATTCGCAAAATGCGATCCACGAATTTCGTTTCCAAATTCCTTTGGACTCGCTTTCGATTTCATTTTTTGCCACCACTATTGTCTGTTTAACTCGGATTTGTGTTTCTGTATACCGATGTCGGGTGCCCTTCGGCGTTTTGTTTTCCCTCTCGGTCGTTTTAATCGAGCCTCATATAATAAAGGTGCATTTTAATTTGCTCGTACGACGTCCTCGGAGTCAGTCAGTTCTCCACTCCAGTCACCGTAAAGGAATGCAAAATCAGCTGTCCGCTGGTTCGAGCCGGACTTTTAATGCAGGAACAGAGCTGTAATGAAGTGCCCCGAGTTTTTTGTGGCGACCAAGATTAGCCCTCCCGGCGATCTGAGGTCGCGTACCCCGGCCCTATCATTACTAAAACGATCCTAATTTTATAATGATCCTGTCACAGCCCTTCCGAAGAAAAAGTTAAAGGACAATTTTCGTAAGAGTTAATAGGCGACGAAATATCGCAGTCGTTTAAGGAATTCATGGGGTGTGTAGGTATAGTAATTTTGTCTTTTCCTTATTATAGACGCGTTTAGCTGTTTCGAGCTTGATTACGGCCGGTTTCGTTTTGGTTATTTTTTATAATTTAAAAGCGGAAGTTTAACTCGCATTTAATGGAACCGCCTCGGGCGTATTGTTGTTGTAAAATATATTATCGGTGTGCGTAATCTTTATGGTTTTCTTTAGAAAAGTTTATCAATCTTATGAATATTTTGAGACCTTTACTATTTTAATAGTTATCTGTTCCTATTTAGATATAATCTTTTCCTATTTTAGATACAAAATAGTAACACAATTTAATATACCACTTCCAAATCGATAGTGATTGATATCGAACGTGCTAGTAATTAACGGAATAAAAAAGTAAGTAATAAAATCAAATAAGTACCAAAAATCTCTTTTTTTCCTGTACATAGCTAATAGTGTATATATTTAAATTGTGTTTAATAGAATTAAATATGGCATGTATGTAGTTTCTGAGATGTTAGGCGTGGACAGCGGAGAAGGTCGGCGGCACCAAATGGCACATTTATATTGTTCATTACGAAGCTCCGGAGGTGAGAGATGTTGGCGCTGTCGCCGCGGCGGGGGGCGCGCGCAGGGCTGCGCTTGCGCATGTGGGGAAGACGAGCCGGTCCTGATAAAACGAAGAAAAATTATTAATCTTTAACCTTTATTTTAAACGAGAGAAATTAATTTTATTAAACTGAGATGATTAGAAATTATATTTCGCAATTCGTACCAAAACTTTATCGTAATAGATATACGAGTAGAAGACTATGTTAGTAAAACAAAAAAAATATAAACTTAAATTTAGAACAATAATCACTTCTACAGTTAGAAACAGCATCTTACTTTTAGAAAATACCCATATTTAATAAGCAATCACCATAATTGAGTATCACCGGCTATCAGCCCTGCATGCGCAAGCGCAAGACACCGGGGGTCCGGCAAGCACGTCCATGCGCGTTGATTTGTGCCCGGTCTCCCGCCGGCAGTATTTGTACTGCGCCCACGCCACGCGACAACCACCAAGTTGCGCGGACAAACTCCTGTCAATCTTCACACTCATGCTGGTTCAAACCTCAGGAGGCTCCTAGAAGACCGATAGTATGAAACCAGGTATCAACTGGAACACAATTGGTAATAACATTTCGCCAATAATAAAATAGCGGCCTGCCATTGTCCTACTGCTAATCTTTAAGATAAAAAAGTTTATATTATATCCACTGTGTATTGACAAATATACGAAAGAAATGTACAGATTTTTATCGGAAAGTACAAGTGATAGGCAAGTATTGAACTTTGGACATGTTATCCACCTACTCTTTCCACTGAGTTATGCAAACATATAGTTTTATAATATTGACTAAACCTAAACGTATAACCTAGCTCTATACCAAGTGACACGTTATGAAAAATAATTTGAAGAAAAATCCATCTTACTTCTTTACCTCGTATCCTCGGATATTTTCTGTTTAAGCACAAGTGACATAATAGGATCGTAGTTTTATGTGACCCTACTGCCATCTTTGTGTTGAAAAAATAACTTCTTCAATTACTATTCTATTTCAGAAACATTATTTGCATTAAAAATATAAAGATATATAAAGAATATAAACAATTGTAATTAATAATGTAAATAACACATTAATTGAAATGTCGTATGAAGCTGTAAGGCAAATTTTCAAAGCACTTTATTACACTTAATAGCGTCTTTATTTTATTACCAACTTTACATTTTATTTATCTAACTTTGTTTATTATTATATGTATTTTCTAAATAGATATAATCTTACTAAATTATCATTTTATTAAAACCTTAAACATCAAGATTTAAAAACACTTAACGGTATGAAATGATATAACACATTCAAATTCCATCACAATCAATTGTTAATTTAATTTAAGAAACTAAAAACCGAGAAGATTTATATTAATTGTTAATGAACAAAATATTAAGATAATATTTCAAGTTAATGTGGAGAGAGTTACAAAACTGTTAAGAGATTTCTGCTGCAATCTTCTGATTAGACTCATTAATTAATGACCGAACATCTCGTGAGATATGCATATGAGCGTCGCTCGAATCACGAGTGAAAATCACCAGATATCACCTGGCGTTATTTCGTTTTGATATCTTCGACGACGTATTTTCCAATCTAAACGAGCCGAAATTAGAAGGTTAATACAACTTTAAAACCGGTCAACATAAAATTGGAAACCAACTGTAGTCTCCGTGTTGCGCAAGAGCAGATTTACCAGTTTGGCGCGGGCTCGGCGACGCAGGCGCGTGGGATCTATGGCTCTGCGCGCGCCGCTGTATCCGCCGCTTACGGCTTCACACTACGCTATAGATTTATTTAGACTCTTTAGACCATCGATTAGAGTGTCGTCCGTCTCTTTTGTACATAAGCATTACTTATTAGTTTACCATAATGTATGTTTGTGTATTGATGTTAACTCGAGCTACTTTCTTTAATGGTACATATCCAGCTATTTGATCTACATTTCTATAATTTACAAGAACAATAAATTTTCTTGTTTCTTTCACATTCAAATTTCTATCGACTGTCGCTTTCATAAAATAGTCATTATCGACGAATAAAATCGCTATTATAGTGTGAATTATGTTATTGCCAATAAAAATAAAATAAGATATATAAAATCCATTAGGAATAAGACAATTTTTTGATAAAAATTAACATTTTACAATATTAAAAGCATATCGCTCGGTCATGTTGAATAATCGTACGTTTAATATATTTTTTTAATTGACGCCATATCTACGTCTTAATATCCAGCGCGATGGTACGCATAACTGTCAACTAAGTCAGCATTATTGGACGCTTAATGAGAATTTTTCACCAAAACCTTTCACTTTAATACTAGCTTCTTAACAGCGTATCCATTAGAACAGTTATATCCCGTTAATATGGCACCGTTGCTATAAATTCTAATCTTTCTTTAAGACTTTTATAATGTAGTAAAACGTTTCTGATATTTAGCTTAACATTATCAGCCTTAAAAATATCAAAAATACTTTCTTTAATGTTATATTAATTTCTTTATTAACATCTATAATAAAATTGTATCTTAACTTGATTAAGCCAAGTAAAAGTTAGCTTCACCGTGTAATCAAAGAGCTTGGCCTAAAAAAAAACTCGTGACCACATAACATTTACCATCATAAACCGTGAAAGGGTGGCCGTCCGGGTCCAATATTGATGGCGTATATTTATCATGGACAATTTGGGAACACCTGCTGTTACCACGGATGAACGGTATCTGTCAAATTAATACGATCCTGCGCGGGCGCATAGATCGTTCGCTCCGGACCCTAATGTTTTATTTGCTCTACGATCGTTGTGGTTTAATATATTTTCATTGATCGCTTCGACTCCGTGATTGAAATTAGGGTAAAGTTCATCTTGTTTATTTTTTATTACTTGTTTACCTTTTTTAATGATCTCAAAGTGTTTATGGTTTGTATAATTTTGTTTAATTCTAAACAAATATTAAATATAAAATTCTTTTTAAATCGAGGTTCATTATACTTTTGAACTTATAGTATTTTGATTTATTTGACTTTATATACAACCTATTAACAATTCTATTTATAATAGTCAGGAAATGGCATATCGATGACATAAAATTTCATAACAAAGTTACTATTTTTCTTTTGTAGTTCAAATTAATAAAAAAAAGAAAGAGAAGAAATTAACGCATAGACATTAATTTCAAAATTGAATCCAGTCTGTGTCACCTGCATAAAAATTCGGTCGAGGTTTTAGGAGTTATTTTTGGGCGATGGTATAAAAAATATAAAATAGTTCAGAAAGTGATTCCTACCTGAACAGTTTACGTTGCGTCAATGTTACAGTAAGTTATATGTAGCTCTGTAGCTCTTTCATCACGAAGCGATTGGCCGGTAAAAATAGCAGAGCGCCGCGACGGATCGTGGGCTGCGCCAGCGCCGCTACACCCACACCCGGCTCCCTTGGAGGGGCGAGTGCATTACAGAAATTCATCATTCTAAGCATGTGTTCTAGAAAGCTACTGTTCGGCTATTGTCTGATCTTGCGACATATTAAAACTTGAGTGAAATTTTAATAGGTCTTTTATTTACTTGTGATTTTTTAGGATTTATTATTATTAACCTTAGTAGCTTCTGTCCGCGTTTAGCCCACTTGTTGCGTTTTCCACCACCCTCAAAAAAGAGGTTCTCAATTCGAAAGTTTTTTTCTTAAGTTTGTTACTTCACAACTTCATTATTTCTAAAAGGATTTTGAAAATTATTTTTTGTTCGAAAGGTTTTACCTCCAGATCTATGAGACCATCAAAGAAGTTTTATCGAAATCAGTTCAGTAATTTGGTTTAAAATTGAAATAACTACTATATTGTAAATATATTAATTTGCTTTAGAAATTGTTTTTTTTTGAACGCTAATTTTTTTTTTTATTGTTTTGCAAGATATCGAGCCTTCAAACATAAAAGGTTTTATAAAAATTGGTCCACTTATTTTTGTGTAATACTTAAACAAACATAGAAAAAAAATTATACGATATAAAATGTTATTCATAGTGTCACAAACAATGAGACAATTTTTCATAAAAATACTGAATGATACCTTTCCTTTCTTAAACCTAGAATTCAATTTAGTACTTTGATTAGTGGCTTTCAGATTAAATAATTAATTTAATTTCAATTCAATTCAAATGTAAATTAACATTTTTCGTCTATCTACAACGTCTATTTGACATTGATGTTAAATACTGATACAGGCTGTATTGTATACCATTTGATAGTTCTGTTACATTTAGGCCGTTGTGTGTGATATTGGAGCGTGCGTGTCAGGTCCACATGTTTGGCCCGTGGTGATGGCCCTTGACTGATGTAGGTTGAATATCAAATTGCACGGTAATTCATACAAATCTCCGTGGTTAAGTCGAAACTGAGCGGTCCGATCGCGTGTAAACAAAATTGCTAACGTATCGATTGGAATGAATTGTTTTGCGAATACTTTATCTTGGTTACACTTAAATTTTGTTTAATTTTTTTTATGGACCCATTTATTATTTAATCGTAAAATCAATTGCTGTTGTACATAGAATGAATGATATGAGTATGTGATATAATTGCTATGGTTGGCTAATTACTTAATATTTGGAATAGCGTTCCATACTTTAAATAGTTCATATTTTGACTATTTAAAAGTACTTATAATTACTTTTCCCAATATTGTTCTTGTACTTAGCTTTTGGCCGCGGCTTTGTCGATATAATCTGTCTTAATACTTTTTAACCGACTTTCAAAAAAGGAGTAGGGCTTTTAATGTGTGTTCACTGATTATGTTATGTTCATTTGTCTCATAGAATTTTTATTTTTTGTTTGGTATTTTAGTAACCAAAATATGCTTTCATTTCCCATAGATGTGTACACACTATATAAATTAAAATCTATAAAAGTTCCTTAGTTATAACTGTTTCGCGATCTCTTAAACCCCATTAATAACCTTCCCTTCTACACCACATTGAAATCGCTTCAGCGGTTTTATCGTAACAGACAAATTTACTTCCCAATTGAATATAATCTAGATAATTTAAATAAAATATGAACCGGAATACATCAATACAGTCTATTTTTCTTCACTTTTCTTTGTTCACATATAAAAGTTAGATAAGAAATTATCGATTGAATTATTGAACTGAATAATTTTTTATAATACAAAATTGTAATAAAAAAATTGTTCGAAAATTTGTGATTTTCGTTCGAGGTATCGTTATCGAATAAAGACAACTAAAGAGAAATAGACTATACAAACCTCGATTGAACGTGTTTTATTGCGCCTGGTGAGCCGCGGGTAGCGACATCTGTGCGTCGAAGGCATTATTGATAGCCACAAACGCACGCCGCGCGATTTATAGTTCGTATTAATACATTATTTCTTTACTTTATATGTATGTAAGATGGGAATTCCATAGAACACTTATGTTACATACATTATGGTCATTTATAAGTTCATTATATAAGTTTAGGTATGTTATAAGCTTATGTGTTTGGAACGCAGATTACTCTGGACGAGGTTGCCTAGCAACCAGCTAGCGACTGAGTATAACAGACGGGAATTTTGGATGCTGATAAGTAATTATGAGTCAACCCACAAGTCAAATTCGGAGATATTGGTATATTATGATAATACTTATTTAACATTTTCAATCACATTTTCCAGTCATCTAAACTAAAATAAAAATAAGTAGTAAAAAAATTCCTTAATTTAATGTTTCGAATATTACTTTAATAAGTATGTCCCATGTTTTGCAGAGAAGAAAAGATAGATATACATACATATATGTACATTTTCATACAAAGTTATCTGAATAGGTTTGACATTTTTAGACGCCATTTTCTCAAAATGGAATCCGTGTGGCTTGACATAGTATTGCTTATCAGCGTCCATATATAAATAGCGAGAGTAAGCATGTATGTATTATTACTACAGATTAAAAAAAGGACGTGGCCTATGAATTTAATGTCTTATTATTATTAATTTCTGGGCTCTTTAAAGATAATATACACAAGATTTATGTTTCAGTATAATTAAACTGTGTAATGAGCTGTAGTAGCTTGAAAATATCACAACATGATCACCGCCGCCAACGCACAATTGTAGCACCAGAGGAGCCTCAAAGGATGTCAACTTAAAAATAAGGAATAGGGGATGAATGAATACGACTCAAGAAAAGGATCCGCCTCTGTGTTAGATGTTTTAGCCTTTAAGTATATGGGCTTTCCATCAGAGATCTAAGCTACGTGTATCAAACCCACCAATAGGATCACTTGATTTACAATAGCTTAGCCAGCATTAGCATATCTAGCATTAGCTTAACTTAGCTCTTTTGGGAATACGTTCAACGAAGCTAAGTTTTTCACATACTAGTTGAAATGTGAGATTCTCTCAGACTCAACTGCATCACACATCTAGTGTAAAGGTAGCCAAATACTTTCATGTTTATGTATTGTGTTTTAAACTTATATATTGCTGTATTAATAATATTATTTACGAGAGACTGTCCCATCAAAATCGGTCGTTAGATCGGCTGATGATACGGCTACGATTTAGAGATAAGCCAAAACAAAGAGACACATAGACAAAGTATTTTGAAATTTTTTTTTAATTAGTACCCATAGTAGTGATACTCAATACATATGAAAGTATATACATATGCATTTAGTAAAAATCAATAATTTGAAATTACAAACAGACGCTTAATTTTTTTTCATTTATATGTATTAACATTATAAGGAGAAATAAAACCACAATTTTTTCATAAGATATTTTATTTTAAATAAAGCACAGCTCAAGAAAAACACCATAATATGAATACACGGTGGCTATAATCTTTTGTTTACGCATATTTGAATGACTCACCGGCGAGGTAACGTCAGTATCGTTACATCACTTCTATATTTACTTGACAACTTAATCAAAATAGGTAAAGGGTAAATAAAACACGTGTTCATAGAAAATTGTTTATTTGATTTATAACCTGTGATAATTTTAAAATTTGAAGCTATCCTTACTTAACATTCACTGCGAGTACGTGTTTAATATATTGTAAATGAACACACATGGTGTGACGACGACAGTGAATGTGTTAAGAAGATTGTTTTTTTTATTTGTAAAGTTTTAGTCTTGTAAATGACTGGTCCTCTTACATTTTATTTTGTCTAAGTCAATTAACAGAAAAATATCATATTATTATGATACTATATTCATTTTTATTTAACCAAGTTGTATTTTGACTGCAGCTCGTGATCAGGGTCAACTGGGGAAGAACTGGTCGTGTTCCGTACGCTGATGAAGAGAGCCACGACTCCCCTATCCCTTAACAGGGGTTTTTCTTATATTTTTCTCTCCCCTTTGTAATACAGCAATGCATTTGTAGTTCTGCATGGCTCCTCTGGTGCTGACAATGTTTATTTGCGGTATTGATCACTGTACATCAGAACCCGCTCCTTTGTATCATATTTCCTTTGAACGTAAATACTACTAGCTACCTTTCGCGATTTCACTCGCGTTTTTAGTTACTGCTTCGCTCCTGTAAGTCGAAGTAGTAATATAGCCTATAACATCAATAAATAACCTATCCAACACACAAAGATTTATTCAAATCAGATCAATAGTTTTAAAGATCACCCGCTACATACTTCACAAATTTTACTTCTTTATAATATTAACTAGCTTCCGCCCGCAACTTCGTCCGCGTGGAATAGTTACTTTGAGCTAATAATGCATTATTTTAGAACAAATTTGGTTAGCATAAAAAAGATTATAGCGAGCAAACCTTAAAAGATAGACATATGCTGTTGCGGACTTTTTTTTAGAACTTTTAAAGGGGAACAATTCTGTCTTACATGATTTTTGCGAAACTTTAACCATTTACGCAGCGCACGCAGCGTAAGCTCTCTCAATATGAAAATATCCCGATTTCGAAACATTCATTTGTGCTCCGTTCCTTTTGGTTTTAGCGTAATAATATATAGCCTATAGCCTTCCTCGATAAATGAGCTATCTAACACTGAATGAAATTTTTCAAATCGGACTAGTAGTTTCTGAGATTAGCGCGTACAAACAAACAAACAAACTCTTTAGCTTTATAATATTAGTATAGATATAAATTTGAATATACAAAAATAGCTCGAAATAACTGCATTTCAACGCGAAGGAAGTCGAAGCGGGTATTCTTGATATATCGATGACAAACTGATGTTTTATTGCTATTATAATGTAACAGTTTTATTGTCAAATGGTGCATCGCGACGTTAAGGTATGTGCCGACTAAAGGTGAACAGGAAGTATAACTTAACGACATTACGCATCTGATGTCGCGTACCCGTTTATACATATTGCTCTGTTGAATAACGGAAACGTATTTGAGACTTTATTATATATATTAGTAATATTGTGAATGCGAAATCTTGTGACACTAAACTGATAAAACTTTTAAAAAATATAGCTTAAACGTCAGAATAATACATAGAGTTTTTATCAACATATAAGCGAAAGATAGTAAATATGTAATAAAATGTATTAAAGTGAAGTGCTTTCATTATTTTGGTAAATAGTTTTAATAGATCACGGTAAATAATGTAATGTATTAAAGACATATGTGGGGATAGTTGATATTAGATGGATGGAATCTTTATATGGTTTTTGATGTAGTTAAAGTTCTATTTCATTCATATTTATTATTCCTAAGAAAAGATATATAAACATATTTCTTACTTTCTTCTTATTCAATATTACTGTCTTAGATGTTAAATCATATTTACTGCGACTATTTACTTAATCAAGAATGCATAAAATTATTAAACCGATTTTGGTAAAACATTTCTTAATAAAAATGTGTGTATGAATTTGAAAAAATCACATTTGATTTCGCTATGATAATAAAATAGTTAAAGCACATTCCCCTCAACGCTACAAACTAAAACAAGCCATGAATACGCAGCACTAAAACTAATAAAATAAAAATGCACCCAACAACATAATCAACATTAATAATTAATCGTAACTATTAATAATAAAATAAAGATTTACTAGCGGAAATTACAAGAGGAAAACCCAAAGGAAATAAAACCATGTCCACACATCATCTATATACCGCTAATACAGGATATACATAATTGTTCCTTCGCGAGGCGGACAGGCGTTGATACTTTGTCACTGCGGAACCGACATGCGTTGTTAAATTAAGAGCCGTGACGCGTTATCGATGGCGCGTGTGCCGCAGCCTGCAGTGCGCACCTGCCCTTACACGCCTTGTGCGTAAGATGTTGATTGTTTTATATGATAATTATGAATATGTTTATTGTAATTATGAATATGCTTTATGTAATACTGTCCGGTGCGGTTTCATTCGCGTTTATGGTCACTGCTTCGCTCCTATGAGTCGTAGCGTGATGGAATATAGCCTATAGCCTTCCTCAATAAATAAACTATGTAACACAAAAATATTTTTTCAGCTTTTCAGCTTCAAACTCTTCAGCTTTAATATATTAGTATAGATTGTAATTAAGCTATTGTTACTGTGTATATTTTTTTACTTATTATTATAAAAGTTGTATTTATATAATGTATACTTTCCCTCTTATATACTTACAGTATTCACTATTATCAGTTTTGTTTTCGCGTAACCTTCTTTAAAATTAAAATAAATAAATTTTATAAATATAAGTAGCCAAAGTGACCTGTGAGTGCAAGTCCCGTCAAAATCGGTCCAGCAGTTTCAGAGATTAGCCGGAACAGAAAAATAATGAAGTATAAGTTAATCAGAATAAACTGAACCACATACATACATGAGCTTTGAAAACATAATACTCAGCAGCAGTGGTGTAAAATTAATATAATTATTTTTATACTTAAAGATCTCCCTGGATTAAGCAAACATTTTAGAAACTCAGCCGGCTGTGGGTAGAAATAAATAGAAAAAAATATTATATATGGATGCTGATAAGCAATAATGTGTCAACCCACAAAAAGTCAAAATTAGAGATATTGATGTATTCTGATAATGCATTTCGTATTTAACATTAAAATTTCAAGTTATTTGAACTAAATAAGTACGGAAAAAAGTTTCTTAATCAAATGTTTAGAATATTGAAGTGAGTTCAGTATTTTGGATTATGCAATAATTTCATATATTTGAAAAACTTATTATTAGATAAAAATCTTGACTACATAGGCTACTATCTGCTATTAATTAATTATATTTTTTATCAAAATAGAAAATAAAGATATATGCTTCTTCAAACTGATGTGCTAAGAATAGGTTTGAAATCTTTAGACGCCATTTTCTCAAAATGAAGTCCGTGTGTGGCTTGACACAGTATTGCATATCAGCATCCATATATTCAACCGATTACCAAGACTCAGACCCGTGGCTATGGGTTATGGATTTCAATGTTATCTGTTCTTTAAAGAAAATAAATTAGTTTCGAACAAGAACAAGCTTATACATATAAAATTTAAAAAAAAATAAGCACATTTAAAAATATAAATGTACTGTATTATGTTTACTGACGCTATGCATGTATGTTTGCGTGCTTCGCTGCAAGCCAGCGTCTGTTCTATAAATCACAACACCGTAATAACGACTCACAATGCCACATTTATTACAGACTACAAAAAACACACCAATTACGTAACATTGCATGTGTTTCTTTAAATAAAATTAACGTTTAATTTTTTTTTTTATTTTATAATTCATACTTTAAAAAACCTGAGATGGCTTAGGTCAGAACACGTCGACGTCAACCGATGATCACAGGTTCAAGCCCCGGCTAACACCGCTGATTTTTCAAGTGCTAAATTTGTGCTTAAATTCTTCGCGAACTCGGCGGCGAAGAAAAACGTCGTAAAAATAGAGTTATAAGACGATAGAGAATTGAGAAATTTAAAAATTGATTAAGAAATGATACAGTTCTGCAAACAATAAAAGAAAACATATGCTACGATTTGATAATTTTCTTATTTTTTTTGTCGGTTGAAAACTACAAAAACATATATAGAAATCTACCATCATCATCATGATTTTCTTCAACGACTATTAAAAATGTTCAATCGTGTAAGACATCCCAAAAGACTACGAACCCGAACCCCTCTCCCTTCCCTTCCCTTACTTGCTATTCCGCTTCACCCCTCATCCCTGTGTAAGCTGACTACAAGTTTGTGGCTTCTCTGGTGCTGCTAATGTCCAAGGACGATGATCACCTGCTCGTCTCTCTGTTTTTTCCATAAAAACAAAACATCTTTAATAATGTAGCAACATATATGACACTACTACTACAGATGTTAACTACAATGATATTTTTTTATATGTTCCATAATTTTTCGTCAGCTAAAAAAGGAATAAAGGATAAACGGGAATGGGAAGTAAGGAAAGGAATAGGGGGAGAGGGTTCGGCTTCTGGCTCTCTCACTCACCGTACGAAACGGTTCTACATGAGCTACTTCACGCCGATCTTCTGTGAGAGTGTGGTGACGAGATATAAGCTGTAGTCATTAGGCTACAGATAGACTCTACCGATTTTAATATTTATCAATAATGACTTTAGCGAAAATATAGATAAATATATCTAAATGAATATAAAAATGTAAAAGACAACCTTGACTTTACCTGCATTTTTAAAATTAGGAAACCGATTTTAAAAGAAAATACGTAATTTACTTCACTTTATTGACATACTTATTCCATTTATTTTTAATTAACTAAGAATTAAAAATTCCATTAAAAAAAAAGTTATCTAGAATGACATTCTTTCTCTAGTTATTATGATTTTTAAACCAAACCACTGAACCGATTTTGATGAGAATTCTATGGAAGCAATCAGAAAGTTTACACTTTCAAATAAAAAAAGAATTAACCAAATCAATCAAACCGTTTTCGAATAATCGGCGAGCATACATAATCCTCGATCAATCGACAATCCCCTTTTTAAATCGTTTTAAAATAGAATGAAACACAGGTCGTCTTTCTAAACTTTCTCAATAAAAGTACCCATGAAGCCACGGTCAGAATCTAGCAATATTTCTTTGTAATTTCAGTTAGCTGACCTAGAGGAAAGCACTGCTATAAATCACGACGTATCTACAAACAAATGCGGTGTTATTATACAAAACGCTTTATTTGAAACTGTAGCTTGTAACTTTAGACTCGTTTTGACCTTACGATATTTATTTAATTATTATTAAATGGAAAAAATAACATTCAATTATTCTTTATATATTTACACTAGCTGCCCCTTGCGGTTTCAGTCGCTTTTATGGTTACTGCTTTTCTCCTATGAGTCGTAGCGTGATGTAATATAGCCTATAGCCTGTTAAATAAACTATCTAACACCAAAATATTTGTTCAATTCGAACCAGTAGTTTCTGAGAGTAACACGTGCAAATCAAACCAACAAACCAACGATCTATATCTCTATTGTCTAGGATTATTTGATTCCTAGACGCAAGCAAAGCCTTAAAATTGTATCATGCAACAAAATTTAATACAGAACATTTGAAATATTCTATATATGCATTTATCAGAGAGCTAAAAGAGTATTTCGATAGAGTGTTCTATGACAATTAGTGATTATTTTGCCTTTGATTAAAGTTTATTATGTAACTTTAAGTATAATACTTTAAGTTTAAACATTGAAAATTGAACTAATTAAACGATATAAACAACTGCAACAATTGTGTCAATATATACCAAAATATAATAATAATAATAATCTCCACTGAATAAACATTAGATTATTTATATACCTCCTATATTTTACTTACCATACCCACCTCTTATGTTTTGAAGACAATCAGCTCAAACTCGTCGCCGCCGCGTCGTGTCGTAGTCGTGTCGCACGCTATAAACGTCTCCTGGCTAAAAATGTCACCTGACTATTAATCGCAGTCGTTAAAATGTTGCAAACAAATTTACTTTCGCCCGCAACTTGTTTTATTTGAAAGATTTAAAACGTGTGCTCTATATGCTACGAATTTTTAATTCCATCGTCAAATTTAAATGGATTTCATTTAGAATCCAACTTAAAATAACTGTGCTGCTATTAATATAGAAATGATAAGTTTAGCTAATTTAAATGAATACTAAAAATGCACTCTCTAAAAAATTTTAGTTTAGAAATTGAATAATAAAATGACATTATTTATAATGAATATTCGACTAAAAATAATAAAATACACGCATACGGTATTTTTATTTATATTTTTATCGGTTATCTCTGAACCGTTGGAATAAATTGACATTTCGACTGTATAAAAAGCTTTGAAAGTTTTTTATGCGTTGAATATTTTCTAAGATAATAACTGTATTATGTTAGATAATTAATTATAGACTTTCTTATTGAGTTGTTAGCTATCTAGCTTAAACAAATAGATTCAATTTACATATGTATAAACACGGGTAGCGTAAATAAGTATCTTGAATAGATTAAACACAAATTCAATTAAATATACAACTACATATTAATGTAAATTTAATGAGCTGAGTACACAGATTCGAATTACGTTGTTTTAGATTTTAATATGATTTTTAAGTATTCGAATGTGTGTATACTAATATGTAAAGTTAAAATTTTTGTTTGTTTAAACGCGCTAATCTCGGGAAATATAAGTGCTATTAGAAAAATATGTTTTTCGTTAGACACCCTGTCTATTAAGTGAGATTATATAATAATAATAATCTTTAAAGAAAAGTAAAGTAACAGCCTGTAAATGTCCCACTGCTGGGCAAACCCCCTCTCCTATTAAGAAGAAGGGTTAGAGCTTAATCCATCACGTTGCTCCATCCGTCGGATATACATGTGTCAGAATATCTCCCAGCTGCAATTGAAAAATCAATTGTGCTAGCCGGGGTTTAAACTCGCGATCATCAGTTGAGGTCATTTCGTATCTCTCAATAATAATAATCTCATATATTATATTTTAAAAAAATGTTAATAGTTATTCGCATATTACGCGCCGCTATACATCCGATTGTGATAAAGTTTGTCAACTTATTGTTTGCAGTAAGTTATAGACATAGTACAATTAACTTCCAGTAGGCGGCGCGAGTCTCACCAGCCAATAGCCAGATCGAAAAATAAGTTTTAGACGATCGTGTAGTAACAAAATCTACATTTACGCGTATCCAAGTTACTCTATATATTTATTGAAATTACTTATCTTAGAGTCACTAAAACTCGTGAACGCAAGGAAAATAGTAAAAGCAACAATTCTATTATCTATATCAAGTATCCAAGGAATGATCCAAGGGGGTGTACGTCCAAAGTATATAAATATGAACTAGTTTTCATTCTGGAATTACGCATGGTATGATTCTAAACGCTAATATTAATTACTTAGAAATTATATAAACCATTTACATTCGTCTAATTAACTAAACAACGTACTAATTATAAGAAAATCGTAAACTAACGGGGGTCCGGACCCCCTAAACCCCTTATATACGTCCTTGCACCTCACATACTTTAATTGTGCTAGTTTCCGATATTCAAATACGAATCTACATTGTCAACGAAATAAAAAAAAATAAATTCGGCATTGATCATTGTGTAGAAGTCAATTAAGAAAACCGGTTGATTGCCCTTCCGCGAACGTAATTAAGCGACCAGTCTACACCTTCTGTTACAGATAACACACATAGGAATTCAGCTGTGCTATCTGGAAACTTGACTTCTAATATTGAAAAACATTCCGGTTGAAACATTGTTGCGTACATACTGGTAGGTGGCGATTAAAATGTTCTTAATCGATGATCGCGATCATGGGTCAGTTTTAGTAGTATTACGAGCTCTTAAACGCATTGGGTCAGCTGGGGCAGAATAAAGTTTTGTATACATTAGGTGTAGAATAATTTTTTACAAAGAATACCTACATATATTAAAAAAAACTATAAAATTTATTTTTTTATGAATTTAGAACCCACGAAATAGCTATCAAACATATATGGGATACGACTGTATATTAATGACATATGTACTTACAATTGACGTTACCATGGGACCAATGGGAGAGTTCACTCTTTCACACAAGACGAAAGAAATTTTAAGTACGTAATCAGGAAACATACATAAAGAGTAAATCTCCGACATATTGAGATCCTTCTCCATTTTCGGGCGTCACTTAAAAAATAGAGTTTTTCATACAATAAGTACATATAAAAATAATTACAAATCCAACAATAAAATTAAATCGGGCACACGCCAAGTGCATACACTAGCGATAAATCCATGGATTGCTGCAAGATGTCTTTAATTACAACGCAAGTATTCGTTAACAGACATACAGACATATCATCTATAATAATATGAAAAAACGAATCCTGTTTTTATTACCCTTTATCAAGGATAAAGCACCATCATTAAAAAATGTAAAAAGTTACAATGTTGTTAATAACAATAATCATACCAAACTGTCGCTGCTTTTCAAGAATATCGATGCAACTAAAAATGATGAATTTTAGGGACTGGGGTTTTTAAATTTCTTTATTAATGAGTTGGTGCATAGCTGCGAAATTTAAACGATCCCTCAATGTTATAACTTTATTGATTTAAAGAAAATTCATCATCGCAACCCTTTTCATGATATAACATCAAAGATTTATGGTCTTTTGACATACTTAGTTTTATTTATTAGAATTTTGAGTTACTACGATATTCTTGCAAGCCGATGTATTTTCGCTTCTTCAAAATGTTTATTTTTTTTTAATGACGAATAGAAATTATATCTGGTATAATATTTTAAGTTCAATTAAATATCTTTTAGTAATTATTTAAAAAAGCTTTATATAGCCTTTTATTTAATTACTACGTACTTCAATTATTGTTAATGCGACTTATATACGCGACGTGCAGGGTTATCTAGAAAGGGGTTTTGGATGTTGAATAGTAAAAGACGGGGTGCTAAAAAAGAATATACTAGACAGGATATACTTCTGAAGTATTTAATTTACCATATAAGGTATTATAATTTAATAATTATTCTCAGTTTACTACAAGTATCTGCCACTATATACTTTCGTGTATATGCTACTAAGTAACTTGACGTGGCAGGAGCTAATAAGAGAAGTAATTTGAAAAATTCTGTTTGCGTTGGTTAACCCGTTTATTGAGGAGGGTTATAGGCTATATTACGTCACGCTACGACTCACAGAAACGAAAAAATATCCATAAGTGCGATAAGCGAGTAAAACCGCAAGAGGCAGCTTGTATTATATAATATTGATTATCACAATAAAATTTATCGTGTTGTCATTAAGCATCCGACATTGGCTGTATAGTTTTTACCAACATTCGCGTGGGAAAGATTCTATGATATTGAACTTGGCGCTTGTTGAATAAAATGTACTTTTTGCGTGTTGTAAAAGTATAGACGTTACACGCACATAGACATACATTCTAAAGGAAACGCCATAGAGGAAATATTAATTTGGACATAGACAAAAAAAAACAAAGTGTCATTTTCAATCGAAGAGGCAATAGCCAATGATAACGTTGACGCTATTAATATTTAAAATTAAATCAGGATGTATTTATTTACATTATAAGGCTGTTAAAGAGGTTGTCTTGTCCATTGAATATATAATTATTAGATACTAACTCTTGTTTATGGCTTTGTTTTTTTAATTTCATGAAAACTTGAATAACTAAACTGTATTTAAAAAAATCTTTAATAAATAAAGCATATTATACCTTACAAGAATATTATGAGGACAAAGAGACGTGAATTTGATACGCGTTGATTTTTTATCCGGATAACATTATTAAAATGTAATAAAAATACATTATGTATAAATGATTTTAATATATATATCGAGTATATATCGAATATATATCGAATTTCTTGCCGGTTCTTCTCGGTAGAGACTACATTCCGAACCGGTGGTAGCTTTATAAAAATCTAAAATAAAAATATGACATGTAACTTGACGATTCAAAAGTGCTTTAAAAGCTCGTTCGAATAAAGTATATTTTGAGTTTGTGTTTGAGTCTAAAGCGATTAAATTTGTAAGTTTTACTCTCCCAATTTAAATAAAACAACTCTGTAACCTAGTAACAGTCACCCAGGTGACCTTACGAAAGTTGTTATCAAAAATAAAGGCATTGAAAGTAAATTATTTTATATATAAGCAAATGAAAAACAACTTATGTAAATCTTAATGAAAGTTTGAGAACAAAACTTGTGTAATTCTCTAAACACTGTAATTATTTTTACTTACGAAATCAATATTTCACCCGTTATAAGCCTGACCGCTTACTGGGTAAGAATCAAAATTTTATATGTCAGTTTAATTGGTTTAGTTATAAAAACGTAACAAACAAACAGACGAACTTTCTTATATATATTATTAATATAGATATAGATTCTTATCAAAATACAATCGACAAAAAACGCAGACAGTTAACAAGTCTCAAATTATTATTCAATACGCCATTATAAGTAGAGATAGCAGAAAAATATTCAAACTAAACTAATCGCAAGAAATAATGTATACAGAAAGGACGAGTCATTATTTTGTAAACGATCCCCTAACAATAGTCTCTCTGGGAATCGATTTGATCCAATTAGTATGTATCGAATCCCGTTACTCGATACAATAAGCGAAGCGGGCGCAGCGAGGAAGCGTAGCAGGCGACCGGCGACTAGTTCCCGGCGACCGGCGACCGGCAACCGGCGATCGGCGACCGGCGATCCGAACGTACAACATAACTCGTTTATTTTGCATCCGCTAACAATGTCATTATGTAAATCATCACGACTCAATCAATCGACATCGAGAGTGAATCGAGATCGACGTCTGATCGGTTAATTACTCGATTCTGTATTCGAATAATGATCGGGCGTAATCGATTTTGTTTCGACGTTGAATATTAAAACGATTGTGTATATAATTAACCGTGGGAGGTGTAAGCAGTAGCGTTCTGTGGATGCATTAGACGGCAATTATTTCTGATGCGATGCGGTTGACGCATGACGTAGTTTTTTTTTAATGATACTCGTTTTTATTAATTCGTTTTTAAACATCTTTATTGTGTTTAATTAATATTTATTCATTTATTCCGGCTGTTATTTTTAACTCGTGTTTTTATGTATTTGTTCTTTTTTTAAACGATAGATTTTTGTTCTTTTTTTGTAATTTGTAGTGTATTCAATGAAATTCACGTTCTGCTAATTATGAAGGTTAAACTAGAAGTTTAAAATATATCATGGTGGTCTTTTCTTGTCAACATTGACTCGTATTATCTACACTAATATTATAAAGAGGAAAATTTGTATTTTTATATGTTTATAATGAATAAACTCAAACACCATTTGGAAAGCTACGTTCACGCTGAGTAACATAGACTATATTTAATGCTAAACAAACATATTCAAACAAAAAAAAACATAATAGAAAGCTAAAAAGATTTCAAGCACTTTGTCCACTCGTGCGAAGGCTAGTTGTTAATATACATATGTACATAATGTACATATATAACATCATTATATACATATTATATGTGTATATCTAACTTCTTTAACATTGACGTAATAAAGATAAAAACTTTTACAAGAACTGTTTATCGAGTAGGTACACTAAGAATATTTCGTATTGTGTCAGTTATAAAGATATATAGATTTTGTAAAATACTTTTAGGATTGAATAAGTACATTATGTTAAGCTACTAATAAATATTTTTACTATGCATAATTTCGCACTAAAACTAACATTTTTAAAACAAAAACTGTTTAACTATAATTGTAATCTAAAATTACTTTTGAAACACAAACATGCGAACGTATTTTATATGAAAAAAAATACATCATTTAGATAAAACTGTTTAACATTATGTGCTAACCTATTGGTTAGAACACGACGATCTCAACCGATGATCGCGGGTTCGAACCCCGGCTAGCACCACTAAGTTTTCAAATGCTAAACTTGTGTGTTCAATTCATCTCGTGCTCGTAAAGAAAAACATCGTGAGAACACCTGCAAGTCAGAAGAAATTCTGGACCCGTGAAAAAACCCGTAGTGAAATCGCCTGATAGATTAAGCTCCAAATCTTCTCCTTAATAGGAGAGGGCTTGTCCCAGCAGTGGGACATTTACAGGGTTACTTTACAATATTTAAACAGATTAAGAAAATACCAATCTATGTAACCGACATGAAATGCTTTAAAGTATAAAATTAAGCGACAACCAAAGTACTCGCTGAGTCCTAGACGCGTAATGGTGTATAACAGTATTGTCTAGACTAATCGCAGGAAGACAGGCAGCCTATCAATCATAATAACTCCGCAATACGCCCCAATTCGTCCGCAGGAAGCCGGCGTATAAAATATTTATAAGGTTTAAGACATCCTGTTTTATTATAAGTATTATTATTACCAGACCAGACGTTTGTAATGTTATATGACTCTGGCGAAAAATACATTTGTAAGTTTTATTTTCGTAATCGATATTAATTCTGGAATCTGGTAAAAGTTACCTAGATAGTTTTACGAAAGGTGTGTGTTAAAAATAAGGCACTAATAGTAAATTCTTTCAGGTGTAAAACAATGACAAAACCTTCTGTAAATAATTATGAAAGTCTTAAAGTAAAACTTATTTAAGTAACTTATTATAGGTGTAATTCTCCTCTCAGGGTGTAAAAATTGAAACTCATTTCAATATTCCTAATATTTCGTTAAAAACCGATAAAATTTAAAAAAGTGTAAACCGACTGGTATTAAGATTTGATTAGTAATTAATCTATACTAATATTATACAGAGTTTGTTTGTTTGAATTCGCTAATCTCAGGACCTACTGGTTCGAATTGAAAAATTATTTTTGTGTCGATAGTTTACTTACTGAGGAAGGCTTTAGGCTATATTACATCACGCAACGACTCATAAGAGCGAAGCAGTAACCATAAACGCGAGTGAAACCACAAAGGACAGCTAGTTAATTAATAAATACACTGCTGTACGCAGCGTGGTCACAATTCACACATATTTATTTTTAATATTGCCTATCTATTGACACTGCATTTCTCCAATCAGTTCAATAGTTTAGAGACTTGTGAGACGAGACTTGTGTGTGTGTGTGTGACGAGTGTAATATAAGGTATATGTAGATGTATACTAAAATACCAACACCTAACAACTGAAAAACTGAACCTATTTTAAAATTATGATACCATTTGAAATCTACACTATTTTAAACCATCATAAGTTATATTTAATGTACACTTATTATTTTAAAATTATCGCGAGCGAAGCAGCGAGCAAAAGCTAGTAAGACCTTTAAATGAGATGGTTCTTGCAACTTCAATTGCGTAAAAACTTTCGTCCCCATTTCACCCCCTTCAAGGCCCCACTTCAGCAGTTTAGGGGTGAAAATATGACAAACAGACAAAGTTACGTTCGCATTTATAATATTAATAAGGTAACATTAGCATTATAGTCTATTTATAATCGTAGTTAGTTAAATGGGTCACACGTGGGTGGACGAACTTGAAACGCGTGCTGACATCTAGCGGTGAGCGCGGGAAATGTAACCACCTACACCTCGGAAAAGACTGTATTAAAATATGTAGAAATCAATCTGTAGGAGATAACTTGTTAATTATAACATAATTAGTTATTATATTATTGACTAGCTTCTATCTGAAATTTTACTTACGTGGTTTGTTTTATTTTTTCTTTATATTTCATATGGCAATGAAATAAAATATATAAATTTTTTTAAGCATTATCTTTATGAAAATGTCCAGGAGTTTTTGCGTAAACAAACGTTAATAAATAATGTAAAGCCGAAAAAAAATATTTTAACATCCCTTAATGGACTTATAATTAGTTTCATGGTGATACGAACATATATGTATACATTATGTACATATGTTTTCTATTAATAATAACATTGAAAAATAAGTGCTTTTTTTCATTTCAATCTTCTTTTCATTTTACATTTATAAGATAAAGTTAACCTTATACTAAATAACTGATAAATTAAGTTAGAAAAAAAATCACAAAAAATTATAATGACATAACAAAATTTAATGATTCATAATTAGCGTCTCTCGGATTCGATTAAAGATGACACCCGGAACTGTCTCATTAACACAATATTATATTTACGATATCAATAAAATATCGACTCGCAATTAAAGTTTTTTAACTCAAAAATACGTTACAATTTAGATAACATTTTCAACCGACTTCAACGAAGTCATTTTGTAGGGTTTTTTTTAATGTTTTTATCTCAGAACTGTATTACTTAACTAGTTTAAACATTTCTTTTTTTATTTCTACTTTAAGTTTAATTTTTATCAAAATCGATTTAGTTTGGTTTTTAATCAAAATAGCTGGATTAAGTATGTCATCGGAATAAACGAAATTTTGTAGCTTGTTTTTGAAGTCGGTTTTATTATACTTAGTTATTAAACAAAGATTCGTGGTTTGCAGAACTTTTAATTACACGAATATATAGAAACCTTTGCTTACGGTTTCGCTCGCATTAATGTAAATATTGTTTTAAAATAATACGCATATGAACTATAGCTCTTGACCATGTAGAATAATGTACGTTTCAAATGATGTATTTTAAAATAAGCTCAGTTTCAAAACATAATTCGCTTCTATTATATAAATCTTTATTATGTTAATCTAGATATACATTTGTTACATGTATATTAATGAAATATATATATTGAGAATTGTGTAGACAGGGGAGTATGACATTTCGCACGGTAATATATATTTTTTAATTATGCATGAAAAATACATTAAATCAATAAAAAAAAACATTACATATGTACATACACTACCATGCACTTGACACACACACACACTCATACTCTTTTGTTTATGTTCAAACTTGTAATTTAAATGAATTATGGTCGAATATCGACCACTGGGTGACCACTAGTATAAATAAATAAGTCGATCACTTCGTCTGGATCGCCTCCTAGGGTCGGGTCCCAGTGACCCATTCGTAATTGGGTGTCAATTGACGCAACAGACAGACTAATAAGCATAATTTGCGAACGATACTAGCATGGGATGACGTTTTATAATCTTTATACCTATACAAATAAGCTTATTGAAAAATAAACAATAATTAACATTTTTAGATAAAAACTTCTAAATAAAGACTTAAAAAGTAAATTATGCAATTTTGTTCACCAGTTATTTCGATTTCAAAATCAAACAACTGAACCGATTTTGATAAAAATTCCATTGTACGAATCTGAAAGTATACTCTTTCAAAATAGCAAAAAAATATAAAAAAAATAAAATAATTGAAATCTATTACGAACTGACGGAGTTCTAAGGTAACAAATTACAACATTAATCTAAACTGGCCTAGTGTACCTATTAAACGTAATGTTGTAAAAAATAGAGAAATAAATTTCAATAATAATATCCTACATTACAAGGTCTTGCGGGTTCACACGCGCTCATGGTTATTGCTGCACTCCTATAAGTCGTAACGTGATCTAATATAGCCTATAACCTTCCTCAATGAACGATCTATCTATTACTAAAATATTTTCTTCAAAGTAAAATTAATTTCGTAAATTACCTCCTACATACAAACAAACAAATTCCACCTCTTTATAATATTAGTATAGATTACTTATTTAAAGACAACAAATAAAAAAAACTCAATGATTTATATAATCTGTAGCTACAAGATGTCATTCTCAAAACGGCAAAGGAATTTCTTCCTTGCCATAGAAAATTGCAAAAAATAAATAAGTTCATAGCTTTGTTTAAGAGCTATTACAACTAATACAAGAAATAGAATGCAAACGAATGACTTAATAGTAAACCCTGCTTTGACTAATCGAGTTTTTACAGACGTGACACAAGATGTATTTTAATTAACTATGAAAAGGATAGAAATGTCACCAGTTACGGCATAGTTCTCTAACTATACGACTTACATACTGAGATTAATACCTGAAGCAAATACTCTATCAAATTTATGCTTTGATACACCATTTAATGATCATTTTCACTCTAAAGACGAAAATTAATTATCTGAAAATAATGATACTCATAATGTCATTGTAGTTTAAAGTGAACATTTGATTTATATAATAAAATTAAACAACAACAACGTCAACAAGCCGCGTCTTGTTATCCTTAATTGTTTACATGAAACAGAGACCCAATGCGATAGAGTTTTTTTTTTATATATATATATTTAAATTCAATGACACAGGCGCCACGCCAGCAGCATTTGTACTTGCCATGAAAGAAAATATTAAATGTATATAACTACAATGTATGCATTATATAATTTTAATACACTATGTTATCAATAATATCATGTTTTTAATTACCTAAATACGAATAAAAGATACTATAGTAGACGGCTTAGTTTACCGCAACACAATTTGACAGAGAGTCATTTTGATTAACATTTTCCACAATGCACATAACTTCAGAACAATTCAACAAAGTACGCATAAAGAGATCAACACAATACATACCAATAAAACCATTAAAATCTTGAACTCAACATATCAAACGGATTGCATTAAGACGAAGTTTGTCTCGGGAGTCGATCTCTTAAGATAATCGCAGTGCGATTATTCATAACGCTAATGCGTGACGTCAACTCGCGTGTTGATTCAAAGGCAATAACTGTCAAACTGATCTATGACCAGGATAGTTGTTGTGCCCAGTACATACTGATTAGTAACACTATAAGGTTCGAGAAATAATATTTTATAAATAAAGATTAGTTATGTTCATATTTGACGTTAATAATCTGTACCTATTTGCAACTTTGATAAATTCGGTAATTGAATTGTGT
Organism: Hypolimnas misippus; assembly: GCA_037950945.1. NCBI lineage: Eukaryota > Metazoa > Arthropoda > Insecta > Lepidoptera > Nymphalidae > Hypolimnas > Hypolimnas misippus. The sequence continues at coordinate 604,366 of JBBEEQ010000012.1, forward strand.
GCAAAGACACTCCTATCGATGTTAGACTGCTGGTTGCTTGGCAACGTTGTTTAAACTGCACAAAATTTTGAATGTCGTAAAATCGTAAGAACATATATAAAATAAAGCTTATAACATATCTACAATACATTGATTTAAAAAATTTTATAAACCATCTGTCAGTACAGAACGAATAAAACAGGCACAGTTAGTGAATAATGTGATTGGAACAATTTGTTCGTAGTGTGTTCAACACTTTATGACATATTTTTCAAAATTCGAATTTCATATCATGTTATTATATTATTTAAATGTTCTTGTTCTCTACAACTCTACATCGAGTTAGTAGCGAATGCGAAAAAAAAAATGATTTTTCGATATTTAGAAATTTTCAAAACACTATATCGTATCATCACTTTACTGTTAAAAGTTCTACGTGAAGTTATTAACAGTTCAGCAGAAATATAAACAACGCAATCGGAAGTTTTTTTATCATAATTAACTGATACTTGCTTCTAGGTATTGTAAGCTCAAATGTTACGGTCCAATGGCCTTGGCAAAAAACACCGGGATACCCGATGTTAAGAGATAACCATCGCCCATGGACATTTGCAGCGCCAGAGAAGCCACAAAATCCGTTGCCAGTTTAAAATGGAATAAAGGAAAATTGAAGTAAGGAAAGGACTGTGGGAGTGGGTTAGGCTTCCAACTCTCTCACTCACCGTAGAAAACGCAGCTTTATCAACTACTAAGTACGTACTGTAGTCAATAGGCTACATATAAACTCTACCTCAGTTAAAAACTCAGCCTTAATGAGGGTAAAAACAAAAATAGCTAAACAAAATTCCATAGCCAGGGAAATGCACTAAACAAATTTTGGTTAACATAAAGGATATGACGCAACAAAAAATAGCCTATCTCCTTATTCTAAGTCTATTTTATAACAAAAATTATCAAAATTGGTTCAGCAGTTTAGGCGTGAAAACAGACAGCCAGATAAAGTTACTTTCACAATTATGGTACTAGGTGTCTTACATAAATTAGGATAAAATGATTTTTTTTTTAATATTCGCACCCAGAATGTCGACCGCTTTAGACGAAGTTGCCTAGCAACCAACTAGGAACTGAGCATGACAAGTGTATTAAATATTAATAGTATATTTGGCCAGAAAGTCAATTGACGAACTTTTGGTAATTATAGGTACAGATTTTTAAATTCAAATCGTATAATTGTATCATATCTACAGTTATAAAATATCATTGGTTTTTACCCGACTGCGCGAAGGGTAAAGTGTTTATCAGTCTATGTATGTGGGTTTGTACTTTTGCGGCCGATTTTGATAAATGCCACATCTTTTGATTTGACATAACGGCAGAAATATTATAGAAAGTATAATAATTTGGAATAATCAAAATGGCCGATTTTAGACGCCATAAAGTGAAAAAGAAAGAAAAAATTGGTGAACTGTATTAAGTGTGGTATCGTTGAATAGGTATTTAAAAATCATTTTTAGGTTTCTTATATAATTTTTAAATCAGAATTATTTAGAATCTTAACGATTTAAGTTGGTTATAAACGATTCTCTACGTCTTGTTACGCAGTCGGGTTTTTAATTATTTCAATTAATTATTTGTTATTTTGTTTCCCATGTTCTAATAAATAATTCTTGATATATTGTTAGTGGATAATCGTTATAAGTTAACCGTCGATGGTATACTATATAATATTTCTAAGAACTATGTTCGTATTTATGTATAGAATTTATTACTTACCTCAGCAACAGATCAACCATTATTCATTTAAAGGTGTTGCAATGTGCAGTTGTTTCTACGTAATAAAGATAGTAGAAAATATGAATTCATTTAAAGCATGTAAAAAATTCCATGATTTTTTTATATTAAAATGTAAAAAGCCAATATAAAAAATATAGTATGTATACTATTACAGATATCGTATTAAGAATGTAAAATTAAAAAAATAACTAAAATTAGGATACGGTACTGTAATACATTTTAATGTCCCACAGATGAGCAAAGGAATTATTCTATGAAACAGATAAAGAAATAATCTATTACGCTTTTCCATTGAAATATTTAAAAAAAGTAAACATGTCAAAACCTAATGCAATTCAGTCTTAATGATTTTTTATAAAAATACCCTTTCAGGAATTACTCTTGTAAGTTTTACTCTCGTAACTAATATAAAATAACTCTGTAACCTGGTAACATTATCTAGGTAACATAACCTGTTAGTATTAATAAATAAGTCGCTAAGAAAAAGTTCCTTCAGGTGTATACGAATGATAAATAACTTAAGAAAATATTGTGTAAGTCCGTGCGCAAACTTACCATCAATGTACCTAATTCTCGTCTTATATTTGAACAATTATCACGAGACCCTAAAACGTCCTCAGATAGGGCCCGTATCACAAAAACCTTGAACTCGGCTCAGGTGATATCGAGTGTAACGTGAACACTCAAATATTTTATAACTAACGAATTGTTTCACTTACTTAAAAATTTAGTTAACGGTAGATTGGTCTTCGTAGTCTGGTACACTTCGGACTGTGCAGACGAAGGATTTTGTCTGCGGTGCTTTTGTCCTTGTCCTTATAATAAAACTGTCGTTCGGGAGACTTAACCGACTTTCAAAAAAAGAGGTTGTCAATTCGTTGGAGTATTTTTATGTATGTTCATCGAAGAGTATGTATGCTGTTATTATTGCATTATTATTTACACTAGTTATAATGCCTATAGCAAAGTTTACAAACACTCATTTTGCCCTAACTCTGATTGAAATTGACAGGACAATTACCTAAAAATTCCTGAATGAAAGCAATCATCGGTTTCATTCATCGAAATCCGTTCATTCCATTCACCCATTTCTGACGCCATTCATTAATAATTTAGTCAGGATATTTAATTTATTTATCAATTAAAAGTTATGTAACAAACAATGACTCAGATCATGTGTTTTCCTTATTAATTCCGTTTATATAACATATAATTTAAATGTTTAATATAAGATATTAATAGTAAAAACTGTCATAACACATGTTTAAATGCATGTATGCAGTGATTGTTAATATGCGAGGTGAATTGTACCTATTTACAGACAATGGAATAAACATTTTCATTAGCGAGTCTTAGATATTTTTATGCCTGCTTCAATGATTGTTGTCAAATATTAACGAACGTTACTTAAACATTTTTAACTGTAAGAACAAACTGTTTTAAATGTTAACAGTTTTTCTATTAAAAATATTTTTGTAAGGAAATTATATATTTTAGATTTGTATTTTTGTATATAAAAAAAAACTCAAAACTACTGAACCGATTGCGATAAAATTTAACAGGGATGTAGTTTATATCCTTTAAAAAAACATAGGCTACTTTTAATCCAGAAAAAATATACGGTCCCTGTGAGGTGCTACCTCGAAGATAAAGTCGCAAGCTGAATTAAGTTAAGAATATCTTTGTAATGTTTAAATGCCATTTTCTCAAAATGAAGTTCGTGTGGCTTGACATATTATTGCTTATCAGCATCGATTTATGAGTTATAAACCTATGGATTCAAACATGGGCGATGACCGATTTTAATAACATTTTAAGCAGTCTTTGGACTAATGCAACGAGTGATCCTATGGAGTTGGCGAAATTAGAACTGGAGGTAGCAATTGAATAAACGGAAATTTTGCTTCTCGCTTATAATTTAGCTAAGCCGAATATAAATACAGATATATATGTGATATAAAAATCTAATCTGATTGGCTGACATATAAACCGACTGATCAATCAATGCAGAGCCTAAACCGCTGGGACAATACACATGAAATTTTGCACAAACGTTCCTTAAACTTCGTAAGTGTCGTAAGTATTCACTGCCTAAGGGGTTAAAAAGGGTTGAAAATTGTAATTCTAAAATGTATGAAACGGCGAGAACTACTAGTAAAATATATATCTAAAAAGTATGTTCACTAAATGTATTAAAATATACGCAAATAAAATATAACGTTTCAACAAGCGAAAGTCTATACATACATAAACCAATTAATCTGAGTTTAAAAGAGCTATGTTCGTTGTCAATATTTCTACTTAATAGTATATTCTATTTATGTTAAATGCTTTTCGCTTTGCCAATATTATTCCTAGGCAATCAAAATGACGTCCACCCACAGATATATGTATAAATATGTTCAGTGCCAAATGCACTGTTCTTTTACTACTGGCTAATAGGTAAAACTTTTTTTTATTACTGAAATAACCATTTTGTCAGTAACATTAACACAAACTTTATAACTTTACAAAACTAAATATCTTATCAAAATCTCTATTACATTTTAAATTCTTAAAATCTTGACCTCAAATGTTTACATCTTCAACACCTACAAATTCCAGAAAAAAAAAGCGAAAAAAAAAACAACAAAACATAACCTAAAGGTAGAGCGCGACGGGGCGCCGCGCCGCGCACATAAATTGCCCCTCGCAGGCATCAAACCCGCACTCGATGATACACCTGCCTCATACCTTACCGCGAAACAAAAATCGAAACGAAATCTAATTTAGTTTATGCGATGCTTTTGTTAACTCAAAATTTTCGACTTTAAAATATGTTCTATGTAATGCAAACTTTAGGTGTATTTCGAAATACCTTGCTTGGTTTATCACGCGGAGCTATCGCTATCGTAACGCGATACATTTTGACAGTTAACTTATTTCGTTTTAGTATAAAAATCAGAAATCAACTGTCAAAATGTATCGCAGTGTAATAGCGATAGATCAGTGTGATACCCTCCTGCTGTATTGTATTTCGAAACATATATTTTATGAATAACTGATTAACAGAAGTCTTCATCCTTTTTAATAGGAAAGTTCTTTGTGTCCTGTATTATGCATAACAAGGTGCAACTTATAAACTAACTTTCGTCTTTATAATATTATTTAGTCACCAATAGTGATAAAACCTAAGTGCATACAAAACTCCGCACTACAATATAACAGTCAATAATATTATCTAACATTATTAAGTCTATACATACTATAATATTATAATTCTCAACCCTATTCTTTGATTAGTGACTTTTAGTTATGTTAATTATGTATTATAATTGCACTGATATTATTTTATCAGTATATAATATAGTACTTTTAAATCTATTTGAGGTGTGCAAAAATTATAATGGAATAAATAACATACATAAAATAGCGTAAAAAGATTTTGCTCAGTTCTGTGACTATATTAAATGAGTTAAAATTATTCTTTATTTAAATTGATTTTAGAAGCTCTTACAAAGATTTCTGTGTGTACGCGCATTACTTCAGAATGGCTACACCTATTTAGATAATCCTTTTTTAGTTATGTTTGTAATTGTCAAGACAAATATGAAACAAAATGTATTAGAAATCATACGGAAAATTGAAATTTAAATAAATAAGCTTTTATCTTTAAAATATTATTCAAAATAAAGTTATAAAGGACTGTTATATAGTTAATTGTTTATTTGTATATAATTATTAAAGAATAAATTTTAATTACGATAATTATAAGATATTTATTGTAAATTTTCTGTACTATTGAATAAAATTGCTTGTAGAAGCAACACGAGACGAATTCCACGACTAAAATGTATTCTATACAAATATATGCAACATTTTTAATAATATTAAAAAGGTCAATTCATTTTTTTATCATCGTTTATAATATTTTATAAGGAGGGTGTAGTGAAATGTGTATTTTTGTGTAATATTCAATTTTGGTATAAGCAAAACCACGAATAAAAGCTTAATTGTATACCAAACCTACAACAATTTTATATATGAAAATGTATGCTTATGTAAATTAAAATAACTGTGAACAAAACATTAAATTACACAGATAAGTTGAATGAGTCGAACTATTATTTAAATCATTAAGAACATCTTAAATAATCCAACGTTATGCGGTTAAAACATCTAATAATTCAAATTATTCACATAACACTGAATTTTTTTAGTACCTATAATGAAATAGTTTGAACTATTTATATTTTAATAAAGTAAACTTGGTTTTATATACAAAAAAATCATTTTTCGCGTAAAAATAGCTTGACGGATTTGAGTATTTTTAACCGACTTTCATAAAGGAGGTTTTCAATTCGTACCGAATGTTTTTTTATGTATGTTCACCGTTTACTCGACTTAAAGAAAAAGGAAATTAATAAAAACCGGTAGGCCTCTCAAAGAGACTTTGGGAGACATCTGGGGACCCAAGAGCTGGCAGCTACCTCGGTAAAAGGATCAGCTTGGCCATTCAACGGGTAATGCTGCCAGTATTTTCGGAACTTTACCCAGATGCAGTGGCTTAGATGAGGTCTACAATCTTTTGTAATAAATTATCCTTTTTTATTTGTATTAATTGACTTGATTTTATTCAAATGTTATATTTCCTTGAAAAAAGAAGTTGATTTAAAAGAAAAACCCATTAAATAAATTTAATAGATAATTTTAGGTGGTACAAAGTTTCAGCCTAGTATATATTAATTAAAGCAAAGCAACTGGAACCACTGAAGCTATTTTATAGTGTCAATTATAGTAGCACTTAATAGGTATATTATTCTAGATCATAATATGCTATTTTCTACGCATATGTATATGCCAATTATTTTAAGACAAAATCTATATTAAAGCCATAAACGAAAGCTTAGTTATTTATAAAACTCCGCACTTTCTGTCTTCGTCGTTAAAAAGTTTTTATATTAATTAATAATGTCTATGTACTATTGAAGTATAGATATCTACCACTGTTTTAAAATTTTCTTATGTAAATATAAGAATAAAACACTAAATGTAATTTATATTTTAATAGCGCGCCATATTTTTTGAAAAACAAAAGTTTTTTTAAAGTAAATATTTTCAGATTAATAAAAACAAATAAAAAAAAATTGAACAACATTTATTATCAAAATCAAGAACAATGAGGGCACCATTATAACTAAATTAACGCGTTCGTTTATTAATATAACTTTTTAAAATATAGTAATCATAAAATAATTTTTAAGCAGCTATTCCCTAAAAGATTACAAATTATGATATATGTATCAGCTCTACACAGTATAAAAAACTTTCCGCGTCAGTGTATTTATCCGCTAACTCCTTTTAGTTCATTTCAATAGTCCAATAGGGAAAAAACTGAAACTATAAAAGCTAAAGTAATTTATTGAAAGTAAACACGTCACCGATGTTATACCTACAAAATTAATATAGATACAAAAAACCTTCAAAATGGCTACCATTTCAAAGATCGACCTTAATAAAGAAAACAAAACAAAACACTTTCGTATTATCGTTTTGTTATATATAATACTAATATGTATTCCTCACAACCTACTCGATTTATTTATAATAAGAATTAACAAAAGAAACATACTAATTACCAGGTTCGATTCCGCAATCCGTGTAGTTTACTGAAAATCTAAAATCAACTGCAAATCAAAAATGAATGTAGTCGATCCTTACTTCAAAATTGACATGGTTTCATTGAAATTTATCTAGCTCTTATAGTTTTAGATTTCTCCGTACTGACCTATCTGAATCGAATCTGTATAATTAGATGCTGATTAGCAATACTACGTCAAGCTAAACGGACTTCATTTTGAGAAAATGGCGTCTAAAGATGTCAAACATACTGTTAACAAATTTGTTTGAAGAAATATATATCAATTTTTTTCTTTTCTATTTTGATAAAGGGTATAATGGATTAAAAGCATCATATGATTTTATATATTGCAAAATATGGAACACACGTTAATAGTCGGAACATTAAATTAAGAAACTTTTTCCCGTATTTAATTTAGATGTCACGAAATATTTTTAAATCATGTTAAACAATACATTATAAGAATACATGAACATCTCCGCATTTGACTTTTCATAGGTTAACACATTATTGCTTGATACCCGATTTAAAAAAAGGTGTCTATGGCGTTCCGTCGGTGTAAACACAACGACAACTACACTTTGTGGCGTGATGTTTGCGCTGCGATGCAAATGTTCGACTATTTATATCCGACCACTACACGGTACACTACGGTACAACTAAACAATGCTTTTATACCATAGTGGATGAATTTTTTTTAACTATTTGATGCTAATCGTATTTGTAGCATTTTGGAAGTATTGAAGCAATTTGTTCCATTTAGCGTTGTTGTGCGTCGGTATTTATGTATTTCATTTTAATGCTTTATTATTTTAAAAATAATTTAATGTTACATTTCGTGTGAAATGTTATGTTTAATTTAAGTCTCTTTAAAACGTGTAGACATATTGTCTATTAACTGAAAAATGATTTAATTTCCAAACATAAATAATATTCAATGGTTACATAAAATGATATGACAGTTTAAAAAAAATCCAAAGGTTTTTGTAAAAAAATATGTTTTTATCAATTATTTTTATGGTGATTAGTATTATATTTTTATAAGTACGATGTTATGTAGATTACTAACTGTTTCTGCTTTGCTGCTATGAATCGTAGCGTGATGTAATATAGCCTATAGCCTTCCTAAATAAATAAACTATCCAACACAAAAACAATTTTTCAATTCGAACCAGTAGTTCCTGAGATTAGCGCATTCAAACAAACAAACAAATTCTTCAGTTTTATTATATTAGCATATAACAAATTAAATAAAAGGCCTAACTTAGTGCAAACGTTATTTTTCAAATCGAATAACTAACGTTTATTATATGCACCATTAAACAGACCAACGAACTCTACATATTGATAACACAAGTACAGACAATGTAAGAAATGAAACAAAAAAAAACCATCAACAAATAGAAACACCAATAAATCGTTCAATTACAAATACGTCGAAACAATCGAACAGAACGTGAAAAACTACTATTTTATTTAGATTTTTTTTCAACGGTTTCACTGGGTATCGAAACGCATCATCAGTTTAAAGGAATGTCATTTCGTCCCTGAGTAGCACGTGATGTTTTTGTCCGATATTTCCAAGCTATTCGCTAAACTCCTAGCTTTTACTACTGACAGGTGAAAACCTACGGAATCATCGATGCGGCGAGGCCGATCAATATATAATCGCCTGTCAAACTGTCATTTAAAGTTTTAGAGGCAGTTGTGTGATGTCATAAAAAATATTTGTTTTAGGCGTGAAATATACTTGTAAGTTTAATCACGTAACTAGTGTAAAACACCCCTGTAACCTGTAGATTATTAACAGGGTAATAACGGTAAACTAAATCACAAAATTATACATTTTGATAATTGAATATTGGTTTTACTAAAAGGCACATTTAGCAGTTAAAATATTTAATTTAGTTTATCATAAGCCCCCAGATAACAATTACCTAGGTAAGGTGTGAATGTTCAAGTCGCTGACACTAAATTATTTCACCTGTAAAAGGATTGACACGCCCGTGAGCAAAACTTACAAATGTGATTCTCGCCTAAGAGTTCTATCAAATTTCTATTTAAGCATAATAAATAGTATTTTGTAATGTCATATAAACTTTGTCATGTGTTAAGTCAGTTTTGATTAACTGTTTGTGAAAACTAAGATTAAAGATATTAAGTAGAAATACCTATTTTATTCAGAGTTTAAATATCTTTAAATATCGATTAGATATTAATGTAATTTAAACTTTGTCATAGTATGATCGCTATCAATGAAATGTCTTGACTTTGCGCATTCATAAAACATTCTCCCAAAAGTCATAGAGTATTCAAAGTGACCCTTATGAAACTTGAATTTAAATAAGAATAAGAATTAAATTAGATTATTTAGAATCATTATAATCGGTTGTTACATAAATAATTTAATAGAGCACACGTTTTTTTATAGAATACTATTTTGAAAAGTTTTAAATATCAAGGATATTAAATATATCCTTATTTTTGTAACATAACAAAATACTTAATATCGTTTCTTTTACAAGTACATAATGATTATTAATGTTCCCGTTATTACGGATTTAGAAGCTAAAAACCTTTTAAAATATAGCATTTATTAAAATGATTTTTACGTAATACAAATTAAAGGTAAGTTTTTATATCAATAAATAACGGCCCCGCAGGTAGCGTCCTGAGGCGGACATTAATAACGAAATGATCGATTTGTTAGTTAAATATCACTGTTATACGCTCTTTACGATAACCGATATATTAATATCTTATATTACATTCATATTTATAGTAAAGAAATTGTGTGTCTTTGATAAAACATAGATTTTACTTTCTGAATTAATCTTAAGGTAATTACAAAATCGCAACGTTGTTTTAATGCTTTAAAAATAAAGTATTATAAATGTATTCTTAGCAAAATATTCAAATGTCTGTATAAAAAGTTCAGTTGTATTTTTTATTTTCAATTAACTCTATATAAATGTAATATAAAGGAATTCGCTTCCTATAAAAAATGCACAAATAAACTAAAGCTCGGCGATTTAATAACACAAAAACAGCACACGAAATGTATGTATAGGCACGATGATTTTGTCACTTAATTAGGTACTTGATGAATGTAAAATCAAGTAAGAATCTATGTTAGTTGCAGTGACTTGATTTGTACGTCCGTTGTGTAAGTGACTCTACTGGTCGCGCAACTTGTCGCTGTCGAGCTAATCAGCTTAGAAACAGCTGATAAAATGAAATGCTCTATAAAAATAGACCCGATCGAGACACGGGACGGGCCCGTATAAGGTTCGAATCGTATCAGTCCAAAGAAATATACCATTCAGGTGCTTTTTACACCGATCCTGCGACCAGTCTAACCGACTCCGAAACGTGGTCCTATCGACCGGGATTCACCAATAATACTACCAAATAAAATATTTACTCTGGTTTATTTAAATACTTAGATAATAATATAAAACATTTTAAGACTAATTATTCATTATTTACCTAAGAGAGGCTTGCACTACCACTGCCATCTGTTCGTTATTACCTAATATAGTTTATACAGTTATATACATATCAACTTGTCAACTTCGTTGAGAATAACGAATTAATTACATTTACAAGATTGGGTTTGGTTCGATTCTGCGAGTGCTGCTCGGCGCCGCACACCGCGCGGCACTCGGTGCTCGGCACGCAACACTCGGTACACAACACTCGGTACGCACTCGCACTCGTTACAACACAGTACTCTGCACTCAGGCTAGCTCGTAAGTTACAACTAAACATGTCTAGTGTGGCCCTACGAGGTCCGGGCGACCGGGACATTCTCAATAAAAGTCATAATTATATCTCAGTTTCTATAAAGAACATTTTAATATATATCATCATATACGTTGCAGTAACATTATTTTATATAAAAAAAATACCTATTTATACAAGAATTAAGTACCGAAATTGGCCACAATTACATATAAACGAAAAAAACAACAAAACAATCAAAAACAGGAATAAAACCATTTTGGCATCGTATCTGCTTAATTTTCAATAAATTACGGGAACGGGGCCGAGCGGCGCGGCGCGGCCGTCGCGACCGCCGCGCCGCGCCGCGCTTCGTCGAGCACTTAAAACAAAAATTGCACCTATTGACTCAATCGTATTCCCTCACTGAACGAAGCTCCGACCCGATTCGTGCGCTTCACTCTCGACCTCATCACTAATCGTAAGTTTACAGTAGTAGCAACGGTTTTAAATTTAATCCACACCACGACGAATCCCACCGACAGGTGGACATTATGAACATCGTTAATTTATAATATCTATAAATAAATTCGATGAAATCGTCTCTCGTGTAAACGTGTAGCGCGGGCCCTCGCCGGCGCCGGGCGCGGCGCTCGCGGTCGCGCGTACTTACCACCGGCAGGCGGCGGCGAGCGCGCCCGCTGCGCGTCGAACTGTCTCCGCATTGTCACACACTACGAGGTCACTGGGTCCGCGGCCGCACGCCAATTAGAGAGAAAGAACTGAAACTGGGCTTTCGCGAACTATGTACAGTGCGACGACCGCGGCACGTCCCGGCGGCGTGTATGTACAGCTATGTACAGGTCCCGCGGGCGGCTAGTGCGGCTCCGCGTAGAAGGGCCGCGGCGGCGCCCACGGGGCGAACTGTTAGTGCGCCGCCAGCGTGTGCGCGCTCTGGAGGCCGTGCTGCGGGTGCTGCGAGTGCGGCGCGTGCGGCGCGTGCTGGCCGTGCGGCGCGTGCGGCGGCGACAGCGCGGGCGAGTGCGCGTGCAGCGGCGGCGAGCCATGCACGTCGTGCCCATAGTGCCCGTGTCCCATGCCGTCCATCATCTCGCCGCCCAGCGTGTTCGGCGGCGTCATCCTCTTTTCCTTCTGCCGGCGGTTGCAGAACCAGACTCGCACGACCTCCTTTTCCAGCTGCAGGCTGTCCGCGAGGCTCGTGATCTCCTGCGCGGAGGGCTTCGGCTGTTTGTGGAAGTGCTGTTCGAGCGCTCCTTTCACTGACACTTCGATGGAGGTGCGCTTCTTTCGCTTGCGTCCCTGCGCGGCTATTTTGTCGATACTAGTGGGACTTCCTGTCGTCGAATCGGCCTCCTCTAGCCACTTCTGTAGGAGCGGTTTCAACTTACACATATTTTTAAAACTGAGCTGCAGAGCCTCGAATCGGCATATCGTCGTCTGAGAGAAAACGTTTCCATAGAGCGTGCCGAGCGCGAGGCCCACGTCCGCCTGCGTGAAGCCCAGTTTGATGCGGCGCTGCTTGAACTGTTTAGCGAAGGCCTCTAGGTCGTCGCTGGTGGGCGTGTCCTCCTCGGGCTGATCGCGCTCGAGCGCGTGGTGGTGGTGCAGCGGGTGCGGCGAGGGCTGCACGTCCCGCAGCATGTGATGCTGGTGCATGGGCACCGGATAACCGCCGTGCAACGCCACGGGCGAGCCGGCGCCGTAGTGCGCGGACACCACAGGCGCGTGCCAGCCGTGACTCTGCAGGTGGCGGTGGTCGTGCGGGGCCGAAGGTGGCTTGACATCGGGCTGGTGCGCGTGTGCGTGATGCTGGTGCACTGCCCAAGGGTCAGCCGGCGGCAGAGAAGCCCACGGGTTCAGCCCCACGGGCGCGCCCGGGGACGGCGAGCCGCCCGCGTGCAGATGGTGCTGGTACTTCATATCGGCGGGCTCGGCGCTGCGCGGCGAGGCGGCATGGTACCCGCCGATGCTGCCGAGATCCAGCTCTCCCGGCATATACGTGGTCGCCGCCATGGCGCCGTACCTCAGATCCACGGTGGACGGCGTCTTGCCGGCTCGAAGGCTCTCGAGCCTTCACCTGGCGCACTCTTTCGCGAAACAAGCGCGTTAAACGCGCGGCGCTGCGGTAGCGGCGGGGGCCACCTCACATCACCGGACTCAACAACGAGCGACATGCGCGTGCGTGCGCGGCGGCAGCACGGAGCGGACTGGGCTCGAGGCGGCGGCGGCGCGCCGCGCGCCGGCGCCGGAGAGGGGCGGCCCCGCCCAGCGCCGCCCGCTAATGACGCCGTAATTGCGCGCCGCCCCGCGCCCGTCGCGCGCCGCGCCCCGCGCCTCTACAGCGCTACACGGCTCGGCCGCGGCTCCTCGCGACGCGCGACATCGCTCACACCTTGTTATTTACAAACATAATCGCTACAATTTCTGGGACTTGCGGTAGAGCCGCTACTGATACTCGACGAATGCGCCGCTACAGTGCACCACTCGTCACACATACGTGGACGGTTTTTTTATAAGTTTTTTTTTATGTTTCAATGATTTCAATTACACTTATGTATAATTGATTTTTTATGAAAGGAGACATTTGCATTCACGCATCCGACTCGCTTCCTAATATAATTTAAATGATAATTGATCTCAAAAGCGAAAGTTATTAACTGTTTAATCATAAATTATAATAATTCAACATTTTAATGAAGGTTTTGTTTGATTTTATAATTCGTATTATTTGCATCGATGTGTGCAATACAAAATTACATTAACATATGTATATTTAATTTAAATTGCGATTGGTGTATGCGATTATGTTTTATTATACAATTATACTTACAAGAAATGAATGCAATACAAAAGTTATCCACGTCCAATACTACAATGCATATTCATAATACAAATTAAAATATAAATAATCAAAAACAAAGAAATATATTTACAACATAAAAAAGAATAAAAAAATTAAATAAATATTAAATAGTTATTTTTTTTTTAATTTTACATTTTAACGAGAGTGAAGAAAACAAACACCAACGCGTAACTTGTATTAAATTAGACTTGATAAAAAATGTACATATATATATATGAAAGTACGAATCACTCGTGCGATCTGTCTGTAAGAGAATCAGTAATTTAATAAATCAATGAATTATGTACAGTTTAAATGTAATCGATATTTCCTACTTAATGATTAAAAATCTTTGAATAATGTAGTGTGAACAAAAACAATACGAAGAAACATTAAAAATTTTAATTTTGTTACAGAAATCGCGTGCTATGAATAATCGATATTGCATAGAATTTTTTTTACTAGTTTCAAATGATTTCTTCAAGCTGATTAACGGTACAGAGTTAAAAACAAGACCGCTGGAACGTGTTTTAAGTACTTTTTTTGTTGTTTTGTAGACATATGCACTTTTTTTCTTATTTCTTACAGAATATTTTATAATATATAAATAATATATAAAATATTTTACCATTAATTTAGTTTTATTAGATTTAACAAAAAAAATTAAGCATTAGGTTATTATTTAAATTTTTGTGATTTATATTAATTTATTATATAATAAAAAACAATATTAATAATTATAGGCTTTTAGCTCTCGAAAAATTCTATTAGTATGTTTATTCTATTTGGTAATGCTAACGCCATCTATGGTTGAGTAGTAGAACTAAAAAACTTTACAAATTTTGTTTTGTACTGTTTATCCTTGAAATTTTCAAATATCTTTTATATTATAATTATATTTAGTAATTGTATGGTTTATTGGTTTAGCGCTTATTTTATTATTTGAAAAAAAAAATTTTTTTTTCAAATTATTTTATTCATTCATTTCGTTTTTGAGCATTATTTTATTATGAAAACAATTAATCCCAATAGTATTGAAAACGGTATCATATGAATTTATTTAGCATTAATAAGAAATTATTTGAATTTATAGTAATGTCAAGCTTTTAACTAGAGACTCCCGCCATCTAGTGTCGTATAGCGGAACTGAGTAAAAGTCGCAACGACTGAAATTCCTTTAAACACGTGTTTCAGTCTTATTTTTCCTAATTCGCCGCTAGAGAGAGTACAATATTACCATATTTTTGCATAATATTATGCATAATACACATATTTTTTAGTTTATTGAAATATAAACACTACACTGATTCTATATCGCACGCTTAGTATTAAAGAGATGAATTAGTCAATAAAATTTAGTTTCCTATAATTCTGTGGGTGTGGTAAAAAATAAATAACTATTCTATCAACATTAAAGTCTAAAAAAATCGGCCAAAGTCGGAGGTGTAACACGTCCAAAAAATGAGATTTTTTTTATTCGGTCTCTATAATATTAAGCGTAAAGATAATTTGTTTTCAAATCGCCTAAAAAATCATAGTCTTTTTTTCAAAATAACGACGTACTAATGACGTTCTAAAACGTTATTGGTACGTCATTATATATGTATGTATATATATTTGGTAAAAGAGTATGATAGAATTATATTTTATATAAAAATTAGTTAAAGTTTAAAATATCTTGCCTGTTTAGAATGTTATAATAAAATATTTATTCACTTTTGCATATAGTGGGTCAGTATATATTATTAATAAAATAATTCACGTGGATATGTTGTAAAACGCAAGGAGCAAAAGATTGAGTCTTTATCTAACTATGGTTTTATTAAGATAAGTTCAACTGTTACAAAACATTTTCTGTAATTTTGAAATTGTCGTGTATCATTTCTTGTTGTGTACAGTTAGATATATAAATAAAAAATACAATATTAAATGAAAAAGCGCAACGTGTAAATAGCTCTGAATTTAATGTTTTTTGTAGTCTTTCTGTTTGTTTTCTATCAATACAATATCATATTAAAATAAAGAATAACAATTTTAGAACTTCAGCGTTATACCATTGTGAATTATAGTATATATTCTTATTAGTATTTAGTTAAAGTATTGACTAGTTTCAATTGGGCAATAATGTATAATAAGAAATTCAGGGAGGGCGAGCAGACAAGGCCACGTGTGCTTACACACTTTAAAGCTCAATACTTCTTTATTTAAACTGAAAGTGTTTGTTTTCGTATCACAGTTAGTACTCAAACTATTTATATATGACTAACCTGACTTTATTATGAATAAAATTATATCCTAATGACTTATAATATGATTTGTATTTGTATTAATTTATAACTATATCTGTATAATGTAGAGTTATATATTCAAAAACAATAACAAACGAATGTGTATAATCTCGTTTATGTACATTTAAATTATACTTTATTCTAATAGGCTTTTAAAAGCACCTTCGAATCGTCTTTATAGGTCAATTGGTTTTGGATTATTATTTGGTTCGAAATGTAGCTATACCGAGAAGAATCGGCAAGAAACTCGATAAGTATTATTTTAAAATCATTCAAACAGTATAGATTTCTATTACAATTTAATATTGATATTCTTTTAAAAATTCAACACATACTAGATCCACGAATTTTTGTCGTCGAGATAATCTTGTATAATATATACTTTATCTATTTAATATCTTTATTATGGACTTTAAACTTATTAAGTGGCAAACGTAAAACTGGTCGCGTTTTAAAAAATAAAAAACAAGTATTTAGACATTATTTTTAATAAAATTTAAAGATATATGCTATTCCAATAATTTAAATAAATAACGCATCACACACAACGGCCCCCATTAAGATCTCATGACCTTGTGTTGGGGGTCCGGCAACACTCACAACACTAACACAAACACCCAGACCACGACAAACATCTGTATGGCCAATACACACGTTTGCCGTGAGCGGGGATCGAACCCGCGACCGTTAGCGCTTTAATCCGTTGCAGTAACCATTGCGTTTGTCTAGATATGAATTTACTAGAATATTTACACACATGATATCCATATAATATTTGAAGCAAATAAAAATAATTCAATACGACTGTGTTTAACAGGCGCTGCGCAATTGAAAAAAAATATTTTAATTTCATGTAAACAATAGAAAATCTACCATTCCCTACGCAGAGGTGGCCGCTATGTGTCCAGTTGCTTCCAGTAGACACAAACGGCCAAAGTCAAAAAGTATTCGATGTAGGCAAATGCAGAAACTACTACGAAAAAATTAAAAATATTCAACGCGTGTTTATAATAAAATTGAGCACTAAAAATGCGAGTCCAAAGACAGTATTGACTTAAACATGTATTGGACATAGGTAGTATTTTAAACATACGCTTAAGTGAGTTAAACTGATCTCTTAAACCTATTTGAGTCGACAAAAACATCGTGCGTTTAACTTTGAAGCACTGTTTAGCTAGACACATGTTGAACGTGGTTTTAAATCATTTTTCGCAGTAAGGGAGAAAGTTCTCCATTTGCGGAGCGCTTCAGAGTCTACATAACATCAATCACACCAACGTTACTACTCACATCTTTCATGGAGCTAATTGTCTAAAACTACAGCAATCGAATTTGAAATATTTAGTCTGAAACGTTAACCGTCGCGGGTTCAATTCTCGCTCACGGTAAATATCTGTATTGGCCATACGGATGTTTGTTATGATCTGGGTTTTAGTGTTGTGCGTTTCCGGACCCCCGATATAGAATAATTACATCCTAATGGGGCCAGTTGAGTGTAATGCATTTATTTATTATTATTATTATTTAATTTTTTTAATTTTACTTGAGTGAGCCGAGATGGCCTAGTGGTTAGAACACGTCGATATCAACCGATGATCGCGGGTTCAAACCCCGGCTAGCACCTCTGAATTTTCAAGTGCTAAATTAATGTTTGAATTCATCTCGAGCTCGGCGGTGAAGGAAAACATCGTGAGGAAACCTGCATGTGTCAAGAGAAATTCTGACACATGTATATCCGCCAACCCGCAGTGGAGCAGCGTGGTGGATTAAGCTCTAAACCTTCTCCTTAATAGGAGAGGAGGCCTTTGCCCAGGCTGTTACTTACTAACTTACTTACTTGAGTAAAATACCGCTTTTTACTATCAGAATATATTCTATTTTAATAGCTATAATATTTGACATTAACAGTAAAGCACTTAAAAATTACGATGACACAAAAATTATCCGTTATATATGGATGCTGATAAGCAATAATGTGTCAACCCACAACATGTCAAATTCGCAGATATTGAAGTATTTTGATAATGCGATATATATTTAACGTTATTCAAAACAATTCAAGTCATTTAAATTTGATTAGTACGGAATTAGATAGTGTCTTAATTTAATGCTTAGAATATTGCAGTGTGTTACTTTTGTTGCGATATGGATGCTGATAAACAATAATGTGTCAACCCACAAAATGTCGAATTTGGAGATATTGACGTATTCTGATAGCGCATCATGTATTTAACATTATTCAAAATATTTTTAAGTCATCTAAAGTAAATAAATACGGAAAAAAGTTATTTAATTAAACGTTTCGAATATTGAAGTGCGGGCCATATTTTGCAATATAAAATAATCTCCTGTATTAGAAAAACTTATTATTTGAAAAAACTTTTCATTATACTAATCTGCCTTTAATTCACTATAGATTTTATCAAAATAGACAAGAAAAGATGGATTTATATGTCTTCAAACAAATTTGGTAAGAATTGGTTTGTCATCTTTAGACGCCATTTTCTCAAAATGATGTCCGTGTGGGTTGACATATTATTGCTTATCAGCGTCCATATAGTCTGATGATATAGTTTTATCTAATAATAAGTTTTTCAGAATATCTGAAAAACTTATTATTAGATAAAACTTTTTATTGTACCAAGCATTTACTTCATTATACCTTTTATTAAAATAGAAAAGAAAAGTTGGATATATACGTATTCAAACTAATTTAATATGAATAGGTTTGACATCATTATACGCCATTTCCTCAAAATGAAGTCCGTGTAGCTTGACATAGTATTACTTATCAGCGTCCATATACAAGAATTATTTCATTATACACCAATGTCTTCAAAAAACAATTAATCAATTTTAAACGAGCATTTCGCGTTACATCAATCAAAATGATTTTCCAAATGGGTAAGACTGAGTGCCGGTATGGCAGCATACTTGAAGCGCCAATACTAGTATGAGAGGCACTTAAGAATCTACATCACATTGTTCTGAGAATTCCATAAGTACTTAATCCTATGATGTACTACCGCTTGCAAGCGGCTTCTCTCGCGTGAATGTGGGATTTGTTATGCTGGATAAGCTTCATAACCGACCGCGTTGGTCTAGTAGAGTGAATACCTCCTACGCTGAAGGTTGCGGGTTCGATCCCCGCCCGGAGTAAACACACGTATTTGTAAAGAACCACGGTTATTATTACAATGACCTGGTAAAGATGGTTACTCTTAGTAGAGAGCCTATTCTAGGCTCTGTGTAAAAATTAACTTAATATTTGGACCACCAGGCTCTGCTTATTACTTGAGTTAAACCGATGACCGGGAAAAATACTAGGTAGATGGTGATGAAAATCTATGTCCTGTTTCTTTGCCAATGTGTATAGAATATTTAATAATGATTAGGTATAAAATAGAGACGTTACAAACATAGTCAAATTCACAATAATTTTTATTAAGCTTTTTTCGAAATCACTTGGAGTGTTAACGTAAATGCGATGTTTAATAAAATAATATAATAAAAAATAGGATACTAGTTGAAATATAACGCTAATTATTATCATGAAAAGTAAAAATCCGAATTTTTCCAGATGTAATTTTGTATTAAATTTGAAAGTTAATAATATTTCATTTATTTTCTATATATCGCTGCTTTTCAAGAATGTCGATGCAACTAAAACTGGTGAATTTTAGGGAATGGTGTTTTTAAATTTCTTTATTAATGTGTTGGTGCATAGCTGCAAAATTTAAACGATACCTCGATGTTATAACTTTATTGATTTAAAGAAAATTCATCATCGCAACTCTATTCATGATAAAACATCAAAGATTTATGGTCTTTTGACATACTTAGTTCTATTTTATACAATTATTATTTTATGAATTACTACGATATTCTTGCAAACCAGCGTTATGTTTCAAACAAATATTTCAACTTTTTTTGTTGCACATATTTCATAATTATCTTATAATTTATAATATTATAAAACAAATATACTCCTAATAATATATACTACCTTACATATAAACTGATATTGAAATGGAAGTGGTTTAATTTTTCTTTAATCCATTAAGCGCCGTCGTACTCGTTTCAATACAGTTAGTTTCTGTAACTTAGCTGTTACGACCACAATTCAGTAAATTTGTGACGGCTGTACACGTGCGAGTACACCCTTCTAAAACTGTACATAATAGGAAAACCTTTTTCCTTTTGTATTTAAATATGTTACTAATGATTAAAAAAATAAAAGATTTGGGTTGAAAATGCTGCTAGAGTCATATTGGCGCTTAAAAGGTAAAGTTGGAAAGTCAAGCCGTCGGCCCTAATACATATTCTCAAATATCTAAGTAATTATTCATTATATAAAGAAAGGGACTTATTAAAATGGTAAGAGTATGTACAATACGTAATTGCATTACATATATTGTGTCAGCCATTACAATCGCTTAGCAATCTGCTTTTAATTTATTATACTTTTTTCAAATAGAAAAAAAAGATAAATACTTCTTCGAACAAAATTATAAAGAATAGGTTTGACACCTTTAGACGCCATTTTTTTAATGGAATCCGTGTGGCTTGACACAGTATTGCTTATCAGCATACAATTATATGTAGGGCAGTACAAAATTGTAGCCATGATAACTATTACTATTAGAATTCCGCATAATATAAACACAATTTTCTAATAAGAAAGTGTTATTTATAATTGAATATATAAAAATATAACAATACGTAATGCCTAAAAATAAATCTATACTAATGTTATAAAGCTGAAGGGTTTGTTGTTGAAGAACTACTGGTTCGATTAAAAAAAATATTTTTGTATTGGTTACGCTATGACCAATAGGAGTGGAGCATCGATGAAAAATGTTGCAAGTATCGAATACATTTTAGTAGATTTTTTTTCTCAAATTGAAGTTGGTGTAATCGCGAGGTACAGGTCTATTTTAAGAACGCAAATCATCCACACTAAGAAAACACTTTAAATAACTTGATTTTGTAACATAATTTGTTGTACAGTCACAGGACAATATAAGTTATCCTAAAGTTAATAAAGTTAATATTAATAGTTACCTTAAAATAATGACGTGTCTTGGATTCTGTGATTTTGAATTACAGTTATTAAATTTACATTATAAATTATTTGTTTCGTAACTGGAAAGTTTTTGTTTTAATTGGAAAAAAATATTTTAGGTTGAGTATTTCCTCCTTAGAAAAGTGTATTGAATATAGATTTGATTACATACTGACCCGTCAAACTTCGTACCGCCTAACAGACGATTCTTTATTTTTATTTTTGGAAACTTAATCAGCCATTAATATAATAATAAAAAAATAGAAAGTTAATAAATGAATGATTACATTATGCCAAAGAAAAGTATAAAACACTTAAAATTCTTTTAATTATTATTACGAATCTTCTGTTTGGGAATAGAGAAAAGTGATACATTTAGGTCTTTTTAGGTATTTTTTTTAATTTTCTCGACGTAGGAACCATCCCGTACTTCAATGAATATTTTAAAAAAGCATAAGGACGTCGATTCTGCTGCGTTCGAAATTTGCGCTTAGCAACACATTCAGCGATTCATTTCTATATTATACATAAATGCAGCTCTATTTACGATCACATACAAATTCATATTTAATATAACGGGTCTTATCGCGATAACAAATGGTAGTAATACCTTTTTATTGCCTGACGTTTCGACGAAGTTACATCCGTCGTGGTCACGAGCTGACACACGTCGTGGTCACATATAAATTTGAGTACAGATTCATACATTTTTTAATAAAGACATCTGCACAGCATAAAATGGAAAATTTTCATTACTGAATATTATTTTATTTGTGTTTATAAAATTAGCATACTCTCATAGCAACTTTCCTATTTTTTAGAAGGAAATACTTTCAAATTAATCCGATAAAATTTTTATCAAAATCGATTCAGTATTTTTGTTTTTAAATCCAAATAACTAGAATAAGTAAGTCATCAAAATTAACAAAATTTCGTATATTACATTTCAATTTGGTTCCTTTTTTTAATTTTTAGTAATATTTTAAATAAATGCTACATGAAGTATTAATCATAAAATAATATTCAATAATATATCAAGAAAGTCCACCAGCAAAGTGTATAATTACATAAGAAGCGGCAGATTACGAGTGGCCCTTACGCGTCGGTTGCGTAAAGCACGGTCGGTATTCAATACACTGCGCGTCGAATGCATTTGTTCCGGAGCGGTCCGTGACGAGATCGCATCTTTACCCAGTTTACAAGAATATTTTAGGTATTATATATATTCCATACTGATGTTTCAAATATGAAACTAACTTTTGATTATAAAGACGTATTTTTTTGAAAATTTGTATGTATAACATAATAATAAATAGTAATCTCTGTAAGTACTAAACCAATTCGAAAAATTCTTTGTTAGATAGCCCGTTTATTGACCTTAGTAGCTTAGAGTTTCAATTTTGATACCAATCTTTTAAACCGAATGTTCACATTACTATTGGTTTTTTCATATTATGTTGGCTGTACGTATTTTACAGTGTGTAAATTTAATAATTGTAGGAAACATAAAAATAACGAATGTTTCGCATTATTTCATGCCTAGGTATCTGATTATTTATTGCTTTAATAAATCAGGCTATTAAGGGTTAAAAGAGCTTATAGGCTATATTAGATCTCCACTATAACTAGGGGTTATTTTTATATTAAATATATATATTTTTTATGAAAGTTATGTTTTATTAAACTTATATTAATTAAGTTGAATTTCTTAACAGCAGCTTGTTATATCTTAAATATCTAGATTTCTTAACAATAAACATTAACATAATATGGTAATTAGCTCTTTATATAATTCTAACAGTTTGTTTTCAGTCTGGGTGTGGAATTGGAATTTATTTGTTGATTTAGTCCTTAGGTAAGAAGGCCAACCCAAAGACACATACTCGCAGACTTACATAGGTCCGCAGACCACAGGTTAAAAATGATATGAAATCTATTTTAGTTATAGAATGTAACTTTTTAAATGCAAATCTTCTAAAAGATACTTATTGGACCGACAGCTACACACTACGATCTTAATCAGTTTTATTGTACGTATTACTAGTCTCTGCTCGCGGTTTCACTCGTATAGTATGTTGATATAATTAAACCTTTAAAAAAACCAAACGACTTCAAACGCAAAATACGCAATTTCGTTCGACTTCGATAAAAATGTCATGAATATTATACCTTTTCGAATAAGAATTTTGAAAATCGGTTATGAGATGAATCCTTAAATGACAAACATACAAAAAATATATACATTACGAATTCAAATTTATCCTTTTGAAGTTGATGACTGATGTTTAAGCTATATTTCACATTATTTATATTAAATGTTTCATCAAAATCTGTTTAGTACATTTCGTGTGAAAACAAAAAACATTTTTGCATTCAAACATCCATTAATCCTCACAGACATTCGCATTTACTCAAAAATTCCGAATTCGAAAATTTACATTTTAAGACACAAAGCCCAAAAAATCTTTATAGGTACTTGGTAATTCGAACGACGAATTTAGACTTTAATGCAACACAATATTGGTAGAATTTTTATTTATATTTTTTGTAATCATAGATTATATACCACAGGATTATAATAAACTAAACTTTTATTACTAACTTAGCTAACTCGTTATATCATTACATAATTGTATACAATTATAAACAATGTTTGGATTCAGTCAGTTTAAAACGCGATATATAGGAATAGGAATAGGAAGCCAGCGTTAACAGATCGATATTTAAAAGTAAAAACCTGAATTAATTTTTTTATTAAAAAAAATCTTTTTTTTTATTTCAAGCGTGATCGATTTGATTTTGTAGACTCAATCTTGTAGGTATATTTTATGTAAACTAATTTGAAAGAAATTAAATAGTGTTTTTTTGTTTTGTAAATATCGATTCTGGTAAAGCTTGTATAATGGATGCTGATAAGCAATAATGTGTCTACCCAAAAAAAGTCAAATTTTGAGTTATTAATGTATTTTGATACTGCATCACCTATTTAACATTAGTCAAAATAATTAAGGTCTCTTATTAGATATTATATGAAATATATCAATCTGCTTTTAATTAATTATACCTTTTATCAAAAAATAAAAGAAAAGGTGGATACATACTTCTTCAAACATATTTGTTAAGAATAGGTTTGACATCTTTAGACGCCATTTTCTCAAAATGAAGTCCGTGTGGCTTGACACAGTATTGCTTATCAGCGTCCAAATGTCCAACAAATGCTCAGTTGACACCCTGAATAGTAGTAAGATTAACTAAACGAAAAACATTCCATAAACACACGCATCCGAAAACATTTTTTTTATATATCCATATCAACAATCTAATTCCAAATACATTTAAACAGGAAACGTTGAATTATTCAACTAAATAAAAAATATATATCGACAGAAAGTTATTTACCTAAAAATTGACGCATTAACTTTGCATACAAAACGTAAGGATCACTGGAACCGTATGACCTCTCCGATCCGTGTAAAAACTAAACGATTGAATTTTAAATTTGTTTCAAATGGATGCAGTATTAATTCTTGAGACAGACGGACAAAAAGGCCACGTGATCACCCTCGCCGCCAGTTCGGTGGCTATCTCGTAACTGAAGTTTATACATTTATTTCGGTGACGAGAACTTTTTAACATTTAATGATTGTGATTTAGAATATGTATTTTTCCCAACTGCGCGACTTAAGGGAAGGTAATGTGTTTATCAGTATATGTATGTATGTGGGTTTGTTGCTCTTTGGTTAAAATCGGACCACGCATTGGGTCTAAGCAGGTCTAACTATTTAGACCAAACGCGTAGGCCGATTTTGATAAAAAGCACGTCATTTCATTCGTCATAACGGTGCGAATGTCATACAATGTATAATAATTTGGAAAAATCAAAATGGCCGATTTTGAACGCCATAATATGAAAACGAAAAAAATTAAAATCGACGAACTGTGTTCTGTGTGGTATCGTTGAATAGGTATTTAAAAATCATTTTTAGGTATCTTATATCATTTTTCAATTACAATACCGGTTAGAATCTATAACGATTTAAATATCGATATTAACAATTGTTTATGGTCTTGTTACGCAATCGGGTTTTTGATTTTGATAAAAAAAATAACATTTTTAAGTAAGTTTCAGAAATAATGGAATGTATCTGCTTGATACTAAATTAAAATTAATATTTGATACGCAATTTTGTAGATAATTTTTGGCTTTAATGACCAATTAATTTAGGAACTTTTTCACTGGTTCGTGATAAGCTTTTAAATAGTTAATCGACATGTAACGATATCCAACGAATAAGATTTTGGTAATATACATATATTGTCTATTCGAGACCTTTGAAACACAAAAGCAGTTTATTAGGCTGATAAGTTCCGATGAAGTTATCATGGCTTTTATCAGTAACCTATTAATGTTCTTATGAAAAAGATACAAACTGAAATTATCGTTCATACCTACAAGGATTTATTACTACATTTTTTTATTTTATAAAAAATATTGGAAAACGATTGGGCTATGACATCTCTCACTCCCGATACGAAACCCAGCTATAATACCTACTTCCCGCCGGTCTCCTGTGAGAGTGAGATACTGCAACAGTAATTAAATAAAATAATCATAGGTATAGAACAAATTATTTATTTATTTATTTATTATGTTTGCTAGCGATTTTTACATTGATTGTTCTTAACATTGATACTTATAACATGCACAGAGTATGTAAAATAATTTAAAAGCAAACAAAACAAGCATAAAAAAACTGCTTTGCTAAGTATTATAATGAAGAAAAAATATCTAAAAGAAAGCTAATCACAACTTACAATATAATTATGAGAGCAAAATTATACATAACGAGTGTTAGAATAGTGTCGTATTATACCAGCCAGATAAAAAATAAAATTTATAGTAAAAAACGCATAACCACGTCGTGACGAGCCGTCAGTCGTTTCGGCGCGAATCGTTAAAAATTGCATCGTCCCATAGCGCGTCGTAAACCACGTGCAGTGTAAATAAATACGATGTGGCAATGGAAAGAGGCATTTTCATTTTTAAATTCCAATTAGACCATTCATTATGATCCTTTATCATCTCCGATGTACAGACGGATGTACACGATCATTTATTAGTGGCTAGTCGGTGTCTCGGCGGGTCGGCGGGGAATCGAACCGGCGCCTCGCCCGGGGGGAACACCGCACATCGTCGTATTAAGCTGCAATATTAATATCGGAACTTTTTGGTTCGAATTCCTTTTTTTTTAATTCAATGCGCTTTTTAATTGGAAATGTTACGTTTGAAAATTTTGTTTTTTTTTTTACTTTTTGGTAGTGATGTGACGTCAATATATACATATCGAACACTAAAAAAAATAGTTATCAAATGAGAATATACATTCTCTTTTTGAATGTCGACAAAATGACCACCGTCTCCTACGATTTCGGAAAAGCTTAACCTCAGACCTGAGAATCAACCGCAAAAGAAACTCAACGGGATTTTTTTAATTAACAACGTCAAGATTGTCTACAGAATATAAAATGTATTGAGACAGTATCAAAGCGATCGCCTTATTCCCATGTGTGTCATTTATGAAATCTTTTATATCTAAATTCTATAAAATATAAAGATATTAAAGAAAATAAAATGAAATGAAATTATTTATTTGCTTGTAACAAAGTGACCTAATAAAAATCTAGGCCTATTTGAATCGAGTTGGCTGAACTACGACATTCAGTCATAAACCAGCTCAAAAAGAATCTAAAATCAAAATCAAAATATGCTTTATTCAAGTAGGCTTTTACAAGCACTTTTGAATCGTCAATACAAAAACAAAAGAAAACTAAACACTAATTAATTAATTAATTTACCACCGGTTCGGAATGTAGATTCTACCGAGAAGAACCGGCAAGAAACTCGATAGTTACTCTTTTTAAAAGTTTTACGATGGGTACATACATTTATGAGTTAAAAATATATTAAATACACTGTGTGAATCCAGCTTATACTAAATCCAAGCATATTTATCATCTATATAATCTTGAACAGAATAATATGCTTTAGCTACTAAGAATTTTTTAATATGTACTTTAAATTTCTTTTTTGTAAACTGTAACACGTGTGTGAATGAAAGATGAAGTGGAATAGGAAGTAAGAAGATTGATAGAGGGGATTAGGCTTCCAGCTCTCTCACTCACCGTACGAAACAAAAACTATTTTAGCCGCCGCCGATCTTCATATATGAGCTGTAGTCGGTGGGCTTCTGCTAGACTCTACATCAGTATAATATTATCCTACTCTTAGTTACTTTATAATAATAAGATTCATTTATTAAAAAATATAAACCCGATTACGGAATCAAGAACATCCAGTCAATAATACCGTACGCACACGCACACGCACACGCACACGCACACGCACACGCACACGCACACGTACACGCACACGCACACACACATACACACACACACACACACACACACACACACACACACACACACATTCATATGCAGATAAACACATTAACATCCTTTTCGTCGCGCAGTCGAGTAAATACAACAGTTTTCGCGTACATATCTAATTCCTATTATATAATTACAACAAAAAATCTTATTACCACTCAATATGCGTATCAACATTTACCTGTATAACTTTATGAATTATAGATATTGAAAATTGAAAGTGCCGTCCGTTATGGCGTTCACGTTTTGAGTCCACATAACATTGTAACGACGGAATAAAACGACTTTTTAACAATACTAATTAGAATTTTAAAAAGGCAACAGTTAATATGAATAAGATGATTTAAAAAAAAACATGTACATTTTTTACTCGATTGGCCCAGAAGAAGGTTAATGGTTTTCGTGTGTACATGTGCAATGCATGTATTTAGGTTGCATTCTGACTTATGTAGCGTAAACAGCTCAACTGATCTTGAAATGTAAGATGTATGCTTTCCCAAAGTGTCATAGGCTATGTGATGACGTCAGCAACAAAACAAAATGGCGGACGTAAACTGTGAAAAATTGGCGAACCGTTGTTTTTGTAACCTAAAATCGTATTGTTATTACGCAGTCATTTTTATTTTTTATATTAGTTAAATCTTGTCTAAAAGACATTTGGTGCAGTGGTTACTGTAACTTACTGAAGCGCTAACGGTCACGAGTTGGATCCAGTCACGCCAAACGTCTGTATTGGCCATATGGAATCCCACACAAGAGTATTTTTATATGAGTTTTATAAATGCGATGCCCAAATCGGTGAGGCCAGCTTGTGTTGAAAACATAAGCTTCAAAGCTAGTATTCTGTGACCGTGTGTGGATCTCGATGTAAAATTGAAATATACACATTATATAAAGATCACTTTTTTAATTTACAAATGCCATAAATTACATCGTAACAGCTGTTAAATTGATATGATCCTAGTAAATATTCATCGTTGTATATTTATAATGTTAAAATATGTGTACATATGTAATAATGATATTTTATTAAGCCCCGACTTAAAAGAGACATGCTATACATGTGACGTGTGTATGGAATCGTTTCTCCCTATCGAATGGATCAATTTTGATGCGATTTTTTCTGTTAGAAGCTTAGTAAAATCTCGTGAGAAGAAGCTTATCAGCTCTTTATTAGTTGTTGAAAGGATTTAAGCAACTTCTAGTATTATATAATCGTGGAATTAACGCTACTGATATTTATACTGTGATTATCTTGCAAAAAAGAACTGTTCGTGGTTATTATAATCTAGGAGCTCGAGACTCTCTTCGAGATATTCTTAGTAAGTAGGTATACCTACTGTTACGTCACAATACTTTATAACAATATTGTTTATATTCACGAACATATTAACTTTTTTGACCTAGTTTTCGACTTCGCAAAGTAAATGTTTCTTTTCTGGGGCAAGATTGTTTGTACAATAAAATACCCCAGAAATATTTGCTGTTTTCAGTGAGATTTAAGTCATATGTTAAAAAGTCTCTAATCGCTGAAGCATATTATTCTATTCAATATTACTTTGACGATAGATTGCACGGTTTTAGTATACGCTGATTTTCATACAGGATGTTTAATGAATTTATAATTTATAAAACTTTGTATTTAATTAATTTTAAAAGAGTAACTATCGAGTTTCTTTGCGGTTCTTCACGGTAGAATCTACATTTCGAAACTGTGGTAGCTTCCTTATTATTGTAATAATAATAATAATGTCACTATATTTTTGCGTATTGACGTTTCAAAAGTGCTTGTGAGAGCCTACTTGAATATGTATATTTTCAATTAATTTGATTTGACTATTCAATTAATCATCATCATTTTCATCTACCTAGCATATTTTCCAGTTATACCAGGGTCTGCTTATAATTCTTTTACTATCTAATGAATGATGTTAAAATAAAATAATTGCGCAACTTGACCTGACGCTGCTGTATCACCTGAAATCTGACAGTACTTCTCACCAACAACAGCTGAAGTATCATGTTATGGTGGAAAGGGTTTCAAGTTGGTAGTGTAAACATACCTTTCCTGTTGTCCCTGTCTGTCCCTGCCGCTGCTCAGTGTTCACTGCTCAGCGTTTTTTGAGAGTCAAAGAACTAGTAGTAAGGACTTTAAACCTCTATTTCATAGTAATTGTTTTTAAAACAGTCAGACGGAGTTATTTTTTTGATTCCGAATATGATCAAAATTTAACCGACTTTAAAAAAACGAAGTGCAGAGTTTTGTATGTTCCGCGATTGCTCGAAGATCGAAGGCTTGGTCGATTTAGTTAATTAATTATATTTTTGTTTGAAAAGGTATAGTGTCTGAAAATTACTATCTAGGAGAGTCAATTTTCATCAAAATCGGTTCAGCAGTTTGGTTTAAAATCAAAATAATTGGAATAAGCATAACATCTAAATAAACTAAATTACGTATTTTGTTTATTTAAAGCCGAATACTTTTTTAAAAGTTATATTAAAATAATAATTAGTTATTTTACATAGCATTTATAATATGACTGTAGAATTCAGGTACAAACGAAGTCCCATACATAAGATTTTATAATTGTATTTAATTACCATAATTCATAGAACAATTAACATATTCTCTTAAATAAAAATTATGTAACTAGTATTTGTATCAATTAAAAAATTGTAGAGATAAGTGCATATAATAAACCGTGCTTATATTAACATATGTAGGGACTTGTACATTTATGTATACAGTGATTAATTAAGACCCAAAGTAGGGAGAAATCT
This sequence comes from Hypolimnas misippus, assembly GCA_037950945.1. Taxonomy (NCBI): domain Eukaryota; kingdom Metazoa; phylum Arthropoda; class Insecta; order Lepidoptera; family Nymphalidae; genus Hypolimnas; species Hypolimnas misippus. The sequence goes on from JBBEEQ010000012.1 coordinate 634,926, forward strand.
GAAACTATGAGACCCTGAGACCTAGAGAATCTTGTTTAAAGGAACCATATCAGCATTATCAAAGTAAAAAATTTAAATATTTTTAGAAAAACTACTTACTTGCTTTTTGCAGAAATAAATAAATATTATGAGAAATAAATGTTAGTATTGAATAGTGTGCAATAATAAGAAAGATTCTTATATCATTATTTCCTTTATTTTAGGTATTGTTTTAAATTATTAATTTTTTTTAGAACATGTGTAAAAATTTCTGATTTCTCCAACTGAGCCATCTGAATAAATCATTCTGTATATACATTTTTGTGGCTGAAGTAACTGTTTTTTTTTTTCGAAGTTCAAATTTTTTTTTTGTTTGTCTGTCCGTTTATCTGGTAAAATTATCGTGAAAGCGTAATCGATTTTAACAAAACTTTATAACGAACAATAGGCTTCATTCATATTTTTTTTCTAAAATATTAAAAGTTTTTGAATTTTCTTAATTTTAAAATAGTTTAACTATCAAACTAAATCTTTAAACACTCTCTTTGGAACTAATTACAAATATATACAAATATAATTGGACATCTGAATAAGAATTCATCTTTTGAAAGGGAACAGCGCATGATTTTAACTTTTAATAAAAAATGATCGAACCCGACATTGCAAAATGACCGGTCATTAATCCTCTCGCGATATTAATGTCCCAATATATAAAGTATTAACACCTCGATCAGATAACCCGACTTCTAAACTTCGACACGTTGCCGCACAGTGTTTAATTGTGTTGCAAATTTTAAGGGACAACATTGGCTGTGTGTTTTTGTTGGAAAACTCTTGAAATCATTTAGACGCCCGTCCCGCCCCTATTATCAAGATCTCCGAAATAACTGTCGTTGATAACAGATTTGTATAAATGTTACTTGATTATTGAAAATAATAGGTATTTTTAATTTATATGCATTTCATTTTATACTGGTTTGTGCGTGCTGATTTGCTTGCATTGATTTTTGTTTGGCTGCTATAGTCACATATACCTAATAGGAATTAAAAAATTGTGCATTTTTTATATAAAATTGTCTTTTGTTTTTTGTTTTTTATCTTTTTATTTTTTGTGTTTTGAATGATTGATTTTTATAACATTTACGTTTGTCCCAAAATAAAACCTTTTATTTTCTTTCAATTTTTTTTTTTACTTTTTAAAGATTTTTCTTTTTGGAATAACTTTTAATATACATTAAGTAGAACCTTTAGTATATAGATTACTTTATAAACTCCGCCAATATCGATTAAGCTTTCCATATCAGAAAAAAGAAAACTGAAATATATGTAACTTATTTTTCGTTTTAATAACCTACGTATAACTATACGAGTACCTCTAGAAAAATCTTTTGTTACGAAATAAAACTGTGTTATCCATATATTATGTGTTATCCGTTATAAGAATGCTTCGAACTCACTGATTTAAGAAACACGTTCTTTATTAATGGTTTTTAGAAGACTAAATTTCTTTTCACCTGTGGGCTACTGTATCGTGTTTGAATTTTGTGCGATGTCAATTATTATTGACTAATTACTGATTAAAATTGTATCTTTTTCTAAAGACATAAGATCGAAAATCGAATGAAATATTTGTGGATTTAAGTCCTTTTGACGTGTACAGCGAAGTTAAAAGCTGAGTTTATATTATAAGAATATAATTAGTGGGCGGAGTGGAATCAAATAGTAGTTGTTGGACAGCTCCCGACTAGGGACACCATGATTTTTTTAAACCTATACTAATGTTATAAAAATAAAATTTGTTGTATGAAGAAGATAATCTCTAAAACTACGGATCTGATTTGAAAAAATATTTTTGGGTTGGATAGCCTGGTTATCGTGGAAGATTCACTCAAAGGAGTGAAATAGTAGCATCTAGCTTAATAATTTTTTAAACGCCTTATTACTGGCCTCATTTTAGTATACAGAAGCTATGGACCATAATATACCACGTTACTCAAATCTGTTTTGGTAACACTTGAGAATTAAATAAAATATATAACACACTTGTCAGTAAAAGACATCGTGAGAAATATATGTCGGAATATAAAAAAAAAGAAAATACGTGTACTTTAGTCTTTTTTTTATTTGTAAGTTGTCACTGGCTTTTTCTCCTTTTTTAGTTTTTGGTTATAATTTTTCTTTTTATTGTCAAACAAATATAGTAGCGGAAACGTATGGTGAACCCACTAGTGGGAAACTAATTTAAACCATCGCCGTTTTTTTTTGTATGTCTGTTTGTCAGCCGACTGTATCTCTTGAACCGTAATAAGTAGAGTTAAATTTTTAACAGAGTGTATATTTATATTGCCGTTACAACAAAAAATAACAAAAACCGGTTAAATGAAAGTCGAACTTACATGTTTTTTTAAATTTTATTATTTTGATCGTCTCCTTTCTTTTTGAACAATAGCAACCGACTTCACAAACAAAATACAAAAGTAATTCCATACATTTGGATCACTGACATATTCCACTTATTTTGATATAAAATTTAAATTCTGAATCGATTTTGATAAAATCTTGAAGTATAAATATCCAATAAAAAAGAATATGGTCGGAAGAATATTCAAAATCGGTTCAAAGTCACGGAGTTCTAAGGTAAAACGAACATTAAAAAAATAAGCAACAATTTAAGAACCTCCTCTTCTTTTGAAGTTTATAATCAATTTTGAATAACTTAAACAGGACACGAAATTTTCTACTGGGACTGTCCTTGTTGAATAAAAATACACAGTCACCCCACTCCGTTCTTTGCTGGCGGCTCGAAATAAATCCACTTTCGATCGGTTGCAAGATGCGGCTGAACCCGAATTAAAATCATTGTCTTATTGTTAATATTTCCGAGAGTCCACTTAGCGGTGTACTTGTAACGTATTAAAACAATTCAAGTTAATACGTTCAATTCCTTTCAAAAATCTGTAGTAAAATGTATCTATATCTATATTAATATTATAAAGCTGAAAAGCTTGTTTGAACGCGGTAATCTCAGGAACTACTGGTTTTAAATGAAAATTTATTATTGTGTTAAATAGTTTATTTATTGATGAAGGCTATAGGCTATATTACATCATGCTGCAACAAATAGGAGCGAAGTAGTAGTAGTAGCCATAAACGCGAGTGAACCCACAAGGCACAGCTAGTTAATATTATAAAGAGGTAAAAGTTTGCATATAAGGGATCTCTGAAAGTACTGATACGGTTTGAAAAAATATTTTTGTCAGATAGCTCATTTATTGATGAAGGTTATAGGCTATATTACATCACGCTACGACTCATAGGTGCCAATCAGTAACCACAAACCGCGAGGAGTAGCTAGTTTTAATATAATGCGAATGCGAATTAAATTCCGAAACAACTAAACATTTTTTCTTAAGACTGTATTACTTGAATGGTACATTATTCCAGATGGACTTGTCTGTTTTTTTTTTTTACTTGGCGTATTTTATAACAATTGCCGGAACGGAAATCTCGAATTTTAGAATATTATTTATTATTATAAAAAATGACTCAGTTCAATCATTCGATCGGTAATTTCTCATCTCTAACTCTTATGTATCTAACAAGATCCGAGATGGCCTAGTGGATAGAACACGTCAATCTCAATCAGTTAGGAAACCTCCCTGTTCTGGGAGAAATTCTGACACACGTGTATCCGCGAATCCGCAGTGTAGCGTGGTGGATTAAGCTCTAAACCTTCTCCTTAACAGGAGAGGAGGCCCGTGTCCAGCAGCACATTTACAGGCTGTTACTTTACTACTTAGCATATTTATCGACTAAATCAGTCAATTAAAGAACGATAGACTAAACACAGGTTGATTCTTTCAAATGGGTCAGTAGGGAGGAATTTAAAACTGTGAGATTGTTTATCCACCACCACCGTCAAATTTAGTATAAACCTTTCGACTTCCATCGACTGACACTTAAACCCTTTGGTTGTAAAAAAATGGTTCAGATTTTTATGTTCGTGATGTATGTTTTATTTTCCTGTTGAACTTGAAATAATTTATTGCAATCTGGTACTAATTACTCAGTCAGTTAATCCTTAAACGGTATTAATAAGTAATAATCAGATAGTTGTAATTCATATTTAATTTCACTTGGAATAATCGTTATTATATAAATTTGGAGTCTCTTGACATATGATTATATCGTATAAAAATAAATTTAAGTTAACATTATTGTAGGTTTTTTTTATTAGTAATTATTCTCTCTGTCCAGTACACGGACTGACTGATTCATCAACGCAGAGCCTAAACCGCTGGGGTTACAAACTTGAAATTTTGGCTGTAGGTGCCTTTTAAAGTGCAAGCATCCACTAAGAAAGGGTTTTTCGATTTTCCACCCCTAAGAGGGTTAAAAGGGGAGAAAACATTTGTATGGAAAATCTTATTCCGTCGTCATATTAACTTAAAATTGAATACACATACTTCTGGATGATAGTAATAAAATATGGACCATAATGCATACGAATATCATCCCCTATTTAACTGTAAGGGGGTAGTGAACTGTGAAAATTACATGTACAAAATTTATTTTTTAGGTCGATTATCCTTAAACCTAGCATTAATATTTCTTAGGGTGAATAAATAAATATCTATATCCCCGAATTAAAAAATCATCCCTTATAGTTGAGCTAGGGGGTATTAAAGTATACGTGTTCAACACCGCGAGGATCTGATAGTATTTGTATAAAAACCAGACTTATAACCCCCTCTCCCCGCTCTTCCCATATAAAAGCTATAGCTACGTCCGTGTATATATAAAAAATTAAATCGAAAACGTACAAGTAGTTAAAAGTGCTATTATAAAAATCGGCGAGGCACCTTAAAAGGGCGCGCAGTAATCGGCAGCTGATTGCAGCGCGCTGCGCGGGCGCGCTTGTCACGCTAAATTGCCGCTCCCGTCTTACTCGCCATGATTTACTCATAATAACCTGCCTCCACGTACGATATACTTAATTGTCGCCATACATTATCTGTATACCATACTAATATCATAAATGGATACTGATATGTAATAATGTGTCAACCCGCAGAAAGTCGAATTCGGAGATGTTGGTGTATTTTGATAATGGCGTCGTGTATTTAATGACATTATTGAAAAAAATGTCAAGTCTGCTAAATTAAATAGATACGGAAAAAGGCTTCTTCATTTAATGTTTCGAATATTGAAGTGTGCACAATATTTTGCAATATGCAATAATCTCGTATATTTGAAAAACTTATTATAAGTTTTTTATATTAATTTTTATATTATACCATTACGCCATTTTCTCAAAATTAAGTCCGTGTGGCTTGACATAGTATTGCTTATCAGCGTCCAGATGTAAAACTAACTCTGCTTGTGTGTCTGCGTGTTTGATTGGTATATACTTTTTTAGACAACTCTATATTAAAGAACATAAATTAATTTAAAAATCAAAAAGCCGACTGCGTGACAAGACCAGTCAGTAGTATCGTATCAATATATGCTGTGTTCAAAAGCCGATAAGTGAGAATCGGTACTAATCAATTTTATTTCGTTTAAGATCCTCAACGGTATGTATTGAAAAACGATATGAGAAACGTAAAACGATTTTTAAATACCTATTTTACTAAAACCCACTTGGCATAGTTCGTCGATTAGGGCATTCAAAATCAGCCAATTTATTTTTCTAAATTTTTATGCTTTCTACGTCATTTGGATGCTGATAAGCAATAATGTGTCAACCCACAAAAAGTCAAATTTAGAGATATTGATGTATTCTGATAGTGCATTTCGTATTTAACATCATACAAAAAATTTTCAAGTCATTTGAACTAAATAAGAACGGAAAAAAGTTTCTTAAACAAATGCTTAGAACATTGAAGTAAGTTCTATATTTTGGATTATGCAATAATTTAATATATTTTAAAAACTTATTATTACATAAAAATAATTATTAGCCTATCTGCTATAAATTAATTATACTTTTTATCAAAATAGAAAAGAAAAGATGGATATATGCTTCTTCAAACAGGTGTGTTAAGAATAGGTTCGAAATCTTTAGACGCCATTTTCTCAAAATCAAATCCGTGTGGCTTGACATAGTATTGCATATCAGCATCCATTTATCCTTTGTCCTGTTCTTTATCAAAATCGAACTACACTTTTTGTCTAAACAGTGCCACTCAAATACAAACATAGGCTGATAAACTCATTATCCTCCTTCGCATCAGGCAGTCAGGCAAGAAAGCTTGTCAATAAGTCGAGTAAATAATATTATTGTTATCTTAGATCTTGGAATTTAAGAGTTTTAATGTCACTTAATGAAAAACGTTGAAAGACGCTATCATAAATTATCGCCGTATGCATAAATAAAACATTAGTCTATTATTATCATGTTTCCTAACATAATAAAGTGGTAAAAATTGCTATAAAAAATCGCAAGGCTCAGCTAGTAATTAGGTAAAAGGAATTCAAAAACAGACGGAATTTGTACAGTTTCTTAATTAAATAAATAATAAGTGCCTTTTGTTTTTCGATGAAAGAATTTTTAAGGTACCGTTATGTTATGTTAATGTTTAAATTTTTTACTAAATTTCAATAACATTTAAACTAACAAACAACGAATATTTCAAATACACGAGGCGTTACGACTTGATATATTTCTATATGGTATGGATCCTGATAGGCAAAACTGTGCCGACCCACAAAAGGTTAAATTCGGAGGAATTTTCGTCACCTGTTTAACATTATTTAAGAAAAATTCTAGACATCTGAACTAAATAAGTACGAAAAAACGTTTCGTAATGTATTAGAATTTCAAGTGCGTTCCATATTTTACAATTTATACTAATCTTATTACAAGATAAAACCTTTCATTATACCAACCTGCTTTTAATTCATTATAACGTTGAAAAATATAGAAACGAAAAGATATATACTTATTCAAACAAATTTATTAACATTATGTTTGACATATTTAGACGCAATTTTCTCTAAATGACGCCCGTGTGGCTTGACGTAGTATTGCGTATCAGCGTCCAGTTTTTGTTTTCACTATTGTTGCACATAAAATGTATGTCTAATACATTCATGGTGGTCCTTCAATTGAAGACGAGAGTGAAGTTGACTGAAATGGTGCTTCATTGAATTGAATTGAATGACTCAAAGCTCTTCATGCATTGCTAAATTCACATTGTCGCTAAGAGTTATAGATAGTTTATATATAAGTTACTTTACATTCAGACCTCACACTGAGTGAGATATTTTCTATAAAAGTAATCCAAACTATCTGTTAGGAGCGAATTACATTCCGCTTTTAAAGTGACCGAATTCAAAAAATTTACCGTTTTGGGCACTGAACGCAAAAAACGTTTAACACTTGGGATTTCAGCCATTTATTTAATCAAAATCAAAATATACTTTATTCAAGTTGGCTTCCACGAGCACTTTTGAATACATAAAAAATTAGACCAATAATGAAGCTACCAGTTTGGAATGTAGTTACTCTTTTAAAATTTTGTCAATACAATTTTCTATGAATTACAAATCGATTATTTATCCTGTACGAAATTCAGCATATACTAAGCCCACGCATTTTTATCGTCAACATAATCTTGTATAGAGTGATATGCTTTAGCTTAGAGACTTTTTAACATATGATTTAAATCTATTCATCGAAATTTAAAAGCCAGAAAGGTCTTTAATGTCACAAATAAATAAATAATAATAAATAACGCATCACACTCAACGGGCCCCATTAAGATCTCATGACCTCGTGTCGGGGGTCCGGAAACACTCACAACACTAACACAAACACCCAGACCACGACAAACATCTGTATGGCCAATACACACGTTTGCCGTGAGCGGGGATCGAACCCGCGACCGTTAGCGCTTTAGTCAGTTGCAGTGAACATTGCGCCAACGCGTCTGTCGAAATGTTCGGTATGATCGGCGTAAAGTGGCTATCATCTCGTTCGTCTGGCGCTGCAAATATCCATGGACGGTGATCATTTAACACAACTCATTTGCGTACTATTTTTTATAAAAAATACGGTTATCTCTTGAAATATATTTAAATTTTTAGTAAAACTCAGTTCATCCTATTACATTTCGCGGTGTAGTCAAAGCCAGTACACGTGGTACATGAGCGGTGAGCTGGTATTTGCATGGGCCGGCGCCAGCGCGATGTGAGATAGCTACGTGACCTCTTGCTGACGAGCGCCGCACTGTGCTTGACATCAGCGCACTTTACATGCTCGTTACTTTACTCGTTTCGTATAAAAATAATATAGGTAAGTATATCGTTGCCTTGTTTTTGTTAATCCGTGAGACTGTTTATGTCTTTTTTGGTTTGGAGATTTTTTATTGTTGTTTTTGATATGCGCTTTTTTAATACTGGGTGTATTTTAATTGGTGATTGTAGGTATTTATTTATGAACAGTATTTCTTTTAATTCTCTCTGTTTCCTGAAGTCCGCTGTGAAATTGCAAAATTAATTTTCGGCTAGATAGAAATTTTCTTTCGCAACATTCGCGATATTAAGATAGTCGCATCCCATAATTCTATTCGTTTCTAAATATAAATGATCACCACATTTCATATATTATATTATTATTTTTTAGTAGTAATTTTTTAAAAACTATTTTTTATAACAACAGTTTATTTCGTACGTGAATACTTTACTTATATAAAATAGATAAATTGCAAAAATCAGACTTCAAGCAGACCATCATTTTAGTTACAAAAAATCGATCACCGGCTAAATATATAGACTCTACAAAAATAGGTAAAAACTTTGTAGTTACGTAGTTTATTAAATTAACTATTTAAAACAGAAGCCTAAATTAATTTATTTCGGTACAATAACTACATAGCATACATAATAAAACATTTCATAACATAACGTGATAAAAACTATACTTCAGTTCCAAGATATGATGATCCTTACAAGCACAAAATGCTAAACAGAGGAAGAGTTTTATTATGCTGGTCACTTCAAAACCGATGCACAATGTTAGATTATTTCTGGAAAAGTCTATATTTAACCACATCATCGTAGAACGAGGTATTCCTGATAAAATAAAAGGAAATAATAGTAAGATGGCTTTAACGTGATGGACATAGCAATGACGAGCCGGCGTCCGCATACCGATTGACGAGTCACAAACTAAACTATTGGATAAACGTATTTATTATCTGTTTTAATGTTATAGTTTTTTTTTTAACGAAAATAATTGGCAAACGAGCTGGCGGAACAGCCGATGTTAAATGATCGCCGCCGTATAAGGACATTACCAGCGTTATCAGCTCAAAAAGACTAAGAAATGAAAGGGAATAGGAAGTAAGGAAGGGAATGGGGAGGGGGTTTCCGACTCTCTCACTCACTGTTCTAAATGCTACTTCACTCAGATCTTTTGGTAGAGTGAGGTACTGCTTCAAAGGAACCAGCCCGTATGTAAGCTGTAGTTAGTAGGCTCTTGAAATATATGTATTTAACAGCTAAGCTCTACCTCAGTGAAAAGTTTTCATGAAGTAATTAAGAATATATTGATATCAGAATGCAGAACTTTTGGAAACAATCTCCACAATAAAAAAACTGTTAACAAAATCATAGGTACTAATATCATAAACACGGAAATTTATGAGGAAGAGTGGGTATTTGGAAGTGCGGATATTTGTAGCTATTTCATGAAAAACTGAACTGATTTTGATGAAACTTTCCAAAAATATATTTAATATATCAGAATAATTAACATACCACACGGAAAAAGCCACACGCAGAAGCTAATATGTACATATAAAGAAACTACAATTACAATTTAAAATAGTCGTATTTAAGTATAAAAAATAAGTCTGTTTGTTCTGTTTCAATAATAGAAAACCTAGCGATAACACACGGTAGTAAGCTGTATATAACTCCGCGTATGTGACACATACGAGCGAGGAGAAGATATTAAGATTGGACAGTGGGAAAACAGTTAGGACCTCATTTGAGAACTGCGAAGATCGTATCTCAAGCGGAATTATCAACCGGGCATCAAACACGGCTAGTGGCTCGCAGGCGACCATTGGTCGGCTCTGTTGCCAAGGCGGTGGCACGGCGCACACGTACCCCCGGGCACGTAGCGAGTTTTCTAACACTCGCTGCGTCCTGCTTGCGTATGCGCAGCGACCGGAGCGCCCGCGGAATCACAATCGTCACTCTCGGTAATAACTCGTCGAACGGCCGCGCCGCGGAATCCACAAGTAGCGCAAGACGGCATGCGGCGACGCTACGCTCTTTGTTAGAAAACCTTGATCGCCAAGGTCGGACTATTTCTGGTGGTGATGTCATTTGCTGTGGTGATTTTTTTTTATTGATAATAGCTGGTGAACGAACGAGCGGGACACATTTTGGTAAGGGTGACCACCGCCCATTTATAACCCAGATGAGCCACAAATGCGTTCCCACCCAGTTATTAGGGATAAAAGGAAATAGAAAGTAAGGAAAGTAATTGGGGCAATGATAATACCGCACTCAATGCTATATGAGCTACTTCACGCTGGTCTGTGAAATTGAGTTACTTCCATAACCCGTATATGTAGTAATTACGCTGCAACTAGGCTCTACCTCAATAGATGGAGAGCGTTCGATCTATCGAATGTTACAGTTTCATTTTAATATCTCGAAGTAGGTAGAAGTAAAAGCGTTTATATTCATAGTATTCATGAAAACGGTTCGATCGCTCCGCATTATTCAGATGAAATCGGAGCGTCAATCACTGCTCACCTCGGTGCAAGAATTCATCACCTCCGACACCCGCCAGGCAATTATAAGCCCTATTCCTTAAAAACAAACGCAAACGCTGCGGAACGTCTCGTACTATTTCGGTGTGTTTATAGATCCATAGTAATGAGGGCGACTGGCAAAGGAGACATCACGATGTATTTATTTAAATTTATTTCAATTGTCAACAGATAAGCTCCTGTTCACACTTCATAATGTCCGCTGTTAATAAAATTATTCTTAAACGAGAATATTTTATAGTAATTCGTCGATATTATGTGTTTTCGAATGAATGTATTATGAATAAATTCATTTACGTTACGTAAACTGAGTTTAAAAGTTTAATTCAAAGTTGAATGTTTCCTAAATCTAAATATACATATGTTATTCAAATAAGCTTTTACGAGCACTTTTGAATAGTTATTTATTTTAGTCAACTAGAACCTACCAACAGTTAAATTTAGATTTTCGTGAGAATAATCGGGGAGCTCTTTTGAATTTTGTCAAAACAACAATAAATTATATAAGTTTAATTGAGAGCTTAGCTGTAGCCTACAGCCTGTGTGTTAGACTACAGCTAGTATACGGTCTAGCTCGACCGGGGCAGTACCTCACTCTCAGAAGATCGGCGTAAAGTAGCTCATGTAGCTGCGTTTCGTACGGTGAGTGAGAGAGAGAGAGAGAGAGCCGGAAACCTAACTCCTACCCTTTCCTTTCCTTACTTCCTATTCCCTTTCCCCTTTATGCCTTTTTAGCTGGCAACATATTTTTCTCTCCTCTAGGTTGCAAATGTCCACTAACGGCGATATATCCTTAACATCAGACACTCCGCCTGCTCGTATGAGAGGTATTCCTGTAAAAAAAAGTACTTAAAGTTAAAAAAGTAATTACGTTTTTATTTGTATAGAATATTCAATCTTAAGATGGAATTAAGATTAATGAGTGCTTGAATCAAACAAGTTTAATGGACATATAATTGTTTTACAATGAGTGTGAAGATCTGGTGAGGAGCGCACCGCGCATGCCACACTAAATAATTCATTTTGCTTTCTTAACAATCGTATATTTTTTATGTCCGTAGACCGAAGTGCTGGCCCGTGTCGCTTACATTTCCACATTATAATACAATGCTAATGCGCAGGCCCAGGTGGCCGGTAAAAACACTCGATCAAAATTCGGTTCTATTTTTTGCGTATTCCTATAAAAAATTGAAGTCCTTTTTTTGGTTACCGTATGGTTTATAGATAACTAGCTGCTCGTTCTAGGTTCGCTCCTATAGGTCGTAACGTTATGTAATATAGCCTATAACCACTCACTACAACTAACTTTTTATAAGCTTAATAATTTCATGTTTTGATTATTAAACAATACTTGTAAAGCCAAAAAATATTTTGTTTTGATTTCCCGTCCCGAAAAATAAAGAAATCAAGCAAAGAAAAGCACGTTTTTTTCAACCCAAACCCCTAAAAAATCAGGATATGAAATAAAATTTAACGATCCTTCCCAAGTGCGATGAAATCCGTGTGAAGGACTGCGCGGGCGCAGGCGTCGCGCAAGCGTAGGCGACTGCAACCCTTATCTAGCCGCGCGCACGCATCACGCGCGCATCCCGCACCGGAAATGTAGTCCTACCTCCGCCGGGCATGTCCGCGGGACGTGCGCGGACTGCTGACGCGCATCGTGACTGCAAGTTTTTGTTGCTTCCTCCCTTCACACGCGTAGATCTTCAAAACTTTTTCCATATTTGTGGAAGACCAGTGAAATTAGATCTCTAGTTGTATAACCTTTGGCGAATATGCTTATCGGAGTCGAAATGTTCCACACAATACGATTTTAACGATTGATCAAGCGATCCTGAATAATAAATACAAATACTCTTTATTGCACACCAGTTCATTTGCAAAGTATATGGAACAAAAAAAAATAACATACATAGCAATATACATAAGGATAATAAATATTTATATAAATAGGTATATACATACAACATATACACACATATAAATACATAAACATCCTTATATATAACTAATATTTTCATTAGGATATTCCGAAACATAATTCAGAATACTGATCAGTCTTAACCTTGAATCTAAGAAACTTTGAATCAATACCGAAATTGCAGAAGTTGATGTCTTCGTTTGATATGAGGTCAATTTCAATGTGATTTTTTTTATAATAGTACTTGGCAAACGAGCAGGCAGGACACATGATGTTAACTGATCACCGCCGCCCATAGACAGCACCAGAGAAGCCACAGATATGTTGTCAGCTTCAAAGTGGACAAGATATGTAGATATAGGAATTAAGGAAAGATATGGATGAGAAGGTTAAGCTTCCGGCTTTCTAACTCATCTTACGAAACGGTATATGAGCTACTTCACGTCGATCTTCTGTAAGAATAAGATACTGCCAGCTAGCCCGTGTACGAGCTGTAGTCAGTGGGCTACAGCTAAGCTCTACAGCAATAAGATGTTATTATTACTGGACGATATGTATATAGACATATCTACATTAAATTTAATTGTTATATTACTACGAAGATCTAGTATTGTCAATCGTTTAAAGGCATTTGTAGACCATAGTATGAAAGTTAAAATGTAGTTTTATATGAGTCAAAATGACTCAGTATTAAAACGGTTACTAATACCATAGGAATTTTTTAAGTTGGCTTACGTTAACAATAGATCCAATAAGTAACAACATCGTGCACCAGTATTTTTTAAAGATGTTTAGAGACATTCGTTTTTTACAATTTTGCGAAAGGAAAAAGATGTATTAACCTCTAAGTTTTTTTTAGAATCTTGATATTGTGAAAGGTTTTTGACTAAATATTTTAACTATCGAGTTTCTTGCCGGATCTTCTCGGTAGAATCTACGTTCCGAACCGGTGGTAGCTTCATTATTGATGTAATTTTTTTTTTGTTTTGTTCATGTATTGATTCAAAAGTGCTCGTAAGACTCTACTTAAATAATTTATTTTTGATTTGGATTGATTTTGAACCTTTTTCTTTCAAAATTTGTTTCCAACAACGTGTCACTAACTGCAGTAACTGCTATGAGTCGCGTAGCAGGAACCGTGTGAGCGTAGTGTTCTGGTTCTAGTCCGATTAATACAATTTGATACTTTACTAAATTAATATATATTGTTTTAATATAGAAGTTACAGACTGAATAAGTGTGAAACGTAGAACATATTTTTTTCGTTGGAAGCTCGCTTTAATAAAATGCGAATAGTTATGTTTTAAATTTAAATTTGCATAACTAATTGCATAACTATTAATAGTCATTAAGTCTCAATTAGTTATACTTTAGAATGTAAAGAATAACTAAAGGGGATAATAATAAACTTAAGGTCTAAACTAAAGACTGAGATAAACTAAGGTTTAAACTTAAGACTTATAAGGTAAATTTGTATTACGAGTTCTCTGATGCATAGCACAAAACAACAAATATCTAAACCAAGGAACAAAAATTCATATGAATAAATATCTGTTCCTAAATGAATCGAAGTTTGTTGACGAGTTCGACAAGGCATATGCGCTGGCATTACGTCAAAACTGTAACACATAGAAACATAAAATTTGGCAGCGAAGTTCCTTATAGGGTAGAAACCGAGCGTTGGAAGTAAGTATGAAAGTCTTATGTTTTTGGAGTAAGATATTTAAAATTTAAAACGTATGGTCTATATTTGGTGTGGAAGTGAATCTACTATTAAATCAACTCCCTCTATGAAATCAACCCGCTTTTGGGGATAAAATAAAGACGGCCGCAAATATTCTCGTTATTAATATCTAAGTTAGTTATTTTGAAAGAGTGGCATTCATACATTCATCCTCATAAACGAGTTTATAATAGTAATAGGAAGAAACCAGTATCAAGACTACTCAGATGTAGTAAATCTGGCGCGCAACGACAACACGTATCGCACGCTTCCTGCGACCGCTCCGAGCCTCACTATCTCACCCAACTATCCTTAATAAAGCCTCTTTACCGCTACCAACGCTTGTCCTGTTATATTTGGAAAGAATATTAATCAGAATCAAGAATATTAAGTGAGAAATTTGACTTTGATCATTAGGCTGTATCGCGCGGATCACCTGGTGTAAAGTTATCACTGCCGCCTATATATGAGTCCCCGCTTACATTGTTAACCATTTGTGTATTCATTAAAAATAAAATGAATAAATAAACGCATCACATTCAACGGACTCCAGTCGCATCTCATGATCCTATGTATGTTTGTGATGTATGTTTCCGGACCGTTACCTCAGAGGTCCGGAAACATACATCACAAACACAAACATCCACACGACAAACGTCCGTAAAGCCAATACAGACGTTTGCCGTAAGCAGGGATCGAAACCGCGAAAGTTAGTGCTTCGGTCAGTTGAGGGACCACTGCGCCAAGGTGTCTGTCAAATATTAAAAAAAAATCCCATCGGAAATTAAGAAAAATGTTTATTTGTCAAACGTGTTGAAACAACGTGGGCGAGCAACATGGCGGTGTGGCGTCTTGGAATAGCGTGATGTGGCAACGTGGTGGAACAGTGCAGTGGAACAGTGTGGTGGAGCAGCGTGATGTAGCAACGTGGTGGAACAGTATAGTATAGCCCTGTGAACATCACAATCGGCATCGTGGTGAATTCAAATCAGTATCTGTCTAAATAATATATGTTGTAAAAGTAATAATATTTTTAATGTCGTTTGTAAATCATGACTACTTCTGTTATCATAATAATGATATGAAAAGATGAATCCTCATCGTAAATCACATTAATAGTTAACTTCATAGTTAATAATTTGTAAACATTTGTGCTCGTGTTTACCAATCGAATTGAATACAAAATAAATGCAAAAATCTTCAATTTTTATTCAAACATTGCAATTTTATCAACCAAAGCTTTTACAATAAAATAAACATACAAAGTCAACACAAATAGAGTTAATAGCGCGTTCACACGTAATAGACATAATGTCAGAATGAATTTAAATGACCATATTATGCACACGGCGAAACACGACCGTGTACAGCTACAGTGGTCTTGGATTAAACTAGCTTCGATTGGTAAATATGTTGCACATACATATCGCTCATAACCGCAACGCCGCGGCTCCTCACGACGTTATCCGCTGCACCGCTCCTAGGAACCGCCATTTGCATGTAATTCTTATTAAAACACCACGCGACCTCCACTGACCATCACACTAATTAGACAATTTGCCTATTCACTCGCAGACACTTGCATACCACCCGATTTCAATAATGTCCCTTCCAACGGCTTTGCTAGAGGGAATGGAACCGAAAATTGTCAGCGGAAGGTCGATTATCGTGAAAATCACCCCAAGTCTTAACAGTGCGAAGGAAGACATCGGTGGCGAGGCTGATTTCCATTGTAATGTATGCTAAACGGCCGCGGCCGCGACAATTAGGCTAGGATGTGCGGGAGCCGGCCGCGGTCGTGTCCCGGCGTCGTCACGCTGAATTGCGATCAGCATTTAGTGCTCATCGCGTTGATGACTCGCTTATGCGATCACGACTACATCTATTATGCTCGAGATACGATTAGGAGCCCCGGTGAATATTAAGGGAGCGGAGGAAGCGTTCTCCATATAGGCGAATCTTTATGGTGGGAATGTGGGTGGAGGAGAAAATTTGAAGATGACGCCGCTGAATGTGGAGCTGAATATTCAATTCGAGCCGCGTTATTAATAAGGAGAGGTCACCGCTCGTGATCGGCTTCCTCTCCTACGCTGCGAGCTCCACGAACAAAATAGTCGAAAAAGGTAAGCGCGCGGTCGTGACGGGAATGTCGCTGATGTTATGTATTTTAGGTCGCACTCATTGTATTTTAAACCGCCATTGTTTCGTATTTCGCGCCTGCGCAGAATGTCTGCGGTCGCGGCACCGCCCGATAATATTTCTCGTAGGATGTCTATCAAAACGGTCGCGATGCGCGTGAGCGGTTAGTCGTTCGATTCCGGTGAAACGTCTCAATCATTGTGAAATACGTCAAATGTTTTCGATGAGGCCGGACAGTAGTATGCGAGTCGCAATTCACGAACGTGCGTGAGCTGGTGAGGGGCGTGGGGGAGAGAGGGGGGCGCGGGCGCACGTGGCCGCCTCCTCAGCCACGAGTCCCACGGTCCCCGATTGATTAACGGTGTGGTTCGCGCTAACCTGACGGCTGACGTGAGAATGCTCTACGAGCTAATATGCGCGCGCGCAACATTCGGGCCATGTCGCTCCCGCGTGACAGAATTGCAATTTCTGTTGGCAATCACCATGGACGCGTCACTCCAGTGACCACACCCTTCTTAACATAGACATAATACAAATTATTATTACATGTCGAAATGTTTCAAAATAAAATAAATAGAATAAATTTCAAATTGCATAGGTACGAAATGTAATGAAAAATAATATATTATTTTCATAAACTCTTTCGTAATCCTGGAAACTGATTGTCATTACCATCATCAACTGGCGGTTCCTCAGGGTTCAAGTTCTTTACATAAGAACTATTAAAATTGTTCGAAAACTTAATTGTGAAAACGAATAAAACCGATAGATTTATTAGCATATTTATAATTATTACTAGCTGTCCTGGTTTTGCATGGGCGTACTAATTAAGACTTAGTAACTTTTATAATAAGATTTTTAATCAAAAACTTTCACTTTTACGTACAATTGTTAACATTTTCTTTTCTGTAAAACTTGATTTTTATTCCTATAGATTACTAGCATTTTCTCATTCTTGAAAATGTAATGCATGTACATAGAAACATTGTCGCATTTAAAAATTTTGTGATATCCGTCATATCAATACAATTTCAATGTCGAGTAAGTAATTCTCTTGCTAGATGTATAAGATTTTAAAACAGGGTCCCAGAAAACTTTCAAAATGCTTCTATAGCAAAGTTCAAAAAGATTATATAGAAACGTATGTTAGAGGTTAGTATGATATTAAAGATTTTATAGATGATGACACACTAGGAATAAGGCGATTGCTTCCAGGCTGTCTCAATACATTTTACGTATTGTAACCAATCTTGATATTTATAAAGAAAATTACCAAAAAAAAGTACCGCTGAATTTCTTTCGCAGTTTCTTCTCAGTACTGAGGTTATACTTGACGTTCAAAAAGAGAATGTAAAATTCTATTTTGAAAACAAAAAACATATTTTAATTTATTTATATAAACCTTCCCTACTTGAATAGGATATAGTTCACTATTTAATTGGTTTCAATTTTGTTTTCGCTTCTTTTTTATTAAAAATTAAAATATAAACAGTATTTAAAATAAAACAAGCCGAAGTTACTCCTTTTAACATATACTTTAGATTACAGACTGACTCGATACGTACGGCAATACGTCCTGAACACAGAAGGTCGGTGTGAGGTAGCTAGTATAGTTGCGCTTCGTACGCTCAGCGAGAGAACTTGAAACCCCATATATAACCATTTTTCCCATTCCTTTATCCTTTATTCCTTTTTATGTTGGTAACGCATTTGTGATTCATCTGGTTCTGTCCACAGGCGGCGATAATAATTTAAGATCAGGTGTCCCTGCTCGTTTGCCAGCATTTTTTTTCAAACTCAAAAGCAAAATAAGTTAATTCGAATACTTGAATGACAAACTTATTTCAATTATTTTTATTTCAAAAACCAGACTACTGAACTGATTTTGATGAAAATCTATGGGACCAATCAGAATTATACCATTTCAGATAAAATAAGAATTTATTAACCTACATAAAAGTCCCCGACGAATTAAGAACTTCCTCCTTTTTTGGAAGTCGGTTAATAAAAACAAATAATGTTGTAACGGGCAAAGCCGTACCTAGTGACAAAATGTATTTAGATTATGAAGTACCACGTAGATTTATTGCATTCTTATTTCCTTACTCCGATGACTATATATATTTGATTGTACTTCTGTCGTTTACCATAATAAACGATTTTGATAAGCTTTTAAAATCACATGAGTATTACTTCTTAGAGGAGAACTTGCGCATATTTATTAAAATTCTCAGCTCGAGAATTGAACCAGACTAATTTTTTTTTCTTATTTTGTTACTTCTTGTTACAGAATATAATATAGTGGATTATAAGGAATAATCATTAATAAGACATTCTCAGTGTTTAATAACAAGAGAGAGTTTTTATTTATTTATTTATTTATTTATTTATTTATTTATTTATTTATTTGGACTGCCAACAAAGTATACACAAATATAACAATTTACTTATGGTTACATAAATGTGCTGTGTGCTACCTCAGTTAAAGGCAATCACTACTTGCTAAAAAGTTAGTAATAGAACATGCATAAAGAAATTAATTGGTTATTGTTTTGGCACTATAAGCATGATGAACAAATATATAAAAATAATATTTAAGGAATAGGTTTACACAAGCTATGAAATGCTTAATAATAACTAAAACATTTCCGAATAGATTTTTTGAATTCAGGAGGCTTATTACAAAATATATCAATATTGTTTTTTTTGAAGAGAGAATTAAACTTTAACGTCATTCTATTCAGAGGAGAATAATGAGCAAGATTTGTTTTGCATTTTTTTATATTGAATGGAGTATACTGTAACTTTTTGGGTAATTTTGCAGGAGCGTTAAAGTATAGTTTTGAAAGTAACTGTGGGCAATTTACGTCATTATTGATAATTTTGAACAGAAAGGTATGGTCCAGTAATTCTCTTCTGACTTGAAGGGAGTCGAGTTTAAAGTATTTTAATCTGTCAACGTAACGAGGGTGTGATTTAGCTATGTTACAACTATAAGCGAGATGCCACAAGAACCTTTTTTGGACTCGTTCTATTCTTTTTATATAAACTTCATAATGTGGATTCCAAACGTTGCTACAATATTCCAGAATGCTGCGTACTAAGGTATTAAAAAGATTGATTTTAGTAGACGCTTTTTTAAAGTCCCTACCATTACGTAATATGAATCCTAATGTTTTAAAGCTTTTATTTACTATATTATCGACATGTTGGTGGAAGCGGAGTTTTGAGTCAAAAGTTACTCCTAAATCCCGGACACTATTAACTTCTTTTAAATTTTTGTTTTATTTTATTACTAGTTTTCACCCGCGACTTCGTCCGCGTGGAATATTCGTAATAGTAGTAGTAGTATGGATTTACATAATCCAAGATATACATAAGCCACCTTCATTTCAAATTTCAGTCAAATCGGTTCAATAGTTTTTGCGTGAAAGAGTAACAAACATCAATAACAAACATCGATCCATCCATCCACACATACAAACTTTAACATTTATAATGTTAGTAGGATTTTCTTTTGTTTAAGGAAATGTTTGAAAAAGTAAACAGTAGTTTTTGATGTATATAATAGTATATATCTAAATAAATCATTCTGTATATTTAAAAAAGCTTCACATGAATCACGTGTACGGTGCGACACGCACTTTTTTTTAAATATATGCATCCCGTTAGAACCTCATGATCCTATGTGTTGCGGATCCAGAAACACACACACAGCACAAATACCCAGACCACAATCCATATAGATAACACTAACATTTGCCGTGAGCGGGAATCGAATAGCAGTTGCAGTGACCACTGCGCCAATCTGTCTGACATATATTATTTACATAACTGTACCATAAATCAGTGTAAACATCAAATTCTAACAGGCGTTTAAAAACACATTTAAAAGATAATTTAATAGCCCATTTAACTAATTATGCGTGAAGCCAGTAACATTATCATTCAGAGGCCGTGCCGCCTGGCGGCTTCAATTACAATCTCTACGAGTACCACTCGCCATCTTATCTTATTAACTTAACACTTTTGAACAACAAACTTAGACCCTCGAAGCGTTGCTACCTTTATGATTAACGAGATCATATAAAACTGGCGTCTTTTGTCGAAGAAGCGGCTATGCAACAAATAACATAGACCCTTGGTGTGTTGTTGATTTTATGATTAACAAGATCAAGTTAAGCTGGTGTTTTCAGTTGGAGAATAGGGTATCCAATAAATTATAGACCCTTGGTGTGATGTTGGTTGTATGATTAGCAAGATCAAGCAAAGCTGGTGTTTGTGGTCGAAGACATGGCTATCCAACGGCGGGATCTCACAATATGGCTTATGAATCATTTGCGCGACGCACGTTCTCGGACGTGAGGGTAAGACCGGTGAGCAACACTAACTGGCTTATGAAACTGAAATATTATTTTATTTATAATTGTAATTTTTTTTTATTTCTTAGGCAACAATTATACTAGTAAGTTTTAATTAAATAAAAAGGAGTAGTTCGTCGGGCTCCGTAATGATATTTGATGGTGCCGTAAAATGTTTTATGACTTGTTAATCGTAAGGCGATATTTACACTTGTAAGTTTTGCTTACAGATTTTCATAATATTGTTTATACTCTTAAAAAACTGCAGTAAGTGCCTCATTTTTAACACCCGCAGCTTTCGTAAGTCAAGAATTACACTTATAAGTTTTGCTCTCAGACTTTCATAAAAAAAAATGGGATTTTCAAAACATCAAAAGTAATGAAATATACGTATATATGTACATTTCCTAACAAAATATATTTATATAAGAAATTATCGATTGAATGATTGAACTGAATAATTTATAATAATGCAAAATTATAATGAAAAAGAATTCTTCAAAAATTCGTGATTTTTGTTTGAAGTATTGTTACCAAATAAAGAAAAATAGACTATACAAACAAGCAGAACAAAATTGTTTATATAATACAGGAAAAAAATATTTTCGTAAAACGATGAAGATGGAATTATTTAAATACAAACTAAACATTTTATGAGCTTATAGAATTATCGTTGATTATGCTCTTAAAATAATTTAAATACCTCATGCGACATTAAGAACTCGTATAAAACTTGGCATGCGACCATTTTAATAGACTAAGACCTAGCGTCGAAAACACGGCGTCTGACCAAAACTCATTTTTAACCGATTTCCAAAAAAGAAGGACTTTTTTAACATAATTGTCTCCTCCTCTCTTGTCTTTAATAATAAAAGTGAAATACCACTGACTGAATAAACACAAAATCTCAGAAACTATTACATCGTCAAACTTAAAATTTAGTCATTCAAATTCAAATTTAAAATATACTTTATTCAAATAGGCTATTTACAGCACTTTTGAATTGTCAAGTTACAGGTTATAGATTTTTTTTTCCAGCTACCACCGGTTCGGAATGTAGTCTCTACCGAGAAAAACCGGCAAGAAACTCGATAGGTACTCTTTAAAAAAACATTCATACATTATGGATTTTTATAACATTTTTTTTAATCCTGTGAGACCATCAACGCACATTAGATCCACGCCTCTTTGTCGTCAAAATATTCTTGAATGTTATAATACGCTTTATATATTAAGTTTAGCCTTATAGGGTGTAGATATGCGTAAAGAACGGATTTTTCAAAATTTCAACCCTAAACAGATAAAACGAGGGTTGAAAGTTTTTTTAAGTATAAAAACATTATTCCGTGGGTCGTAAGAGGTTTGCAAAAATGATCCGCTAAAAACGTTTCTAGCTCTTACACTATTATCTTAACGGCAGCTGTAGATACAGTTAGAAACTCCTTTAGGCAATTCATTTCAATAGTCAATACAACTTGATATGCCATTACGTTTTTCAGGCTATTAAACAGGTGATGGATGGCTCTAATTAGTCTAGTGAAATGTTATATTTTTTTGGCTTAGAGTGCAATTTGTTGGCGGACGAAATTTTATTTTTAAATAGGAGGGGTTAATTAATGTAATTCCAAGTTGGTGGGTTGTAACCCTTGTCATGCAGCCGCCATCTTGGAAAAGGGGGTACAAATGTTTTTTATGATTTATCTTATAAATAATAGATCTCACAAAAAACTATTAAAACATATTTCGATGTAAATAAAATTCTCTACGATTTTAGTCAAGTTACTTTTAGTCGTAAAACCAAAAATGACAAAGTAATAAGCGAAAATCGATAAAGATTTTATAAAAAACTTTCTATTGGTCGTTATAACTTTTTTATCAGTTTACAAATAGTTCGAAGTAAATTCTTATAAGCCTACGATAAAACTATAGTCTTCGTTATGTTTTTACGACGTAAAAGAGGGAGATAATGGGCGAGAAACATCTGTCTGAGTTAAAGTACCATTTAAGGCGAAGACGAAGAGCGATTCTCGAGCGGTTTCGCTTGTCGAAGTACATCGGTTAGAGACTATGGTTTAACGTACACTAGTGAATAAAAGTCTCCCGGATGACCAGAAATATATATACATCAGTTAGCTAACTTAGAAATTAAACTAGTTTTTAATTTAGTTAAAATTCTGTGGTTCATAATCTATGTTTTTGAAAAAAAAAATATTCTATCCATCTTTTATGACATTAAAGACAAAAATAACTGCTGAAGTCCCGAATATAAAATGTTTAATACGAAGCGTACGATATTTATATGTTTAATTGCGACATGTACATTTCAAAATGAGAGCTTAAAAAAACCAACTTCGAAAACGTAACAAGTAAGATAATGAAAAATATATTTCAAGTTTGAGTTTATAAATAATAAGCTAAATATGTAATAATCCTATGAACTTAATGTAAGCAATAAAAAATAATAAATTATTAATTAAAATAAAAAAAGATATATGTATATTTTCTTTTTACAATAGTATTTAAGCAACAGAAAAGCCAATATATCATAAAGCAAAATCAGTCTGTTATTTCAACTTTACATATAAATATGACAATTACTAGCGCAGTACTAAGGTCACTGGCGCCAAAATTCCTACTGTGCTATAAAAAGTAACGGTGAAGCCTTCGACGCGCATCGCGAGCGGAATTTGCGTCTGACTGACAACTGACACGAAAACACGCACATAACGAATTGAATTCAAATGGACACACTACGTTTACCTTCCTTTATATCTTTATTATCATACTTTAGGTTCATAATTTAATACATTTTATCACTTGGAACGCTAGAACTTAATTATACTATAATTATCACATGATAACATTAGGCTAAAGTGGTCGCCTAGCGTTCGGAATTCGGCGGTAGTTCGTTAAATTTTCAACCGATTTCAAGACTGATTACAGATTGTCTATTCTCGATTTGATACTATTTTAACAATAAAGAAAGAGCTTATATGAGTTAGTGTGTCTTTTTTACATTGATTTAATATATTTTTATGCATAATATAAAAATATAATAATAGCATTATTCACCATATACACTATAGGTGTCCTAAATTTCATACTCCTTCGTCCATTTAATTTTCGTAAATAGAGATCCGCAGTTTTTGCTTCCCGTAGATATGTTGAAATAGTTGTAACAACAATATTTGACTGTAAATTAAACTTGAATGGATATTTGTATGAAATAAAAACAGGGGTCAAAAAAGCATTTGAAATAGTAATATCGCGTAGGATCGTTTTCAACAGCAAAAACCGAAATCCTGTCCAGGAGCCATTCTTGTTTAGCCAAAAATTTCCATCGTTTTCTTATAACATTAATTGTTACAATGTAAACGGAATACAAACAAGTCAACACTAATACTTATACGGCGATACGGTCGCTTACGATTTAAATCGCTCAGTGGTAAGCTGCCACTCATAAAAACTAACGGAGACGAAGTCGATCGAATCCCTCAAAAACAGAATCGGACCATTATTTAAAGACGCGACAGTCGAATCGTATCGATACATTGATGGAACGTTTAGGGTCGTATAAAATACGAAGTCATTGTCTTTTTTGCGCGTTCGGTTTGCGCGCGAGGCGGGCGCGGAATACCAACGAGGTGCGCCGGCGCGCCGGAATGCGCGGCCGCGCAGCGCCGCACGCCGTTCGCACACCGCTCGTGCATCGCGTGCGCACTGCCGCGTACCTCGCACGTCCCCGCACGTCCACACACATCGACGCACTCCGCCCGCACCATAGCCGATTCCAACCGCACAAAAACTCAACGAAATGCTACCGACACGATTCAACATCGAGCTGCCGAACGAAAATCGTCACAATTTTGTTTCACTTACAGTCATTTCCTCCGTGACTCAGTGAAATCTAACTCGAAGAATATTTGCGTTCTTGTACGAGTTTCAGACATTGATTCGGCGACGCGAATCACGTCCCAAATGAACACACGTGATGTCTCCGGGGTGATTTCTTTATCATCTCGATCAGCATCCAGATTCCATATACGATTCTATATATTGCCTTCTATTAAATATTTTTATGACAATATATAACAGGATATTAATAATTATGTACAATCCAATCATTCTTTAACATTTTTTGCTTAAAATTTTCCTATCATACTGATTCATAAATTATTCAAGTTAATAGTTTTTACGCCGAACGATACCTATTCATGCAGTTTCCGCAATCTTTATTAATAATTATGTAATCTAGTAATGCATTAAAAATAATTAGATATAATTATAATTTTAATTGTTTAGTGACCGGCTTAGACTCGATGCTTCCTGAGAAAAAGAAATCCAATGCTGATAATCAAATTCAATATCTTATATGATATAATATTGAAATTAAAGAAAAACCGTCAAAATCTCTGAAACCATTTCGACGACCCCAACACGATATTTCTGCTGTATGTTGGCGCGGAGTGTCCTTCTGATTCCAGATCCATAGCATATGCTCAAGGTTACGTAACTATGTCATTTTGATATTAGTCAGAGTATAATAAATTTCGAGTCGATTAGACCAGATCATGTCAACAACTAGAAATAAGCTGATACACTATAAATGTCTGAACAGATCGTCATAAAATATAGCTAAGAATAATCCCTATTACATCAATAAAGATATAAGTACATCTGTATATATATATTATGCATCTATCAAACGATTATATAACTTTTAATGTCTCTTTTATTTTGTATATTTTTAAATACATTTTGTATATATAAAAAATATATATATTAAGAACTATTATTATTATTATCAGCGTTAAAGATCTTCATCAATCTTAATGATCAATTGCAATTTATTATAAATAGCATCATATACTAACCTAATATAAAGCATATCAAACCTCGTTGTATAAAAAATCCAATTAATTCCTTACTCTAATTTGCTATTTAAAATAAACTGTACTAGTTTCCGCTCGCGGCTTCACTTATGTATGTTGATAAAAATACTATGTGTTCTTTTGATGTATAAGCTATTGCTATTGAATCGTGAATTTATACGTACATACATCCGTACATTTATATAAACTTTCGCATTTATAATGCTACCCCTGCATTCACACGGGTGTACTTACTAATTGAAATTGACTCATTTTTTATGGAAATTTATAACTTAAATTTTCTCTTTTTCATAAAATTTTACATTTTTTTTCATACAAACCTTGTTTTCACACAACAAAAAATAATTAGCCGAATACTTAGAGTAGTTCTGAAGTGATGCGCTTACATGAATTCTTATTTATATAGATTCTATAGGTACTCATTCATAGGAAAATCCGTCAACTACATTGTAATTAATTTATTATGAAAAGGATATCGTGGATACGACCAAAGGAGAGACCAAAGGAAGCACCGTTAAGGGCACGATGGACATGCCAACAACCCAAATAGACTTGTGACATTATACACATGCCTTGATAAAATAAAAAAAAACTAAGTTCGCCTAACGGTCGGGATTCGATAGTAGTTCATTAAATTTTCAACCGGTTTCAAGATTGATAATTCTCAATTTAACCCACAGACTTTAACAATAAACAAAATAGTATATATGTATATACGCGTTGTCATATACATGTTAGTGTGTGTAATGTTGTTTAATTGATGTATGTATTTTTGATGCATATTAAAAAATCTTTCTTTTTCTATATAAACTATAACAATATTCGTAAAAGGTAATATAAAGCTTTTGATTCACATATTAATATATAGAATCATGATATTTCCAGACCTGAATATATATTGTGCAGTAATTTTCAAGGTTAGTTTTTTCAAAAAAGATTCATCTTACATTTTCTTATCAGTCTTAATTAGAGTCTAGATGTGGAAATAGACACACACTTACGTGTTGAATTATTCATATGAACGAGTTCATACTCCGTCGTGCACTTGAACGATTTTCGGATGGCTGTGATCACAGCCTTTTTGAGAGCTGAACTGCCCCGGAGAGAGGCATCAGCTCAGCAATGTTAATGGCGACGCACGGCGCGCTAACCCGCACGGTATGCGTCGCTACTCGAGATGTTATTCGAATTTTACTCGTTCTCTAGATAGCTATATTAGTGATATGAGGATATTTTTAACAAAAATGTATGTTTTTTGTATGTATTTTCAACAATTGTTTTTTATAAACCTTTATTCAAAATAGACGACAGTTTAGTGATTATAATATTAACGGGTCTAAAACGCGTAAACGTAAACGCATTTTATTTTCAGAAATTTTATCTGTAACCGTCGTTTCAGTTGAACTAGAATTTAATTCTCGAACATTTACTGTCACGTTATCGTTACTTTAGTGACGACAGTTATTATATTATGACGTCATAGAGGCATAATTGTGTGTAAACTGTCGCTAAACGTATTCTGCCTTACTACAAAAGATTTAAACAGACGTTAAACGCGTGTTTAAAAAAATCCGTACTACAAATCCGCGTCTAAGCACAGTTTTAAGTTAAACATGCTTTAGATATAGATTAACATACGTTTAAGTGAGTTTAATAGATGTTTAAAACCTATTTCAACTGTCAATGTAACGTATAACATTTTATCAATAAGTTTTTTTATGAGTTTATTCGCTGTTAAGCAATTTGGATAATATTTTAAGCAATGTTTAATTTTTAAACACTGTTTAGCTAGACACGTGTTCAACATGGTTTTAACGCGTCTTTTGTAGTATGACAGTTGATGTTCTATGAAAGAATTTTATACTAAAACCCCTCAGTTAACTATCAAAATATGGCACGTTTTTATAGCGATAGATTTACATTAGCGTTCGAATATAACGATGGAGTTTGAAGTTGGCTAAAACATCACAACATAGTCCCTCGTCGTAGTCTAACTCGCTCAGTTTGTCTCAGTAATAGACACTATAACTAAGCCCTAAAGCACTTACTTGACAGAACATAACATAATTTAGCTCCAACTGACAATAGTTGAATTCAACAATGATCTGGACGTGTAAACGTGGAATATCAATAGTACGTTTCTACGGTAGTGCGCCGGCGCAGGCGCAGACGACATTCGGTGCGCGTGACCGTGCCCGCCGGTACAGCGGCTCGCAACCTTTTTTATATAACAATTATGGCTTATGGTAGCCTAGCGGTCGAAATTCGACCATAGTTCATTCGCAAATTCGACCATAGTTCATTCGTTCTCAATTTGACGAAATATTTGAACAATAAAGAATAGATCATATATGAGTGTTTTTTATTGATTTAATGTATTTTTATGCATAATTAAAAAGATATTAGTAGTCCCCTTTTCTTCTCTGTATAAACTATAATTGCGTGAAATTTTATACTCCTACGTCTGCGCAATTTTCGTAAAAAGTGGTGCAAAGATTTTCCCTGACGTATTAATAACAGTTACTATATCAAATGTATATAAAAATAGGGTAATACGAGTATTTTAATATTTTTACCATTGACACTTTGAATAGAACATCGGGTTATTAAGTAATATCAAAAGTGATATTCTGAAACTTGATAAGAAAAATCTCCTGGTTCAGGTATATTGATACTTGACAGGGTATCAAAACCGTATAACTAGCTCAGTATCAAACGAAATAAACATTTTTATTTATTTATTTAACAATCTAGAGTTAAGAGTAGAACAGAATTATGGATCAAGTTCCTTATCTATTGCTTTAACAAAAGAAAACTCCTTTACCCAATAATACCATCAACTCAAATATAAAATTTAAATCAAGGCAAGTTTAGTTTCTTCTCTGCGAAGTTTGGGAGGCTGTTTGAAAACCCTGCATTTGTAACCTAACCTACATGAAAAATTGTAAGTAAAGTAACAGCCTGCAAATGTCACACAGCTGGGCAAAGCTTCTTTCCCATTAAGTAGAAGGTTAGAGCTAAATTCGTCACGCTGCTCTACTGCGGGTTGGGATACATGTGTCAGAATTTTTCCTGGCAAATGCAATTTTCTTCACGATGTTTTCCTTCACAGCTGAGCACGCTGAAACGAATTTAAACACAAATTTAGCACTTGATAATTCACCCATGCTAGCCAGAGTTTGAACCTGTGGTTATCAGTTGAGATCCACGTGTTCTGTCTGGGGCTCTTCTTACAAGAGAACCCCTTAGTCAAACTGGTATTTACAATTAGGCCCAAGTTATCAATTAACAGTATTTTGACAGTTCAACATCGATTTATATATGTATGTATGTATAATCGATACAGCATATTATACCTACTATAGAAAAAATATTTTGACGACAAAGAGGCGTGGATAGATCCACGCGTTGATTTCCGTTGCGTTGATTTTCTAAGAGGATATCAAAAGTAAACTGTAATGAAAATACATTATGTATGAACGATTTAAAAAAAGTTATCATAGAGTTTATGGGCGGTTCCTCTCTATGGAGACTACATTCCGGGCCAATGGTAGCATTACAAAAATCTAAAACAATTGACTTGCTACTTGACAATTCGAAAGATCATGAAAGCTTTTTGGAATAACAAATATCATAATTTGAGTATGATCGTTGATTGGGCCAATTATGGTGAAGTTTTAGAATTATGGTAAAGGCGTATTACAAGCAAAATTACGAATCCGACCAATAATTAAATAGTATTTCATCATCCTAATTACGAACCCGAAAAGTTTGAGGATCACTTGATCGGAGACAAGAAGTGCACGTCCTCATTAGACATTCCGAGCTCGTCTATACAATATTTATGTCACTCGAAGTTTTTTAGCCGCAACGTTGCCTAGCGTACGGGCAGTCGCTCGCACATATGACGACACTGACATATGACAAAATGACCTTTACGTTCATAACAATAAGGGCGACTTGTGTGTGCATAGTTGATACATGTGTGGATTGGTTGCTAGGCTATTCAGCCTCGCTACGTGACCCAACTGGTGATTGTCGAAACATTTTTCAGTAACAATACACTGTCCGACGTCAGTACATAAGTTATTAAAGAAAGGCTAACACTGTGTCCTCCTCGCGAGCTGTGTCGAGCCGTCTAAATGCCTTTTGTTTCATCGGTAGCTGGTGTCGCTCACAAATTGAATACTTATAGCGTGGAGTGATTTTTTATGTACTATTTCTGCTTTCGACGTCTCCTTTTGCTTTTGTTATGAAACAGTTTTTAGCTACATATTCGATTTTTTTAACGCATGAAGAAAAAAAATCTAGTTTTTATTTTCCCAGTAACAATATACAAATTGAATTGAATCAAATGCAATAAATAAAAATAAAACTTGCGATAATTTTTATAAAGAATTTAATTTATCTTATCAAAAGCATCAAATGTCTCGACATCCGCAAAATTTACTTTTAAATTTTATTAGTAAGTTGTCAATAATATACAAATTGAAAATGTCTTAATGTACAGACACAGACACATTACGAATGTTTATTTATGTAATGTTTATGTAGATGAATTCCTGATCTGTGAGCTTAGACAGTGCAAAGAGTTGCGATTAACGAATTCAAAACGACAAATCAAAAATGTATTGAAATGTCTTACGACCAAAACACATACACATCGCGACATCGCGTCGTGGCACGACACAGCATCTTAAAAATTAACTATTTTTGTTTCATTTCAAATGAAAAATAGAATTATGGTACCAGGATGCGACGTCACGCTTAGATATTTTACGATGCACGTCGTAAAATTTCACGATGCGGCATCTTAACACATTATAAGGTCGGAAACCATAACGTTCTACGACGCGACGTCAAATATTAGCTGTGTTTTGGCCCTTAATAATTCAATTAGTCATATCGTCATTCTAAGTCTAAACATATAATACATTTTGACTAGTTGACAAACTTAGTGAGAGCAGCAGTTATTTGATATTTCATTGCAAATTCTCATCGAAATAAGTATTACAAAAACTGTAACGAAATTAATTTTTATTATACAATATAATTCCCAATAATCATTATTATGGTTATAGAGGTAATTGTTACGAAATTATATGAAGAGGGAATACTTTGTCCTCTGTGTTGAAGTTGAAGAATTTTTATCGTCACTTATGAATCGAATGTCAATGAACAATAAGAGTAACAACGTGCAGTGCATTTCAACAGAAATGTCAAATAATATATAGTTTTTAATAAATAAATAAAAAAAAGTATTTAAGTAAATAAACGTAATAAAATTTACGGTTTTTAACTTTCTATCAACCGACTTAAAAAAATGATTTCTCAATTTGTAGCGTATGTTTTTTTATTTTACATTTTTATATAAAAAAAATATATAGTATAAAATAAAACTATATAATTACATATAGTATTTTATTGCAACTGTGAATTTCTCCTTATAGCAAAAATATTATTAAATTTATTATTATTTTTGCTACCTATATCCTTTATTTTATTTACATATCCAACTTAATCAATATACGAAAATCATTTAATACAATAATTATAATAATTTCATTTTTAAATTTAATAATTTCTTCTTTTTATTTTAAATATTGTTCATGTCAGAATGTATTCACGCGGTTTTTTTTGTTTGGAAACTGATGTTTTGACGGTTGGATGAAGGATCTATTAAAATGTTGTCGGCCCCTTAAACTTATCTGCTCACGATCGAACTAAATAGTGCCACAAAGGTACATACCTACACATGTACGTAAAAAGACTAATAAAAACATCACTAATCTCTGTATCGCGCAGTTGTGTAAAAATAGTAAATTTTGTACCGAATATGATTTACATTTTGCTACATAAATTAATAATAAATAACAGAATACATATAATACTAGCTGTGCTCCGCGGTTTCAGCCGCAATTATTTGAGGCAATTATATTTATATAATGATTACCTTCCCCAGTTGCATCGGATATTGTTCACTTTTTCGTTGGTTCCAATTTATTTTCATTAAACCCGTTATTTATTAATTACAATAAATACAATATAGTAGCCTAAATTACTCCACATAACATTAGCTACCTGAAAGTAAAAGTTCCGTCAAAATCAGTCCAACCGTTTCAGAGATTAACCGGAACAAATAGACAGACAAAAAAAAATTAAATGTGATTTTGATGTCAATACCACATATACTTTTATACGCATTTAGTTAAAAGCTGTTAATTTGAAATTACAAACAGACACTTCAATTGTAATTAGTATAGATATACGTTTTATTCATGCTCAATTTAAAAATTAATTGAATAATTAAAAATACCTATAGGTAAAATATTTTAATCATATTTCAATATTCAACGGTTCGGTATCAGCTTGCCCTTTGGCCTCCCCTAGAGTTTGCCATAATTTACTCTTTGTGGCATTTCTTTGCCACGTTACGTTATACCATATATAAACATAAATTATACAATTGCGTTATAACAAACACTTCACAATACCCGTGCCTCAGTGCAATAATCATAACGTCATACAAGGGATATTCGTGCAATTAATAAAAACTAATTACAAGCACAGAAACGATACACAATTTGTTATGAATTATTCCTTAAACTTTGAAAATGTCGTTTCGTGTCCGTTATGGATAGTCGGGAGGGCGATTTCCATCTGTTGGGTGTAACCGTCTACTCGCAATTTGTATGCTGATAAGCAATAATGAGAGCCGAGATGACCTAGTGGTTAGAACACGTCGATCTTTACCGATGATCGTGAGTTCAAACTCCGGATAGCATGTGCGAATTACCAAGTGCTAAATTTGTGTTTAAATTCATCTCGAGCTCGGCGGTGAAGGAAAACATCGTGAGGAAAGCTGCATGTGCCGAGAGAAATTCTGTCACATGTATATCCGCCAACCCGCAGTAGAGCAGCGTGTTGGATTAAGCTTTAAACCTTCTCCATAATAGGAGAGGAGGCCTTTGCCAGCAGTGGGATATTTACAGGCTGTTACTTTACTTTTTACTTTAAGCAATAATGTGTCAACCCACCAAAAGAAATTCATAGATATTGATGTATCCTGATAATGACGTATTTATAATTATTGAAAATATTTTTAAGATGAAACCGAATAAGATACGAACGTATAAGCATACATTCTTTTATATATTATACAAGCCCAGCCGGTGACTTCGTTCGCGTGGATTACATGGATGCTTAACCTTACCTATCCGCTAGTGAAAATCCCATCAAAATCGATCCAGCTGTTACAGAGATTAGCCGGAACAGATCGACAGATAGACCAAAATTTTAAAAGTTGTGTTTGTGACCATATATAATATCATATGCAATTAATTAATACCTGTTAATTTGAAATTAGAAACAGACACTTCTATTTTATTTATTTGTATAGATTCTAAGCCCTCCCTCCTCTTTTCTACCAACTTCCGTTATTTTTTGACGTACGTTAAAATATTTTTTTTATTAAGTAAAAAAAAAAACTAAATTTAATTAAACTTTAATTCAGTTTAGGAGTTAACTTAACACTAGGAAGTGGTGTAATGCTAATATTGTGTTTGATACTGTGTCTGTAATATTATTATATATAATAATTTTACATGTCTCTAAATTTTTTCTTTAATTTCTTACTATTATACAAACAACCAACTCCTACAAAGTATAAAACATTCATACATACATTTCCTTCATATATTTACAAGAAATAGACAATATAAAATTCATAAGCCATTATGATGATAGTTCTATGGCAGTTTGATTGCTTTTTACAACGTATTTTTTATTAAACAAGCATAAAATTTTATAAAGGTCACGACCCCATGATTAAAAAAGTTAAGTACTCAAACAGCTTAATATAATTCAAATTTAAATTGCGAACTCAACTGCTTCAATAAATCAACAACGATTAATTACAAGGAAATAAACCAACGCCCGAACCGCCACCTAGCGTGAAAACACTGCATTAACAACATCGCACAACCACACAGTGACATTACACCGACATACAAACGAGTCGATAGAACCAGCGCCATGAACCAGACATCGTCGACCCGTCTCGCCTCCCACGTCGAATCAAGTCTGAAGCGAACTGGGAGGACAGTGTAGGCCGTCGAAGATCAGAGTACGGTGGGCGCGAACACAATAAGTGAACGAGTACTTGAAGTGAGTGCCATTGTTTTTCACGTGGCGCGTTTTTTCGTTTTCGGCGGCAAGAACTGGCCAATGGCGAGCGAGGGCGGTCGCGATTGGCTGGACGTGCGTGGGCGTGGCCATCGCGAAATCTTCGCGCCTTTTCGCTTCGACTTATTCCTTCTCATTTTGAAAAGCGAAGCCTTTCGACGCTGTTACAGCCCTTTTAAAGCGAAAATTTCATTAATCGATTAATAAAATATTATAATCGATTCATACAGCTGTTTTACAAATCGATTGGAATAAGAAATACATCGATCACTATTTGTTTCAATTCGATAAAATTATTTAAATAGGCAATTGTAAAGTTGTTCTATTTGTAATAAACATTACTTGCTAATAAGCTATCGATTGAAATATAGATGTCTATTTAATTTTACACGCAGCGATAAAAGCAACAAGTTAATAATAAACTAGCTATGCCCCGCAGTTTCATGCGCGTTAATTTGAAGAAAAATTGTATAATGTTTAACTTCCATGCTTGAATTTAATATTGTTTAATATTTCATTGGTGTCAATTTTGCTTTCGAGTATTTTTTTTTAATTTATTAATTATAATTTTTTAAAATAAAACTAACCTAAGTAGTTACTCCTTTTAATATTAACTATCTGTAAGTGAAAGTCCCGTCAAAAAGGGTAAAGGGTACCATTGAAAACCAGCATTAGGTGTCCACCTATGAATTGCTGAATGGTATACCTGTTTGGGACACGTAATTCGGACATTTTGTTTTTGTATCGTTACTTTTTTTTATTGTTAATTTTATTTCTTTTTTTTTTGTGTAAATGATAAGTTAATTGTACTTAAGTTATTTGTTTGTTTTTTTATTATTATTATTATTTTACTTTTTATTTTGTACCAAATTGTCATCTTGTCCCAAATAAAAGTGTTCTTTCTTTCTTTCTTTCTTTCAAAATTTGATAAGCCATTTCAGATATTAACTGGAACAAACCGACTGATATACAGACAATAATTTAAAAAATTGTTTCTTTTAGAGCTAGAATTTAGTTTAAAGCTGTTAATTTGATATTTCAAACGGACACTTCAATTATATTTATTTGTATAGATGTTAAATAAAGAAATTATGTTTGTAAGATTATTAACTTTAGAGAAAATTCTAAATTTATCTCTTCACGAACATTCTTGGACACAAGCTACATTACCTATTAGATTTGGCGGCATCGGCGTGAGAAAAATTTCTAGTGTTGCCCTTCCGGCTTATATTGCTTCCGTACACAGTGTCATGGAACTATGTTTTCAAATTTTAAAATCTAATTCATTCCAAATTATTGGTGTCACAGAGGCATTAGAAAGTTGGAAGGTTCGTTGTCCTGATGATGATATTCCAAAGGAAGTTACAGTACAAAAACTTTGGGATACGCCATTGGTTCGCGTTACACAAAAACTTTTGACGCAAAATTTAACAAATGACATAAACCGTGCCAGACTTCTAGCCTTATCGGCCAAAGAATCGGGTCACTGGTTGCATGCAATTCCATCCAAAAATCTTGGGACACTTTTAGATAATGAAAGTTTTCGAGTTTCTGTAGGTCTCCGACTGGGAACACCACTGTGCTTTGAACACAGATGTCCGTGCGGAAAGGAGGTTGATTCTTTTGGTTTACACGGCCTTTCTTGTCACAAGAATTCAGGCAGACTTTCCCGTCACGGCTCTATCAACGACACCATCAAAAGAGCTCTTGCCACCATCGACGTTCCTGCTCTTATTGAGCCTTCTGGAATTAGTCGTGATGATGGCAAGAGACCTGATGGATTGACTCTGATCCCCTGGGAACGGGGACGGTCGCTTTTGTGGGACGCTACTTGCGTAGACACATTAGCCTCGTCTCATGTTAGGGAAACGGCGTTAATGGTGGGAGCCGCTGCGGAAAAGGCTGAATCGACAAAACGGCACAAATATTCGTCACTAATTCAAAATTACATCTTTGTGCCGTTTGCAGTCGAAACACTTGGACCTTGGAGTAGTGGTGCAAAAAATTTTCTAAAACATATTACTCCTCGTCTTATTGCCTCCACTGGAGACAGGAGAGCTGGCGCATTTTTCGCCCAGAGAATCGGAATTGCGATTCAAAGGGGAAATGCTGCTAGCATCCTTGCCACCATTCCGCGCGGACATGATTTATACAGTAATTTTTAAACAGTTAATTTTCTCTTTTTTATATATATTATATTGTAATTTATTTTAAATGTTTTCCTTAATTTATTTTTATTTGTATATATTGTACATAGTCTATAATTATGGTGGATAAATAAATGTTTTAGGCGAGGATTATATTCATTAGTGTCCTCTAAAACTTCCATAAAGATTTACATACGCTATACATTACGTCTCAATGTTTTACACCTGAAAAATTGTACTGTCGGTGCTCTATTTTTGACATTTACCGCTTTGGGGCTATTAACCACGTGAAGCCCAAAGGAGAGGTCGGGAAAAAATCACCAAATATCACAACGGGGTAGGTTTTCTAATATATCACGTATTTATTCACTTTTGTAAGCTATATATATACGGTTGCATAATATTTCAGAATTCAATATTCATTATACCTGTCTTTAAAGTTGCATGCATTTTTTTAATTCCTACTTTATCTAAGTACCAAAAATACATGTTACCTTAGATTGGGGAGAGGGGTAGTACAAAACCTCACCACGTATCACCGGGAGGAGGGGGGTCTAAAATGTTGCTAAAACATCACGTGATTAAAGGACGATCCCTTTCGTACTTACGTCGTATATGTTACTATGTTACAGAGTTGTTTTAAATCGCTCTCGAGAGTGAAACTTACATATGGACGCTGATAAGCAACACTGTGTCAAGCCACACGGACTTCATTTTGAGAAAATGGCGTCTAAAGATGACAAACCTATTCTTAACAAATATGTTTGAAGAAGTATATATCCATCTTTTATTTCATATTTTGATAAAAGTTATAATGAATAAAAATTAGATTTATATATTTAACATATTATCTAATAAAAAGTTTTTTAAATGTTTGAGATTATTGTATAAATTGCAAAATATGGAATGCACTTGAAATTCGAACCAATTAATTAAGAAACTTTTTTCCGTATTTATTTAGTTTATATGACTTCAATTTTTATTAATAATGTTAAATAGATGATGCAGTATAAAAATACATCAATATCTCCGAATTTGATTTTTTGTGGGTTGACACATTATTGCTTATCAGCATCCATATGTAATTCTCGCCTAATGTTAACTAACAGAATACAATTTGTGTTGGTCAGAGGATAAAGAATTTTAGTGGTAAATAGTTCAATACCTGCCACGTAAGTTGTTTCAACCCCAAAGCTACAATTTTACTGGAGGCACTTTTAGTCCGTTTTCGTTTGAAAGTTACAGCAAAATACGTCTGAAAAATCCTAGAAAAAATTATATCTTTGGGCTTTTTTTCACTTTGAATAAAAAGTAGAAGCGCTAATGGCATTTTTGTGGGTTACAACTTACGTGGGAGCTATCGAGTTGTAACATAAAATATTATAGTAACATAAAGGCATGTAATAAGAATTATCGTGTTTCAGATATTCGAAAATTAATTATTTATCCATTGATGTTAATTAATTCTGAACATATTATTACTAATTTTAGTTAAGAATATGTTTTTACATATTATGCGTGGATTTATTTAAATAATTTATTATTTCGTTAAATTTAATATTGAAAATGATACATTAAAATAAAATAGAATAGAAAAATAGAAAATAGAAAAAATCTTTATTGGTGAAAAACACATCTCCTTACAGATAGATCCTTAACTTAGTATACAATATTTGATTATTAACATATTATCTACATCACTACATCTATAAGAAGGCGCGTGGTCACCAAGGGGTGACCCTCTCAGCTTGTATGTTGCAGTGGTACTGATGACACTGCAACGCTGATTTTCAGAAGGATACCCTTGGTGTCACACGAACGTCAGTGACCCCTATCATATTTAACAATGAAATTTTTTTTTTTAAGAATTAATATTTAGAAGTAATATATAATGTACCTATTTACAGCTAATACAAAAATTGATGAACAAACAAACGGTTTGCTAAATAAATATATTAACTACATACCTACTTTTCTTTTTAGTTACTGTAACCTACATACATATAATTTGATCTGCTTATCCCTACGCTTCATTCCTTCTTCGTGTGTAATACTTAGCTCATTTAAATCTATATATATATATATATATATATATATATATATATATATATATATATATATATATATATATATATATATATATATATATAAATAATATATTACTTATAATACAAATTACAATTACAACTGTTTTTGTCTATTAATTAAGTATTGTTTATATTTAAAATTAAAATCTATAATATTTTTTAGATTTCGAAAAGGTGGAGGTAAGTCGTTCCAACATTTCGTCGCGTTAAAACTAAAACTCCCCTTGAATGCCATAGTTCGATGAGCAGGAACACTTAACTGATACAGAGATCTCTCAATTAAATATGTTTTGCTGAGAACCTAGCTAGTAGCCCGCTAACTACAGCTCGTATACGGGCTAGCTCGATCGGGCCAGTACCTCACTCTTACAAAAGATCAGCTTGAAGTGGCTCATGTAGCTGTGTCTTGTACGGTGAGTGAGAGAGCAGGAAGCCTGACCCCTCTTTGATCCCTTTCCTTACATATTCCTTTACAGCTCGCATTGCATATGACATATGGGCGCTGACCACTTAACATCAGCTGTCCCGCCTGATCGTTCTATAAAGACAGATATTTTTATAAAAAAAAAAACTTATAATATATGGACGCTGATAAGCAATACTGTGTCAAGCCACACGGACTTCATTTTGAGAAAATGGCGTCTAAATATGTCAAACCTATTCCTCATAAATATGTTTGAAGAAATATATATCCGTAAAATACGTATATATACTTTTCTTCTTTAATACAAGATATAATGAATTAAAAGCAGATTGATATATTTAATATACTAATAAAGAGTTCTTTAAATATTTGAAATTATTCTATAAATTGCAAAATACGGAACGCACTTTTAAATTCGAAACAATTAATGAAAAAACTTTTTTCCGAACTTATTTAGTTTATATAATTATAGTATATAGTAAAATATATCAATATCACCGATTGTGACTTTTTGTGGGTTGACACATTATTGCTTATCATCATCCATACATAAAAGGTGTTTCCGAGGAAACGTTGGATATTGTAGGCTCGAATAAATATATGTACAGCTTACCATTTATGAAAAAGAATTTTAAAAAGTTTAGTTCAGTTTTTTTTTTATTTAAGTATCGATTCTGCTAACGTAATTTATACAACACATGCCTAGCTGATATCTTGTATATTATTATCGACATGTTAGACATCCCATTATGGATTAATCAACCGCTTGTCAACCCATGATATAACAAAAAAAAATATTATACATTCATACAATTACAACATAAACTTCTTAGGTCATGCTTATGAAATAAAAATAAGTATCTTTTTATTAAATAATCTTTCTACACAAATCAAATCAACAGGGTAGTTACTGTAAAATATCGTTATCACAATATGCATATAGACAGTTAATTTCTACAGGGTAATTACACGTACGGATATTTTATTTTTGTACTAAAATGAAATAAATCAACTGAGTAAATGTATCGCGTTGCGAGAGCGTTAGCTCAGTGTAATAATGAAATAAGTAACAGTCTGTAAATGTCCCACAGCTGGGCAAAGGCCTTCTCTCCTAATAAGGAAAAGGCTTAAAAACTTTTTAATAACGGTAAATACGTAACACATTATCAACATACATCAATATCTCGAAATTTGACTTTTGTGGGTTGACACATTATTGCTTATTAGCATCCAATTGTCATAGAGCATCAGGACAGGTATTAAAATATAAATTAGATCGAGATTTGATGAAAAAATTATAAGAAAATATAAATAGTAGAATGAAGATAAAATGTATATCGAAGTTGAATTATAAGTACTAAAAAAGTTTTAAACTTTACCTTTATAGTAGTAGAAATGCCGCTCAAATTCACATCAAGCAAACCCCGTGAATAATGGTGGGAACAACGTTATCGTTCATCGGAGTTCCTTCCACACGGGGACATTAAGAGGAGATAAGGGTTCGGGGACATGAGGTAGAAACGCAGGCTCAGATCGTCGTGACAGAGGCGTCGCGCACGATGAACTGGCTACTTGGGTGTTCCGATACGAACCCAGTCATACTCAAATATAGAATAAAATCTTCTTTCGAAAAAATAAACCGACTTTAGAAATTACTTTACTAATTCGAGTTAACTCAAAGGCTCTACAAAATTTTGAAGTCCCAAGTAAAACATTCGCAGTCGGTACCACAGCCAGTTCAAAATGTAATAATTTTTTGCCTTGTAGTATACTCATGCCTATTAAATTCACTTTCGAAGTCAATCCATTTGTTTAAAAAAAATATTTTATACTTTTTACAAACATAATAGGCAGTACGATGGGATAATTTGTAATTTACCTAAATTACATTAGCTTAACATCAACTGCTTATCACCATTCACAAAATATTTCTTTTCCCGATGCAGAGCTGTTAATTATTGAGAAGTTCTCCTGGTGTCTAACCATTATCTTTAACTGACCATAGACATTATGACGAACATAACGCATCACGCATCAAACTCAACGGCCCCCATTAAGATCTCATGACCTTGTGTCGGGGGTCCGGAAACACTCACAACACTAACACAAACACCCAGACCACGACAAACATCCGTATGGCCAATACACACGTTTGCCGTGAGCGGGGATCGAACCCGCGACCGTTAGCGCTTTAGTCAGTTGCAGTGACCATTGCGCCAACGCGTCTGTCAAGCAAAGCATAATTTGATTACCAATCATATTGAAGTAACCGAATCGGAACTCGTAAAATACTTGTCACGGAGTAGTTCCAGTGGCCATCTTTGGCAGTCATCATCATTTCGACTTCACCAAATACTAATATTCGAAAGCAAACGCTTAATGCATTATTATTAAAAAATACCTAAATCGATGAATCATCAAATTTTAGAGGCCGTGTGCCTCGGTGTAAATTTGATGAGTTTCCTCGATTTCTCAAGCCTCAGATCCTGATCTGATGACAATGAGACCAACTTGGAAGTATATTCATTCAAACAAAAATCAAAATCTGTCCGCAATCGACGAAGAAATCGACATACATAAAAACGTCCCCGACGAATCGAGAACCTGATTTAAGAATTATGTATCTAATACCCCTATTTTTGCATTATCGACGAATAAAATGAAAGAGGAATGTACGTTCAGATGAACATTGTGATAAGACATCGCGAACACAGAACTGGTCTTTGAAATGAAAATGGAGTGAAATTGATTACCTTAATAAACCTGAACCTCGACGTATACGCTCTTCATCCGCCAAATATATATTATCATATGAAAGTCGATTAGAAATTTAACATTTCAAAGATGAAAATAAATAATATTATTATAGCCTCATGTTGTAGCATCATTTGGAATCAGCAGGATACATAACTCTTCAACAACTAAGTATCGTATGGGAATCTCGTTAAAATGCACCCAATGTCGGGGCTTTTTTGAATCTACAATTTTATCTTGTTTACTTTTAAACTAAAATTATTTTTCATTAAGAATTGTTAAAAATATTGTATTTTTGATAAGTATATTTAGTTTTTTTTTTTTTTTTATACATATAAAAACGTCCATCTAGTACATTTACATATATTACTCGTATTTCTAGTAATTCTTACGATAAGATGTACAACAATTAACATTTCACGTTAAGAAAAAAAATAATTTCAGTTCGAAGAAGTTTGTTGGTTACAAAGATCCTTCCTTACAATATATAATA
The DNA here is from genome assembly GCA_037950945.1 of Hypolimnas misippus. Classification (NCBI taxonomy): domain Eukaryota; kingdom Metazoa; phylum Arthropoda; class Insecta; order Lepidoptera; family Nymphalidae; genus Hypolimnas; species Hypolimnas misippus. Next base: position 676,823 of record JBBEEQ010000012.1, read on the forward strand.
TACCTAACAGGTTCCCGGGCGTTCGTCTGTCGTAAAAGAATAGTAAAATAATATTATTTTAAATAGCCTTAAATAGGCTCTTTTAGAAGTGATAGTTTCTCCATAATCATTTTCATTTCATTTTTCACTTCGTTGAAGTTTTTTTATCTTAACAAAAAGAAGCATATTGGGCACGCCAAATGTCCAAACTCTATCTACAATTCTACACCACTATTCATTAAAATTCTCCAGTGTTTTAAAAATAACGTAACGTACAAACAGTCAAAAAGAGTTACTTTCACATCTAAAGCATTAGTATGGAGGTATGTTTAATTAAAATGCAATATTTTTTATCTAATTAAGCTCCAAAATAGTTCCTTTTTCCAATGTACCGGTTTTCATACATTGTTGCAAAGCCGGCACAGCCAACATTCGGTCGAAATTAAACCATATCGGACACTATTTCACCGGCGCGGACGAGCGACGAGGCATCGCAAAAATTCTCATTAAGACCATGCGCTTTCAACAAGTCCCTCTTAAAAAGTATCGGCCACACGATTGTCCAGGAAGGACGATCCTGCACTCTGACTGTGTGGATTCTAATACGAAAAAATTGGAACAGGCGTTTAAGTTTTTCGAACAAAAACTGCACGGGCAGGGATTCTGTTTAAATTATATCATATCGATAACATCACATATGCTGAAAATGCTCGTAAGGCCGCCGCACATTACAGAATTAGTCACATGCGTGTTAACACACGTAAGCGTACTCGCATGCTCGCACGTATTGTAAAATACATGTATTTCCATTTCAAGGAAATTTCATATCAAAATTTGTTAATGAAGAATTGTTTTGTGCAAATAAATATTACTGGTCTATGGCATAGCGCTCGGAATTTGACACTTGTAGATTTACCACAGATAATCTATTCTCAATTTGACCACAGACTAACAATAAACAAAAGAGTATATTTATTCACAGTACAGTAAATTTCGAGTCGATGAGACCAGTAGAAATTTCTCATAAGCTTTCAACAGAAAAGAGCTAATAACCTTCAAACATCTAAACAATTATGAAAAAAAAATAAATACAAATTTAACACTTGAAAATTCAGCTAGCCCAGGTTTGAACCCGCGATCACCGATTGAGATCGACGTGTTCTTACCAGGCCATCTCGGTACTTTTAAAACAAATTTCACAAAACAACAAACAAAATTAAACGTAAAGTGTGAATCGCTCAGCGAAACCATCGAGGCGTTACCAAGTCGAATGTTTGTCTATGCGGCCCCGCGCGCTCTCAGCCCGTGCAAATAAAAATAAAAGCGCCTCTTTACGGAACCCTTCACAGCGGCCGAGTGCGCGTCGCGCGGCCTTTCGCATTTAAATCAGTCCCTTCGCGAGACAAAACAAATTTAATATGAGAGCCCTCTGACTGTGAGAATCCCTTTCGTCTTCGGATAAATAGAATTTGTTTAATTTTGTGGATTTAAATTTGGTATATTTATTTAATCGGTCATTTTTAGCAAGGTTTATTTGATTAATCATTCTATATACTAATATTTTACCGTTGCACTGATCATCATTTGACATCGAGCTTGTCAACTGTTTTTCTGTATTTTCTTGGACGTTTGTAACTTTTTTTATAAAAATGTTAGATAGAAGACAATTTTTAGTCAGCCTTCCTCTTCGGATTAATCGAAGTGCTTGGAGATTGACCCAAGGGCTATGTGTAGCAGTGGACCATCCAATTAATTCGTAAAGCAAAATTTTTGTACCCCTATTTACGAAAATTGCGCGGACCGAGAAATATAAAATTGGCACACTCATATTTTATATAGAGACGGAATGTAAAATGATATATATATTTTTAATTATGCACATACATAATTATGTATTTAACACATGTATATATACTTTTTGTTTATTGTTAAGTCTGTGGTCAAATTGAGTATAGATTATCTATGGTCAATCTTGAAATCGGTTGATATTTTGATGAACTACGGTCAAAATCCGACCGCTAGGCGATCACTATTAACATGTAATATCGTATTATGTGAGATTGAGTCGAGATGGACTAGTGGTTAGAGCACGTCGATCTTTACCGATGATCGCGGGTTCAAATCCCGGCTAGCACCGCTGATTTTTCAAGTGCTAAATTTGTGTTTATATTCATCTCAAGCTCGGTGAAGGAAAACATCGGAAACAAACCTACATGTGTCGTTAGAAATTCTGATACGTACATCCGCCAACCCGCAGTGGAGCAGCGTGGTGGATTAAGCTCTAAACCTCCTCCTAATCAGGAGAGGAGACCTATTTTTAATTTTCTTTTTACTTATCGTATTATGTAACTACCGCGTTTGCATGACAGTCATTCGCTTCTTTATCATGTAAATAACGTTCTTGACCTGAGAATTGGCACTATGGGCGTTGCTAGCAATATTTTCTAAGCCTCGACAGGGCAGTGACACAGGCGTATCTAGTTGAAGCGTGTCTCGATGACTTAGAACGTTGAATAGCTTTAGAGAATCTCCCCCGTTATCCTCTTTAATTACGCCTATGATACCACGCAAGTACCATAATAAAGCCTAGGCTTTTTAGGAAGCTAGTCAATTCTGATATACAATCGAGGTTGCGCAAATAAATATATATATAATTGCTAGGACGAAGGAGTATGTTTCGCTACTTATAGGAAATGAGCGACGAATACTATTATATATATTATTCTTTAATTTTGCATAGATAATACATTAAATCAAGAAAAAAAGAGAACTGTATATCGTGTGTGTTTCTATTCTCCATTTCTTTTTATTTTAAATAGAATTATTTGTTTGTGTTAGAATGTATTAAGTTATATTTTATTGTTAACTATTTATAAAAAAATATATAATAATATAAATTTACACACACTACTTATTATTTATTGTTTAAGTCTATGGTCAAATTAAGAGTAGATTAACTGTAGTCAATCTTTAATTGAAAATTTAACGAACTACAGTCGAACTCCAAACGCTAGGCGATCACTAGTTGACAAAACTCCCATGGTGTCGGAGCTTTAATTAGAATCTAGGCTTCCCATTCCAACATGCCTAATTCATAATCTCATTAAAGACAATAACGCGTCAGACGCTAAATTATTTATAAAGCGTACCATACAAGGGATTGAAATAATTAATTTACTTTAGTCCAATCGCGTGCGGAACATGCATAACTAGCTTTAGCCAGCGAATTCGTTCGCATTAAAGTAGATTTTAAAATGCGTAACGACCGTCTAGGAGTTGTATTTTTATCCTTGGGGAACAGTATTTATTAAGCAACTTCAAAAAAGAAAGAGGTTCTGAATTTGTCGGAGACTTTTTTCTTGTATTTTACCATATTACTCAAAAACGACTTAGACGATTGGGCTAAATTTTTTGTTTAAAAGGGTTTGCTTCCAGATTGGTCTTGTAGAATTGTCATCAAAACCGGTTATGTAATTCTGTTTAAAATCAAAATAACTGAAATAAGTAATCATTCAAGTTTCATTTACGTATTTTTGCCTAAAAGTCTTGTCATAAATTCAAATTAAATTTTAAAATATGCTTAATCAAATTGCATATTGCCGTTTCAAAACGTCAGGCCATCAAAAAATAAGTTATGTAAACATAGTTGTTAACATACCACTGTTCAAAATGTGGTTTATAAAAAACTCGAGTATATAATGTTTTTTAAATTACAATTTATTTTTACTGTATATAATTAGGTCCAAACCATTTTACAGGCTTTTATTATAACCATTTAACTTGCAATGTATGTATATAACTACGTTTGTTCATGTGGAATCTTGCGAAACAATTTTGAAGCAGATTCAACCGCTTGAGCTGAATTTTTTAACACGTTTAGTTACGATGACAATGCATAGTTAGGTGTGTGATGTTATCCATTACGATTATAATAGGATACAAAAACTGGACTCGTGATTAACTTGTGTAGATTACACATGTTAATTAAATAATCTGATCTGATAGATTTAATTTCTAAAATTTACAAACTAAGTAAATTCGAGTATTAACAACTCGCGTTAAGCTTTTTTATCATATAATCATGATAAATTGATAGTAAACATTTTGAAGGAAACGTTTATTTTATTATTTTGAGTGCGTTTAAATAAAAGGTTGTTTTTAAAATGTATATTTATACTTTCAATTTTTTATCTTACTCGCTGTAAGGTATCCCTTACCAACATAATTTGACGTGAGATCTTAACAAACAAAGATCACGCTCACTTTTATAATTCGAGATGGTCCCCGCAACATTATATAAACTTTCAGTTCCTGGACGTTTTATGATCATTATATTTTGATACAAATTACTACTGAAACTAAAATATGAATAATATTTTTCGATATTGAAAACACGGATAAAACGATCAACTCATCCCCGGCATACTAAACTTCATGAAAATCATTGAAGCCTCTTTAAAAATACAGATTTTATATATGGACATATATAAAACTCGTTCGACTTGCTTGTTTAAAGGTATCAGATAAAATAAAGGTTACATCACGGTCACAATTAATTTTCACGACACATCTTCCTCCAGTCCAACCTCTATACCAAAATTCACCAAGCGGTTTATGTGTGAAAACAGACATATAGACAAACAGAGTAACTTCCGCGTTTATAATATCAGTATGGTTTAGTTAGGATGCACTTGTCAAGTCGTCAAGTCGTCAAGCCGTCGCCATGTCGTGACTAAGTGGCGACTAGCGACGGCGCGATCGTTTGAGATGCAAAACGCCTCTCGCTCTGATCACAACTCTCGCATCGTGTTGTCTGTAAGGACACTTCAGTGATAATCAAATTTCCTAATTTTTTTTTCTTTGGAGCAATATTTTCGGATCATTAAGATGATGTCGATTGGGTGTTGTGTTGCATAAACATGGGATGTTTGGTTTTTCAAATATGAATGATACTTGATAATTTTTGACATGAAAATACTTTTAATTAAATCATAATAAAAAATGAAAAATAACAATGATATTCATTGAAAATCGCAATATTTAGGTACATAAATAAACTTAATTAAATACGTTATTTACAATTCACAATAATAACAGTACAAACCGTGTCCATTTGGAATGATGGTGAGAATGCTAGAAGAACTGTCCTTTTGAATCGCATCTCCTATTTTTTTTAGGCAAAAAAATATGCCATTCCAGTCACCAGTAGAAGCAATGATACAAAGTCAAATCCTTTAATCTAGCCTGAAGTCCTTTACGCATTACGCTATATAAAACCGCTCTTATCAAAATCAATACATACTTTATTCAAGTAGGCTCTCACGAGCATTTTTAAATCGTCAATACAAAAAATATATAAAAAATTACATTAATAAGGAAGCTATCACCGCTTCGTAATGTAGATTCTACCAAGAAGAACCGACAAGAAACTCGATAGGCACTCTTTTAATAATGTCACTACAATTTTCATATCACCGACCAATAGGGCCCTGTTCATAATAATGAGAAGCTGACAAGCAATAATGTGTTAACAAACAAACAGTCAATATTAATGTATTTTAATATCGCATCGAATAAAAAAATTCAAGTCATCTAAACTAAATAAGTACGCACAAAACTTCCTTAATTTAATGTTTCAAATTTCAGTGCATTCCGTATTTTGCAATTTATACAATAATGTAATATATTTAAAAAACCTATTATTAGATATAATTTTTAATTATACCAATCTGATTTTAATTCACTTTACCTTTAATCAAAATAGAAAAGAAAATATGTACATATATATACTCTTTAAACAAAATTATTAAGAATAGATTTGACACTTTCGACGCCACTTTCTCAAAATGGACTCCGTGTGGCTTGACATAGTATTGCTTATCAGCGTCCAATTAACATTATGAATAGCCCCGTCACTAACAAGGAACATATTTGTGTCTAAACTCCCGCTTACTATAGTTTAATAGGGTGTCAATCACTGCAAAGGTCACGTGGCTGAGTAATGAGTGGTGTCGATACACGGAGCTGGGTAAACAAATAGCCCCGTGGGACCGTTGCGTCAATACACCAGCGGGGACACTTCCCTTTTGTCCCCACACCGCAAAATTAACGAACATTCAGCATTGTTCCAAATTCGGAAAAACAAAAATTGCGAATCTATTGTTCGCTAACAATCAATCTATTGACGGGGTATTCATATTGATCGATATTTAACATTTTCGAACCATTGGACGCTGAACTCTTTAAATACGCGTATTGAAAACCTTTGTGGACGGGGAATTCGATCTATTATGTGATTGAGGATTGATTGTGTTTTAATTTTGAATACCTGCGTCAATAAACATATTAATTAAATAACTTATTTTATTTGCTTTAATTTTTGAAAATTTTAAACTAATTAATACGAGTACTTAAATCTCGCATCAAGCTTTTATATCATATAAACGCTATAAGTTGATGGTAAAAGATTCTAAAGGAAAAGTTTATTTTATTTATTTTTGGCGCGCTTAAATAAAAGCTTGTTTTTAAAACATTTTTTTACTTTAAATTTATTGATTTCGAATAAGGTTTCCAATTTTATTACATGTATTATGTTTTTATAAGTTTTCGGGTGTGTTTTGAAACTTCCGAAATACAATCCTGCACGCTAAATTCTTCTTGAATGACTTCTACTGAAGTCTTAAATTAAACCTTGTATCGACGCCGAATTGCAGATGCTCGTTAAATGTAAAAAAGCTCTTGTCAGTATGCGAGATTTGATACATCAAATCAAAATAGAACTGAAAAAGGTGTATACCTCTTTAAACAAATTAAAACTAGTGATGTGCCGGATATCCGTATTCGTATCCGCAGATATCCGAATGAGAAGAAAGATCTGTATCGGTAACCGTATTATTTATAGTCACTGCATTGTAAAATTTATGTATGTAGCTGATTAAATAGCAATGAAGAACTACGAAGTTTAATTCAGATTTAAATCCGAGCCTTGCAAACATTTATCGTCGTGAGTAACCAATACTATTTTTTAAATAAAATCAATCACAAATTGTGATAACACACGCGATTCCGAGTATCCACTTTAGTTTATTGGATTCCTTGGGGTGAGTAAACGAAATCATCAAAAATAATTAAATATTTAAATATCCACATCCGCGGATCTTGACACGAAATATCCGTATTCTGTTCCGTATCCGCAAATATACATTTACATCCAGCACATCACTAAATAAAACTCACCATTGATTTAACCGTTGTGAAATCGATAACGTTCTAATTTTAAATTACCGATCGATTTGAAAAAAAACGGTGGAGGATCGATCGGATTCGTAGCGTATTTTTTAAATATTTAATAACTCATAAGTTTGTCATTAATTAACCAATTTTAAAAATTACATTTTATTTAATAGGTTATGCTTTTAGATTGGTCTCATATATACTTCATAAAAAATAGTTAAATAATTTATATTATATATAACGGATCTTATCGTGATAACGAAGCGTAAGACCCATTATATAAAATATGAATTATATAAATCGCAAAACTTTAAAATATATCTGTTCAATAATTCGTTTTTAAAATCGAAATTACTGGTAGATTCATGTATCGTTCAAGCAAACGAAATTCCGTATTTTGTTTTTAAAGTCTTAGTTATTTAAATAGCGTTCTAATTCCTGTATAAACATAAACACAGCATTAATAAACGTCCCGCCGACAGGCTATAGGCGAGGTTACAAGCGGGACACGCTCAGTTTTTAATTTACCCGCACCGGCCGGGACAATAAACGGGATCAGGCGCCCTAATGAAAGCTGCCGCCCGCAAACAAGCGATAGATGTCGCTGCTAAATTAAACTATTGCGAATACATTAGCGACCCCTCGCCGACCCTCGCCTTTACTTTATATAAGTTTAGTTAAATTGAAATATCTAACAATGATGCAATTAATAATTTCTCATTTGAAACTTTGTCTATTAGTTCATATGGTCTTAACAGTTAATAGGTTTAATTAAAGAAATTTAGGTTTGGAATAAATCTACTGTTATACAGACAATTAATGGCAGATTGAAGATTTTGTTTTTTTATTACTTGATTTAGATCCATTTTTTTTTATAAAATTATATGACGAACGAACAGGTGGGAGGCCTAATGTTAAGTGATCACCTTCGCTTGAGCTGTAATCAATGGGCTACAGCTAAGTGCTACCTTAGTGAAACTCTGTGAAAATTAAACTCTACAATTCTTAAAAACCCGATAAAAATATGCTAATCGCCTATTAAGTTCGGATTCTGTATTTAGAGGATAGCCTTTGACCTCTTAGCCCTTTCTCCCCGGAATCCGTTACTGTATACAATATAAACTGCACTGCAATAAAAATGCATGAGCAATTTTTAGCGAATTATTTGTATATACCTAAAATACTAGCTACCCCTCGCAGTTCCAGTCGCGTTTATGGTTACTGTTGCGTTCCCATGAGTTGTAGCTTGATGTCTTACAGCCTTTAACCTTCCTGAATAAATAGGCTATACAACTGAAGAAGATTTTTTTAAATCGGATTTATAGTTTGCAAGATTACCCCCTACATACATCCCCCTACACTTCAAACAATTTTCACCTCTTAATAATATTATTCAATAAGAATTAAAAGTTGTAAAATTATATCTCTCAATACAGAAAAAGTATATAAAAAGTCAGAGACAACAACAAAACCATCACATCATCCTCATACCAAACCAACCATAACCTCACCCGTCAAAAACAACCCGTAGAGACAAAAAGCTGTATTATGACGTAGATAACCCTACAATGGCGTCGTCAATGTTTGAAATGTGTGTAATTAAGAGGCGGCGAGGCGCACCGAGGGCCCTCCAGCCGACACACGCCGCGCCGGGTCGCCCTCGACTGCTCTCGACTACGCGCCGACGACTCCATAGCGCTATTTACTTGAAATATGCCCTAGTTTTCTTGAAATAGAAAATGAAAAATGTTGTTATTTGAGGTGTAATTGGATGCTGATAAGCAATAATGTGTGAACCCACAAAAAGTCAAATTTTGAAATATTGATGTATTTTAATACTACGTTACCTATTTAACACTACTCAAAAAAATTCAAGTAATCTAAACTAAATAAGTATGGAAAAAAGTTTCTTAACTCAATGTTTCGAATTTAAGGTGCGTTCCATATTATGCAATTTATAAAATAATCTCAAACATTTAAAAACTTATAATTAGATAACATATTAAATAAATCTATCAGCTATTGATTCATTATACATTTCATCAAAATAGAAAAGAAAAGATCAATACATACGTCTTCAAACAAATTTATTAAGAATCGGTTTTACATATTTAGACGCCATTTTCTCAAAACGAAGTCCGTGTGGCTTGACACAGTATTGCTTATCAGCGTCCAATTACAAGTGAATTATCAACACGTGTGGTTTCATATACGTTTTAGCTTATTATTGCGTTAGCGTGCGATAACGTGTATTAGAAATTTTAATTAGTTTTAATGTTATTAGTATTTTAGATTATATTTTAAAAGAACTATTAAGTTCGACTCTCGAGTCATGTTGTTGTTGTTTCTGCGAATTTTTGAATGCTTCTTCTTCTTGAATATTCTTAACTTCAATATCGGTGATGTAAACATTGAACAAATTTCTCTAGTTCTCAAAGTTTAGTTTAGACTTCTCTCTACTAACCCATTACAAATCGTTCTTTATGAATTTTTGTGTATATAAATATACAGACGATTTTATTGATCACACGAATTTTATATCGAACGCGTTGAAAATAACAAAAATCGAGTAAAATTTAACACATCCAAATCTCACACATAGCTATAAATCATAATCAATAAAACGAATTAAAACTCGATCATCGTAAACAAAAGAACAGCTTGATCAACATTATTAATTAGATGACAAGGATAAAGACATGAGAAGGCATCATAGTGCATAGTTCAGACACCCAACGTTGGGAGTATGCTTGGACCACGCCGAATAGCAAATAGATCGTATCGTTTCTTTAGAAGGACTCAACGCACCTGTAGTGTTGTGTTTTTGTCATTGTGTCTCCTAAATCATATTTCTATTACGGCTAAGGACCCCTTTAGTCGATTCTTCAAGGCGAGCGCGGCGGCTATTCACACGTCGCGCGTCGTTGGATTATTCTCATTGTATAATATGATTTATGTGGGAGGGCATCATGTAATAGGTCCTTTGGATTAATATGAAAAAATTAAATATCATATTTTTTTGTTGATAAAAGCGACTAAGATTTTTCTATTATTTGGCATTAAGAATGCTTTCTTGTTGGAAAAAAGGATCAATATAACCGACTTCAAAAAAGGTTCAAAGGAGGAGATTTACTTCGTAGTGTTAATTTTTTTTTGTTGTTACCTAATTTCTGTACTGATTTTGATAATTCTTTTTTGTTTCAAAGGAGATGCCATGGTGCCATGGAAATTTTATCAAAATCCAGGACTTGGTTTAAATCGATCTCTAATTAGTACTTCATCCCAGTAAACGAAATTGCGAATTTAGTTTCTTATTGTATCTGTTTACATGACCATGAGTCATTTTTTGTTTTTAAAATCAAATTTTTGTTTTTGTCATGGCTGTAAACAAAAAAAAAACAATTTAAAAAAAGCGGTGAAAAAGGTATGAAAATTATAAATAATTCAAACAGTCATGTTAGCTGACGGGCGATTGACAGATGGACGCGAGGTTACCCAAGACGATCGTCACTTAATCGTTCATACGCTGGTACGCGTGACAATTTAGACAAACATCCTAATATTATGAATGCGAATGTAACTGTCCGTCCGTTGGTTTCTAACTCTCTCACGCCAAAACCACCGAATCAATCTTGATGAATTTTGTATAGATGTAGAAGGACATAGGCTATTTTTGTCACAAATTAATTTAAATTCTCAAAAAAAAAAAAAGAAATTGCTTTCACAACAACTTTCCGTTACAATTCAATCATTTCTTTACACTCCTCCACCAAATGTATGTTCGAAATGTTGATTTTACCAAGAAGAAGAAATGACCCGAAATTCGATAGCAGTTCTTTTAAAATTTCCGATAAATATATTTGAATGAGAGTTTTCCAGCAATGGTTTTTAGACACAGTCGACCAAAATCGGTCTAGCTATTTCAAGATAATAAGCTCTTTTCTCTACTATTTTAAAGATTTGTGTCGGGATTTTTTTTAATTTTTATATTATGTTACCTCAGAACTTCGTCACTTCTTATTTTGAAAATTTTTTGCTTTTGCTTCCTGATATATGGTATATGGTCCCACAGACAATTCATCAAAGAATCGGTTCAAAAATTTGGCTCTAAAATCGAAGTAACCGATATTAGTAATAAACTTAACATTATTAATTAAATTTAAAAGAGTATACTTTCAGATTGATCCCATTCAAATTTTAATTAAAATCTTTTTTGACTTTAATTAATATCTATGTACAATTGCGTATTTTGCTTTTAAATTCTGTTTCTTTTTTTAATCTTACTTATTAACAGATAAAGTCACACGAGCCAGCTAGTTATCAATATATGCAGAGCAGATGCAAGGAGGTAACGGTCGATATTTCGAGAACTCATCAATATTTGATCTCGTATTTGATTTGTAGATGCGTTGACGCAGCGGACGCGTATCGCTCATTCTCATTCGTGTTTGTCGAATCCGTCATTGCCGTACTTTTACCTGAGTTACGAAACGACACACGTGACGTTATTTATACCAAAACGTTTTGCTATGCTATGTATCATTTACTAAACGAAATTCACGTTTTCAACCACGATACACTAAGAGGAATGTTGTAAGTTTGATGTTTGTTTTTGTGTCTTTATTTCTGTGTGTCTGTGTGGCGTAGTAGCAGCCTAGTGATGGATTTCGATGCGGCAATCGAGATGGTTCTTGGATATCATTTTGATGGCGATAAGCAATAATGTGTCAACCCACAAAAAGTCAAATTCGGAGATATTGATGTATTTTGATACTGCATCACCTATTTAACATTATTAAAAAAAATCAAGTCATATAAACTAAATAAGTACGGAAAAAAGTCTCTTAATTAAATGCTTTGATTTCCAAGTGCGTTCCTTATATTGCAATTTATACGATAATCTCAAGTATTTGGAAAACTTTGTATTAGTTAATATAATAAATATATTAATTTGCTTTTAATTCATTATAACTTTTATCAAAATAAAAAAGAAAAGATGGATATCTACTTCGTTAAACATATTTGTTAAGAACCTATTCTTTTTTTTTGACATGTTTAGACGCTATTTTCTCAAAATGAAGACCGTGTGGCTTGACCCAGTATTGCTTATCAGCGTCCATTTATGAATATATTTTCAGAGGTTTGAAGGTCGTCAGCTCTTTTCTAGTTGTTGAATGGATGTGAACAACTACTGAACTATATGATACGAATCCAAATTTACTATACTGTGAATTCAATCATATTAAAATAACATAGACCTGATGCTGCAGTATCATCTGTAATCAGGACGCAACTCCTCACCAACTTACAGCAAAAACACCTACCGTGTAGTGGTTCCTTGAAATGATCTCAATGAATAGATTGTTGTTTTTTTTTCAACTTTCAATTTTATCTTGTGTCTTCTATTTATGTTTTCTATGAAATTCGCGTCATTATGACGAAGTAAGCAATGGATTATTTATCAAAATTGGCTCACGCGTTTGATCTAAATAGAACCACAAAGATACAAACCCACATACATAGATACATACGCTAATAAACACATTATCCCTTTGCATCGCGCAGTCGGGTAAAAAGAAACGAAAATTTCATTTAAACGAACCGAACAGCTTGTCAACTTAAAGAGTATTGACATTGACCCGCGATCATCTGAATTGATCATCATGAGTATCAACGGTTTCCGATTGCATAATTTTTAAACTTTCATTGAAATACAATGTACCTACATGTATTTTAAATATTTTAGTCATATACAGTTACTTAAGGATTCCAGGAGATAGTCGATTGTCATTTTTTACAATTCATATATTTTAATTATTACTATGTTAACTTTTTTCGCATAAATGAATCATCAATGATTTCAAACTGTTCGCACAGTTCGCGTTAAGACAATTGTAATTAATCGTCTCAGAGATGCTATTAATAAGAACAAGTATATAAGCTTACAGTAAAAGAATAAACCATTATATTGTAATAATAAAAGACTTTTTTAAGAAGGAACCGACTTCAAAAGAAAAATACGTTATTTCATACATATTGAATCTATGTAAGTATACTCTTTTAAATTAGAAATAATTTTAATCGGTGAAGCAATGACGGAGTTATCATGTAACAAACATTAAAAAATATAATACAAATTGAAAACTTCCCCCTTGTTAACTGACTTTAAAAATGGAGGTTCTCAATTCATCGGCGACTTTTTTATTTGTATGTATATGCACCAATCATTTCAAAACAGTTTGACTGATTTTGTTTATTTTTTAAAATTACCATCTCAATCGGTTTAGTAGATTGTTTTTAAAATGAAAATAACTGAAAACAAATGTCATTCGAGTAAACAAAAATACTAATTTTGCTTAAACTTTTTAAGTTAATTTTATTTTTAATCCTAAGATATCTAGATTAGAACGGTTTCGAAATTTTACACTTTTTTTTAAATAAAAAACAAAAACAAAACACAATGCGCGTATTAATAAACAAATGATTTACTTTTTATACAATATAAACAAATGCAAGCATCTATTCTGCCAAAAATTCGAGGAAATATCGTCCACCGGGCCAGAACAAAAAACCCGGGACATGTAGGAGTCCCGTTGCTACCTGTTATATTAATCGCAGGTACATGTGTTCCATCTGATAAGGGATTTAATGCGAAATCTCTTTGTTAGTTATTGGATCAGATTAGTGTTGTACGTTTTCAACAATCTTTTTTTACAATGGCAATAAAAAGCATCGCTCATTCTTGTATAAGAGTTGTCTTGTTTACAGCGAGATGATATTGAGGCGTCACGGATTTGAATTCAGATTTAACAATGTTTTATAATGATAAACATTAAAAAATAATCGACTTCAAAAGCAACTTTGATGACACACTTATTACAGTTTTATTTTATTTATTTCAAAACCAAAACTACTAAATCGACTGTAAAAAAATATTTTCAAAATCGGTAAAGAAATGACGGTGTTCTAAAACTAATAATATTAAAAAAACACTACGAATTGAGAACCTTTTTGAAATCGGTTGAAATTAAAAATAAAACAGTGTACGTAATGCAGAAACAATGTAAGGGTTTTTTACTGTTTCTAATTAATAGGGTACGTTCTAAATCAAATAAAATAGCCTAAAGCGTTTAAAATTAAAACTTAAATATAATTTCGTTAAGTTTTCATCTACACTAGTTTACACTAATGTTATAAAGAGCAAACATTTGATGGTTTGTTTGCATTGGGCTTCGACACTACTAGACCGACTCAAAAAATATTTTTGCATTGGTTAGCCCATTCATTGGGGACGGTTATAGGCTATATTATATCACGCTACAACTCATAGCAACGAAACAGTCGCCATAAAAAAGTGAAACCGCGAGGCACAGCTAGTCTATACTTATAATAAATCTGTAGAGAGGTCAATTCTGTACATGAAATATATTTTCAAAATAACTATCAGGGGGTGATTAGTGATCGATACTGATGCCAAAAATGCAATCAGTAAAATTTTTGTCTGTATGTATGTTCCTTATAGAAACAAAACTACGCGACGGATTTTAACGAAACTTAGTCCAATTTCATCACGTTACAATCAATAGGAGCAGAGTAGTGAAGGGAAACTTTGGGAAAACGGGAGACGTTACTCCAATTTTTTAGCTTCCGTCGCGTATGCAGCCTTAATGGTTAAAGTTACATAGAAATCATGTATGATAGAAATAGTCCACATAAAATTTTCTAAAAAATATCCCGCAACAGCATATGTCTATCTTTTATGGTTGACTCACAATAACACGTGTAACTCTGATATATTCTGATTATATTTGTTTACTCTTACGTTTATAAGACTCTCACTCATCCCTAATTTAAAAAAGTTAACATTATTACCTATTCTATAAAAAAATCATAGAAATCAAGTATGCTGGATTGACATATTATATTTCCCTACCAAAATACGATCTGTCTGTCACATCAAAACCACTGAATCCTCAGGAAGGACATACGCTACTTTTTTACGAAAAACGACGAAAACGCGGACGAAGTCGCAGGCAAAAGCTAGTCGATAATAAAATGAAAACCGCGACATACCGACTGATCTATAATGTGCAATTTAAACCACTGAACGTTTTCGCTTAGGAAAAGAAAGGCAAACAAATAGGTATTATGACGGAGGAAATGGGAACTTTAAATTTAAATCACTTTTTCAATTAAATTTAAAAAATCAAACTTAGCACGCGCGAAGCCACGAGCATACGCTAGTCATAAAATTAGAAGAAAGAAGAATAGTAACAAGATTCAACAGATCAGGTAAAAGAAATGGAGTTGATTTTGTCGAGTCGCGTCAAGGCCAGGTAGTGTCGAATCATTTAATTATGTACATAGTTTCACTTAAAATAAGTTGTTTATATAGACGAGAATTATATTTGTAAGTTTTACTCTCGTGTTTGATTTAAAACAATTGTAATCTAGTAACAGATACATCGTAAGTAGTTACGAAAGCTATGTCAAAAATAAAGCTCTGACGGTAAATTCTTTAAGGTGGGAAGCAATGAGAAATAACTTATGTAAATCTTTATGAAAGTCTGAGTGCAAAACTCATAAGTGCAATTCTCGCCTAATACCATATGCATATGAGAATCAAAGGTGTTTTTATCAGTATGAATTATCTCCCTTAACACTGCATCATCGTTTGCTCTAATGACGAAAACAAAGTAACTAGCTCAATGAAATGTACTCATAAAAAATACACTCTTAAATTATTACACAAATAATAACTGTGCGAAGAATTCGTATGAATCACCTATTTTATTTTATAGGAGTACATTCCTAACATCTCTACCAGTACATTACAAGCAAAGCCACAAGAGATATTAGTAAATAATAAACATAACGTTTTGTATACTTTAAAGAGGTTGTATAAGGAGAACAATGGCGGCCGCTCGTTGCTCCAAAGTCAATTTAAAAAAAAAAAGGCACCGCGGAACTGACAGGCGCAATTTTTGAACTCCTTTATAGAAGTTGTGATATATGACCTCCGTCGGCTACCTGTGATTTATGTCGCACTACCGTGCTCTTTGAATTTAATAAGGTGACAAGGACAGTGTTCATTTTTTATTAATTCGTCAAGGAGAGACTTCGGTCCAATTATGTGATTTGTTATATTCTATTAATAATAGTCTATAAATTCTTTTTCTGACCGACTTTTAAAAATATTCTCAATTCGTAACGTGTATACATTTTTTTATGTTTCTTACCTTATTCTTAACTTCGATATTTTTTAATTAATGTAATTTTTTTTGTTTGAAAGGATATGCTTCCGGATTGGTTAAATAAAAATTTTATCAATAATTATCAAGTAAACGATTTGCGTAATTTGAAATCGGTTTATTTTTTATTTTTAAGTTTTGGTAATTTTATTTGGGAATAATTTAAAACTTTAGTTGGATGTAATTTTCGAAGTAATTATTTACGTATTATTGTCATTGTTATTATTTTTACTATATTTTATTAAGAAAAAAAAACCAAAGGTATTTTGATTCGAACTGAATTGGTTTCCAGATTTCTATTATGTCCGTTGCATCTAGAAAAACTAATAAAAATGTAGTCAATTGACTATCTATTTTAAGTCTATTTTTACTAGTTTCTCTACCATCAATAGTATTTTAACCAACAATATATCTTACATAACACAAAAATATAAAGAATTATAAATAAATTAGCTTTTTGTATTCATATAATAAATGTAGAATACATAACGTCGCTCTAAATGTAAACCTCTTAACTAATTTTGATAAAAACGTATTTTCACATTCGATGTAAACATATTTATTACAGTATAAAGAAGTTTTTTTATGTGTCAGTTTGCATGTACGAGTTATCACATCTAAACCGACGATGTGTATTTTTACACAACTACATATAATAACTTCGCTATACGCTGGAAGATTTATATTGTGTAAAATAGTACCTGTTAGTAGAGCAGTTTGTATTTCAACCGTTACAAATAAATTTTTAAAAATGTTTTATATAATTTTAAAGAGGCCAGACTTGAATAATAATGTGATATGAGATTCATATCGTATTTATTTTCCAACTCTTTAAATAAAAATATATCAACGTGTTCTCTCCCTTGGCTACAACACGTCTTTGCAACTATGTAAGTCACATGTACTGTATACATCAGTATTTAAACATGTCTTGCATCCAATTCTTATAATTGGACGCTGATAAGCAATACTATATCAAGCCACACGGACTTTATTTTGAGAAAATAACGTCTTAACATAACAAACCTATTCTTAACAACTTTTTTTGATGACTATATTTTCTTTTCTATTTTGATAAAGATGAGGTCTACAATGTTTTGTAAAAAATAATCCTTTTTTTATTTTTTTTGTATTAATTAAGATGTAAATAGTTTAATATATGTATATAAATAAACATAACTCATTTCGATAAAAGATAAAATTAATTTAAATAACTTGGTATACAAATATCCTTTAACTAATATTAAGCTTTTAAATGTATGAGATTATTGTATAAATTGCAAAATATGGAAGGCAATTGAAATACAAAACATTAGGTAAAGAAACTTTTTCCATACTTATTTAGTTTAGTTGACGCATTATCAAAATACAATAATATCTCCGAATTTGACTTTTTGTGGGTAGACACATTATTGCTTATCAGCATTATATCACATACACCAGTGCCATTAATAATGGATTAACAATAGTCAACATTAAAAATGATCTATGAACGAAGAATCCAAATTCTATTAACAAAGTTGTCAATACAACATGCATAAAATTATGTGGAAAAATTCATAGCCAAACCATATAAGACATATCATGACATTTCAATTTCATCAATAAATTGTTAATTGTAACCTTTGCAGTTATGACTCAAACATTTTTTTTATGTATCCTGTGTTTTATATACGTCCAGTTTTCTTGGAAATTTATAGGTTCTTCATGACGCTACACATTTCGAAGTGTTTGATATGGAGACGTTCGTAAAGACTTTTTATCCGACTTTAAAAAGGAGGTGGTTCTATGTTCGGTTGTATGTATTTTTTTATGTTTGTTCGCCGATTCCTCTGTCGATTGTTGATGATTTTTTTTCTTTGTAAGGGTCCCATAGTCATGAAGTCAGGATCTGATGATGGGATCCTAGGAAAATTAAGGGAAATCATCAAATATATAAATAGACACACAAAATTAGTATAAATTTAGGTACTTTTCAGACTCATGTATTGGCATTCGGAAAGTCAGTTTTGGTGAAATGGAACTGATGATTAAGACTACAGGTGGCCATCGGAGCTAACAAGTATTTCATAGATTGCGATTCGATTAATTCAGTATAACTGTTAAGCAATTTATATTCGTCACAATGCATATGGTAAAGAGCTGACGGTGCGATACGACGTAGATCTCCTCAATAATTAAAAGCCCTGTATCGGAAAATGCAATTGTTAGAAGGAGTTAACATAAGACTTTTGTAACTTCTCAAAGAAATAAGCTGTTGAGAATTTATAATGAAATTTATTCTACGCAAACGGAGTCGCGGGGACAAAGGCAAAAAAGAATTTAATCATTATAGGTAAGATAACCATATAAACAGAACCACATTCACATTTATTATCTATTAATTCATTAATACGTGTAGAAAAAACTGTACCTGTTTTTACGAAAATTCCGCGGACGATGAAATTTTCCTAATTAATTGTTTCGAATTTCAAGTGCGTTCCATATTTTGCATTTTATACAATAATCTTATATATTTGATTTTTTTTTATTATATAATATATCTGCTTCATTACTTTTATTAAAAAATAAAAGAAAAGGTGGATATATACTTCTTCAAATATATTTGTTAAGAATAGGTTTGACATCTTCAGACGCCATTTTCTGAAAATGCAGTCCATGTGGCTTGACACAGTATTGCATATCAGCGTCCATATACAATTTTGTTTATTGCTACAGTCTCTTGTTAAGTTACAAGAATAGATAATCTCTTGTCAATCTTGCAAATGGTTAAAAATTTAATTAACAACGCAGGGACTAAAAAAAAAATTAATAATAAGAGAACCAATACAAACGTACCCACATTCACATTTATATTATTAGTAAAGTTGCCATCGTCTTAATAAATAGTAAATAATATATGATACAAATGCTAAAGTTTGTGGGGTCGCATGGACGTTGCTCTCTGTCATGCAAAAACAAATAAATCGATGAAAGTTTACAGTTCTATACATCAAAATAACACATAGGCTATTTAGGAATGTTATAAGTTTGATCTTTGTGTATTTGTGTCTGTTTTGTACCAATTCTGTTGCTTTTTTATTGTGTTTGAAAGGTGATGTAATCTAGATGATTCTTAACTATAATTTGTAAAGATCCGTTCACACATTTAGAAGGTAACTAGCTCTTTTTTACTCGTTGAAGGGATCAATTTCCACTAGTCTAATCAATAATTGATATGAGGTTGTCATCCAAATCAACTAAATTGTGTACTTTGCTTTTCGGTTCTTCTTTCTTTTTTTAGCCGACTACAGCGAAACCAAAAGAAAGGGTAATTTTGGTAATCTATGTACCTCTGTATTTATACTAAACTACTGAACCGATTTTAAAGAACGAGTTGTCAATAAACTCGTAATAAAGGCCCGGGTGACATAGGCTAAAATTTCTTCAAATTTCATGTAATGGAATTTTATTTACGTAGTCTGGTTACAGTTTTTTAAGCTTTATAAAATGAACGTCAGACGATAAAATCGTATAGAAATGAGTAATATTTTAAAATATAACATAGTATGAGTGAACAATCGGTAATATCGGCGAACAAAGGATGGAAGCGGTCGGCGTTCATTGTGCGCGGATCAGCGCGGCCATAAGTTACCTGCGCGTGCGCCGCTCCGCTACCAACAAAACGACGCCCGCGCACCGCGCGCGGACAATAGCGCGGTCAATACAGTAGCCCGGATTTGCATATCGGGCATCGCCGCATGCGCACTTCGTACACCCCACTCGCAATACTTAATTTAATAAATATACACCATTGTAATACTTATGTCTATTCGGGTATGAAAGAAAATCGTGTGTTGGTTTCCTTGAATATTACACGAGCTGTGGTTTTTAAGCGCTATTGTTGCCTTTAGCGAGATATTCTAGCCTTTAAAAGTCTTCGGCGAGATTTGCTCGTGTCGAGCAAGCGCTAATCTGCGATGTATCGATTACGATGCGGGTACCCGAGTAGCGGCTATTCGAGTTTGTATTAACGATTATTCGATTTGGAGAATTCTCACAGGATAAATATTACCTAGCAGCGACTTACTGCAAGTGAATATTTTCATCAGGATATTTTCCGACTTTTTTCTTATGTTGATAGTGTTGTTAAATCACACAATATGTATATAAATCGCATTATATTTATTTTACGGTGATAAGGAATGAATAAGGTGTATTACCGAAAAGTTTTATCAAAATCCGTTTAGCAGTTTTGCGTACCTGACAATAAAAGCCATAATAGCTCCAAAGCCAAAATATTAAATTAAGAAACTTTTTCTGTACTTATTTATTTTATATGACTTAAAAATTTTTGTGAATAATATTAAACACTCGACTTGACGCATTATCAAAATACATCAATATTTCAGAATTTTACTTTTTGAGGGTTGACACATTATTGTTTATAAGCATCCATTTGTTAAGTACCTAAATATATAAAACAAATTACAGTACAGTTGAATCAAATTTACATAAGGAAGTATTGATTGTCTACTAGCGGAACCGCTTGTAAAAATGAAATAAAATTATAGAGGATCTGATCGCTACTAAACTATAAAAGATCACCCGCGGAGCTCTTCTGTAGATTACCTAGAAATTTCATCAAAATCTCTTCAGCCATTGAGTCCATATGTACTATGTCCATAAAAACGTGTGTGTGTTTATAATGATAAATGAATTTCAAAAAAATAACATTCAACAACATTCGAAAACATATTCAAATAAGCAAAGCTCTTGTAATGAATGCTAAATCTTTCAAATATATGTATGTAAATCGAAGAATTATACCAAAAAAATATATAAAACTATTAATTCCCGAATACATTGCAGCTGTGAAATACTGAGGTAGAGTCTTGCTGTGGCTTACTGACAGCTCGTATACGGGCAGGATCGACCGGGGCAGTACCGCACTCCCACAGAAGATCTGCGTGAGAGGCTCATGTAACTGCATTTCATACAGCGAGTTAAATTTCCCCATTCCTTTCCTTACTCTTACCCTTCATGCTCATTTCTTTTGAAGCTGGTAACGTTTGTGGCTCCTCTGGTGCTGCACATGTCCGGGCGACGATTACCTCTTAACATCAGGTGTCTCGCTCGATTGTCAGCTATTACATAATTTTTTTTTTATTTATTGAAGAGAATATATTAAAGAATTTACAATTAACAATAATTTTTCCACTATAATAATTATAGACTATGTACAATGTATACAAATAAAAATAAATTAAAGAAAACATTTAAAATAAATTGCAATATAATATATACAAAAAAAGAGAAAATTAACTGTTTAGAAAATTACTGTATAAACCTACGGCGTTAATGGTGGGAGCCGCTGCGGGAAAGGCTGAATCGGCAAAACGGGCCAAATCACTAATTTCAAATTACATCTTTGTGCCGTTTGCAGTCGAAGCACTTGGACCTTGGACCTTGGAGACAGACGCGTTGGCGCAACGGTCACTGCAACTGGCTAAAGCGCTAACGGTCGCGGGTTCGATCCCCGCTCGCGGCAAATGTGTGTATTGGCCATACAGATGTTTGTCGTGGTCTGGGTGTTTGTGTTTGTGTTGTGAGTATTTCCGGACCCCCGACACAAGGTCAGATCTTAATGGGGGCCGTTGATTGTGATGCGTTATTTATTTATTTATTTGGAGTAGTAGTGAAAAAAAAATTCTAAAACATATTAGTCCTCGTCTTATCGCCTCCACTGGTGACAGGAGAGCTGGCGCATTTTACGCTCACAGAATCGGAATTGCGATTCAGAGTGGAAATGCATTCTTGCCACCATTCCGCGCGGACATGATTTATACAGTAATATTTTAAATTTATAAACAGTTAATTTTACCTTTTTTTGTTTATATTATATTGTAATTTATTTTAAATGTTTTCCATAAAAAATATATTAAAATAAATGTTGATAAAATGATAATAAAAATCAAAATATGCTTTATTAAAGTAGGCTCTCACTAGCACTTTTGAATCTTATATCAAAAAAAATGATGAAGAAGCTATCACCGGTTCGGAATGTAGATGCTACCGAGAAGAAACGGCAAGAAACTCGATAATAACCATTTTTAAATTATATATACATTTTAATTTACTACTGTATCATAACACAAAATTATGATACAGTAGTAAGTTGAAGCGGAGGCTGGGGTCACGTGGAGCCACGTGAGCACATTAGCATGCATTTGAATTGAGTGACAGCGGCGCGGGCGCAGCCGTCGCGGGGATTTTCCAGAATAATCCGTGCACAGGGTCCTTCAGGAGCGACCTATTTCTAGATACATTTAATATTCTTGACACGTTAATATACCTACTACATTAAGCTGCTATGTAAAGCATGAAAGTTGGCTGACACAAAAGTGATTAATGTTCTCAATATGTACGTCATATTATAAGAAAAACAGGATTTTAATAATAATAAAGTTTAAAATGTGATGTTTTATTATATTATACTAGCCGTGACCACGAACGCTGTAAAGTGCTCGAAACGTCGGGATGATAAAGTTAATATACGCGATTTAAATCCGTTTAAAATAGTTTTATTTCAATTAGTAATAATCGCGAAAATCTAAGACAACGTTATATAATACTAGCTGCGCTTCGCGATTTCACTCAAATTGGTGGTAACTGCTTCGCTCCTATGAGTCGTAGTATGATGTAAAATAGGCTATAACTTTCCTCAATAAAAGGGCTATCTAAAGCAAAAAGAACTTTTCAAATCGGATCAGTAGTTTCAGAGATTACCCCCTACATACAAACTTACAAATTACCTCTTCATAATATTAGTATAGATTATATTAGTTATCTACAATTTATATTAACTTAATCACATATAAAAGTTTTACACTAAATTAGACGAAGTTAAGGAAATTAAAGAAGTTTAATTAATTACAAAAACCAAAAACCCAACTATCGTATTAATAACAATTCTGTTCAAAATCCTATAAATGAGAATCGTTACTATCAAACTTTAAATCGCTATAGATCCTAAACGATGTTTCAAATTGTAAATAAAATTTGGAAATAAAAAAAAGTCTAAAATAAGTAGCAATTATTACTTGGTATACTTGAGTATTTTTTAAACCTCAACAATTTCGAGGTAGGTATATAATTTTGCTAATTAGATTTTAACTGAATAAACTTAATCCATTTTGATTTATTATACTTTGTACATACATAATTATTACGCGTTTCGTAAATTAAAACAAAAATAATTAGTTGTACACTGTGGAAATTTTGCACTGGGGGCTGTTCTAAAATCTTGCTGTAGATTTTTAAGAAAGAAAGACTATTCCTCATTGACAAACTGTTGTATGATTACGATAAAAAATATAGAAAAAAATAAAGTCTACAAAAGCAAAATGTCACTCGAAAAAAATACAAATTAAAAAACTGTTCTTGATTTTAAGTTTTTTGAAATTTTTAGCTAAATTAATAAATATATTTAATTTACTTTATTTATTTAGCTTTAATTTTATTTTAATTCATTCCTAGCCATTTTTGTCAGCAACGAACAAAGTATATATGGATGCTGATAAGCAATAATGTGTCAACCCACAAAAAGTGAAATTCATAGATATCGGTGTATTTTGATACTGCATCACCTATTTAACATTATTCAATAAAAAAAAAAGTCATATAAACTAAATAAGTACGAAAAAAGTTTCTTAATTAATCATTTCGAATTTCCAGATCGTTCCTTATTTTGTAATTTATACAATAATCTTATATTTTAAAAACTTTTTATTAGATAATATATTAAATATATCAACCTGTTTTTAATTAATTGCAGCTTTAATCAAAAAAGAAAAGAAAATTTGGATAAATACTTATTCAAACAAACTTATTAAGAATAGGTTTGACATCTTTAGACGCCATTTTCTCAAAATGAAGTTCGTGTGGCTTGACACAGTATTGCTTATAAGCGCCCATATATCCTATGATCACCTGCACGCTAATCTATATTAATATTATAAAGCTGAAGAGTTTGTGACTAGTTAGAATTGAAAAATTATTTTCGTGTTAGATATTTTATTCATTGAGGACGGCATTCGATTATATTACATCACGTTATGACACATAGGGTCGAAGCAGTAACCATAAACGCGAGTGAAACCACACGGGACAGCTAGTATAGAATGTAAAACAGTAAACCTTGTGTCACCAGGAAAGTATACCTAGTAATTATTACATTTAAGACATAAAACATGTTTTTGTTATCATACGTTATGTAAATTTTACATAACAGTAAATACTAAAGAGCCAATCAACTCCACTTTCATTACAAGATGTTATTACTAATACCTAATTACGTGAACATAATTATGTAATTGAATTTAATTATACCTCTTACAGTATTAGTGCCAAAATTCTTAGAATTTCGCAAGGTGTATTTAATTTGTATATAAATGTCTGAATGTCAATATATAATAGGACGATTATATGAATAATGTTAATGAATATTAAGCTGGAGCTATTACAACTTCTTTCGTCCATATTTGTCATATTATTGAATAATTATCGTTAATTATGTACAAGTATGTACAATGTATTAATTGAACGAGTGTACTGAGTTGTTGACAGGTGGGGGTTGAGGGTATCTGGCGATGTATATTTATAATACCTAGAGCTTGATAATATATTTTAATATTATACGTTTTAAGGCAATGATGATGAATATTTTTTTGAGAATTGAATGTTTTATAAAATGATAGCTTTTATTTTCATCATATATATAAAAGCGAAGGGTTACTTACTCACTATTCACCTAATATTAGAAACTACAAGTGCAAGGAGTTTCAAACTTTGCATGGGAATTCTTTTTTGGAGGTAGCTGCTCACTGAGTCGTGATTTTGCAAAATTCGACCCCTAAGATTCTTACAGATTTTCGACGGTTGAAAATGTGACAGAAAGTCTTATGTTACGCGCGAGTGAAGCCGCTGGTAACAGCTAGTTAATTATAAAATTGTACCTTTTTATAATAATAACCGAAAAACATTCAGACGAGTCACCTAATAATAAATAATCACCGTACAATAGCAGCAAATGCATTCTTAAAGGAGGTACTCTTTAAGAATAAAGTTTAACGAAAAAGAATACAAATATTTACTATAAGCCAATATCCTGTTAAAGCGTAGTACTTCCTCGATCTTATCGCCTATATACATAGTTTAATTTCTTCTGCTCATCTATATAGGAGCCGAAGATGATTCATTCGGATAGATCAGTATGGAGAAATGTGAAAGTTCGAAGCTAGTAAAATTAGCTGAAAGTTACGATATGACCATCTGTGACATTTTGAAATTAACAAAATTTGCTTTCAAAAGATTTACGGAAAAACTCTACACTGCTCCAGAATCTGGTACTTTTTCAATTTTTTCTTGACTTTTTTTTACTTTTTGTTACGAATTAAAATAGTATAAGTATTATGAAACAAATATTATTATGGAATACCATATCTAAAATTAAAAGAAACGTTGAATTTTAATATTTACTTTAACAAAGCTTCATAATGATAGCTTCTATATTTCTAAGAATTACGTATGAAATATTAATATTTATCATTTCTTAGAATTTTTAAAAATTATTCAAGTGTTTAAATGCTATAAAAATTATTATTCGAAATTAAATACTCTTTTAAAATAATCACCTTTAAACGTCAAAGCTGACTTCAAAATTGAATATTCACGATTTTTCTATGAATTTATACATCCGATTTTTTTTAACTTAATTAACAATTCATTACATCAATTAAAAAATATATGGTATTGCATATGGCGATAGGAATATTAATGCAAATGTTACATACTGATATTATTAACATGCCTAATTATCATTGAGTAATTTAAAAGTAGGTATAATTATTTAAATTAAGGTTACTTACTTGATAAATTAATTACTAACATACGCCTATACCCTAGTTTGTCATATTTTTTTGTATTTAACCGACTTCGAAAAATGTTTTTTTTATTCAACCATACTGTAAATATATTTTGCCTTATTTTTAAAATAGGTATGTTTTCGATTTCGTAATTAGTGGTACGTAATTAAATTATTTGACGATTTCAAGTGAATACATCAAGCCTTATAATGTATACCATAAAAATATTTATATATACGTGTGAAATCTTATTTCATAATATCGATTAATTGAAAAAGGAATCAAACTAACCAGTGAATAATTTACAAGATTTTTTTAAATAACCGACTTAAAAAACACAATGTACGAAATTTCCTTTGCATTATCATACTTTTGATACTTTATATAACGGTTTCTTAGATGGTATCTGTAACCGTTGGCGGTAGTTGTAAATAATATCTTCTAAAAACCTCAAATAGACAAATGTCACCTTAGTCTATCCGTGACCACGAACGCTGCAAAGTGCTCGAAACCTCGGGATGATAAAAATAATTAATATACGCGATTTAAATCCGTTTAAAATAGTTTTATTTCAATGAATAATAATCGCGAAAATCTACGACAACGATAATGGTAGTAATACCTTTTTATTGTCCGACGTTTCGACGAAGTTGCGTCCGTCGTGGGCACGAACTGACTGAGTGAATAGTATAAATCGCGAAAGTTTAAAATAATAACATACTTATTTCAATTATTTGTATTTTAAAACAGAACTATTCAAACGATTTTAATAAAAAATCTATGTAACCGATCGGAGAGTTTACTTCAAACAAAAAACGCGTATCCAAATCGGTTCAGCAATTTTCGAGTAATCAGTGATCATATATTAAAGAAAAAGTCCAAAGAATTGAGAACCTCTCCCTTTTTCGGGAGTCGATTAAAAATGATACCAATCGATATGGCCGTTGATTTCGATAAAAACACATACAGACACTACAAAGTCGCGTCTTGGCACGTTATGACGTCATGTAACGTTTTCAAATCAAATCGAAATAAACTTTATAGAAGTGGACTTTTACAATAACTTTTGATTCGTTAAAACAAACAAATAATATTTAAATTAATGAAGCTACCGCTTCGGAATGTAGATTCTACCGTGAAGCATCGGCAAGAAACTCGATAAGTACCTTCTCTTTTTAAATATTTGTCAAGACTTCGCGTCGTGAAATCTACACTGTACGTCGTAATAATAATGACGCTACGTCGTATGGTACAATGATATTATAATTTTTTTTTAATTATTTTTTTATGAACAACAGCGATAGGCTCATAGATGCCAATGTCTTTTTTTTCGTTAACTATTTAATTTTGCGTTAATTTATTTGGATATTTAATATACAATTCTTAGACAAGGACTACATTCGTAAGTTTTACTCTCGTGAGCGATATACTAAAACAACTCTGTAACCTAGCAGTATCTTACATAGTTACGAAAGCTGTGAATTTCAAAAATAAGGCACTGCCAGTAAATTCTTTCAGGGTTTACACCTGAAAGAATTGCGATGAGAAATTACTTATATCTTTATGAGAATCTGTGTGCAAAAGTTATAAGTGTAATTCTTGCCTAAGAACGTCACCCAGACCTGATAGTCCCCCTCAGTTCTTATTAACGAATAGTCAGTTGTAGTAGAAGTTATTAGGTTATCTAATTTAGTTAATTATTTATTTATGGCATCATGATATTACTATGATTTTTTATTTTAAATTAAACAAAAGTTTCATAACGTCTACTGTGCCTACCAATGTCGCATCGCGAGCACGTGTTTTTGCCCTAAATTTGGGCGTGTTAAGAAACCTACTCAAATAACCGTTTAAGAAGAGTTCAGTGACATACACACAATTATTAAAGACGTATATTAATTCAATATATATTTTTAAGGAAAGTTTTAGTATATAATAAATTTGGATCTGATGAAGATCTTCAGAGATAAACGAAGGAACTCTTCGTTAATTAACGTAAAATTGTCAGTATACGCTTTGGTTCTCTTAAAGTACTTCGTTAAAATATTGAGTGAGCTTTAGTATTACAAGGCAGGAAATTGCTGTAAAAAATTATGTAGGGGGAAGTGAAGGGGCTTAATACCCCAGTATACTCTCAAGTTGTGAAAATACAATTTTTTTGTAAACATTTTTCAAAATACAGGACGATTATACTTACGAAAGTCAAGTGACTTAGTTAATTTTGTTTTAAATTTTTTATTTATTTTAATTAATAAATATAAAAGGGAGTTACGTAAAAACAAAATTAAAACCAATGAAATAGTGAACAATATTCGATTCAAGTAGGGAAAGTAAACTATATAAATATGATTTATCCTTAAATTCATCGAGACTAAGCACGGGGCACCGGGTAACTAAGAGCAGCTTCCGGACTTACAAAAACACTAATGGTAAAACAGACTAGTACTAAGATGAGTTAGGGTTAAATTATCCCGTTCTTATTAAAATTTGGCTTCAATTTGTCCTTATTTAACATTAATACGAATAATAATATGGCAATTTAACTGACATTACATAAATGGCGTGTGAATCGTCAATCAAATGTTAAATCGTACAAAATGCCTGCGATATGTACAAAAACGGTCCTTTTTTGAAGTCGGTTATATTTTTTACGAAAACAATTGTTATCTAATAAGCTAATAGCAACTTATTTTTAACCGACTTCCATTAAAGGAGGAGGTTCTCAATTAGTCGGCGACTTAGGTAGTTTTGATAGTAGCTCGTGTATTTGCTCTCGGAAACATTTGGTGAAGTGGAATTGATGATGAAGACCACATATGACCACCGAACCAACTCAATAACAATTATTTCAAAGCTTGCGATTCAATTGCTGATAAATAACACGAAAAAGGTTGACTTGGCGCCGACTTCGAATGTTTTACTTGGCACCGACTACAAAATGTTGTAAAAAGTATATATTCCATCCCATTTAGTTTATTTGGTTCTATTAAGTTCGTTTTTCAGTCGGTTTATTTTTTGTAAAAAGTTTTTATAATATTCATATTATTATTGATGCATTGAAAACAATTTTACACTATCTAATAGCTAATTTATTGGATGCTATGATAGCTGTAAGCTCCATTAACGTATACATACCTTGCCTATTAAAGAATTACTGTAAATTAACGTAAGTGTTACATTTTAATATTTTTTTCCATAAAAAAAAAATAAAATTATCGACCTTTAATTATTCTTTCAATTCCACAAAGACATCAGTTATGACAAATTAAAACAATGACTCGTAATTAAACGTCTTCCAAGATAAGTATATTAACAACAATGTAATCGTCATGCGATATGTCGAAACAAATAGGCTTAATTAGTACACTGGCTAATAAAATGCCATATTTGGAAGTTGATAAGCAACAATGTGTCAACCCACAAAAAGTAAAATTTGGCGATGTTGATGTTTTCTGATAATACGTCACGTATTTAACATTTTTCAAAAAAAAAATCAAGTCTTCTAATATTAATGAGTACGGAAAAGAGTACCTTAATTTGTTGCCCGCAATATTAAAGTGTGTTCCGTATTTTGCAATATGTAATAATCTCATAAATTTAATAAACTTATCATTAATTAAAATACTTTATTATACATATCTGCTTTTAATTCATTACACCTTTTATCAAACAGAAAACAAAAGAAGGATATATACATACGTCATCAAATAAATGTATTAAGAATAGGTTTGACATCGTTAGGTGCCATTAATAAAAAAAGAAATAAATTGAGCTGTAGTGCTAATAATTTTATTCTTCCATTGTCTCATTATAATAATGACTTATACAATTACTCGATCGCGTGAATGTAGTATGACAAATACATATCTAATAACAAAAACTAATGAAAATAAATGCAAGTGTGAACTGGACTTATGTGAACTGTCTCACATCTCCATACCAGATGTGCTGCATACAGTAAGGCGAGAATTAAACATATACTGCCTTACTACAAAAGATTTAAACAGACGTTAAACGCGCGTCTAAGACAGTTTTGAGTTAAACATGCTTTAGACATAGATTAATATACGTTTAAGTGAGTTTGATAGATGTTTAAAATCTATTTTTGCTGTCAAATGTAACGTATAACATTTTATCAATACGTTTTTTTTTTATGAGTTTATTCGCTGTTAAGCAATTTAGATAATATTTTAAGCAAGGTTTAAATCTTAAACACTGTTTAGCTAGACACGTGTTCAACATGCTTTTAATGCGTCTTTTGTAGTATGACAGATAGGTTTTGCGCTCAGACTTTCATAAAGATTTACATAAGTTATTTCTTATTATTTTACACCTGAAAGAATTTACCGTCAGTGCGTTATTTTTGACATAGCTTTCATAACTTCATACGACGTATCTGTTGTTAGGCTACAGAGTTGTTTCGTATCGTTTTCGAAAGTGAAACTTATAAATATAAACCTCGCCTAATATAAGAAATATATGTAAATATATGTAAACCTTATAGTTTAAGTCTTAAACTTTAACTCTACCGTATCGTGGCTCATATAATCCGAGCCGTAAAATCCTTAATAATTTCAAAATGACCCATTTTTTAAATTACGTATTATATATTATATTACATTGAAATGTGATATTATTTAGAACATCATCTACAAGGTTTCATATGAATTCAAACTTCACTCAAACTTGAAAATCTGCTTGTAATCGTCATGATGCGTATTCTACTACATTAAAAATTTTCAAATAAATATAAAACTACGTGTTACAGTTTGTAAACACATATATTCGGATAAAACAGCAACTGAAGATTATTATAAGGTAATTTTTTGTTATCTTATTGTTGTATAAAAATAGTTATTCATAGTTAATTGTACGGACCGAATATGGCACATCGTACAGAAGTATTCCTTTCCTATCGTTCCATATATAAACTAATATGCATGAAAGTTGACATTTTTCTGTTTGTTAACGTATATTTCACATTCCTATGGCCAAGTATATATTGTATAAATAACATAACAGAACTCGTGGGGATATCTAAAATAGATCTTTTTATAACTTGATATGATAATTCTGTTAATTATGAATTTAGTTTCTGATATTTCAATAAAAAGACGGGTCAAGTACAAGGCGGATTCGCTCACGGAGGATTCCGTACCATAAAATACTATGAAATAGATACTTCTCTTAACAAAAGGAGGCGCTGTAACAAGTAAGTCCAACTAGCACTAACTGATTATTATTTTTTATTGTCATATCGGCAATAGACATATGGATGCTAATAAGCAATAATGTGTCAACTCACAAAAAGTCGAATTCGGAGATATTGGTATATTTTGACATCATTGAATGTATCACCTATTTAACTTTATTTAAATTTTCAAGTACGGAAAAAACGTTTCTTAATTTAATGTTTCGAATTTTAAGTTTGTTCCATATTTTTTGCAATTTATGCAATAATCTCATATTTAAAAAAAATCTTATTAGATAAAACTTTTTATTGTACCAAACTATTTTTAATTACTTATACCTTTTATCAAGAGAGAAAAGAAAAGATGGATATTTGTTTATAGGTTTGACATCTTTAAACGCCATTTTCTCAAAACGAAGTCCATGCGACTTGACATAGTATTGCTTATTAGCATCCATATATATCCTGAAAATAATTATTAATTATCAAAAAATTAGAAGTGTAGATAAACAGATAAAAAAGAACCGATTGCATTTAAGCCATCCATGGATGTTGGACCGGATAAACTGATCATGTGTGGGAATCTGAACCACCAAATAACGATAAAAAGCGCCAGAAATTAAAGATAGATCATATGTCAGTTGTCAAAAACGTTGGTTGAACGTCCCGATGATAGGAATAATTGTTTTATGCTATTTCACGTAATATGAATATTTGTTACTTATTAGTATTTGTATCTTATTTACAATTTAGTATAGGCTATGTATAAAACTCGTTTTTCTGCAAACCCAAATATGTACTAAACCATAAAAATAATATAATATTCACTAAAGGAACAAAACAGGACAATTTTGACCGCACCTGTGTCGAAAGTTTCGCAAAATTATTTACTATTTTATGACGCACAATGTACATACATATTATATACTCATAGCATATGGAACTATACAATTGTGAATTATTACGATTATAATAGTGAGTAAAACTAAAGTAATATTTCAATAACTAACAATGAAAATAAACATAGCCATTAGCCATACACATTAGACACTTTACACAGTAAAAGATATTTATATATTTTATTTAAATTTTATTATTCTCATTAATATATGACATATTGAAATAAAACTATTTTAAACGGATTTAAATCGCGTGTATTAACTATTTTTATCATCCCGACGTTTCGAGCACTTACTCCGCTGTACGTGGTCACGTGTAGACTACCTCTAGTTAATATACGCGATTTAAATCCGTTAAAAATAGTTTTATTTCAATGAGTGTTAATCGCGAAAATCTAAGACAACATAATGTCATTTAACTGCATTTAAAATACATTTGCCGTTAGACTGTATTTTGAAATATATTCTATTAAAATTTTACTACTCATTAATTCACTTAATTCAGTCGTAGTTTTACACATTATTGATTTAATTCACATAAATAATAATCACAAAATTGACGTACAGTACAAATTGAGTTTAAAAATTGGTTCTGAAATATATGAGAAATGAAGGTAGTTTTAAATATTATGTCTCAACAACACGGGTAATAATAACACATTTTTCTCCATGATACTACTTTTTTACCCGTTATAGTACTTTTCTCACTGTTATTTCTCTTATATACTGTTTTGGTCCCGCAAAAAAGTACATAAGTAACTTTCGATGAGGGAGTAGTAAAAAAACATTTTTCACCTATATTTTATCTATTAACGCGAAAATGCTAAAACATCTGTGTTTTAATTTTTTGTTTTCTATCACATATATTTTCCCAGCTCAGCATCGAAAAAAGCAATATTTTGTAAATAGTGACTTAAGACTATAAATTAGGTAAATCAAACTGTCTGTTACTACTGCCTTACAATATATGAACATTAAAAGAGTAAAATAAGAACTTAAAGTAAAAAAATAAACCGACTTCGTAAACGAAACGAGATAAAAATTTTAAACTGTGTTTTTGATGTAACTACCATATATACATAGATTTATTTAAAAGGTGTTATTTTGAAATTACATTCCATAAAGAGTGTGCCTAGTATAATAGACAAACTGGCTGGCAGTTTCATCCCACGTAGTGACAGAGCTTGTTACACTGGATGACTGTCTACACCTAACATTTCTTCTTGGCCAATACGACACGCGTGCCACCTTCTTTTTATCAATAATGTGATTTAGTATTTGATTCAAATTTTAACTTTATAGGAAAAGTTAGATACGTGGTTTTGAAATATCCCCGACGAAATGTCACGGCACCCTGAATAATATTCATCCATTTCATTACTTAGCTAGGCTAATACTTAAATGTTATCGATCCAAAGTCTAGACTAGACTTTGGATCGATAACATTCAAGTACTCGCCTACCCTATTCATCGTTTAAATAAGTATTTAGTACCTTGCCTATTAATTTAAATGTAGGTAAAGGATGTTAGGGTGGCTAAAATTTATAAAAGTGTTTTAATAATAATTAGGATTTTTTAGCTTTGACGCTACGGAATGGGCAGCCTCTCCTTGACCTAAAAAAACGCTGACATCTCTGCTGGCTTCGTCTTTGGGGACCGGCTTCGGCTACTACAGCTCGCACGGTGCCTGCGCTTCGTTACAGCAAGCGGAAGCTGCTTCACTTGCTTCTCCGGAATTACAAAAATACTCTAGGTGTAGAATAGACCAGTACCGTGTGCCGTGGTTAGTTGATTCGGTTTTAATTTCCAAATAACAATGTAATGAAATGATATTTCATTATCCCAAATTATCTGCGCTCCGCGCGTTTTTAATCTGTAACTGAAAGTCAGTTTGCCGCGCATTTGATGGTTGAATGACAGAATGACAGATAATGTTTAGACTATTTTGAACTTTTATTTTGAAAGAAAAAGAGATATAATTGAGGAGGCGATATTAGTGAACTTTAAATGTCGTTTCTTTGTATTTTCAGGTAAGATAAAAGTATAATTGTAATAGTTTAATGATAATTGTTATGATGTTGTAAAGGCGTGTTTAATAAAACAAAACTTTGTATTTCCAGAGAAACAATTTTGTGGTTTATTTTGAGCATCCTCAATAACCTATCTTATAACGGTATGTTTTATTTTTAAATAATTCAATAAACAATGTCAGATATTTCCTCTTTTTTCTATTTGTAACATGATCACCCTATTGTATGAAGGCTGCTTGGCACAGTTTTACAGGTTACAGTATGTAATATACGAGCCAGTATATTACATACTGTAACCTGAGGTGAAATGTGTATTAAATACTGTATCTACATTCTGAACCGGTGGTAAATTAATTAATTTATTAGTATTTTTGTCTGCTTTCTTGTTTCTGTATTGACGAATTAAAAGTGCCTGTAAAACCCTATAAATGGAATAAAGCATTTTTTTATTTTGATTTTGACGGTATGGTTGCATCTTGTTCAGCCTGTATTTGGGGCTAGGCTGTTAATTGCCTGCGACATATACACCAGATTATACCATTTTTAACAAATTTTTAGATTGGTCCCACTGTCATCAAGTCAGGTTCTGATGATGAGATCCTGGAGAAATTGAAGGAACTCTTCAAATATGTTAGGTACACCATTACCAATTTAAGTATTTTTTATAGTAACTCACGCATTTTCTCTCGGGAAGCCACATTTGGTGAAGTGAAACTGATGATAAAGACCACAGATAGCAACCGGAGCTCAATAACAAGTATTTTACGGGTTGCGATTACTTCAATATGATTACTAAGCTCTCTTTCTAAATGTATGCTCGTCACAAATATGGTAAAGTGGAGCTGATGGTGCAACACCAGGAGAACTCCTCAATAATTAACAGGCCTGCATTAAGAAAAGCAATATTTTGTAAATAATTAACATTAGGTTATTGTAACTTAGGTAAGTCACAAACTATCCCGCACTACTGCCTCCTCGAAACTTAAAAGTGTAAAATGAAATCTTTAAAAAAAACCGACTTCGCAAACGAAACGAGTAAACTCAAAAGCAAAAAATAAATATTTTCTACAACATTTTAAAGTCAGTGCTAATAAATAGCATGAAAAAGGTTTTACTTGGCACCGACTTCAAAATGTTGTAGAAATAATTTATTTTTTTGCTTTTTAGTTTACTTGTTTCGTTTTCGAAATAGTTAGTTATTTTAAAAAAGCCTTGTACTATTACAGAAACGAAACATACCTTTCAAATCCATAACACATATTTACGTAAGCAAAACTACGACAAACATTTCATTTTGCATCGACATTTTAAATCGATAATCGAAATTAAAACATTGGTAGCAATAGTATGCCTCGCACCTGCGTACTGCGCCAATCCGAGGACAACATACTGGTTCCTGACATGACCAAGAAATCGCAAGTCTCACCCACAAAAGGGGCAGGATCGCGTCACACGCCCGCCATATTGAAAGGCATGCCTCGATCACAATGAAATGCCAAGACGCGTCGCAAATACAGTGAGTTAATTATAACATACAATTGTTATTGTGGAACATGCCGCGCGTTTTTGACAGTGTGAGCATATCAAATACCGCTTAATCGATGTGTATTGTGTTGGAAGTGCTAAAATTTTAATGTCAAATGACTTTTATTTTATTTTAAGTTGGTTTTGGGAATATTTTATTTGTAGGTTACGTTCATACTATTTCACGATCTCTCACACTGTTTCGTCGCTTTGTTGACACAAAGAATCGCTGTCAGTCGTTAGCTGGTTATTGGGCAACGTCGTTGAAATAAGTCGAAGTGGTCGTCATGAGCATGAGCGTCTTCTATATAATATTTCCATTCAATTCCCAAAATATACGCGGCGTCTCCCGCGTATATTTTGGAATTTTAAAGGAGCTTTGGAAAACTGGTAAAATACTACGTTTTGCATTTTATATTTCATTATTAGTACTAGAAAGACTGAAACTCAGTAAATTCCCAAAAGCAGTCAAAATGACTGGGTAATATACATAAATATATACCGGAAATAAAGGAATTACAGATATCAATAAACGCATTAATATGTTATACAAAAAGTCACAAAATTCTAACAGATTGTGTCGTTACATACTTAATTTTTTTTTTTTCTAATTGCAATCTTGTGTTAATCTCAAGAAGAATGAAGCGAGGTTTTGGAAATAAGACAACGATGGGATAGAATTTTCTCTATATAAGTTTTTAAATTTTTTCACCCTTTCAATGATGGTATATCGAAAAACCTTTTCTTAGTTGATGCTTACGACCCAAAAGGCACCTACCACCAAAATTTCAAGTTTGTAGTCCCCGCAGTTTAGGCTCTACGTTGATGACTCAGTAAATCGTAGTAAAATATATTAGAGAAAGTAATTAGCCCCCTGTTTTTACGTGTCTGTTTGTGGCGTTAGCTCGTTTTATTTTTTATTTAAAAGTTAATGTAATCGAGTTGATTCTTAGCTATAATTTATCAATATATATTCAGACGTTTGAGGGTTATCAGCTCATTTCTAGTTGTTGAAATAATTTGAGCAACTCCCAATGGTCAAATTGACTCGAAATTTCGTATACAATGCATAATATTAAAATAAACGGAATAATAAACGTAACACACTCAATGACCCCCATTAAGATCTCATGGCCTTGTGACGGGGTTCCGGAAACTACAAGTGTACAAGATTAATACAAACACCCAGACCTCGACAAACATCCTTATGGCCAATACAGACGTTTGCCATGAGCCGGGATCGAACCCGCGACCGTTAGAGCTTCAGTCAGTTGTATGGCTTGACCTGATGCTGCAGCAGAAGTATCGTGATGTGGTTCGTTGAAATGGTCTCAATGAATAGATGTGTTCTAAAATTTTCAATTTATATAAAAATATAATAGATTATTATAAAGATTTCATTAGGTATATCGTATAAGGTTACAGTTCCTTTTGATGTACAAACCCTAAAAAACGGTAGTATAACGAAACGTTAGTTATTACTAGAAGGCTTCACCTTAATTTATTCAGTAGTTTTGCGTAAAAGAACAACAAACATCCAGCTCAGCCC
Organism: Hypolimnas misippus; assembly: GCA_037950945.1. Classification (NCBI taxonomy): domain Eukaryota; kingdom Metazoa; phylum Arthropoda; class Insecta; order Lepidoptera; family Nymphalidae; genus Hypolimnas; species Hypolimnas misippus. The sequence goes on from JBBEEQ010000012.1 coordinate 714,384, forward strand.
CCCCCCCCCCCCTCCCCCATCCTCATAAAGTTACCATTTATAATAGGAAGTATCAGCCTCTATATTTATTCTAGTAATGTCCCACGGCTGGGCAAAGGCCTATCCTATTAAGAATAAGGTTAAGGAGCTTAATCTATCACGCTTCTCCACTGCGGGTTGGCGGATATAAATGTATCAAAATTTCTCCCGCCACATGCACTCCCTTCATCGACTTTTCTATAGGTCCAAAATAGGGCCTATATTTAATTATATGATATATTTTTAACAACATATCACATACCTACTATATATATACCTACTATATTTCACTTTTAAGGCAGTTACATGAGTGTTGATGCCGCTTATAAACTAACTCCATTCAAAATTTCACTCCAAACCGTAAAGCAATTACTTTAAGGACCAACGAACTTACAAACTAAGTCACAAACTCTCACATTTATAATATTACTAGCTGTACGTCTCATGCAAAGCAAGACTGCAGTTTGCGGTGCTTCTCAAGAAAGGAGTTTTTTACTTTGGATTTGGGGACTTTCTGGTTGTAACTATAAGCAGACACTAAATGTAGTAGGGAATTCTTCCGCGGCTTTAACAATAAATAAAGAAAAAAAGTGCTTTGTGCCAGTCTTTTATATATCGACTGTAAAGCAGCACAAAGCACTTAAAGTTACTTCTTTCATGTTTGTTAATTTCACGTCACCTACTCCGTTACCTATAGTAGATAGGTTTAGACAATTGAATTGAAAATCTACATTTTTTTAAAACATTTAGACTCTGTGATTGTATCCGTTATTAGCGTTACAACATTACGTCTGAAAGGATGACTGCAAAATACTATTCAAATAATCTTAATATTTAATTATTTACTGAAAGTAACAATATTGTAGTAGTATAACATATTCTCAATGCTTTCTTATAATATTGAATGCCCGTTCCACGAATTCTCATCCGCTACTCCTTATAGTTTCGAATTCGGCCTGTCATGTTCAATTAAGAATTTACCCTAAATATAATATTATTTTATACAAATAATATTATATTTAGGGTAAATTATTATATTTTTATGATATTTATTGAAATCAGATATTGTTCACTGTTTCATTGGTTTTAATTTTGTTTTGGCGTAACGCTTTCTTTATTTATTTATATATAAAAAAAAAACTAAAATAGAAGTAAGTCTAAGTTAATCCTTATAACATTAGCTAACTTTGAGTGAAAGTATCATTAAAATCGGTTCAGGAGATTAGTCGGAACAAACAGACAGACAGACTGACAGAAAAAAAAAATAATAATGGATTTTTTGATGTTAGTACCATATATACTTTAATGCATTTAGTGAAAAGCACAAAAAATGTTCGACGTGATTCCTTAAATTGACATAACTTTTTTATTTATGAACTGATTGACATGAAACAAACACTAAATGTTAAGTGAAGTTCACTACAATATATTAGTGAAAACCGCATCTAAATCGGATAAGCCGTTTCTGAGATTAGTGTGCACAAACGCACAGATAAACAGACAAACAGGCAAACAGATAAACAGACAAACAGATAAGAATTCTAAAAATCATTGTTTTGACTTCTGTTGCGTTGGTAAAGGTCCCCAATAATATATTTTTTTTCTTATATCTTCCATGTACAGACAGCGAACCTGTCTTATCTATATAGTAAAACGTGAAGTAAAAATTTCGTACCCCTTTTCAAGAAAATTGCGTGGACACAGGAGTATGAAATTTTGCACATTTGTAGTTTATATAGAGAAGGAATACAAAATACTAATATTTTTTTAATTATGCATAAAAAATACGTTAAAACAATAAAAAACATTACACATACAACCAATGTATTTGACACACACACACACGCATATATACTCTTTTGTTTATTTTCAAACTTAAAACTTAAATTAATAATTATGGTGGGATTTCGACCACTGTGTGGCCACTAATCTGTAAAATTCACTCAAAAAACAAGTAACTGTACAAAACGTGAGCACTCGGAATGTTGGCAAATTGTTGATGTCATTCCATACAAGTTAGGAGCTAGCCATTAACCACGTGAAGCCCAAAGTGGGAAGGGGGATCCGGAAAGAAATCACCAAATAACACAAGGGGCTATTAAGATATCGTGTATTTAGTATAAAAACTTCACCACATATAACCAGGGGGGAGGAGGGGAGCCTAAAAAGTTGCTTTAAAAATTTCACGTGATTAATAGACGGCCCCATACCAACAATTTTCCGTTGAATACCAATTCTAATTCAAAAATTCTCATAGTTGTGTCAATTACGTGGTATTTTTTGTACTGAAATTAAAAAATAATTATTTATCTGTGATATGTTGACTGAGGTAGAGCTTAACTGACTGACTACAGCTCCTATACGAGCTGGTTCGGCCGGGACAGCACTTCACTCTCACAGAAAACCGGCGTGAAGTAGCTAAAATCTTATTGCGCTTCGTAGGGCGCGTGAAAGACCCGGAAACCACTAACTTCTTCAAACCCCGGCTAGCACCGCTGAATTTTCAAGTGCTATATTTGTGTTTAAATTCATCTCATACTCAGCGTTGAAGGAAAACATCGTGAGGAAACCTGCATGTACCGGGAGAAATTCTAACACATGTATATCGAACCCGCAGTGGAGCATCGTGGTGGATTGAGCTCTACACCTTCCCGTCAATAGAACCTTTGCCCAGCATCGGGATATTTATAGGCTATTACTTTACTGATGATCAATAAGTTGTAAATCAAGCATCATTGAAACAGCTTCTTAATCTAGATATAATTCCCTAAAAACACGGTTTACCTAATACCGAAGAATCTCCATCATCCAGTCACTATCACCTTTTAAGAACAGCAATTCGAAAGCATGCCATTGTTCGTAAATTCCTAACGTTTGATTTATCACCATTCAAAACGTTTTTACCGAAACGATCGCTCCGAGTGAGCTGAGGATATAACCTGTACCTTAACGTATATATTCCTCAAGGAATCCCGTTTTGATGGGCATGTATCAAATATTTCCTCGGTTGCGTTCACCGATTTTTTACCATCGCGGTTTCGACCCGAACGGAGTCCCTAAAATGGCGGATCTAATGTATTATTCAATTGATTTTATTAGCGAATAGTTTTTCACCGTCGGCTCTGGCAGGGTCATGATACATATGTATGATCCTCTAATAAATTGGACGGTGCCTTGTTTTTAGATAACAGGAAAGTTTTTACTGTCGAATCTGTTAGGGGACAGTGTCTGATGTGGTATGACTATGTGGGGTTTGTGGACGTAAGTGATTTGACGAGAATACACTTTAGTTGGGTATTACCATTTTATTGGTAACTTGTATTTAGTGTTGTTCTGGTATTTCTGGAACCTTCTGCTATTTATTTATGAGTATCGGCGATACTTCATTTATCTCAACAAGATAGCGTAATTCTCAAGTTAAGGTCTCTGACATCTCCACTTGTACCATAAGGCAGATGAGTAATACCTAAATAGATTAATTGCAATAGTAGTTAATAATAATAATAATTAAAAGACGCGAAATATTAGCTAAACTAATAAGAAAACCTAAAAGCCATGCAAGCCTATCCAATTTAATTTTTTAATTTTAAAATCCGCAGTTTTGTTTTTTTATTTAATAAAAAGGTATGATATATATTAAATTATTTAAAATAGTTTTGTATTTTCCATTTCCGATAGTATCGTTATAAAACTTTAGTTAATCCAAGCATGTCATTGCTGGTTTTATTTACTTTTCGACCAATGAAACATAACTGCCTTTTTCGAAAGAAAATAAAATTGTTTCAAGAATTAAATGATTAAAATATTAATTATAAATATAAATAGTAAGGTATATTTATTTTTCTAAAGTCGTCGGTTGACAGCCCTAAACATAAACTTTTAAGTAGGATTTTTGTCCCAAGTTGTTCATCCGTACGTAATAGTTTTTCGAATGGACAGACATTTAAATTGTTTTAATTTAATTAACACATTAAATTCGATTATTCATCGATTATAATTGTAGAACAAGAAACTTATAAAATATTAAAATTTTAAATACATTCGTTGGCCTGTGTGTTACGACAGTTACAACTTTTAACATTTTAAATGAGTTTAAAGATGCTTTAGATATTCTTTTTTTTTCACAAGGACAAGAAAAATTTTTGTCAAATTTAATTGAAAATATTTAAAATATTTTTTCTTGTTTATAAAAACGAATAAAAACTTTTTGCAAAAAAATAAACCGACTTCAAAAACGAATTAATAGATGCAAAAAAAATAAATATTTTCTACAACATTCTGAAGTCGATCGAAATATAATCCTGATCTGATGACAATAGAATCTAGGAAGAATACAAAAAAAAATACGAAAATCGGTCCACAATCAATGGAATAATCGGTGAACCTACATAAAAAAAGTCCCCGACGAATTGAGCGCCACCTCCTTTATTGGCAGTCGGTAAAAAAGAAAAACATTTTCTTCTATACGAGTGTGGGCGCGAGTACCTACCCTATGGCCCAGAGGTGTCCACCATCGAAGCAGTTGAGCAAATAGAATGAAGCAGTTCTCAACACATGCTCAACGACCTTTCCAGTTTCCTAGGCATAAAGATCACTATCAGGTCTCATGCCATGGATTTTTCACCATCATTTTCCATAATTCCCGAAAAATATATCACTAAAATAAACTTGAAAAAAGTTCTTATTTAAATGGAATGTATGTATATGGCATGTATTAGGAAAATATAGGTATTACCTGGTTCAGGTATTGGATATAACAAGATATCAATATGGTATTACGCTGTTTAGAATATGTCGATCTCAACCGATGATCGCGGGTTCAAACCCCAGGTAAGTTTTCAAGTGCTAAATTTGTGTTTAAATTCATCTCGAGTTTAACATGCAAAAAACATCGTCAGGAAACCTACATGTGCCGGGAGAAATTCTGACACATGTACATATAAACCGCCAAACCGCAGTGGAGCAGCGTGGTTGATGAAGCTCTAAACCTTCTCCTTAATAAGAAAGGAGGCCTTTGTCTATCAGTGGGACATTAAAAGTCTGTTATTTTACTTTTTACTTCAATTTCGCTGGACCCTGATCACATAATGATGCTTATCAAGTTTTAACTAACATTTTAAGGTTTAACTGCGGGTTTTTACTGTCAATCATTGAAGATTTCACTACGCGACTAACTGAACTCACACCGATCTCACAGAAGATCATCGTGAGTAGCTCATGTAGCGGCGTTTAGTACGGTGAGTGAGAGAGCCGGAAACCAAACTTTTCCCCTCTATTTCTTTCCTTACTTCCAAGTCCCTTTTACCCCTTAATCGTTTTTAGCTACAACGCATGTGTGGCTCTAGGTAGCAAAAAAGAGCCGGAAGCCTAACCCCTCCCCCCTATTTCTTTCCTTATTTCCTATTCTCTATTGCCCTTTATTTTTTTTTTTTTAGCCAGCAACGTATTTGTGGCTCCGGGTAGCAAATGTCCATTGGCGGCGGTAAACATTAACATCAGGTGTCTCGCCTGCTCGTTTACCAGCTATTTTATATAAAAAGAGCCTAATTGAATTAAAAAAAAAAAAGCTAACGGAATGCGCGCAAGTCGGACTCGCCCTTTAAAAAATGTTATACATTCAAATAACCATTTAAACAATTAATTCTAGAATTATTTATAACCATTTTTTTGCAAATGACGTTAAACGGTGATCAGTCTTTGGATAGTAATGTACAGGTCAAGTAGGCATGTGTGGATGTTTTACCAGCGTTACCAGAAAAAAAAAATGTTTTTAATAAAAATGAACCGAGTACTCGGTGAACATCCATAAAAATGTACTCGAAAACTTGAGAACCTCCTCCTTTTTTAGAAGTCGGTTAAAAAAACTATTTTTTTCAAAAATGATGCTCATACGCATATATAAGACTACAAGATCCATTATTATTATTTTAATTCAGTTTTTTTTCTTTATAATTTTGCAAATACTGATAAAATGTCCAACACATGCGCAGTTGATACCCTGTATTTATGTTTTAGTCATGGACAAACTAGTCCCGCAGCCCGTAATCGCCCGCTCGTTAATCATGCGGTGCACGCATGCGCATTTACACATCATTAATACGCTAATTTCAATCACGCCAAGCGACTATGAATTAAGTATTTTGAATACGTATTTTGTATAAAATAATGTGATATTTTATGCGACTAATTTGAAACAAATTCTGTAACACAGCCTGTAACCTTCCTCAATAAATGGAGATTTTTTCAAATCGGATCAGTAGTTACAGAAAATACCCTCTACATACCAATTTATATTAGTATAAATAATCTTCGGCAGTAAACAGGCATTCAAAAATAATTGAAATTGTGCTAAAAATTAAAACAATATTTCGCTTTAAGAAATATTTCCTTTTTGGCATAATTAGCAAAAAGGAATTATCCGTTAAGAGAAATGTGAATTTATTGTTTGTTTGTTCACGTTTTCGAAAAAAAGCACCAAACCAAAAACTGAAAAATACTTGTAGTTACGACTTACAGATTAAACGAAACACACATATAATGAATATCGTATCAAATGTTAAACTTTTTTCCGTCTACATACAAAATTAAAAAAAAATCTTATAAACAAATGAGAAATACATTTTCACGATAATCATAATAAAAAAGTCTCATAAATACACGCCATTCGATCATTTAAACACCGAGATATTTATTGCAGTGCCCTTTCTATTCGCTCAGTAATAATTTCCTAAAAAAAAGCGACATTAGTAGATATGAACGGAAAACGACAATCCGAGCACGCGGCCGCGACCCGGCGACTTTTTTACGACAAAACAGCACGGAAGTTATGTTTCAAGAGCATTATGTACAGATCATTAAACCATCCTCCTTCCCTAAGTGAAAGCGCAACTATATTTATTACCCTACGCCTTGACAACTTTGTCCGGTCGACGCGCATTGCGGAACGCCCCTACTCGAAAACCGATGAAGTAAAACTCAAGCTAATTTCGAACGTATTAAATACAAAATAGAGTTTAATTTCTAGTACGCGTTAGAGATGCATCGGGACGTATTCCTCGAGGGTTGTCACTGAGAGAATTATCTTCTGGAAGGTTATATTGTCATTATTTTATGACATCTTCATCGGGGCATTGGACACGCCGCGCGCGCCAACGGACGGTAAATGTGTAAATTCATACTAGGATGAGTTCCAAAGAGGGCAGAACGATATCGTTCGTTTACATTGCAGCGTGATTTGTTTCATTTGATGTTTTATTTACATTAAATGTGTATAAATTATTTAGTTGTGTATTTATTCTTCACGCGTTATTTTGCATGGTTTATGTGATTTACCAACATAACTGACGTTTATATTATTACTAGCTTCCGCCCGCGACTTCGTCCGCGTGAAATAGTTACTTTGGGCTAATAAAGCATTATTTTAGAACAAATTTGGTTAGCATAAAAAAGGTTATAGTGAGCTAAGCTTTAAAGATAGACATATGCTGTCGCGGATTTTTTTTAGAACTTTTAAAGGGAAACAATTCTGTTATACATGATTTTTGCGCAACTTAAACGTTTACGCATCGCACGCAGCATAAGCTCTCAATAGGAAAATATCCCCCGATTTTAAAACATTCTTCATTGGTGCTCCGCTCCTTTTAGTCTTAGCGTGATAATAAATAGCCTTCCTCGATAAATGGGCTATCTAACACCGAAATAAATTTTCAAATCGGACTAGTAGTTCCTGAGATTAGCGTGTTCAAGCAAACAATCAATCAAACAAACTCTTAAGCTTTATAATATTAGTATAGATTTATATTTGACATGAATATAATTAGTTTTAATGATTATTATAAATAATTTGATTGCAAACGGTATTGAAAAACAACTAAGTTGCGGTCCCTTTTTTGCCGGTCCTTTAAATAGGAGTACGCTCCTCTCTCGAAGGTCTGCAGGTCGTATCTATCCGAAAATACCGCATGCGGCAACTCATTCCACAATTTTGTGGTGCGGAGCAGAACGTTTCTGTTAAAACGCACTGTAGTGCTCTGCCAACAGTCAAGACGGTAGAATGGTAAAATTGTCGGGTAGATCGATGGCGAAAATATTAAAAGTAGATATGTCTTTACTCTTCCGTGAAAAAGATCGTATGACATATTGTCTTATTATTAATGATTATTTTATTTAAAGACGATATTCTTGATCTTTTTCTTTATTTCTAAACAAGTTACGTCATGAAATAGTCTTCATGAATTTACATTTACGTTAATGTTTTTTTAGCAATAGAAAATAAGTCAATAATTCATTAGATGCGATGCGAGATATATTTGAAGCAATATTAGTTCTACTAATAAACTTATTTTTATTTAAAAAAACCATTAAAAAAGTAACCCACTTCAAAAACGAATAAAGTAAGCTAAAAAGAAAAAAAAATATTTGGCACTAACGGTTTTCATGAAATTTTTATTATTCTATTATTATGAGGTTTCATTTCAAAAATTTCCAAAAAAAAACACGATTTATTAAAATAGTAAAGAGCTAAGTTCGGTCATACGGATACTGCAACATTAAAAACACTTAAAAGGAAACAAAAAAAACAACTGCCATCTATTGCACTTTACGCGTACTACGATGAAATAAACCACGGAGCTCTTTATTCAAACCGTCTTTGATTACACTGTTGATAGAGTACCAGGATTTAACAACAGATGTCGCTAGTACCTATATTTTAAAAACAAGCATTATCATACTAAAAAAATTACTATTAATTGACGAAATATTTGTTGAATAACAAGATAAAATTTTAACTCTAACTGTAACTTAATATTTGAAACATTTTAAATAATACGATGTTTTTTGTTTCTCATTTTGACCCCGGCTTCATAATTATACAGATACGTACCTAGATATTGTATCTACAAAATAATTCATCTTTTATTTTAAAAAATCACATACACCGTTATTATGATAGATATGTAATCAATAATTTACTCGTCATTTAAAATCAATAAATACATATCAATTATAAATAGACAATATTGTGACACTTATCACAAAAGCTGATGACCGGAAAGGCTTGTTACTCGGTAGCCATGGCAACCTGTAATCAGCGTACCATCGCATAAAAACTGTTCGAGAAGGGACAGTGACTCGTTAAATGGTCGATATCGAACGATAGCCCATATATTTTAAAATGACGTGTGGTGATTCCACATTCAAATGTGTCGCATGTCATGACGACGTTGCGTCTGGCGGTTGACAGGGTCTGGTCTGTCTTGGTATTTATGTGTTGTTTCGTGGTCGCAGCTTGCGAGGAGTTGTACCTGCTGGTGTTGAGCGCGGCGAGGCGGTTGAGGGCCGATGAGCGTTTCGGTGCGTGCGGTGCTGGTGGAGGGCCCGCAAGCTCGCGCGAAGGGGCCGTTCACGTATGCTAGCACGCCGCGGGCCTTGTACAACAATGTTAAGCTGAGGAGAGACCCTTCGTGGTAAGTTTGGATTAAATATTGTAACTGTAGACAGTATTGTTATGTTTATATGCTTGACAACTAGTCATTGGAAATTCCGAAATATTGTATAAAACACCCCTAACGCGTGTTTTTAGTTTTTCAATGAATCAAGTCTTGTATATAGACGACACGTAAATATTTATAAAGGATATATATAATTTTAAAATGTTTAATAAAAAAAAATACTGTTTTTGATGCGTGAAAAAAAATAAAATTTATTCATGCGACCGCAAATTTTTCTATCTGTATTTTTTATACTTTTAAATTATTAATAAGCGGCTATAGTAGCTAGGTATATCCGAGATATCTAATACAATTATATTTCGTATGGTTTAAATAAATTTTAGTTGTGCCACACGAGCTCATACTGTTTCGCCGATGTCACGTGGATTGAAGAAGACGCGAAGAAGATAGTTCAATTTTATGAGATGACACTTTTTTTAATTATTTCGATTTTAAAATTTATCTACTGAAGCAATTTTGAGGAAAATCTTTTAAGCAAAATAACAATTATCCAAAAATCAGGCAAACCATTTTTTGAGTCAACGGGGAACGTGGGTTCATAACAAGACTTGAATATGAGAAACCGACTTAAAAAGTAAAATACGTAATCTTGTTTACTAGAATTACAAACTGATTCCAATTATTTTTTTAAGACCAAATTACTGAACAGATTTTGATGAAAATCTATGCGGCCAATCAGAGTGTATAGCCCTTCAAGCAAAAAAATAATTAATCAAATCAGCCAAACCATCCGTTCTCCAGTAATCGGTGAACATAAAAATTCCCAAAGAATTGAAACCCTCCTTATTTTTTAAAATCAAGACAATGTTCCCTCTTGTCATCCCCCTTAGTATACCACTTATGTACTTATACTTAGTACATTGAACGAACTGCAATGATAATGGTTTATATAATTTCTAAATTACTAAGATTAGTATATAAAATCATACCAAATTACTGCGTAATGCCCGGATAAAAACTAGTTTACCTTTGTACATTTTGAACTTACAACCCCCTCCGTTATCTTTCCTTGGTTCACCTCTGCCATATGAAAGCTATAGCTAGCCCGTGATTTCCAGTAAAATTCAAACTGAAAACGAAACTCTTATTCATACATTTAAACATTCATAATACCAAACCAGAACTGCCGGTTGTTACTATCACATAAAATATTTACACAATTTCGACACATGTTGACCTTTTCAATTTAAACAGAACATGAAGCGGAGTTATATAAAACCACTAGCACGTACAGGCTCGGATCCTGAATTTAGCTCAGGGGGGAGGGGCATTGGGAGGTAGTAAATACTACGTCGATTGGATATACAAATATGCTTCATTTTACACCAAAAAAACAAATAAAAAGAAGGGAAATAAGAATGTACTAAAGGCGGTCTTATCGCTAAAACAGCGATCTCTTTCACTCCAAAAAGATTCATATTTATGTACTAGTGGTCGCCTAATGGTCAGATTTCAACCGTAGCTCATTAAATTAACAATCGATTTCAAGATTGACCACAGATAATCTATTCTCAATTTGACCACAGACTTTAACAATAAACAAAATAATACTTTTTGCTACGCTTACATATGCATACGCATATTACCTTGACGTTCTGATGAAGCCTAATTTTTTTAGGCATTATTTTCGCAAGATATTCTATCTATATCCTTCTTCTTATATTTACTTTCATATGCTTTTATTGAAAAACTGTTAATTTGAAAATACATATAGACATAATTTTATTTATTAGTATATATTAGTATGTAATTCTATATTTATTAACATACGCCACACTTATCCAGTAGCATTTCGTGAAAGTAATCGATTATTTCAACCGGAATTTTCTAGTGACAATGATACGAAAGTGAAGCGATGTGGCTTTATGACCGACGATCATGCACATTGCACATCCATTACTGCGATTGTTTCACCAGATTAACATTTGTAATAGTGAATACAAAATACATAAACTGCTTTGTTTAATGAAAATAACGAACAAACGAGCAGGCGGGTCGTTTTTAAATACTCGATTGTGTTTTGAGTCAACTAGTAACGTGAACTATTCAACCTATCAAAATTTTCGCTCGCACTCACAAAATATAAGAATCCACCAATCATATGCGCTTTTGTTACAATTCAACCAATCACTTCTACTCGTTAAAGACACTTATTTTGTTACTACTTGATAACACGAGATGGCGCTGATTTAATTCCATATAAATCTTAAATACACACTCCCACAGTGTTACATACACTAGGTGTATACCAATTTCTAATATTAACAATCTCTGAGCTTAGTCCGTGGATTCCGTGTCCGTACAGACAGTCTGACAGATGGACATAATTTAACTACAAGGGTGAACCAAAAATAATAATTAAATTAATAATGATTAATTAATTGACTACGGAATCCTACAAATTTGAATCGACGATCTATTTTTACGTAGTCAGATCAAAAGGATTATGACTAACATTAGTACTTATAAATACCTATATATTTACCCACTTATTTATTAAATCTGTCAAATTAAACATTAGACCATTGCGTGTGTGGTTTCCATAAGTCCCACCACACACATTGAGTGTTGGTTTTGATATACAGAAAATTATATACAATCTAGTGTAACATAATATCTTATGTATATTAAAGTAACAGATTAGCCAAATCCGGACATAAATGTTGTAAACACAAAATTCCTTCAGTTCAGATTATGTTAAGTATGTAACAAATTGTTGCTAAAAACGGGCTGGATCGATCGGGGCGGTACTACACTCTCACAGGAAATTACAAAAGAAGCTGATACTGTATGTATGGTGAACGAACGGGGAACAAGTCTCCAACCCTTCTCTTTCTCCCCCTTCTACCCTTATATCTTTTAGACTTTTGTGATATAGTAATAACATTATCGTCTCGTTTGCCTGCTATATTAATAAAAAGAAGAGCTAATGATTTGCGCTGCAATAATCAAAATCAAAATCAAAATCAAAATCAAAATCAAAATCAAAATCAAAATCAAAATCAAAATCAAAATCAAAATCAAAATCAAAATCAAAATCAAAATCAAAATCAAAATCAAAATCAAAATCAAAATCAAAATCAAAATCAAAATCAAAATCAAAATCAAAATCAAAATATTTTTATTCAAAATAGGAATTTACATTCTCTTTTTGAACGTCAAGAAAATGAATCTACCACGGTTTCGGAAAAGTATAACCTCAGGCCTGAGAAGAAACCGCGAAAGAAACTCAAAAACTGTACCTGAATTCTAGCATTATCATTACCTATCTATCGTTTATGTAGTTTTTTTTTATATTCTTAAGTATCACCGAGACAATCGATTATGGTTATCCACATCTGCGCTGACGACACAATTAGTTCACTTTAGCAATTGATATTTAATTTAGAACTTCAATTGCATGAATTGAAATACTGATAAAATTCACAAAAAAGAGTCATAGAACATATGATAATGGCTTCCAGTCTCGTTACAGTTACGAGTCTCGGAAGAAAGAAGGCTCGACCTGGTATCGAAATTCCCTGGACTTTTGACAACAACAAGACTTTTGAGACTTAAATAATTACCATTTTCAAAATTCCCCTAAAACCTGTTATTGTATTTTTTTACTTTAAATTAACAGAAACGGCATATTTTACAATCACCTTCGTTACAATTCCATACGTCATAATGGATAGGACATTGATTGAGCTTATTAGATTCTATAAAATAAGTTATAAATACATCAACCTACCAAACAAATGATAGGATTCATGTAAGGAAAGGAAGCTCTACTGTGGATCATACTAACAATCGCTAAATGCACAGTCATGAGACTATTTATATAGCTGGCAAACAAGCAGGCGAGACACATGATGTAAAATGATCATCGCCGCCTTTGGGTATTTGCAGCACCAGAGAAGACTCAATTACGTTGCCAGCTAAAATGGAATAGGAAGTACGGAAAGAAATAAGTGGGAGGGGGTTAGGCTTTTAGCTCTCTCACTCACCGTACGAAATGCAGCTACCATGAGCTACTTCACGCCAATCAGTAAGAGTGAGCTACGGTTTCGGTCGAGCTAGCCCGTGCTGTAGTCAATGGACATAATCAGGTTCTACTTCAATCAAAAAGCTATGTCCAAGCTCAAGGAGAGTCAAAACCCGCAGTTTAGTTATTTTAATATATTTTCAAGATATTTCGATAATAAATTCTTAGAACACGAGTTCATAAAGGATTGGTGGTCGCGTGCCCAACGCGAGCTGACCACAACTGGCCACAGACGATGTTATCACAAGGTCAAGAATGATCTCCGATAATTAACTAACGTTATGTTAACGTTGAGAAGTAATTAAGTTTTATGTTCACGATTCTAGCAAATCCTTGTTTCTAAGTCAGAAATAATTTTAAAAGTCATGAACTGTTGAAGTGATTACGTCATTAATTTCTGAACAAATACATATATTTTAATTGTTAGGAAATTATAGTTGTGGTATAAATTAACCGAGATATCCTAGTGGTTAAAACACGACGAACTCAACCGATGATCGCGGGTTCAAAAAAAAAAGTCTAGCACCACTGAATATTACAGTGCTAAGTTTGTGTTTAAATTCATCTCGAGCTCGGCGTCGAAGGAAAACATCGTGAGGAACCTGCATGTGCCAGGAGAAATTCTGACACATGTATGTATATCCTCCAACCCGCAGTGGAGCAACGTGGTGGATTAAGCTCTAAAGCTTCGCCTTAATAGGAGAGAAGGCCTTTGCCTAGCAGTGGGACATTTACAGGCTGTTACTTTACTGTTATAACTTAACTGGGCTGGGTCGATCAAAGCAATATCACATTCTAACAGAAAGTCGGTGTAATGCAGCAAATATATTTAATATATACTTTCGGTGAGTGAGAGAGCCAGTAGCCTAACCCTCTCTTTTATGCTTCTATTTATGCTGGCAGCGCATTTGTGGTTTCTCCGGTGCCGCAAATGTTTTAGACATTTGCAGGCGGCGGTGAACACTTAACATTAAATAAGTCTGTTCGATTCCCAGCTATTTCCATAAAAAAATTACAAGCAAGGGGTTCTAGCATAGAACCTATATTATATCTGATAAAATACAAATGTCCTTTTTCTTCAACGAAACGAAAAAAACGTTATCAATAAACAAGTGAGAATAAGTGGCCAGTTTCCACCATACGTGTACCCAAATCATCGCGCATTATCTCGGTCGTAATTAACACAGAACAAAATAAAATAAAAAATGTCATCGTTCGTCACGTATTACACTATTACAATTACAAGAAGAATTACTCTTACAAGTTTTGCTCTCAGGCTTACATAAAAACACACAGCTAAAGAAATGACTGTCAGTACCCTTTATTTTTAACAGCCAAAGCTTTCATAAGGATAGGTAACTGTTACAAAGTTACACAATTGTTTTATATAAATTACCAGGGTAAAACTTACAAATGTTATTCTCGCCTAAATATAAAAATATATGTAACGATTTTTATATGTCATACCTTACCGTATAAAAGAAATTAATGTTACAAAATGTTTTCGTGTTATGAATTGCGTCACTTCTTTTTTTTTTGAGAAAGTATTAACTTAATAATAACGTGAATAATTCGACTAGCCTAAGTGTGAGAAAGACTCGCGGACAGAGGGTTCTAATATTAACAAGTAATAGGAGAAATAATATTTAAAGTTACATGTATGTTTTGTTTTCATTTTACATATAAAATAATAAATAACTTTTAACGAGAATTGAATATTCTTTTCGAATTTTAACCTATGAATAAATTTAACCTTGGGAACGAAAATACGCTCTCATTATCAAGGAAATCAATTCTCAATAAGGTAACATTAAGTTAGATTATCTTATAACTTCAATTTTTCATTTAATTTTCAAACAAATCAAAATTCAACACAGGCAAGGCCGAAGCTAGTCAACCCTATCGCTTCTTATAATATGTAGGTACAATTACATAAAGCAAACATTCTGAGGAAACCTGCAAATGTCGGTAGAAATTCTAATACATGTGGATTGTAGGTATATCCAACAATACATATTGGACCATGCGGCTTTTCCTTAATAGGAGAGGAGGCCTTTGCCCAGCACTGAGACATTTTCAGGCCGCTAAAGTCATCACAGAAAACCATTTACCCTCTTAAATACAGAACCCTAAAACCAGTTAGATTTTGTTGAATACACCTTAATTGCCATGTCAAGTGATCGCGTGAAGGATCAGAGGTTAAGATAAGCGCTAATACATCGCTTCAGTTAATAAATAAGAAGAGCAATGCCCTTAACCTTGAGTCACTGATGAAGGGGTGCGTGGTCGCCGTCGCCCCGGCAACCGCCGCCCGCTTCCGCTCCACTTCGATACAACTGGCTAGAATTCTTTTAGTGAAGTAATGACCGAAACTACAATACTCGTGGTATACTAGCTTATATCACGGTTTTTGTGTGCGTTGATTTAGTTTTATAAATTAGCTACCCCTCGAGATTTCACTCGCGTTTATGGTTAGCGCTTCGCTCCTATTAGCGTGACGTAGAATGACATTCCACGTGACATTGGCGAAATAACATGTGTCTAATTGGCACAAGTAAGCCATATACCACAGAATTGAATTGTAGTATGACAAAAATCTGACAACACTGGCTCGGCATGTAAAATGTATGATATTTCAGCAAAATATATAAAATTATTATAAATCTTAATAATCTAAATCTAATCTAATCTCCGCTGCTGTCAAACATCAACGGCTGCAGATTTAAATTGTTCGAAAACAAAACTTAAGCCTTTAAAAAAACAATTATTTTTATACAAACAGACCAACGAACTTTTTTATTATATAAATAATTTGTCGGTACATAAATATGTATTACAGTTGATGTACAGAGGCTCACATAACTGGTAACAGAATAACCTTTAAATTTATTTAGCGCTTTCTTTTTATAGAATCATAATAGTCTCGATTTAGCTGACCGGTACGATGCGCGCCACCTACTGGAAGTTAATGTTATAAACATTCACCTTCTCGTAAACGCAAACAAAAAGTTGACAAAGTGTAACACTCTACAAACATACATTCGATATGTCTACAAAGTGTTAATATACATTTTGTACCGTCTAAATGTAAATGAACTTTGAAAACAAAATTGAATATCATTGCTTGGTGTTCTGTGTTATTAGAGTCCATAACGTTTTATCAGATTTTAACAAATAGTAGCGAGTGGCGAGCGCTACCCCAGTACGCACTTATGACGCACTACCATTTATTAACCAATATTATTCGGTTACTTAGAAAACATTTAATTTTGACCTTCCAAGGTCTTAAATTCTTTTAACTGTTATGGTTAAACACGTAATTTTAACATAATAATTTAATTTTGCAATAAATTTCATTATATCTTATTTATTACTGGCTGGTAACTGCCATTTCATCCGCGGATGGTAAATAAATATCGCCTAAGTTAAGCCGTATATCATTAGCTATCTTCTAAAGTCCCGTCAAAATCGGTCCAGCCGATTAACCAGAACAAACAGACAGACAGACTAAATAAAGACTAAGGAAAAATGTGTAATATAATTATCGTATACACAAATAATATATAAATATATAGATATTACATATGTAAAGTTAATATGAAATTTCACACTTCAATTTCATTTATTTGTACAGATTGTAAGAATGTACTATGACTGCTGGGCAAAGGTCTCCTCTCCTATTAAGGAGAGAGTTAAGGATTTTATCCACCACGCTGCTCCAGGTTGGTGGATATATGTGTCAGAATTTCTCCCGAAAAATATAAGTTTCGCGAATATGCGTTGAAATCGCCTCCTCGATTTGTTTTACTAAGTATCAATTATATTAAATGGACGCTGATAAGCAATACTGTGTCAAGCCACACGGACTTCATTTTGAGAAAATGGCGTCTAAAGATGTTCAACCTATTCTTAATAAATATGTTTGAAGAAGTATATATCCGCCTTGTCTTTTCTTTGTTGACAAAAGGTATAATAAATTAAAAGCAGATTGATATATTTATTATATTATCTAATAAAAAGTTTTTCAAATATTTGAGATTATTGTATAAATTGCAAAATATGGAACGCACTTGGAAATCGAAACAAGTAATTAAGAAACTTTTTTCGTACTTATTTAGCTTATGTAATTTGAGTTTTTTTAATAATGTAAAATAGGTGATGCAGTATCAAAATACATCAATATCGCCGAATTTGACTTTTTGTGGGTTGACACGTTATTGCTTATCAGCATCCAAATAGCATATGAAGTAGCTATATTGTCCGTATAAAATTGTATTATTTTAAACAGCTTGTGCCCGTAGTACAGCCGTTGTTGGCCTTGGTTTGTCAGCGGTACTATGAAGAATTTTTCCTCAAAGTTTACAAATTTATTTTTTGTAAAATCTCAATATTTTAAAGACAAATATTAGCCTACAATAATTTGAAAACAGATACTTTCCTAGGACTCTAAAACATATTATTGATATACGTCCCATAACAGAACAGTGAGATGAATTAAACTAAAAAAATATATACCAACATTATACATATTCACAATTTAAAGTTTCTTGCATTGATAAGTTTATATGGGACTTAAAACCAGATATTCAAACTCAAACTCAAACTCAAACTCAAAATATACTTTATTCAAATGTGCTTTAACAGCACTTTCGACGCGTCAAGTTACATGTCATATTTTCATTTTTAATTTTTATAAAGCTACCACCGGTTCGGAATGTAGTCTTTACCGAGAAAAACCGGCAAGAAACTCGATAGTAACTCTTTTAAAATCATTTATATATAATGTATTTTTATTACATTTTAATTATGTTATCCGGATAGAAAATCAACGCTTATCAAATCCACGCCTCTTTGTCGTCAAAATATTCTTGTATGGTATAATATGCTTTATTTATTAAAGATTTTTTAACGTATTAGTATATTAAAATAGTAATAAAGTGCTTGCAGAAAGGACGTAGATATTATCACCACCTGGGTGAAGCAACAATCGGGAAAACGATAAAAACCGCGAGGGGCAGTTAGTCGAAAATATCTATCACTTCTACCACGAAATGTAAACAACCTCGCGGAATTCACTCTATTCTATTGTAGTGATTCATGTCATCAATAATAACTTTCCACTGAATTTAATACAATCAATCGCAAAACTGCTCGTTACGATTTAAAAACTTCCTAGACTTTCAAACATCGGACACTTACGTGACACATCCGCAATTGTAGCTTGAATTTCCAATTGTTGTTAATAAATTAATCAATTCAACAGTCCCTATAACCTACTTTGGGATATGATATGTATTTATGAATTACGGAATATTGGTAACAAAGAAAGTAAGCATCTAGTCCACGATAAATAGCTGTAAAATCTGTACAAATATTTGTATAAACGAGAATCGTACCTGCGACCTTACTGCATTATTGCAAAAGCTGAAACGACTTTCGGTATACAGGATAGTTTTATCGGTTTTTTTAAACGCCAGTATTATAGTAAAGGTACGCCGTAGGTAACGTATACAATCCAATTTGTTTTAAATTATAACATATGTGTTACAAGGAATTTGTTTAAAAACCCGTTTACAAATGTTGTATATTTTCTAATTATCTAATATAAAAAAATATTTTCTGTTTGTTTTATATATGCGCTGTTATACCACTCTTCAGATTGCGATATTACTTTGTCAATTTATTGTTTACACTTTCGAGAAAGTTATAGTAATAGTACAATTAAGTTCTAGTTGCGGGGCGTGCGTGTCGTACGGAGAGAAAAATAAGTTAGAGACGATCGTCCGGTATAACTGAATGTACATTAACGCGAGCGAAGCGATTTTAATTGATAAAATTTTCCACGATGTTTACATATTTACGTGTATATCGTTTTCCGATGTCCCCGCCCGCTCATCGACTAAACAAAATCATTCATTTCGCAAGAGATAATTGCACTGTCTCGTTATCTGTAGTACGAGCGCGTCGCGAGCCTTATTCATCACCACGCTACGAGCAATTAGTACGTAAAGCTTCATGGATGGACTCGCCGGTGTACTTACTATTTGTTGTGACTTGTATATTCTAATTTGTTAACTTATAAAAAAAAACTTAATAATAATATTTATATTGTAGGATCAAAAAATATATTTAATATTGGTATTTTAATAGAAATTTCGAATTATTATCAATGGTGAGCAAAAAACTGACTGATATTGAATTTGTATAAAACATTTTCGCATTCATTCTTTGGTCATTAGCGTAAAAGTATTTGTATTTCAATCGTACCGGTTCTCAATTTTAAAGTGTTTCGTACTTCGACACCCTCATGTTTACCGTCTTAAGCCCACGTGGGCGCTTGCGCGATAACATGTGCCGCATTAGTTGATATGCTCGCGTGAAAAGGCGTAAGCGACACGAAAACGCCGGGCGCTTATGATCCACGGCGGCGAGCGCGCTGACCGCCGGGCGCCGCGCCGGACACTCGCCCGCCCGTCGCCATCGCCACCACCCGCGAACCACGCGGCCACCACCATACCGAACGCGAAACAGTCGCGACACATCGCCCGAAGCGACAATTCAAACGAACCTCTAACATTACAAAGCTTCCACACATAACGGGAAGTCATGTGACGCGCGATGCCAGCGTTAGATATACCGACTCACGATTTGAATGCGTTTACCGTAATCAACAATGAGGAGGAGAGGCATATAGCGAAAAACGCGCCGTTACCTCGTATTGTAAATGTCGTAAAGCCGCTCCAGCGCGATGACGGCCGCACGCACCTACCGAGCGCGACAAAAGACCAGCTGACGGAGAGAATGGTCGCCGCCGTCGCGCCGCAGACGATTCTCGATCCTAAATTCACTCGGGCGCTAGATTTCAAACTCCGTCGTCTGAAAGAGAAAGAAATTTTGGAGGCCAATCTTCGACGACCGACGCGCGGTCGCCGTCGCCCCGGGGCCCTCGCGACTTCCAATCCTAATCTCACCTGGAAAGATCAAACTCCTCCCAAGAAAATGATGAGTCAGTCTCAACCTCGAATCGATATAATATTAAACGATGGGGAAAGAACAAAAATTTCACCAAAACCTGATAAATCTCCATTAGCAAGCAAAAACCGCGGCAAGGTCTCTGGGAGCGAGGGAGATAAACCAAGATTTGTAACAACGGTCAAATCCGGCCAGTTCCTACTTCCGCCACCAGACGTCGCTTGTCTTCTGGGATTGGAAACCCTATACCCACCTCAGGAAAGAGAGAAAATTGTGTACTCCTATGCTAGTAAACCAAAAGCAGTGACGAATAAAAGTAAGCGTTCGGTACCGGAAAAGAAAGTGGAAACGATTCCAAATGGTGTACCTCCTGGGTTTAACAACACGAAGCGGCCCAACATCAACGGTGGAGAAATGTTCAAAGGTGTTCGCGCGCTGATAGCCGGCGTCGCTGGTGTTAAACATCTCCTAGAGCAGCATGACCAAGTGTTAGTACTCCTTATGCTTATTATATATGTAACTTAAGTCTTGGTAAGTCCGTAGAATGCAGTAGACTGTCTGAGCCAGCACGTTATCGCTTAATATCGATTACAGACCCTCGCAAACTGTTTAGATCAATGTCAAGATATCATTTATTTAGTTATATTTATTGGCTGCATAATATATTACCTTCGCCACTTTTTTTTAATAGCTTCCTCTTTTATAACCTCGTTTGGCTATTTTTTCGAAGATATAAAATTCTTGTACTCAGGATATAAGCTTTTCACAATTTTAACCTATTTGAAAAAAAAAATAATTTAAATAATAACTTAAAAATCTCTCTCGCGTATATCACAAGAAATTGAACTTTTTAAATAATTCCCCTTGAGGAAATAATCTTTACGTGTATATAAACGTTATACATAATGAAATAGTCGGTTAATTAAAAAAATAATCATAATAAGTAATTTATAAATATTTTATAAAAGAAAACATGTCAAATATTTCAGTTACGCTGAAAGAACTAGAAAAAATGCTATTCTAACATGATTAGTAAAGAGGTCAAGCCATTTGTAGGGGATCCGCCGCGGTCTACTTCCGGCCGCTGCGATTGGCCGGCCGCCGGGGTCAACTACCCCCGCGAGCCTCAAATAAAACCATACTATAATTTATCTTATCTCACTGGCCGTAAAAAATAATAAATATCTATTCCATATATTTCTATATAGAATAAATGGATGCTGATAAGCAATAATGTGTCAACCCACAAAAAGTCTAATTCGGAGATATTGATGTATTCTGATACTGCATCACCTATTTAACATTTAAAAAAAAATTGAAGTCATATATACTACATAAGTACGGAAAAAAGTTTCTTAATTAATTGGTTCGAATTTCGAATGCGTTCCATATTTTGCAATTTATACAATAACCTCAAATATTCGAAAATCTTTTTATTAGAAAATACATTAAATATATTAGTCTGAATTTAATTAATTGTACCTATTATCAAAAAATAAAAGAAAAGATGGATATATACTTCTACAAACAAATTTGTTTAAAATGGGTTTGACATCTTTAGACGCCATTTTCTCAAAATGAAGTCCGTGTGGCTTGACACATTATTGCATATCAGCGTCCAAATATCTATTCTATTTATATCTGTACTAGTATTGTAAAACGTTAATTTGTTCGTAACATATATATTATATATAGAGATATATCTTTGAAATTACTTATCCGATTAGAAAAAATATTTTTTGCATTAAATAGTCTGTTTATTGAGGAAGGTTATAGGTTATATAACATCACGGTACGACTCATATGAGCAAAGCGGTGACCATAAACGCGGGTAAAACCGCGAGGGTTGTCTTGTTTTATATAAAGTTATATGTTTGATTCTTCTATGTCTAAAAATTTATTTAAATAGTGACATGTAAAAACGCACGAGTTTATAACATATTATAAAAATAAAAGATTTTTTTATATGAACTCGTAAAGCAAGGTTTCTTGTGTTTATTAAAGTGGAGGCTAAAATACTTTTAAGGTCGTATTTAAAAAGTCAATACCAATACCTCAGTCACACAATAACCTGCAATAATTAAAATTTAATTTTTTTTTTATTTTAAATGTTGCAGAAACTAGTGAAATTGACATGTACCATTAATATATAAATATCATTTCATTAATTTTTTTTATTCTATAATTGATTCTTACTTAACCATGAGCAATCTTTATATTTTACGATAAATAATTTCTAATTATTTTTACTTGGGTTATAAATATAATTTAACTATATTATATCTATCCCTCAAAAATTTGCACGGCTTCTGATATTTTTTTCTTTTATCAATTTAACAGCAAAATAAATTGCGACTCTATAGTCTATTTTGTCTTATAACCCCGAACGATAATCACGAATTATCGAACATATTTTTCATTATATTTTTTTATTATAAAATGTGATTCAATTCAAATCATCGATATCGATAATTTCTCATCTCTATCTCTTATGTATGACTAGAAGCCATATACTACTAAATAAAACAAGTGCAGATGAATAGACTTTACTGATAGCAACTCGCAACTGCTCGCTACTCTTCCAACTCATACACATAATTTTTCGTAAACAATTTCGAAATTAATCGTTGACAATTTCAACAAAGTGAACAATATCCTCATAAATAACAGCATATATATACATCTGATGTATTGGATATTGATGGAAAGCGTCATCAACATCTGTACTTGCACCTTTTCATTTATTGTTGGGAAATGCATTTACCCCGCAAGAGACATAGTCTCAGGCGAGTATGTGGAACTCCCGGGCTTAGACGTTGAACCGGACTACCCACTAAAAACGAACATCCTTACCACGCCTCTCTTGGAGCGTCACGGGATCGCTGAGATGCATTCGACCGTGAATCTGTACTTGCACTTACCACATTTTGTGCGTTCAAGTGTTATGACTTGTATGCTTATAACACAGTTTCTGTATATACGTAATGTAATACTATATAGCCTGTGAACTTCCTCGAAACGAATTTATGTAATCGAACCGTTCTATCCTGATATTAGCACAATAAAAAAAAGACAATATCTTCAGCCTTAAAAAAAGTTTAATTATATGAGGCACTAGCAGTTTCACAAGCGTTTATAGTTACTAGTTCGCTCCTATGAGTCATAACGTGATGTATTATAGCCTACACCCTTCTTCAATAAACGAGATATCCAACACAAAAAGAATTTTACAAATTGGATCAGTAGTTTAGCAGATTATCGACTACATACAAACTTACAAACAAATTTTATCTCTTCTAGTATAAATATAGAAAGACATAATGCTCATCTCATTAAAAATTTCTTCAACCATAAACTGACATTTCAACTTTGATCCCATTGTTGACCGCCTCGGAATATAAATCACTAATGCCTCTTTTGCCACTGTCCATTTAAAATTGACCTATCGACATGTGACCTTTTTTAAAAACTTGAATTAAAAATCCTACGATCAATGGAAAAGTAGATAAATCGATAAAATCAACGGATTAAAAATCTCGATATAAAGATATCCAATCTTGAAAATCTTTACATGTTGGAAGCTTATATTACTCTTGGAAATTCTTTTCAAAAGTCACACATCTGACCAGAAACATATAGAAATTCTTATCTTCGATAATAAGAATGTTCCACTTTGGTTTTTTACATGTTGTTGTGTGTGTTTTTACATTTAGTTACAAAATTTCGGGAAAACGAGATATGAAATTTGAATTTTCTCACCCACGTAAAAGTTTCCTCATAATGGATTACCATCGAACTTAAGGTGAATTTTATACATAAAATGCTTGAAAAATTGTTATATGTACTTCGAACGTATTCTTTATATAGAAGTAAAATAATTTATATCCAGAATATCTCAGTTAAGAGACTATATAACCTCACATACCACGCTCGTTTCCTAAAACCTGGTAATTGCGAAAATTTTCCCACATCAAAAATTGGTCGACCACAATATAATACCCCAGAATAGCGTTTGTAAAATTCTGTAACTCTCCTTCGCGTCGTCTCCATCCTACGTTACATTGGCGAAATAATGTGCTCATATGGCACAGTCAAAAGCCATTAACTTAAGAATTGTATTGACAATTCTGTAATATGTCATTTTTGTTGCAGCGGCAGTATGGCGACGGGCGTCACGGGGGCGACGGCCACGACGGGGTACTCCAACCTCATGCACGATAAGCGCGTGGTCCGCGGCAGCACATTCGCTGCGCACCCGCACGCCGCTGTAAGCAATGCTATATGGACGTTGATAAGCAATACTATGTCAAGCCACACAGATTTAATTTTGAGGAAATCGCCTCTAAAGACGTCATAACTCTTAATAAATTTGTTTGAAAACATATTTATCCATCTGTTATATTTCATTTTTATAAAAGGTTAATTTATGAATGGAAAGTTTTTCATAAATATGAAATAATTGCATATTTAAAAATATTGAATAGATTCTTATATTCGAAACATTAAGAAACATTTTTTCATAATTATTTAGTTTAGATGACTTCAAATTTTTTTGATTATTATTAAATACGTATATAACGTATTATAAGAATACATCAAAATTTCCGGATTTGACTTTTTGTGGGTTGACACATTATTGCTACTCAGTATCCATATCTAACTATCTATCATTTTAACCACTTTTGTAGTTATTTATTGTTTAATTCCTATAGATCTTACGTAATGTTTTATAGCCTTATATTTTTGCCCCCGCGTAGAAACTATTAAGGCATTTATCAGCCCTTTAACAACTTAGTTTTGAAATAAAATCTAGCAAACACATATCCTTCTCCAATGTGAATGTGAATGGATTCAGCGGTTTAGGCTTTAAAATGTCATAAACAGGCAGACAGACAAAGAGTGGAACTTACATACATATATAATTAATCTTCTAAAATCAACATATTTAATCCAAAAATATTTATCGAATCAGACTTCTGTTTCCTGTGATTCGAAAATTTTGACAAACTTTTTAAATTTATAGTAAATACATCGAGGAGAATATTTCGGTGAAAAATTACGTGAAGTAAAGTGTATAATTTTACCATCTATTTTATATATATTTAATATAACGGCTGACTGTTAGCTTGTGACCACGACGGATGCAACTTCGTCGAAACGTCGGGCAATAAAAAGGTATTACTACCATTAATTATCGCGATAAGAGCCGTTATATTAAAATGAATAGTATAAATCTCGAAAGTTTAAAATATATAATCTATTTTATAGTTATAATGATCAAAACGAACTTGATATCAGCGAATTCAATCTAAAATACGATTCGATGGAATTCTCGTCTTAATTGCCGAAGCTAATTCGCCAATGCATTAAAGCCTAATCGACGCCTTGAACGCGACATAGGGGTGCAAGTTCAAGGCGATGTTTGAACACATACCGGCACATTGTTCTTATTTGTGCTTCTAAAACATAATACCGACTAACGTATTACTTACATTGACTAACGTATATAAAACAGTAAAAGTTTGAAAAAGCCGAAATCATAACACTCGCTCGCTCGCTTTCCTTACTTCCTATCCCCATTTCAACCTTACACCCTTTCTAAGCTAGCAAAGCATTTTTGGCTCCTCTGATGCCGCAAATGTCAGGGACACACTCTTAATATAAAATGGCCCGCCTGCTCGTTTGCTTAAAAGAGACTCAATACTGTTGTTATCCATGTCGCAAAAACTCTCTGAGGTAGAGCTTAAATGTAGCATTGACTATAGTACGTATACAGACTGGTTCGACCAGACCAGACTGTGTTTAGAACAGTAAGTGCTGGTAGTCTAACTTCGTCTCCAATTCTCTTCCTTACTACTAATACCTTATTTAGCTGACAACGCATTTGTGGATGTAGTAGTGAATCTATATTACCCACATAATAATAAATATGAACGTTTGAACAAAAAACACCATAGCTGCACTTATTAAACGCATTACTAATAATAAATCAAGCAAAGTCGAGTTACGATAGTAGTTTTATATAGAGTAAGCCGGTCGAATTTAATTGATACTTGTAGGTTTATTATTATAACAGTTTTATGAAAAAGGGGTCAGCAGGTTAACTGTCGAAAACATTTTTAATGTTTTTGATTCTGACTGTTGACTTTGATAGGCAGTTTGAATGACTGAATGAATCGTTCACAACGCCGATGTGGTTTTCGTTATTTCGTTGATTTCAATTTGAATATGAAATACTTTACAGTTCGGTCTCGTAAATAATCAGGACACAGTCGAGAATCCAACCAAAAAATACCGGCCAAATGCGACTCGTGCCCTCTTACGTCGTCTATACATATTTCACAAATATCTCTTTAATCAAATTTTTCTCTGATAACTTTTTAGATAATAAATTTTCCTACATGTATTAGTAAACAACGTGTTCATAAAATTTATGATAGCTTATATTAACGGGTTGAAAAATGCTGTTTTAGCCAATAGGCGTAAAGGCTTTTAAAACTTTTGTGGAAAAAAAAAACAAAGAAAGACACACTCTAGGACTCGAACTTGAAGATTTTATATTTTTGGTATTATACGGCATTGATTTATTTTGATTTACTCCGTAAATTTTAACTCTATACTTATTAAATTGATTATATCTATTTGATTATTTCTATTTTCTACGAAATCAATTATTGATCCAATTATAATTAAAGATATATTCTGTATTGTTAGGTCAGGAGAATATAAATTAATATTATTCATCGATTTCATGACTTTATTAGCTGCCCTTCGCGGTTTAACTTACCTTTACAATTGTTGTTTCGCTCCTGTAAGTCGAAGATTGATGTCATATAGTCTTTTGTTTTGTTGGTTTTTTTTTCTTTTATTCTTTCTAAATGAAACCTTTCTTTCTTTTCTAGAACCTTCCTCAATAAACGAGCTATCCAATGCCAAAAGATTATTTCTAATCGGGTCAGTAGTTTCAAAGATTACCCCTACATACAAATAAACATTACCTGCTTATAATATTAGTATAGATGAAAGTTAAATATTGGATAGAGAGTTGTCGAATTTTCTGAGGAACCCTACAAACTAATGTTGAATTACCAAATACGGTCAGCGGTTACGAGACTAAAACTGGGTTAATGAGATCGAAATATGTTCTTTAGATTCTTATCTCTTACTGTAAGTTTTAGTTCAATAAAAAGGAATAGGTATTGAATTCTTACGTTCTTCAGGCGCCGTAATGACATTTGATGACGTCGTAAAGTATATTATAATATGACTTGACATGCGTGTGTTTGTCAAATATATGGTAGTGTGTGTAATGTTTTTTTTTTATTGATTTAAAATATTTTATATTTATATTGCATATGCATTTCCTTTTGTAAACAAATTTAAAGTGTGCGAAATTTCAACACTCGTCAGCACAATTTTCGTAAAACGTGATACAAAGTTTTCGCTTCACGTATTAATATATAGATATCCAATTAATTTCAATACTGGATAGGCATAATACCGTCTGTCTGTCGTCGCTGCAATTACGGTGCTATTGAAACTATGTAAACAACTTCATCGCTTTAATGGCAACTTATAAACGTTGACTACTGATTCCACCGCTGACAACGCGGGGCTATTTGTATCGTTGCAATTAACTGAGCATATCTATTAGCCTTGGAAATAACTATATTTATACGATTCAAATGCAATCGAAATTATTATTTTAAAGGGAACCGTCTGTTGACCGTATCTAACTTTTCTTATAAAGCTGAAGAGTTTGTTTGCTTGTTTGTTTGAATGTGCTAATCTCAGGAACTACTCCTTCGAATTGAATTTTTTTTTGTGTTAAATATCTTATTTATTGAGGAAGGCTATATTATATCACGCTAAGACTCAGAGGAGCGAAGCAGTAGCCATAAACGCGAGTAAAATCGTAAGGGACAACTAGTTATTGATAAAAATAATAAATTACGGGAATTTTGCAATACGCAGTGTAATGTATTTGTAGAGTGACCGGCGATAAGTCAAAATTTATTTGTATTAAAAACAAATTTTACAACTATCGATTAGGTATATTTTTTGGCTAGCTTGTTTTTTTTATCAATAATGAAAAACATTTGTTTCAAAGATTAAGATGATGATTATTGCAAAAGCTAGTTACGCGGTTTTGCACTATCCTGGACGAAGTGGCCGACTGCTGGATAACTTATACTCACACTTCTCTTATGGCTTATGATCAGATGTTCTTACGACACAATATGGTTTTCTAACATTTTTTACTCCAGAGTGCTGTAGACATCCAATTCATCCCTATCACAAGATCCGTGTGTTACGAATATAGTTATATTCTCTGCGGTATACTATTGTCATTTCTCACCGAAATATTTCCCTTCCAAATAAATCTGAAGCAAAATCATTTTATTAAGCTTTAAACTAAATTTTAATGGGTTTCTCGACACTTTTAATACAATTGACTGTTCAAACCACCGCGCAGAACCTTAAGTATAATTTTATAGAAAGAGTACTGTAAAATAACTTTGATGAAATAATGGTAAATTTAAGAAGTACGACTTTATTAACTTTTAGTAAAGTATATAAAAAAACCTAGGTACAAAATAATATTTGTGTTTTTAGCCGAATTTATACTTGAATTATTCATGAAACAATTTGCCATATTTTTTTCATTTTAATAACAGTAATTTTATGTATGCTAATGTATTCCACTGATACGCTATACAAATAAATAAGAAATGTATACTTATGCGGGGCTACACTGTCGGGTGTGGGGTTCAATGCGGGCTGTGATCGATAGTGCGATAGCGCCCGCCTAGATATAACGTTAGGTCCTAAACGATTTTTTTTTATAATATTTAATGAATTATTATTTACAGGAGGAAAATGAATATTGTAAAATCGTTATCATATAAATTATCTCGACTCTTCTAAAGCACTTGTATTTGATTTTAAAATTAGTTTGTTGGGTTTGAATGAATTCTTAGTTCAAGATTATTTTGTAAAATATGGATAAAAGATACATATTATTGCTTTATGGCAAATAATAATCATGGTAGCAGGATAGGTTCCTGAGATTACCGCGTACAAATAAACTTATTAACTCTATATTATAATTATATTTATGGAACACACGATTCGGCTTGTAAAAGTCTATTTGAATTGAGTTTGAATTATTATTATTCACAAGCTGCCTGAAGAATATGGGTTACTAGCCGCCCGCACCGGCTTCGTCCGGGTTACATACAGATTTACAACCCTTAATTCACCCTCTGAGTATAATTTTGAAAAACGCCTATACATGTGCATTTAATTTTAACCAGAAGTATAAGCCATGATAAATTACGCGTTTCTTACATTCAAAATGAGGGACTTCCATACAACCGTTCGTCCCTTATTTTACTGCCACATCTATGAAATTTTCAAAAATCCTTCCTTAGAATGCTTAGGGTGCTTAGAACATAAAAGGTATCAACTGCCAAAATTTCAAGTTTATAAATTAAAACTCAAAAGATACTTTATTCAAATGGGCTTTTAAAGCACTTTCGAATCGTCAAGTTACATGCCATATTTTCATTTTAGATTTTTTAAAAAAACTACCATTTTATATAGCTCCAGCGGTTTAGGTTCGGTTCATGAACCAACCAGTGAGTCAGGACAAGTAATTGGACGCTGATATGCAATACTGTGTCAAGCCACACGGACTTCATTTTGAGAAAATGGCGTCTAAAGATATCAAACCTATTTTTAACAAATATGTTTGAAGAACTATATATCCACCTTTTCTTTTATTTTTGATAAAAGGTATAATTAATTAAAAGCAGATTGATATATTTAATATATTATCCAGTGAAAAGTTTTTAAAATATTTAAGATTATTTTATAAATTGCAAAATATGGAACGCACTTGAAATTCGAAACAATTAATTAGGAAAAATTTTCTGTACTTTTTTAGTTTATATGACCTTAAATTGTTTTGAATAATGTCAAATAGGTGATGCAGTATCAAAGTACATCAATATCTCAGAATTTGACTTTTTGTGGGTTGACACATTATTGCTTATCAGCATCCAATTATACAATATGTATAGATAGATAAATTATACTACTATCTTTTCATAATAGAAACCAAAGTCATTACCCGCCGTCAATACGCTCAGATCTTTTAAACTACGCAACCGATTTTAATTTTAAGTATAAATTTTATAAATTAAGAAAAGCCGAGAATTTTAAAGATTTGTAATGTGCTGTTGTAAAACATTGCATCCAAGCAAAGCTGGGACGGTTCGCTAGTTGAAATATAATAGCAACATATTAATTTTACTCAAGAATAATAATCTAGCAATAGATTAGAGAACATGTCTAATAACTGAATTGTATATCGCTGGTTTGCAAGAATATCGTAGTAATTCAAAATTCTAACAAATAGAACTAAGTATGTGAGAAGACCATAAATCTTTGATGTTTTATCATGAAAAGAGTTGCGTTGATGATTTTTCCTTAAATCAATAAAGTTATAACATCAAGGGATCGTTTAAATTTTGCAGCTATGCACCAACACATTAATAAAGAAATTTAAAAACCCCATTCTCTAAAATTCATCATTTTTAGTTGCATCGATATTCTTGAAAAGCAGCGATATGCGAATTCAATTAGACATGTTTAGTGAAAATAGTATTAGCAGTTATTTACAAGTTGAATCGACCACTAATGAAGAACGTTCAAGCGACGCCGGCCGCGTTCTGAGACGTTATGTAATGTGAAGTTAATCGTTTACATGCATGTTACATGATGCTACTTGTTCGACTTCCATGCACAATGCACATGCATATTGAATTAACTCGCCACGTTCTTTATTTATTGATATTTAAGTAACATACCAGCGACTTACCTAAGTATGTGGGTTTCAAAAAGTTTAAAATTAAAATATATATATGAAGTAAATTATAGGTAAAAGCATTTACTCATCCTAAAATAATAAATTAATTCCGACAAACATAAAAAATCAACTTGAAAAAATATAAATAGTATAATTAAAATTTTATATAATTAAAAAATATCTATAATTAAAACATGGTCGCCGCCCCGCCTACGCCGCGCTTATCCGGTACAGTATTGCGTTCTAATAATGAAATCATGTCGGTTAATAATTATATTTTTTTTTTCAATAGAAAATAACTGATAAACGAGCCGGCTGGACACCTGATGTTCAGTGATAACCGCCGCCCATGGACATTTGTGAAAACTGATGTAACTGGTTCTCAGCTATAATTTATAAAGACCTGTGCAGACGTTTGACGATTATCAACTCTTTCTTATTTCTTGATAGGAACTGGTGGTTGTTATTGTTTAACCATTCTTCGATGACTCACAACACCTGCAACTTCAACAGAAGTATCGTGTTGGGGATTGTTGAAATGGCCTCAATTTATTTATTTATAAGGCACACAAAAATAATACAATAATATATATAATAAAAGTACATTTTAATACAATCTTATCTAGATTATGTTCCTAAACACATATAGTACACGGCATGATCATTACAATAGTCTGTAGTCTGTGCTATTTTTACATAAATAAAAAATATATAATTTATTCCAATAAATTTTAAGACAATAATGTTAATAATAACTTGTTTCTTAACTTTAACATTGTCATGTTGTTATTACTTTTAATTAAGATACATCTTATAGTTATTGTATTTTCCCGTGTTTGTAACGTTATAGTGTGTATTTTGTTGGTGATCTAATAAATAAATAACTAGATAAATAAATTGATTATAACGTTTTCTTTTTCATTTTTATATTAAAACTATTTTCAATGGTGCAGGGCGATGGCCTGGAGAGCGGCGCGGCGCGGGCGGCGAGGACGAGGCGACGTGCGCTCGCGCGGCGCGCGGCGCTTGCGCGGCTGCGGCCCGGCACGCCTCCGCCCGCGCCCGGCCGCCGGCACCACCCCATACAAACAGACTACTACCTGGAAGAGGTATTACTACTTTTATTTAAAGCTAATAAAACCAAAAATAATCACATTTCTTCATAACTTTAAAAATAACGTTCTCAATTCATAGAGTACTCCGTTATCATTTAAGCTATTTTGAACTTTCGGGTTACCATAGAGTTTTTATGAGAATTGGTTAGGTAGTCATGTTTTAAAATCGATAGTTTTTTAATCTAAAGAAAATATAATTTTCATAAAAATAGGACCGCGAACTGTTTTTTGTAAGGAATATTATTTATATCATTCTTGCGTTCACGGCAGAAATATTATGTGATAATAAATCAATTTCAATGATTTATTTGCAGCTGTTCGATAAAGGCGTTGAAATGGAGGTAGGTGTCCAAACGGATCTGTTCGTGGACCGACCAGCGACGCCCATCTACGTGCCCGCCAAGACTGGTGCTGACGCCTTCACGCAAATACAACCCGGAGACGTGAGCAAACTATAGATTCATGATATACCTACATGTAACAAAGCAGATTATGTCACTAGTGCCAGAATGATTTTAGATTCCTTAACATTTCAATTGGAACGTCAAGCTATAATACAAATAGTATATTTAACTTGACTTGTCTTTATATGATAATAATAACCCGAATGAAAATCACGAATTTTCGAATAATTATTTTTCATTATAATTTTGCATAATAAAAAATGATTCAGCTCAATCATTAAATCTATAATTTTTTATCTAACACTTATGGGCTTGAAATATACTATAATTGTCTGCTAAATAAGTCAAGTAAAGAAAAATAGACTATGGTAAGCTATGTACGACAAGAACGATCAAATCGTTTGCTACAGTATAGTACAGCTTGCGTTAACATTGATAGTTCCAAGAGCGCCATTCTTTGGGATGGACGTTTGCTACATTACTATGAAACGACTAACGCTTTACTATCAATTATCATATTGGATCCGGTTAAGAACCTCCGACATTTGTTGAGACCATTTCAACGAGCCCCCACACGATGCTTTTGCTGTAAGTTAGTGAGTAGTGGTTTATCCTGCTGGTTCCAGATGCAGCATTAGGTCAAGTTTATGTAACTATGTTATTTAGTATCATTGAAGTCACAGTATTGTAAATTTCGAATCGAACAAACCTACAAACGTCTGAACGGATCTTTATAAATTAGTAATAAAATCTATCCCGATTTTATCACCTTTCACAAAAACTGCACCAAGATTGGTTTAGAGATTTACGATGCCACAGACAGACACACAGATAAACTCGTAAAACTTATAACACCCCTGTTTTTTGGACGGGGATTAAAATAAGACAAGATGATAATAGCTACATACATCTAGTTAAATATGATTATACATACATCTAGTTAAATATGATTGCAGCTGTTCGACTTCGACCTCGAAGTGCAGCCGATATTAGAGGTGCTCGTGGGCAAGACGGCGGAGCAGGCGCTCGCGGAGGTCGCGCAAGAGGAAGAGCTGGCGACGCTGCGCGAACAGCAGCGACGCTACCGCGAGCTGCGGGACGCGGAGCTGGCTGAGAGGCAGCGCCTCGAGCGGCAGGACGAGCGACTGAACCGGGAGAAGGCAAACATACTTTACGTTTTAATGTCTAAAAATATCGTTTAAAGTAAAAGCTCTTGTGAGTCTTAAAAATCTACTTTTTAGGGAAATCCCTAAAAGGTAGTTTTTTAATATACAAGGTTTTCTTAGATGAGTTTCTTTTTTAAAGTATTTGAAATTATTTTCAAAATTGATGTCCTATCATAATTAGTATAATTAGTGCATGGTTTTTAGTATCAAACAAATACAGTTTCTAACATAACTTCTGAGTAATGTTGCTCGAGGGGAGAGACAGTTTTTGCGGTTACGTTCTCTTGATTTCGATCTGCCATGTACGACAAAGTTACTAATACTAGAAATAAATATATAGGAGCGGCGCGTAGCGGAGGCACGAGAGGCACGCGTAGCGGGCGAGGAGGCGCGCGCGCGCGTAGCGGCCGCGACGCTGGTGCAGGGCTACGTGGCGGAGCTGCTGCCCGCCGTGCTGGCCGGCCTGCGGGACGGCGGCTACCTCGTGCGGCGCGGGCGGCGAGGTAACGCAGCAGAAGGCGACGTAGGACGACGAGATAGTGTGAAATGAAGAGGGGATCTAGAACGACTAGATCGCTAACGTAGAGTGATGCAGGTTCAAAGCTCTGTGCCGAGGGGGCTAAAGGTGATGAGTGTGAGAGCAGTAAGGTCTTCAAACTAAAATTTTGCACAACTTGCAGAACTAACGAAAAGCATCTGTTGTTGTTTTCGCTTTGCATACTTATTTACAGTTTGCCAAATTGACTGATGTTTGAATTTGCTAGTTTACTGGTGAGCGAAATCTTAATACTGAGCCTCTTCTACATATTATATGATATTATCCTAAATAAACGTATTATCTAAAGCATTTTTCTATCAGTAATTTGAGATAGTTAACTCGTTAAAAAATAAAAAAATTATTTTGTCAATATTAGCTCACACACTTAACACATCTTTAGAAATATTCAGTTTTGATCATCAAGTAAAAAGATCTTGCATTTTTTATTATATCCTAAATAGGACAATCTAATGGGAGATGTTAATATTTAGTATCCCTCTCAGGTGTAGAAGAGGAGTTCATGCCCTGGTTGATACAAGAAGTGTCGCACGAGATTGAGTCGATCATCACAAGCAGAGACGTCATCGCGGGTAATTTATGTTTCATTATTTTTCCTTGTTATCCCATCATCCTTATATTATTATGTTTACTATTTTAAAGAAATTTTATCCATCAAGCTAAACATTTTTCAAAAATTATTGATTTGACGAAACTATGCCTTTTATGTCTTCCTCGTAAATAGTAACAAGAATTACTATTTGCTTTTTAAAACTAATTGGTAATACCTGTGACTTCGTCTGTGTAGAATAATTATTTCGAATAGTCTATTTCTTTTAATAATATTATGGATTACCAAAATTTTGCTAATTTTAATAATTCTACAGAATTTGCTTATCTCCGTTTACAAGATCCATTCTATACCAAGACTCATCGAAATTGGTTGCAACCAACATAACAGTCAGAGTTACGTTCATATATGGACGCTGATAAGCAATACTGTGTCAAGCCACAAGGACTTCGTTTTGAGAAAATGGCGTCTAAAGATATCACACCTATTCTTAATAAATTTTGAAGACGTATATATTCATCTTTTCTTTTCTATTTTAATAAAATGTATAATGAATCAAAAGCAGATAGATTTATTTAATAAGTTTTCTAATAATAGATTTTTAAATATTTCATATTATTTTATTAATTGTAAAATATGGAATGCACCTGAAATTCGAAACATTGAGTTAAGAAACTTTTTTCCATACTTATTTGGTTTAGATGACTTGAAATTAGAATGCATAATGTTAAATAGCTGACGTAGTATCAAAATACATCAATATCTCTGAGTTTGACTTTTTGTGGGTTGACACATTATTGCTTATCAGCATCCATATATAATATTAGTATAGATAGACGTGACCTCTATACCTGATCTCCTAACTCCTACGTCACCAGAGATCGTCCGCGACGTGGTGGAGGCGCGCTCGGAGCTGCTCGGAGCGGAAGGCAGAGAGCGCGTGTCGCCCCCGGACTCCGTCACTCCGCCCTCCGCGCCCACGGAGGAAGGTATGAACGAGATTCTAAATATTTATAATGCTCCTTTTTAAGACTAATAAGATAAACGTCCCATATTTCCATCTTAACGCTTTTACGACTTTAAGATGTTTTAAATATACATATTACTAAACATGATATCAGTATGAACATTTTCTGAGAACTGATTTTTTGTCAGTAATTTAATTTAATGCATGAATTGTGTACTTTTAGCTCGATTTTATTTTATTAGTAATGTTTTAGCGGACCTCTTGCTTGAACTCGATATCGTGATAAAATTTAGCTCTGTTTCTGAGTCCGTGAGCTCGTGTCCGAATTTTCGGGACATTATCATTGTTTGATAGCTCATTAAAGATCAAATATGTTTAATTAAACATTAAATAAACAGAAAAACTTTTTATTCATAACTCATTTTTACAACAATAATACATATTACGCAATACAAAAATCAATACATTTTTTCCACGTTCTAAATGTGAAAAGTTAACATACCATACAACGAAATTAATTACACATTTCATAAATCCTATTTAAATATATAACGATATAATAAATATGGAATAATAATAAAAATATATAAATCGATCCTAACAATCATTTTTTTTTGTAGTAGAGTATGATAATTTTTAATAAATCCTTATAACTTTAGATATCTGTGATGAAAGTCCTGTCATAATTACCATTTACAACCAATCACACTAACCCCCCCAAACCTGTATAAAAAGGTGAGGGGGGGGGGGTCTCCCTCATATCCGCGCCTGTAAAAGCAACAAGTGCAACCTGTCGCCAGCGATCCGTCGCGCCGCACGTGCGCGCGCGTGAATACGCTCATCACAGCGCTGCGCCGCCCCGCCACCGCGCCGCGGCCTTTATAATAACAATCTGGAAAACGTTACTCTTACTTGTGGGATGGGACAGCGCTTCTCAAACTCTTTTCAAACTCCCCAGAACCAAGCTCTTTCTTGTAATTTCGGGGCTTCGTTTTATTACCAATTAACTTTGAAATTGTTGGATTTCGTAGAGTATATTATTTTTTATGTTTGTTACCTCAGAATTCCGTTATTTATTAATTGATTTTAAAAAATAATTTTTATTTGAAAAATAATTCAGAATAGTCATCCAAGCAAACAAAATCGGTTTATTTTTTTAAGTCTTAGTTATATGAACACTAAGATGCTTCTTGTGGAATATATAACGTATTACTAAATTTATACTTTAAAAACTAAGTATGGGTTAACAGTGCTCTGTCACTGTTAGTGTTCAGAAAGGAAAATTATAAAAAATAATTTTAAAAACTTTTTTAGGAATAAACATACTGAAATTAAATAAAAATTTTCATAAATATACCACCCAACAAAATGTCAAATTCTTTCCTAATTTCAAAAAGATTTAGAACCACAGACTAATAATACTATTTCATCCCCAAACATCAACCAATTATAGTTCTTAAACACAAAATGACTAGTACCAAATTCGCTAGTAAATCCTTAGCGAGGGGAATCACAATCGGTTTGCGGTCGCGGACGATTACGATTGATACGCTCTGATGACATTATAATATCGTTTTGATACGAGTCGCCTGCGCACGTGCGGCCGCCATTGTGCAAATTACTTTAAACTAATCTATTTGGACGTTTATTCGAGGACGCTATTAAAAAACTAAAATGTTTAATTGTCCTCGTGTTGAAAGTGTGAATAGGAGAGCTATTAAGTGATATTTTATTGCAAATTTGGTCAATTACTGAGAGTTACAACTGAGTTTTATTTTTAGTTAATGAAGAGGTTTATCTAATGTTAGGTATGAATATGATATTAAACACAGAGTTATCAAAAATTTGACTGATTTATTGGTGCAAATGTAGAACATCTAACACCCAACACCTAGATTTATTTACATGATTTTTTTTCTTTTAAACAAAGAATCAATATTTTTAACTTTATATAAATATAAAATAGTTATATCAAAAATCATACTAATCACATATATAGGTACATATTTACCTACACTGTTAATTAAGAGACATCAAGTGAATCAAAAAGCAGATGAAAAAAAATATTCACTCAATAAAATAGTAAACACAAAATTTTGTATAAGTAACTTAAGTACAAAGTTAATTTGATTAATACTGTAGATAAAACAAGCGTTGGTTAATATAATTTACCGATTGGTTTATTCGAGGGATAACTGAGATCTGCAACAGATTGTAGCGCGCACGTGCGAGGTCATTCGGTGTAGTGCACGGGACGTTTATACATTGTGATTGAAAATATATTAAATTGCCAATTCAATCTCTTAATAAATAATATATTTTATTAAAATTTATTAGTATTGAAATTTTAATAATTACATAATAATCTTTTTAACATATTTCATTTTATAAGGAAGTCTAAAGAATTCAAATTTTAGAAAATGTCAAACCCTTAATCTTACACTGTAAGTTACTTAATCGAACTTTATAATGTTTTGTACGCCTTCAGCTTAAAAATCAAGTTACTATTTTTGTCACATTAAATATTAAATATACATATAATTTAAGAATACTTCTATATTTTTTCCAAATATAAATTGAAACTTGTATAGACAAAACCGCAGTAAACTAGTAACATAATAATTCAATAAATCCGAAATGCAAGCACAGTTGATTCGCAGTTATGATGGCTTATCTTGATTACATCTGACTGGCGATAAAAGTGTAAATGCGTTAAGCGCATTGTGTGTGCTCGTGCGCAGTGCGTGGAACTGCGCACACCTGACAGATACACTTATAATATTATTGTATACAAATAAATGATGTTTTTTACGTACACAGTATACTACGAAATGTTATTTAAAACGATTAATTAAATACACGTAAATAATCATACACACATAATAATGAATGTTTTTTTTAGATGACAATTTTTTAAAGTCTATTGGTTTAATCAATATTTAATTACATAGAACTTTTTAAAGTAGCTAAAATATTACTTAACTTACTTAATTTAATCACTTAGTATTTGACTTGCTAAACCATATAGAAAATGTTTTACAAAAATATTATGATACAGTCCATCGATAACTGAATGGATGCACAATTAGATATTACAACAATAAAATAAATAACGGAAATAATAGTTATATGATGATCACGTGACTACTCGAATGCTAGTCATTTTCATTCATATCTCGTCAATCACAAGCGTCCGAGCTATTAGTACATTTTAAAGTATCGTAAATATCTAGTTACAATTCAGCCGGTCGACATTTCGCAAAGTAAATATTGTCTCTGCTCTCGAACACATTAGCAGCTCTGCCAAACAATTATGCGTTACCTTCGACCGTCATTTTCAACCCTTAGCAACACTATCTCTACTGATCTCAGTTTGCGGAAAACTCTCTAATCGAATTGTACGGATCTGTACGCTATTATTTATTGAATTGTAGATCTTATGCCTAAAGGCGTATGGTTTAAAATTGATTGATTGTTTCGTGTTTGTGCAGCTGCGGGCGCGCAGCTCGCGTCGCGTCGCCTCCGCACAATACGTTAATAATGTATAGCCTAAATGTTACTATTAGTGGTACTTCATAAAAACACTTGCTCTGATATACTGCGAACGGATGATTTTGATGATTTTTTTTTGTATAATAAAATTAAAAGGACTGTCTGAAGTCTATCGATTAATGAGCATGTTGTCTAATTATTTTTTTTCTTTTGAATTTATTAGAAAAATTTGCGCCGAGAGATTTTATCCTTGGAGTAGTAAAAATAATATATTTAAAACATTAAAGCTATCTAGTCTAATAGACATATGAATTTAAGTACATAATTGATAAAAATATTCAAATAAAAAAAAACTTTTATGTAAAAAATATTTCAAAAGCTAGTATTAAACTCCATCAGTCCATGTACACACGTGGTGGATGTAGCAGTTTTAATCTTTTTACAATTTAAATAACTTCCCCGTCGTCCGACAAATCGCAAGTGCAAGCAGAACGCCCCGCACTGTACTCGGATTATGTCAAGTGTTCATGCTTGGTCACTTCGCTTGTAGCATTAAACGCTTTTGAATATAATTCGGAAATAATATAATTATTATTTGACAATTTTATCGATTGTGGAAATTAAAATGTGTTTATATATATCCGCTGATAAGCTATACTGTGTCAAAGCACATGGACTTCATTTTGAGGTAATGGCGTCTAAAGATGTCAAATGTATTCTTAATGACTTTTTTGAATATATCGATACCTCCCACGTAAGTTGTTGTAACCCCAAAATTACAATTTTACAGTAGAGCACTTTTAATCCGTTTTAGTTACACAACAAAATACGCCTTTTTTCAGGCGTATTTTGTTGTATCTTTTCTTGAAAAAAAAAAGATTTTTGGTATTTTTTCACTTTGAATGCATTAAGCAATGCAAATCCGTGCAGTATTCAGTAAAAACGCTAACGGCAATTTTGTGGCTTACAATAACTTACGTGGGAGGTATCGATATATATTATATATACTATATCTATCTTTTCTTTTCTATTTTTATAAAAGGTAAAATTAATTATAAGTAGACGGTATAGTAACAAGTTTTATCTAAAAATAAGTTTTTCAAATATGTGAGATTATTTGCATATTACAACATATGGAACGGACTTATACATATGTTCTAATTTTCATTTGATTAAGAAAGTCTTTTCCGTTCTTATTTACTTTATATTATTTGAAAATTTTTGAATAATGTATTTATGTTTGACTTGATTATCAGAATACATCAACGTCTCCGAATTTGACTTTTTTTAGGTTGACACATTATTGCTTATCAGCATATGACATGACATATGACAAAACCCGAAAAGGAAAAATTATTTATTCTGTGTTCCTACTTTTTTATTACACTATAACTTGTAAACGATTCTACCGATTTAAACGTACGTTAAATGTACGCTGATAAGCAATACTGTGTCAAGCCACACGGACTTCGTTTCGAGAAAATGGCGTCTAAAGATGTCAAACCTATTCTTAATAAGTTTGTTTGAAGACGTATATATTCTACTTTTCTATTCTTTTTTGATA
The DNA here is from genome assembly GCA_037950945.1 of Hypolimnas misippus. Classification (NCBI taxonomy): domain Eukaryota; kingdom Metazoa; phylum Arthropoda; class Insecta; order Lepidoptera; family Nymphalidae; genus Hypolimnas; species Hypolimnas misippus. The sequence continues at coordinate 755,600 of JBBEEQ010000012.1, forward strand.
AAAGATATAATGAATTGAAGCAGATTAGTATAATGAAAAGTTTTATCTAAAAATAAGTTTTAAATAATTTAAATTATTTTATAAATTGCAAAATATGGAACGCACCTGAAATTCCAAACATTGAATTAAAAAACTTTTTCTATACTTATTTAGTTTAGATGACTTGAAATTTTTTTTGAATGATGTTTAATAGGTGACGTAGTATCAAAATACATCAATATCTCTAAATTTGACTTTTTGTGTGTTGACACATTATTGCTTATCAGCATCCAAATATTATTGCTAAATCCCTTATACTTGTACGGGTGACGACACCTAGAAAGACTAGCTAAAATAGTAGCAGACGTGTTTAATAACAAAATTATATTTTCTTCTAACTTCAAAACTTTAATTGTATGCTTACAATAATAAGAACATGAACCAAAGATATAGAGATAAAATTTCTCAGTCCCTTTTCCAATCGTTAAACGTTCGTTCCTTTTTAAACGATTTAATTTTACAATTTAAAAAATACGTAAAAATAATTAAAGAAAATAACATATAATTTTTTCTTTTTTTTCAGAACCAGAGGAGTAACATCGATATAATAATGGATTAATTTAAATAAAATTGTTAGTAAGTTATTAAATTAAAACGTTAAAAATTTCTTTACACCTTTTTACCGATCATCGTTTATACTGAAAATGTATTATTTCGTTTTTTAAAAGTTATTAAATATATAAAGATAACATGTAAATAGAGATAAGATAATAGCTCAACGTATCGAGGAGCTCTATTTCTTCAGATAGTTAATCTCGCTCTATGGTAACACAATTCTATGAAAAATCTTACATATAATTAATAATTAAAACATTAAAGCCCGTCTGCGTAACAACACCATCTGCAATCAGCACTACCGTAACAATATCCGTTCTGTTTAAAAGTCTTTAAGTGAGAATCGTTGCTAACCAACTTTAAATAATCACAGAGCCTATACAAAAAAAATCCAATTAAAAAACGATATGAGAAACCTAAAAAGAATTTTTAAATGCCTTTTCAATGTTAAACCAACTTGAAATAGTCAGTCGATTTTAATTTTTTTTTCACATTACGGCGTTCAAAATCGGCCATTTTGATTTTTTCAAATTTGTATGATTTTTATGACTCAATGAATTCAGTTAGGAGTATTGTACAGTTAATGAATAATGGAACTAAATTTAATATACGTAGGAATGAAATCATGTTAAATATAAACTTATTTATAAATTGTTTGTAAATTAATAAAACAATGCTCAACACAATATGAGATTGCGCGCACTATGTTGGTTAAACATATTTATGTAATTAGGCTTATAGTATTAGTAGTTTGAGAGAAATTGATGTGAAGTAACAATTTTTGGTACGATTGTATGAAATACAATATTTATTTTTGTCGCTTTTAATTAAAATACGTATATCTTTGTAAGGGTTCTGTATTTCTAAAATAATATATATTTTAAAAATTAATGATTAGTCTCTTTGTCACTCTTAGACTCGAATACCACTAAAATAAATGAACTCGAAATTAGCAATCTTTTTAGTTGCAAAAAGTTTAAGTATTTTTTTTCTTAATAAAAAAATATTGCGAAGCCTTGCAGGGTTCCGTTTTAATATAATTAGGTTGCGTCCGACCTACAGAACCCTTTAAAAATATTCTAAAGTTCTGACTACTTCAACTAATAACATAACTAATTAATAATCAAATGTCACTGTATATTGTTTCTCTCAAATTATCTTAGTATTGAAAATTCAATTCATAACGATTTATATAAAAATTATGTTGATGTATCATTTAATCGTAATTTACATTTTAATTTGTCACGAAACACATCTCTAAAGATAATATAACTTTTTATAACTTGTACGTTTGTAAATTGTTTACTTAAGTATTATTTAAATACTTTTGTTATAGTTTTCCAATAAAAGTCTTAAATAGATATTTGACTTGATCTTTCATTTTACCTTTTTCATTGAAATCTGTTGGGAATGTTTCTTGCGTTAATAGTAAAACAATAAGGCCCAATGCAGACGAACGACTATTTTCAGTTTATTAAATTTCCACAGTTGTTTCGTGTTTATTCAAAAAATAATTTATAAAATATTATATCTATTAAAATATATTTAGTCATATTAATTTCGATTTAACAGAAATCCCTTAGACAAGCCACCGCACGGCAGTTTAGTCTCGGTATGTGGGGAGGCGTATCCCGCGTCAAATGGGGCCGCTTGCATCAGTAACAATTGTTTAATCACAGACATATTTGCGGAGGGTGTTCCGCGGATTTCGACAGCCCTCTTTGCACCCTCCGCCCTCTGACTCCATATATATAGATTCAGGATGAACCTGCTGCCACTCGCTCGTCACCTGCGCCCGCACATCACCAAAAATTAGGAAGTTACCACTTTATTTTAGAAAAGGAGCAGGTTAATTTGGTGTATACTAGTTAGTGTTAAGTGCTAAAGTGACGATGGAAAAAAGCGGGCGTGTGATGTCGCGCCGCGGTCTAAGAAACGGCTGTCGATCCCGACATTTCTCGCTGTCTGATCTTGCGGAAGCCACAGGAAATCATGGAGAAAACGTTCGTATAAAATTTGCATAGTGTAAATTAAAAGTTAATTTTGAGCTGAAATGGATGGTGAAAATGGATCTTCATGAGTTTTACAAGTGAAAACATCGTGAAATTTGAATGTGTCTGCGCAAACGTAAATACATTTCCCTTCCAGTTGCCTACACCAAACATTTTTTTATCTGCAATCAGTCTGTTACCTTCTTGTTTTAAACGCTTAATGTTTTGTAACTTAATATAATTATCGTCAATAAACGTGCTAGATAACGAAAAAAGAATTAGTCAAATCGGATTACATTCTCTGGTATACCTTTTCCATACATAAACATATATTTAAATATACATTATTTAGTTTAGGGTAAAAAATAGACTAAATAAAATTCAAAGGAACAGTTAAAAACAATGTAAATTGCTAACTTTATAAAGTAACAAAAATTAATTTTACGTTTATAAGTATAGATCGCCGGCTGCCGCCTGCGGTTTAACCCGCGTGGTATATTCATAAAAAAATCTATGTATTATTTAATGTACAAGCTAAATTATTGTGAACTTTCATCACAATTAGTTCATTAGTTTTAGCATAAAAGAGTGTCCAGTCCATACATCCGTAGTAAGATTTCAAAATTCCACTAGGTCTACGTGGAAATGGACGCATGTGGCCAGCTAACAGCTCGCGGAGGCCCAGCGCGAGCAGTGCGCCTCGCCCGCCTCGCCCCCGCGCCGCCGCACGCCTCGGCGCTCCTCTGCCTCGAGCGAGGTCCGACCTCGGCCGCCTCGCCCGACGACCTCCGACTGAGCTTACGATTGACGACCGATGCTCCTCCACTACATGAGCTGCTTCTCTGGTTCGATGAACACGCGCTCGCTCATCTTGATATGCCGTTCCTTACGTTACGAAATATTACCGGTAAGATATTCAATATTCTTATGTGATGGATTTTAAACGATGTTTTGTGAAAATGTCTCAATGAGTTCTAGTCTCTAGTTTACTTGTAATTATGAATATATTTATCAGAGCTATGACGAGCGATCTATCCTATACTAGAGAATGAGAGGGTGAACTATTCAACGAGATACCATAGACAAAATAGAGTATTATTCACTTTTATTTTTCTTTTCCTAATAGTAATGTAGAGTACATTAACACCTCATATGCTTAAATAATAGCTAATACACCTATCCTAAGGCAAAAATTACACTTATAAGTTTTGCTCTCAGACTTTCATAAAGATTCATAAGTTATTTCACATTGCATTATTTTTGACATTCGCAGCTTTCGTTACTAACGACGTATCTGTTACTAGGTTACAAAGTTGTTTTATATCGCTCTCGAGTCTTGCATATGTAATTTTCGCCAAATAAATTGAAAACAAATAAAAATAAAGTGATAAAGTTACAAGGAAATCGAAAAGATCAAAGTAGTATCAAACACTTCTAATGTAATTTCTAACCAATAAAAATTCATTAGAATAGAAAAAAATAATTTTAGTTATTACCAACAATACTTTAAATTACTTTTTATATTGTCGACAGGAAAGAAGAACTACACTTGTCACATTTGCGACGCAGAGTTCGAACAGCCGAACCCATTAAAAATACACATGTTCCTCTCATGTCGAACATTCGACCCCGACACTTTCTGGAGACGTTGCATTTCACAACTACGATCACACATTGCACCCACCTCGACTTCCACACTAAGCCCGTCACTCGTCACCCCACTTACACCTCTACTCGGCACACTACCCCCCGTAACACCCGTCACGGACCCCGCTCAGCTGGAGTCGCTTGCTGCCGCGTGGGGACGATCACGCGACGGCCATGTGTGTCTTTATTGCGGGAAGTTGTACTCACGGAAGTACGGGCTGAAGATCCACATTCGTACCCACACTGGTTATAAACCACTACGCTGCCGACATTGTCTTCGTGCGTTTGGCGATCCCAGTAACTTAAATAAGCACGTGCGTTTACATGCCGCAGCGAGTACGGGTAGCACGGAGCACGCGTGCGCGTTGTGTCATAAGCCCCTTGCTCGCCGACGTGACTTGCTCCGACACTTACGTGCGCACCATCCACAACACCTTTCTTCCTTATCTATGTCCGATGAAACTTACGCAGATATAAGCTAAAAAACTCTAAGCCTCAAACGCGATGGGCGCGTTGCAGTGCGGTTAGACATTTCTGTTTAAAGTTGGCTAAGTTAACGTACCCTCAGCTCCGTGTTTGAGGTGATATGACCATGGTTCATAATAAATGATCGAGGCCATAGCCAATAATGGTCGAGCCGAGGCCTTAGTGTTCACTATGTGGCACTTATCGATCTGTAATAAACTCATCAACTTGTGTCTATAAGTCACTAGTTCACCAGTTTTACTGTTTATTGCAAGCAAATGTAAAATAATTTTTTAACCAAAATTATTTCACCATATAATTTGCTGATATGGACTAATGCAGTTAATTTTTTTTGTGTAACATAAATCTCATATTGTACATACATATAGTAAATTTATATCTAAAATATTTATTGTAAATAATAGGTAAATAAATTATAAATTTATCGATCTTCTTTTATTAAATAGCGCAACAATTGATGACCTCGAGTAAGATGAGAAACATACACCTACCTAAATATACAAACCACGACTAACATCCTAAGTATTAAGTATAACAAAACTACGATCCTTGCGCTGCAGCAATATATCGTATATTTATTAAAACCTTAATTATAATTGGACGCTGATAAACAATACTGTGTCAAGACACACGAAATTTATTTTGAGAATATTGCGTCTAAAGATGTCAAGCCTATTCTTAATAATGTTTGAATAAATGATTATCCATGCTTTCGTTTCTTTTTTGATAAAAGGTATAATGAATTAAAATCAGGTTGATATATTTAATATATTATCGAATAGTTTTTAAAATATGTGAGATTATTGTATAAATTACAAAATATGGAACTACCTTGATATTCGAAACAATTAATCAAAAAACTTTTTTTCCGTACTTATTTAGTTTATGACTGTATTTTTGGTGAATAATGTTAATTGATGTAATGTCAAAATAACTAAATATCTCCCAATTTCACTATTTGCGGATTGACACATAATTGCTTATCAAAAATTATAGTGTATTGAGTTGTATACTAATTGAGTTGTACCTAATTTGATTTATACTCAGGGTAGGGCTGGATTTAGTAGTGAATCTGGAAGTTGCAGCCCCTAGGCCTTCATGAGAAGTTAATGGGGAAGGATAGATTAATTTCGATCAACTGTACAAGATACGTCTTTGTTAAAATAATTATATTTAGCAATATATTTTTGGAATACTTGACAAAAATAACTGTTCATTTTATTTGTAAAATTATTAGGGGCCTTTGTCCCCAATACATATACACAATACTTTGTGACCAAATCCGGCTCTGCGTCGTGTAAATGAAACCTTTCTGTTCCTGTAAATATAATATTGATAACTAGCTGTGCATGTGCCATCTAAAGTATTTATATTTTTTGTACCAAGCATCATAGTGAACGTCTTCAGAACACCCTACCAAAGTTCCATAAGAATCCGTCCAAGGTATCGAAATGCTCTATGCATTGCAAACTATTCATCCGAGTAGGATTTCCAAATGTAAGTTTATAATATTCGGGATTCTGTTAATTAATATTCTACTACTGTACAACATAAATTTACGAAAAAAATACAATTGTTTAGTCATTTTCGAAAGGCCGTATGTAATTCAGTGAAAAATGATAAAAAGCTTTTAAAAACATTTTTGGAGCTATAAAATTAATATTATAATTTTTCTTTAGAAGAATGAAAATTTACTTATATTTTTAATTAGAAACTATCTTCTATATATTTTTCTGTCTTGTTATCCAAATTAAAGAAACCTGCTGTGCTTATGTTAGCAAACTAAAGGTGTTTGGAATTCTAGACTGGAATGAAATCTAATTCTTGGTCACGGGATCAGTGATGAAACTTCGGTATGTTGGACACGCATATTAACATTGAAATGTATGGATAGGATCATAGCAGGAAATAAAAGGCATCGCGTCGGTTTTCAGTTTATTATACAGGAGAGCTAAGCTAGTGCGCGGCCACCTTGGCGGCGATGCGCTTGTCGCGCTCCTCGGCGATGGTGAGGCGCACGCCCTTGCCGCGCGGCAGCGAGATGTACGCCTTCGTGCCCTTGCCGATGATGAACACGTTGTTGAGCCTGCGGCCACAGGTTAGTATACAGGGGCGCTGATAGCACATAGCGGTCTATGTCAAGCCGTAACAACTTCATTTTAGAAAATGGCGGCTAAACGTGACTAACATTCTTAAAAAAATATTTTGAAGAAGTCAACTGGGCATGTGGATATTTTATCAGCATTACCAGAATCAATATGTAAAAGCAAATAACTAAATTATATAGAATTATATCTGGCTGATTCCAGATGATGCTGCAGAATGATAAGGATATACAACAATGTAATTTCATATCATTCACAATCAAGTAAATTTCGAGTCAATTAGACCAGTAAAAATACAGACTCATCCCTTCAACAATTATAAAAGATTTTTTTAAAACGCGCAAATAGTACCACCCGATGTTAAGTGGGCATCTGCAACACCAGGGGCATTGCGGGTGCGTTGCCGACCTTAAATCATGTTATCAACACTCAAAAGATCTAAACAAATTTTCAATTCCAACTAAGAACCATCTTAATTACAAAAACTCTCAAATAAAAAAAAACCGATGCCAGAGACATATACTGATACTGATTCACATGTCAAATATTTCTATCCACATAAAAATTTAAATTGATATTTCCCTTCTTGACCCATGCCTACCTTAGTAAGCCCCGATTTACTTCAAAAACATTTATTTATTGTATACTTAACTAAAACAACATTAAGATAAAATAAATAATTGATCATTACCGAGTAGCGAAGGTGTGTCCCGTGGAGTCCTTGATGTGTACAATGTCGAAGGAACCAGGATGCCTCTCCCTGGACACGATAGTGCCCACACGCCCCAAGTTACGACCTCCCGTGATCATGCACAGGTTGCCTGCAAGATAACATTAAATATTTTAATATCTTCAACTTTCTACTCCGCAGCACACTATAATATAAATGGGGTTATGTTTTTCATAGGGTCACATTGTTTATATTCTCATAGCTTCAGAGTAACTAGATGGTCTTTAATCAATGAAGTGTCTAACGCTAAGCCATCGTATGGTAGTCTATTTTTCTTTAATTGTCTTATACAGCAGACAAAAATGGCGTATTTCTAGCCACACATAAGAGTTAGATATGAAATTATTGACTGAACGATTCAATTGAGCCATTTTTTATAATGAAAAATTATAATGAAAAAGATTTGTTCGAAAAGTCGTAATTTTCGTCGTGGTATTTGTTACCAATAGATAGAATATAGTTTTTATTTGTTGCACACACAAAAAGCAATGTAAACAAAATATTATAAAAATAAGATAAAGAATGTATAAAAGCAGACTTATTCCAAATAGTATAGTAGTTTGATACGCTAAGTGTAAGAATACAAGATCAGTCCAAACTCACTCATGATACATCAGAGTAACAAAATAAAACATTAACGGATATGATACCTATACTTAATGATATATAACTCTAAAAAGAAAATTTATTTGAAATATAATAAATATGTCCTTAAGTTAATAACTATCATGTTTACAGTTGGTACAACTTGATTCCTAAAAATTTGATTGCACCATATTCTTTTATAAAACTTCGAAGTTCTGTAAATTGATATTTCATGTCAAAGAGATTTTTTTAATAATTTAATTAAAGAAATATCCAAACGACTGACCTTATACCATAATTTGTCTTCTAAACAGCATTATACCCAAAGTTCTGACCATTAGAGTAAAATCTAAGCAAGGTTTTATCATTTTTATAAAACCAAAACAATGCTAATCTAATTTTACTTGAATTCAAATCTGGTTTTTAAATTTAATTATTTAAATAAGCTTGATTAATTATATGCTTATTATGGTGTTAATACTTTCGTATACATATAACCTATAAGAAAATTTATATATATCGACATAACAAATTGAAATCAGCAACCAGATAATAAACAACAACCCATGTTCTTATATCGTTGTCTTAGATTTTCGCGATTATTATTCATTGAAATAAAACTATTTTAAACGGATTTAAGTCGCGTATATTAATTATTTTTATCATCCCGACGTTTTGACCACTTTGCAGCGTTCGTGGTCACGGGTAGACTAAGGTGACATTTGTCTATTTGAGATTTTAGAAAATATTATTTACAACTACCGCCAACGGTTTCTTAGATATCTTGAATAACGTTCCGGTTGCATGCAGAAGGCACTAACTGTATCTTTTGATCTGGCAGTCTGTTGGACTTGGGATTTTAAATTTTTAATAAGTGGATCCCAGGTGTTCGAAAGTCTCCAACCATCTTCTTTATTGAAGTTCGGATGTTTTTGAATTTCAATAGCCTCGCGTATCATTCTAGGAATGTATCTGTGTTCTCTAGCGAGGATCTGTGGTTTATCAAATCGGATAAAATGGTTAGGTTTATCCAAGGCATGTTCACAAACTGCAGACTTTGAAGAACGCCTATTTTTGACATCTCCTATGTGTTCCTTGAGAGGACCATGTTATCCTAATGCAAGATTGCTTGCTTGCAGTCCATTAATATATAAATAAAATATCTCCTCTCATAATATAAACAACTTTATGAGTTTACAGAAATTCATACAATTTCTTGTAATATGCATTATTATTTCATTTATTTTATTGTAGAGTATTACACACATATTAATAGGGGCCAAAACTATTGGATAAGAATCAGTCATAAACTCCGAAAATAAAAAACAATAGCTAACCTGACTCAAACTTGATGAAGTCGATGATCTTGGAGGTGGCGATGTCCAGCTGGATGGAGTCGTTCACCTTGATCAGAGGGTCGGGGTAGCGCAGTGTGCGTCCATCGTGCGTCACCAAGTATGGCACGTTCTTGGGGCCAGTGCCCACCATGCGCACCTTGCACAGCTTGTACTGGAATAATAGGCAATCTTAAAACATTATGTATAAATGCTTTGAAGAGTTACTATCGAATTTCTTGCCAGTTCTTCTCGGTAGAGACTACATTACCGAACCAGTGGTAGCTTTATAAAAATCTTAAAAAAATATGACATGTAACTTGACAATTCAATGTGCTTTAAAAGCCCATTTGAATAAAGTATATGTTGAGTTTGAATTTGCTTTGAGGAAACCATAAACAAATGGATTCATGGTCTTTAGTGTAGCTGACAAATATGGAAATAGTCCCTAGAGAAGTCGCTCGCTACTGCCAGAAAATAGACCCAAAATTTTTAAATTGATTTAATTGTCTCTCAACCTTTAGAAATTATTTGTCGTGAGATTTAATGACATGTAAAAGTTAGGTATATATAGTTTTTGGTGATTACAAGCTAAAAAAACCTATTATCCTCTGTTTTCGTTTACTTAATAAAACAATGAACTGTTTAGATATTATAAAAAATGCAACAGATTTAAATGCAGTTTTTAACAATTAACTCAGTAATTCATGAAAAAGGTTTATATATATAATACATAAAGTATAGTAAGGAAATGTCAAGAATTTTAAAGATTTTTAATGTGATGTTGAAAAAAATAATATTGCACCCCTGTGAAACTGGGCCTGGACTCAGGTGTTTAATATAACACAAAATAATATGACAACCTCATTTTCTAATTTAATAAACCTACATGATTGATTTTATATTTTTATATTTATACTTTTTTTATAATTTTGATTACTTTATAGGGCTAATTACACATTCCGAACCCAAACCTCAACTACTTCGTTCTTATAATTATGCACATGTGCTAGGCGGTGATTGTTTTGAAATATAATATATAACAATAAAATGCCAAACTTACAAGAGCCTTTCAAATCTCTGTTCATCATATTCATAATACTCACAGCACAAGACTTAATGCTACATTAAAATAAGTAATGACCCAGAATTTAGTTGAGTATTTATTGTTAGAAATTAAAACTCACTTTAGCTTCTTCTGGTGTGATTCTGTGGATGATGAAACGTCCCTTAACGTCGTAGATCAATCTGAAGAGTTCATTGGTCTTCTCGATTGAGACAACATCTAAAAAAACGATAATTTTTTCAATTAAAACTATGTAATACTATTGTTTTAACACTGGAAACTAATTTTCTTCTCTTTCTATTGACAATTCAACTTTTATCTCTCTCTCATTATACTTTTAAATAAACATCTACATAGCATTTATAACAAATTATATTTTCAGTGATAATAGTATAACTTTTACTAGTTTACAAGTCTCTAGAATACATTTATAATAATATTGTGAAACTGATAAAGTACCTAATTACGAAAAAAAAACTTGAGATTATTTTGGCGGTACATAATACTGAATTACCATGTCTTAAGGATAAAAAGTTTTACTCACCCATGAAGCCTGCTGGATAAGTAGGATCAGTTCGTACTTTGCCGTCTACTTTGATCAAGCGCTGTTTAACAATTTTGAGCACCTCATTGCCGGTGAGCGCGTACTTTAGACGATTACGGAGGAAAATCACTAGCGGTAGGCATTCCCGCAGCTTGTGGGGCCCGGTGGATGGCCGAGGTGCGTACACACCTCCTAATTTGTCCAACATCCATGCTTTGGGCGCGTTTAAACGCTTCAAATGCTTTTTTGGTCCACGAGCCTAAAACAAATCACCAATTTGTAACGATTATAACCTTAAAGGTTGAGTCCATAATAACATATTCATTTATAAACTATGTTCCTTTTGATTAAATTATCTGTTTTTTATATTTATTAGTTATCGTTAAATATTAAATTAAAACGTTTGGGTTTACTTCACAAAATATTTATGTTGTATATTATTTGACTTTTCGGCCACAATATCGCATGAACTCCGAAAATAACCGCAAAACACTTTTAACGTAAAATTAGGATACGCTATAAACACTAAAAATATTTAATTTTATTCAGGTATCATTAGATTTAATCGGATTAAACATGGATTTTTTATTTCAACTCACCATGTTGGACACAAAGTTTAACAAGAAAGAAAGTTAACGTCAAATATACGTCAAGTAATTTTTTTTCAAATCTAAACAGATTAAAAAACAACTACAACTAATATTCTCTACAGATTAAAATAATTGCTACAGCTTATAAACCGGAAAACTTTTAACGGTTTTACTTATAATAAATATAATATTTAACACTTAATATTTGTTCGTTCGTATTTAATGCATTACTGTACAGTTCATGCAATAGTGATAAAACTTTTTCAACATATTTGACCTGCGACCCAAAATAATGGGTTGATATAAGGATATCTGTATGTTTGCTGTGGCATCGTAGTTCCGTAACACATAAATCAAGGATGCGGTATTTTTGTTTAAAAGCTGATATAACCAAGTTGGTTCTTAGTAATAAGTCATGAAGATCTGTTCAGACATTTGAAGGTCATCCCACTTCTTCTTAGTTGTTGATAGAATCTAATTCATGGGTACCTTCTAAGCAAGAACTAAGCGTTCGAAATTAATAACTCAAAGAAGTTAATGGGTATTAAGATTAACATTTACTGTAAAAATCATCTAAAATGTCTACATAATAAAAATATTGTAAAAACAATAAATTTCAAAGATTTGATGAAAATTAAAACATTAATAAATGTAAAAAAAAAGCTTTTTAAAAGCCTTTATTAAAAACAAAGAAAAATAAAAATTGAAAACTTAGAAAATATTTTTAAAGCTTGAGCTGCTAATTGTTACCCAAATTAATACATTTGATATATATAAGAATAATAAATTTAATTTCAATGTATATTTTAAATAAGATCTGGCTTTAAAAATATTTTATTACTTATTTTTAATGATTATACAAATCATGAATGATTACTACATCGATTTTACTGGTTTTTGAATTGCTTCGCAGTAATTTTTTCAGTGTTTATTTATAGTTTTATAACGTAAAAAATTAAGGAACACAACTCTAACACAGAGTCGTATAATGTACATATATAGAGTAAAAGGCGCTGTACTGGTGTTTCTTTTAGCAAATACATATGCGATACGCATGGATGTAGATGTAGCATTATTAACAGCCTTATTGGCCTCGCTGATTATACCGGTTTTTTACGTTCAAAAATATTATAAAAACTTTATGGTCAGAACAAAATTATAAACTAAAGTAACATATTATTAAGCAGCATCCCGATCCAAATCAAAATCCTGCCAAATTGGTGATTTTTGCTAATATGTATCTTTCATTTTCAAAGTTAAAACCGAAATTTCGAAAAAAGGTTTTTACAAATTTTGACATTGACGTTCAAAATTGACAACACTTTTTTAGGTTATGTCGTACCCATGGTTATAACCTATTCAAAAGTTTTTATTTCTAAAAATAATTAAATTCGTCAAAATACAAAAGAAATACAGTCAACTACAAATGTTTTATGGATCTCTCTGATGATAGTTTTGCTTGGTCCAATGCATCAAACGATTCGAGCGATATGTATGTTTGATTTATTTTTATTTACTCTTTAGTTCTTATTATTAAGTTTTAAAATCTGTCAAGTGTTTATATTGTGTAGATATATTGTGTCTTACATTTATGTCGTTAATGCGACTGGTTGAATTTTTAACTTTAGAATAATTATAAACATTGGTACTAGAAGATTAAAACTGATCTGAAGACTTTTTATAATTCAATATTAATTTCTCACGCATTAAAAAAATATATGAATGAATATATAAATAACTTCATAACTAGTCTTATTATTGAATTCCTAATTTCTTGGAGGTACATTTATAAATAAACTAAGGTTTTAGCTACACTGTTACATTAAAATGCATAATATGTGCATGAAATAAATCAATGCTAACATGAAAAACTTAAAAAAAATAAAAATTAATAGACAAGGAAATTTCCTTAAAGTATTTACGTATTTACTTATTTAAAGTTGTTAAGAAACATTTACTGTATGATGATGTCTTTACAAATATAATTATTTAATGTAAAAATTAAATATTTCAGGGCATTCGATATAAAACAAGAGGAACATGAAGATGAGTCAGATAGTAATTACAAAAGAAAGGTCAAAGAAAAATTATCTACTAATGTACAAGAACATAAGAAAGCCAAAAAACGAAAACACGAAGAACCTGCTGAAGTAAATGGAGATGAAGAGGAGAAACCGAAATGCATAAAATTAGAACCAGATAGTGATTTTGAGATACCAAAAAAGAAGAAAAAGAAAAAACGTAATAAAGATATCCCGAATAGTCAAGACACGCAGGAGTCTACTGATTATGATGATAGTTATCTCAATTATAGAGTAAAACAAGAACAAATGACATTTACAGAACCAGCTCAAGTAAAGCCAAAAAAGAAAAAGAAACATAACACAAGTCAAGAATCAGAATCAGTTATTTGTGAAGAAATAACAATCGAAAAACATGATATAGATACAGACATGACTGTTGAAGAAAATCATATAGAAGAAAATAGTGTAGAAGAAAATTTAAATGTAAAACAAGAAGTTGAAATCAAGAAAAAAAAGAAAAAGAGTAAATGTGACACTCATACGTCAAACGATGATTTCGAAACTTCAGATGATAATTTCAAGGCAAAGAAGAAATTGAAAAGTAAAAAACAGGATAAAATAAATAAAAGCCAGAGTTTCGATAAAAGTAATACTTCGCAAACTGAAGAAATTAGTTGCATTGACAGTTCAACAGTGGTTAACCATTACTTAGAGGATGAAGTTAAGGATAAGAGTGATGATGATGTAAATAATGAATCAATAGAGCCTGAATTAAACTCAAGGCAGGCTACCTCAAACTCTAAACCATCTAAAAAAATTCCTCAAATATCAGATAGATTAAGATTTGAAGATGAGGACAGCATTGATTTCACTCCTGAAGAAAATTTTGATGATACAAATTTGTCAAAACAAATGAAACACTACCTTAATAATCATAAAGATTTATCATTGATAAAGTCTAAACCACAATCAGAATCTATTTTAACAGAAGACGATGAAATATGGATACTAAAAGTGCCTTATGAGATAAGTATTAAAGATTTCAAAGATATAAATATGAAATTGGATACTAAAAGTAAACTGAAGTTTAATGGACAAACCTATGATTCAGTTAGTGATAATAGTCTACAAAAAGTTCCAGTATTTTCGTATAGAAAAAATAAAACATACATCCAAGATGTTCCTGTAATGGGTTTGATCAATTTACGTAAAAGAGTACCTAAGGCTCACATACCAGAGGAGAATGTATTGATTAACCATCAGCCAACTTTCATTCCATTACCAGAAACGAAATGTCGTCATCCACTTTTTGGAATAAATTACAAAAAAGCTACTAAAATCTCATCATCTGTTGCTGAACGTTTAAACAATGCTGTTGTATCTTCAGCTGTAAATGGTGAAAGGGAAAAGAGAAAGAAACATAAGAAAGAAAAGAGAAAAATGGAAGAAGAATTAGAGTCTGAAATAAAACCTCTTGATGAATTGACACCTGAGGTCACATCTAAGAAGAAAAGAAAAAGAAAATCCAGCATAAAAGAAGAACCCGTGTCCAAAAAAGCCAAATATGTAAAAGATGAACCTGAGTCCGGTGATGTATGGGAATCGGAACAAGCTATAGAAAAAAATCTTTTCGATTTTTAATATTTTTATTAATAAAAACTAAAAAAGAAACATGTTTTGTGTTTCATGCTTTCCAATTCATGTGATACATAAATATCAATAGCTCACTTTTAATTTAACAGTTTCATTCTTTTTTTTTTAATATTCTATACCATAAATCATCATAGTAGGTGTATTTTAAAAAAGTAATTAAAAAAGGCTTTATATTTACATAAGGCATACACAAGCACTTTCTATTGATTGGATGAGATTTATCCCAAGATTTTTTAACTTTGTTTTTTCGGTGTACTAATAAGTCTCATATTTTTGAATAATGACAAAAACTTATCAAGGAAACAAATATGAATTAATTTCATACTTTTCTTAATTCTAGCTAAAATAAATCACGTTAAGCAGTATAACAGTTTATTTAAAGGAAATTTATGAAAATAAATATTCATTTCAAGAAAAAGTTTGTAGCTCAGTGAAAATAAAACATTTTAATACGTGATTTAATGTTCATAGCAATTTTATTGATGTAACATCATAATAGAATGTTTTATTATTTTTATAAATGCGTACAGATAAAGTACAACAATAAACCTACTTTCCTTCAATATCACGCTTTAAGTCATCACGGATGTAGTTTCGAATGATATCAACAAAACTATTATCAACAACAAAACCAAGATCTAGAGCACGAGTGTTATCCCACTTGCTTGGAAAGCTTGCCACTATACGCTCAATCATTTCATCTCGTTCGAAATGTATTAAAGACGTCGTAATAGGACCAGCCACTTCACGTAAGGCGTCAATCATCTCGCCTACTGACACACAGATGCCAGGCAAATTAACAACACGCCAGGAACCCAACGCATCTGCTGGTATTGTGGCCGCATGTATAATATTCTGCACCACTGTGTGTGGACTTGTCAGCAATAATTTAAGTGTCGAATCAACTGGACAAATACTCTCTTTCCCATTTAGTGGTTCTCGTATTATTCCACTAGCAAATGACGTCACCGCTTTGTTTGCAGCACCAGCTCTAACGCTCACTGTAGGCAGCCTTACTACTCGTGCGTCTACGTAACCGTGTCGGGAATAATCACTTAAGAGCAGTTCGCACATTGCCTTTTCGGTGCCATAGGAATTTTCAGGAGTGACTGCCGTTGAGTCATCAATAACTGGTGGAAGGCTACCTCCATAAACTCCTACTGTACTGGTGTATATAAAGCGAAGTTTAGGAGCTCGACGTCGAGCTGTTTCGACTAGCGCTCGAGTAGCATCAAAGTTGACTTGAAGGCCGAGATCAAAGTCGACTTCAGCTTGACCGCTTAACACTGCAGCTAAATGAAACAACACGTGACAATCTGGCTGAATAATTCGATCAGCCGCAGAGGATTCCGCGAGATTAACTGCTAGAGTTGTAACTCGCGGATCGCCGTGTGAAGGTGGCTCTTGTATGTCTATTAAAACTAGTCGCGATATGGGTAACTTTGAATTATTAGCCAGCAAAGCGTCTGCTAAACGCGATCCTAAGAATCCTGCTGCTCCAGTTATCACAACGTTCATTTTGTTGATGAACTCCGTTTCAAATAAAATTATGGAGTAAAATACTAATTGCGAAATAATTTATCGTTGTTTTATAACTATTTAACATCATGAATTGTAAATATTTACCTATATACGACATGTCATATCCAGGCTTTGTACGCTTTGATAAGGAGTTTGTGTTCTTTTAATTTGTTGGTAATTGATTTTCTGAGATACATTTATACCATGTATAATAGTAATCTAATTACAAAAGCTCGTAATCGTATCACCTTTCACGTTTTGTAAAAATTGTTTAGTAATTTCTATGTAATGTCATATGCAAATTTAGACTAATGTATTCGAATATTCGTAAAAGTATTCGTTTATATAAAAGTTTTGTTATATACAGACACAGCTCCATTATAAACTCATTACATTAATGTAAAGATAAGAAGATAATAATAAGGTTAAAGTTGAAAATAAAGAAAAATAGTACTCGTACCTACTTACTGATAACACTAAAAAGTAAATATAAAATTATTATTATACTTTCAATTATCTCTTAAATTCATAAAATGCATTTTTTTACACAATTGTGAATTAGTAGTTAATTTCAACACAAAATTACCACTCACCAGGACAGTCGTTTCGATATTTCTTTAATTTTAACTTTGCTTAACTAAATACTTCTTATATCACTACATAAATGAAATTAATGTGTTTAAATTATTAATTAGTAGCTATTTTAGTGCAATTTATATCGTTTGTCTTTCTCAAATAGTTAAAAACATTAATACTGAAGTATAATTGTTAAAAAAATTGTGATTTTCGTTCCGGGATTTGTTTATTTACTAAATGAGTCAAGTAAAGATATATTATAAATGTCTTTTACCGGCTAAAAATATTCAATAACTTTATACCAGTATCATATTCATTTAGTGTTTTAAGTCTTGTTTACTCGACTGTACCATGCGCGTGTCGGACTCGCCTTGTATTAAGACCAACACACGTGTGTTAGTAAACAAGGTATAATTAGGGTAGATTTTGAATTACTACCAAATTCAAAAACGGCGCTAAAATGTTTCATCACATCAAAAATACAGTGCTTTTGGCGTTTCTTACTAAATTATTTTAATTAAGCACCTTTTTGAATTTAATAAGGTATATTTATCTACACGTTTTGACGATTTTTGTAATATATTTTTTTCAATATATATAAATATTTAATTTAATTTAAATTTATTTTTATTATAAATAATTGTTATAATAAAAAACTATTTAAACTTAAAAGAAACGTTATTTTATTCTTTATTGATTAATTATAGATTTCTGTATATTTGTTATTGTCAAGCTTGTCAAAACATGACATTGATAAATTTTAGAGGACACTTTGAGGACGCATCTGTCATAAAGTTAATTCTTTGAGAGGGAATCGGAATTTAATTCAAATTTACCAATGCGAATCCGAGAATTAATAATAACAACTATAAATGCCCTAGATACTGCTGCTTATTGGTTAATTATCATTATAAGTTAAAGTTAACTTGCTGTATGCGTTTCCTCGTATAAGC
Organism: Hypolimnas misippus; assembly: GCA_037950945.1. Taxonomy (NCBI): domain Eukaryota; kingdom Metazoa; phylum Arthropoda; class Insecta; order Lepidoptera; family Nymphalidae; genus Hypolimnas; species Hypolimnas misippus. Next base: position 773,999 of record JBBEEQ010000012.1, read on the forward strand.
AGATATAATTTAGGTGAGTATTTATTTTTAATTCTTGTTTCTTGTACATACTTCGTTCTTTTTATCATTTGATTATATGCCTAATCTATAAGCGATTTTTTTTAGTTTTGATAATACTTATTATACTTATTGAAATTTAGGGAAAATAACTTAACAATAAATACAAGACATTAAAGATAATATAAATTACTTTTATTTATGAAATATTAAAAAATATATAAGTATTCATTTTAATTATTATACAACTATTCATGTAAATTATTTAAATATTCGTAATTCCTTCATAAAACCATGTTTTTATTTAAGAAATATCAATTGTCAAGAAATTTGACTAAAAAAGTATGAGAAGTAACGTTTTTTCATTATGTAATTAAAAATGTTTAAAAAAAACTTTACAAACGAGTATTCATTCTAAATTTTTCAATATACTGACATTTTTTACTTTTGTATCAGTATTGTTTCAATGAGATTGAATGTTTATGGTGGTGTGATCTGTAAATAACCGTGACAAATCTATTGGGTTTTAACTTGAACAGAGTTGTCCGCACAAAGTACCTGTATCACATGTAACATTGTAAAATATGATATTCAGCTGTTTGTCAAAGCAGGTGGCAAAATTGTCATGTTTAAAGGTAACATTTAATTTTTTTCAATCAATTTTTTAATATTTTTATAAGATTTTTTTTATATAACCTATTCCTTTAAATCCATACTATTAAGATTATAGACATGTTTTTATTAATATATACACATACAGTAAAAAATCAAATTAATTATTTGATGTTCAGTTGACTTTCTAGCTATAGAATAGCTTTTACTTGTATTATAAAGTCTGATTCATTAAATTTTTTTTCTCTCACTACTAGTTTTTCCTCATGCAGAGAAAAATATGTATTTTTTTTTATAATAATAATGTGCAATAGAGTAGGGGAGGCTCACTTGATGTTAAATGATCACATCCACTTATAGAAATTTGCAGATTTAGAGAAGTCACAAATGCATTGCCAGCCTGAAAAATTGTAAAGGAAATAGGAAGTAAGGGCAGTGACGGACAGGAGAGAGGTTATTCTTTTGACTCTCTCAAACTTTTACTTAAAAACTTAAAAGGAAACAGGGATGAAAAGGACTAGGAAGTCAGGAATGGAATGGGGGAGAAAGTTAGGCTTTATGAAATATTTAGGTAAAATTCCACATAATTGTTAGTTAGTGACAATCTGTTTAGACTTTACCATTGGTACAAGCACAATGGGCCATCTTCATATTCTGTCAGAAATTTAGTATAAACCTGAAAATATCTCCAATTTTTATTAAGCAACTTAAAAAAGGATATTCAATGTTTGTCTATTATTTTATGTTTGTTCAGCGATTTCTCTGCTAATTGGACGCTGATAAGCAATACTGTGTCAAGCCACACAAACTTTATTTTGAGAAAATGGTATCTAAAGATATCAAACCAATTCTTAATACATTTGTTTGAATAAGTATTTATCCATATTTTCTGTTCTTTTTTGATAAAAGGTATAATGTATTAAAAGCAGGTTGATATATTTAATATATTATCTAATAAAAAGTTTTTTTTTTAATATATGAGATTATTGTACAGATTACAAAATATGGAACGACCTTGAAATTCGAAACAATGAATAAGGAATCTGTTTTCCGTACTTATTTAGTTTATATGACTTTATTTTTCATTGAATAATGTTAAATAGGTAGATACACTATCAAAATACATCTATATCTCCGAATTTGACTTTCGGTGGGTTGACACATTATTGCTTATCAGCATCCAATTGTGGTCTGGCTTTGATTTTTTAAATTGCTAAATACAAAATAAATAAAGTAAGATAAGTTCAGTGACATTTAATAGCAATTTAATTTTTTGTTTTTTTTTTTGCCTCAAAAATAAATATGAATAAAATATTTAATAATATCTCTTCAAACTTGAATATACAAATAATAGTAGGCTATAAAGAAAATGAAAATTATAAAATATAATTTAAAAAATGAAATTAATTTAATACTAAGTTAATTTTTTAAGGATCAGTTTTTAAAAGAGAAACCCTTATAGAATTATCTTATTTCCCATCTGTTTGCTTTCTTAATGCTGCCTCAATACGATGGGTCATAACGCGTCAAGTGGCGCAAATTTGAACTTGAGGTCATTTTGGTGGTCCATCGTGTAGAGGAGACATCAAAGATTTTACTTTTAACAAAAATGTACTAAAACATTTAAAAATATACAAACCTTCCATTGTTAATTTAGAATTTAACGACACTTCTGCGAAACTCAAACTCGACAGTTCCTTTTTAAATAATTTAGGCAGTAACGACAATGTAGAGACGAATGACTCTTATTACCTTCATATGTTAGTTCAACAGTACAATTATATCCAGAAAACTTACAAAGGATATAATAGTTCCACGCTCGAGTTATTGCTTTGTCAAAACTGGTTGGTTGCCAGCAAAGCTCACAAAAGGAACCGTATCCTATATGGGATATCGTATTTTTCCCTCCGCGGTTATAAAGCCGAGTCGGTCACGTAGATAGCGACTGCAGCGCGCGCGCTCATGTCGCGCATTACCGCACGTCATGCAGAAAATGCTGACCCGCGAGAAAAGCGACTACACCCGGAAGGTGCACGAAAAGGCTGTTATCGAAAAGGTTTCATACATTAATTAAATATTGATATTGCGCGAGTTATACCGTATACATGATAGAAGTGAAATTTCCTAAAAAATGTGGAGCTTTCTTTCTCTCGATGCCGTTATCTTTTTTCGCTATCTTGTAACCTAATTTGCCTAAAAGTGACGCGTATCTTAAAATTTTATTCCTAATTCTAGTTCACTTATCGATTAATTATCGAATTGTCACCTAAATTCACTTCAAAATTTTACTTGTAATGCTAAGATACTATCAGCTAATATAATAATAAGACTTTATCAGCTAAAAAAAGATAGTGAATTTTTATTTTCATTTGATCTTGCGGTGGAATTTTAGTTGTCCAAAAATTTCGTAAACTATTTTAAGTTGTTAGTTGAATGGTTGGTCGATTAAAAATTGCTTAATTAATTACTCTTTTAAACTTTAACTTAGTTCATAACTTACCCTTTAAAACTTTTTAGTGGTGTTTAATTAAATTGGCTTTTTAAATTTAAAAATAATTTTAAATTTATGAAAGAAATATATGGTGAGGAAGTATCGTAACAGTGAAATATTTCGGCGTATAGAGGCAGATGGCGGTGGAGAGGCGCGAGGCGCAAGAGGCGCGCGAGGCGGAGGCGGAAATACCGGTCGTGCGTACGCTCACGCTTAACCACGGCGAGCACCAAGACGCTACACTTTACCGGTATTTTGAAAAAAGAAGATAGACTATTTAATAACTTTGTTAAGATTTGGTACAATTAAGGCGGCGTGTCATTTGATGTTAAGTGATCATCGTCAGCCATGGTTATATTGCCGGAGTAAGGAGGAATAAGGTTTCTAGAAGAAACTGAAGTAAAGGAAAGGATATAAGGGTAAGGATGATGATAGTTATATTTATACTACGACAAACAGTCAGTGCTTCCCTTGTATATGTGAGTAAAGTGAGTTTTGTAATTTTTTTCCCAAAGGATATATTGTTTAATCACATTTCTTCTTCCGTTTTCAGATTCGAAAAAGGCTGCTATTTACAATTCTGTCCAGGACCGAGTTTGCTCGGTCGCAAAGTGTTCCTCTACACCAACTATGTCGTATCAGATAATCGTAAGATATCATAACCATTTACTTTTTTATCCTGTTCTTACTTCGAAGTATATTTGGTCATTTTCTTTTATTGCAGCAGAGGAGAAAGGCGAGCAGGGGGAGTTTGTTCGCAATCAATACTATGGGTTGGAGTGGAGGCGTGAGGAAGCTGGCGAGGCTCTTGGTTCTGGTTTATTATTGACTGATACAGATGTGTATTGCGAAATACGTCTCGCACGCGCTGGCTCCTTCCACTACTACTTCGTTTATGATAGCCCGTTAGTATACCTTCTAACTTCATTTTAATTGCTAATTTGGTATAGAATGACTTATCTTTATTTATTTTACTTTAGCTGGACTGATGTAAGTCATGTCTAAGAGTGAATTAATATTAAGCAAGAAAAAAATTGTAGAATTTGCTAATTTATTCTTTAGACTGACTATGTGAATCCCAATTTTATGTTATATCTATCTATTTATCAGAATAGTTGTCGATACGGGCGGTTATATTTTAATACCATACTGGAATAGCCCAAAGAATAGCAAACAGTTTCTCACAAAAAAAATATTTCCAAGGGAGTCACGAGTGGGCCCACAGGGCTCTGGCTGGTTTCACGTGGCGCCCACGCTCTCCGCGGGGGGCACACGCCTGCCACTCGATGGCATCATGTGTCAGACTGTGTTAGCCAAGTGTTTGGGCCCCTTGCCACGATGGCTGCGTGTGTTGCGCGTGGCTCACGAAACTGGCTATAATATGATACATTTTACTCCTGTTCAGGTAAGAATATGTGGCTTTTGGTGTTATTGCTCCATTATATTGCTCGCTACCCTTTTCCAGGCCTTGTAATAAAACGTTAATAGATTTTAACAAATCCTCGAATACACCAAACTACTAAAAGGTTTTCCTTTTTGCTTCCCCCAAATAAATTACGTATAAGTATATCACAATGTTTAAAGGACTTAAAGAATGAGGGATAATCACATAAGTTAAAGATTGTCTTTTTCTACACAAGGTCGCAATTTACTTCATACTCGAATAATAATCTCCGTTTATTATCACAGGAACTTGGCGCTTCAAACTCTAGTTACAGCATCGCCAACCAACTCCGTCTCGACCCGCGCTTCAATGACGTAAACTCCGGCCGTGAGGCGACATTTGCTGATGTTGAAAACATCGTCGCCAAGATGCGGAACGATTGGAAGGTGAGTGAGTGAGCGAGCGAGTGAGTGAGTGAGAGTGTGTGAATAATTTAATGGATGAAAAACAAAAATTAAAAGAACTGTTAAAATATGAGATACATAAGAATAATATATACAATATATACAGCCATAATATATTAATAAAGTATTTTATGAACTTTTACGAGGCAAACGAGAAAAAATATTAAATTTTAGCAATTGTAATAAGTCACTACAGTCAATTTTCTCGTTCTCAATTTTATACAAGACTGTTAAATCAATAATCTTTCTGCGACAAGCTAACGAAGTCGTCTGGTAGTGTTTGAGCCGATCGAAATAACTAAGAAGATTTTTGGCCATAATGTCACACACACTGTAAGAAAGATGATAGAGGAAACGCTTTTGATGTCGTAATGTGGGTTCCAGATTATACTGTTATATTCTAGGATAGGACGTACAAGTGTGTTAAATAATTTTATTTTAGTTGACGGCTTCTTGAAATCTTTGCTATTTCTAAGGACTTGTTTAGTAAGATTTTGTGGTCTAATTTGTCGAAGGCCTTACTGAAGTCGGTGTAAATTGAATGCGAACGCGTTTATCTATATTTTCAGATAATGCAGATGTAAAGCATAACAAATTGGTGGTTGTTGATCTCGATTCAACAAAGCCGTGTTGGTGATGATTTGTTGTTTTAAGTGCGAAGATAACTTCGTAGTAATCATTTTTCGAGAACTTTCCCAAATGATGGTAATAGAGAAATAGGTCTATAGTTGGAGACAAGGTGTCTACTGCCATTTTTGTAAATAGGAACAACCAACACTTGTTTCCATAAATATGGAAAAACCCCGTCCTTGAGAGAGCGATTGAAGATTGCACATAAAGGCGAAGCTAGGACCTTAGAACATCTTTTTATGAAAATTGGTGGAATATTATCACAACCCGCACTTTTTCTTTCATCAAATGAATTTTAAACATTATATACTTCGGCGTTATTAAATGACATGTTGCAAATACAATCACTGCTGGATGTGGCGTCTGTATTATCCTCAGAGTAAATTGAATCAAAAGTGGAGTTAGTATATACTTGCGTAAAATTTTTAGCGAACCAATTACAAATTCGGCACCAGTTGACGCTACATCATCATCAAGTTCTATTTCGGCTGGATAGGCACTCTTACCTTTCCTTTTAATTTTCATCAAGGACCAGAACAGCCTAGGGTTGTCAAAGATAGATTCTTCAAGTTTATTTACATAGCGATTGTAACATTCAGATGACATCTTATGACATTCCTCATAAAGGTTTTTGAAATAAACACCGTCCAGTGGATTTTTAAACTTTTTTATTTTTAGGTGAAGCTTGAATTTTTCTTTAAGAAGCCGAATTAGATTATAAGAGTACCAAGGAGGATATCTAGTTTTACAATTATTCTTTTTATCGGAACACATTTTTTTATTATTTCATTTAGTAAATTATAAAATCGATCAAGTATTTCATTTATTGATGAACATTTTGTGAATTCTTAATTACAATTGATTAAATGTATTGGCTTAATGATATTTTTGTAGTCCGCTCTAAAAAAGTCGGTTCTAGTAGAAACTTTAAATTGAAGATAGCGAGCTACTTCTAAAGGTGCACAAAATTCCTGTAAAGACTGTAAGTGAGGTCGGGGCAGTATCTCACTCTCACAGATCGTCGTTGAAGTAACTAATAAGCTACCTTCGTGCGGTGAGTGAGGTCCTCTCCATTATTTCCTATTCTCTTTTATCCTTTATTTCTTTTTAAGCTGGCAACACATTTGTGACTCCTTCGGTGCAAATGTCCATGGACAGCGGTGAGCCCTTAATGTCACATGACCTATCTGTTCGTTTGCCAGTTACTTGCTATATTTATAGACGAAGTTTGACTTCCTGCTCTTTCACTCACCGTACGAAACACAGCTATACTGCTAAAATAGAACCAGCCCGCGTACGAGCTGCAGTAGGCTACAGCCAGGCTCTACCACAGTTGAACTGCCTCAACAGATGCTGTCGATATGCGACGTGGTGCTGAACCACACGGCGAACGAGACGCCGTGGCTGGCGGAGCACCCGGAGGCCACGTACAACTGCTACAACTGCCCGTACCTGCGCCCCGCCGCGCTGCTGGACGCGCTGCTGGCGCGCCTGGGCGAGGACGTGGCGCGCGGCGCGCTGGAGCCGGCCGTGCCGCGGCGCGTCACGCGGCACGAGCACATCGAGGTGAGTCGCCGCTCCGAACTCGTCTAACTGCGCGCACGTCGCCACGTCACGCTGTCCGACGTGGTCCTGGCGTTTGGGCGAAACAAACCAGCTGTGCCACGACAGCGACAGCGAGCATGTTTAGGTTTTTTATTGCTGTAAAATACTAATTATCAAGCTATCTTAGTATTAATTCATCATGTAACTATAGGCGTTGTTGAAAAATAAATAGGGACTTTCAAAAGCAAAGTAGGCAATTGCATTTTCGCGGGTGACATACTAATTCCAGTTACTGTGATTTAAAATCCAAACTACTAAACTGATTTTGATAAATATAGGCGATAGCAGAACATGGCCTTAGGGCATTCGCGCCAAGGCATGCAAATTCTATGGGATCAATCTTAATGTTTAAATGTCCCTTTTTCAAAATTTATTAACAAATGTCCGAGTTCTGAGCTAAGTAAGGTTAAGGTTGGCAGGCTGACAAATTTTATTCTTAACAAACCTTCGTTTCTGAAACACGTATAAATCAATATCGTTTACAATTTTTTCTCCCATTATTGCAGGCGATACGTCACGTGCTGCAAACTCAGCGAATTCCAGAAGCGAAACTGCACGAAATGTTCATTTGCGACGTCGACGATATTGTTCAGAGGTTCTACTACATGGCGCGTAACAAGTAAGTGTAAAGTCACGTGACACGAGACTTAGATGAATGCTATCGTCTAGATTGCTAAAATTTTAAACGATATTTACGATTGAATTCAAAATCGTATTAACTATAGTGTTTAGTTTCGAGCCCAACATGTCCAAATTTAAGATGATATAAGTGTTTCTGACTCAATTAAAAACCTATTTATATTTAGCTATTGTCTTTGTCTTACTACCAAACTTTAATGCCTAATTGTCTAAAGAATTTTATTTTGGAAAATAGAAATATGTATTTTCTTAAAATAATTATATATATCTAACCGACCATGTGTTCAAGCGAGAAGAGAAAAATCTTGAATTAAGAAAAAAGAAATATCAAATTACACCTAAATTCCGACTCTAACAGAACATTACCTAATGTAACGTATTACAGGGTCCCACCAGTGAAGGGCGTGGGCGAGGGGACAAAGGACGCGCTGAAGTTGACCCCTGACCCCCAGCGCAGACGCTTCGCCGCCACCGTCGACCTAGACCTCGCGCTGCAGATCTACAACGTGTACAGGTCCGTGTACTTCATCTTCTTATACTTCTTACCAAATTCGGCAATTTTTCGAACAAGGTGGTGGTAACCAATGGGTTTGTAGGGAACATATTATTAATCTACACATAAAACCTCACCATTAGATTATAACACTAATATGACAAACATATATACAAACACAATTCCATATTTATATACAAACATTTATAATAATATTATATATACATAAACAAACACACATATTCATTCATTTGTCACACATTTATATAAAACTATAATACAATTCACTATTAAATATTATAGCTATTGTATCGCGCCGCCTGATCGCTGCTTATACTGGAAAGCATAGTTAACGCTCCGCTATTCTTTTGTTCTCGCGCGGCGGCGTATGCGACGGTTCAATTTATGCCGGTCACGATGCATGCTAGACTTGTAGCTTAGTTAGCTTTAGTTCTGTCCTGTATTCTATCTTTCCGCTGTGCTTTAAACTTCTTTATCTTGTGCTTACTACTGTCAATTGTGTCTATAATCTTGTACCTTTTATTTAAAAGGGTTTCTTCTGTGTCTTAATAAATACAGTGAAAAGTGAGTTGGACTTTGATTTTAACATAATCGTTAATACGACACTTACACACCAACCACCATAGGTTGTTACCTAATGAGGTACTCTTGTCAAACCACTGCTATTGTTATTTTAATCAAGATATTTTTAGTGTATACTTTGTTATGCTGAAACTTTGATTTGTATGGTAATTTGCAATAATTGAAGGCTTGAATTGTTGAAGGTGGTATGTTGCAAAATTCTAATTACAAGAAAATTTAGTTCAAAGTGTTGCTTAACCATAGAAAAGGTATTAAATGTGTTTATCCAAAAATAGTATATTATATTTCTTAAAAACCTTAATGCGTTTGTAATATGTTTTAAAATTGTTTGTATACACATAACACTATTTTTATTTTAGATTTTTTTTGTATTAGAGTGTTTTTTAAATTGTTTGTTTAAGAAAATGAATAAAATAAATTAGATGATCCGATTTACCAGCTATTTTTTATAAAAAAAATGCAGATCAGACTGTTACGACGAGGAGTCTCGCCTGAAGAAGTCATGCGAGGAGTTGCGGAGGCGGCTGGAGCAGCTCAACGAGGCCGCCGCAGACGCCGTGCGCGACCACCTGCGCGCCGCGCTGGACAACTGCGTCGCTGGCATGAGGTACCCCCCCCCGCATTCTTTCATATCCCCCCTCTTTTTTAAACAACTTTAATGGAGATTATCAACTCGATTATTTTTTTGTGTATGTAGCTAGCATGCCCCCATCCCCTATTCTATCCATGTCCTTTTTTAACCGACTTCAAAAGAAGTAGAGATAATCGATTGGACTCTATTTTTATCGTTGTACGCTAAGCGTCTTTTTCATCAATAAAAAAAAACCTTAATTGATCCCATTTTAATGAAAAAAAGAAAATTCTAAGTGCGGAAATTTAAAGGATCAAGAATACATAGATTTAACTAACGAAATAGTTCAGGTTATATTTTTCTACAGAATCATCATTCAAAATCATTACTCTGCAGAAGTAATGTGCACAGATAAATGAAAATTTAGAAGTTGGTTCCTAAACAAGAATTGTCTCACTGTTCCGAAGATTTATGATATATATTTGTCTTATTGTTATAAAGATTAACCATTTTGACCACGATTGTACCATTGCAGGTATTTCCGCTTGCAGTCAGATGGGCCCAGGGTGGAGGAGGTGAGCCTCAAGAACCCACTGGTGCCGAGGTGAGTGTTCATGAAGGTGGAGAAATATGACTGTGGAGTAGAGTTGAAAGAAAGAGAACATTTGTTTTATATTTTTGTAGAATTTACATTCCGAACCGGTGGTAGTTTTTTTAGATATACTAAAATACTTATTAGTAAATCGCCGATTCAAAAGCGCCCTATGAGCCCGGAATGAATGCGCAGGTACTTCACGTTCCCGGCGCCGCTGGGCTCGCTGGCGGACGCGGAGGCGCTGCTGTTCGGCGACGGCGGGCGCCTGGTCATGGCGCACAACGGCTGGGTCATGGACGCGGACCCGCTGCAGGACTTCGCGGCGCGCGAGCACGACGCGCGCGTGTACGTGCGCCGCGAGCTCATCGCGTGGGGCGACAGCGTCAAGCTGCGGTGAGCGCACCGCAGCCGCGAACAGCGCGCCAACAACTGCCACGCCTTAGCTCCCCCTCCATTCACTTCCTCACTTCCTATTTGTTCCCTTTCAAGCGCCGTGTGTTTTTACCTGATTGTACGACGCAAAGGACTATGTTTGTAGTATCTTTGTGGCACTATTTGGACACTGTCTATGTTTGTAGTATCTTTGTGGCACTATTTGGACTAAACGCATGGGTCGATTTTATTAAATGTCACGTCATTTGATTCGACCTCATGGCGCGGATGTCCCAGTTGTATCGACGTTTTTTAATCAGAATTACTGTTTAAGATCTATAACGTTACAAAATTATGTAGATTGTAGTTGATTTTCACTTACAGGATTTTAGACAAAATCCAATTTCTATTTTGTAGTCAAGACATTTAGTGTCCACGGAGTCTTTTAAAAGAGCTGAAAAATAAGAGTTAGGCTAAAAAGAACGCCATTAACTTTTTTGTTCAACTTACTTTCTTTATTAATGTGATATCAATCAGAATATGTAAATACTTGTTTTACTTTGTACACAGGTACGGAGACAAACCAGAAGACAGTCCGTTTCTCTGGAGTCACATGAGAGAGTATGTGGAACTGACAGCTGAGGTTTTTGATGGTGTCCGTCTCGATAATTGTCATTCCACGCCGTTGCACGTAAGGACTTTGTAATAAAACTGCTTATAAATTTTTAAGTTATGCCTCTTTAAGGCTTTTATTAAATATGTTTGAATATTTCTCAGTTTAACTTAAATCGAAAGTTTTATTAATTATTGTTTTTATCTATATTTGTGTATCTCCATAAAAATCATTTTAAATGTTATCTAAGCGTTTATCACAAATTAACGAAAAAATACTTAAAGGAGTCTCCGGGACTATTCTGATATAAATTTAAACTGCATTAAGTATTAGTTTTTTGAAAAAAAAAAATTTTTTCTATCCAGAAAACTTGATGAAAATATATTTTTTTCTATCTAGAAAACTTGACGAAAATATTTTTTTTCTATTTAGAAAACTTGATAATGGTAGCTTAAGAAAAGAAATATATAACCTGTGGACCTGTAACTTGATAATTCGAAAGTGCTTGAAAGAGCCTATTCGAATAAAGTATATTTTGATTTTAAATATTTCTCGGAAGGTGGCGGAGTATATGCTGGATTGTGCGCGTAATGTAAAGCCGGACCTGTACGTGGTGGCCGAACTGTTCACGAACTCCGACCACGTTGACAACATCTTCGTGAACCGGCTCGGCATCACTTCGCTCATACGAGGTGAGTGTTCTAGACGATGAGAGGACATGTATACAAATAAATAAAATTGAATTGTCTGTTTGTAATTTCAAATTAACAATGTTTGATTAAGTGGATAGGAAAGTTTATACGGTACTTACATAAAAGGACTATTTAAAAAAAATTGTTTGTCTGTCTTTTCACGTTAGCTTTGAAACGGCTGGTCCGATTTTGATGTCACTTTAATTACAGACATAGTTATAGCTAAGTTTTTATAAGTTCTTATAAGGATTAACTTAAGCGGGTAGCGGGTTTAAAAATGTTCGTGAGAGATTTGAAGAAAGTACATTTCGATTTCGATTTATTTTAATTTTAAATGGAAGTGTAGTGTAGTAAAGTTTTATTTAATAAAAAGTTTTTCTAATCTATAAGATGTTTGTATATTTTAAAACATGGAACACTTTAATATTTGAAACATGAAATTGAGGAAGTTTTCCGGACTAATTTAGTTTACACGAGTTAAATAAGGGTAAATACACAACGCGCGATCAGAATAGCTCACAGCCGCCCTATGCGCGCAGAGGCGCTGAGCGCGTGGGACGCGCACGAGCAGGGCCGCCTGCTGCACCGCTTCGGCGCGCGCGCCGTGGGCGCCTTCCTGCGCGCGCCGCGCCGCGCCGCCGCGCCGCGCGTGGCGCACGCCGTGCTGCTCGACCTCACGCACGACAACCCCTCGCCCGTCGACAAGAGGTGCCACACCGCCTCGTCTCCGCACGGCCCCACCGCACTCTGTGCACCTGCCTCACACAAGCTTCTTTTATACACGACGATGACTCGCCCGTCAACGAAAGACACACCCTGCCACCATTCTACCTCCGCTCCACCCTACCTGCCTGATACCCACAAATGATGATGTTTCTCGACATTATATACGATAACACCTTGATAAGAGGTAACATCCTAATTCCACATCACCCTAATACTTTATCTACACTCTACATATTTATTTACCTTTCACAAATGGTGATATTACTTGGTCCCTTGCTAATGATACCTCGCATGTCGAAAAGACGTAATATCCTACCCCCACACCACCCCCTTTACTTCACACTTTGTGCATCTACTCTCCCCCACAAATGTTAATATTGCTCAATCTTATTCACGATAACTTCTCACTCAATAACAAAAGATAATAACCTTACACTATCCCTCCCTATCACCATTCTGCCTCCTTTCACGGAAGTTATATGAAAACATATTCACATATCCCATATCCCGACTCTCGATATCCTTCAATGACACTAAACGAAAAAATGCCTAAATTATATTAGGATGATTCATGACTCGTTGTCTTAGATTTTCGCGATTATTACTCATTGAAATAAAACTATTTTAAACGGATTTAAATCCTACCTACCTACCCGTTCCCATAGTCTACTCGTGACTACGAACGCTGCAAAGTGCTCAGGATGATAAAAATAGTTAATATACGCGATTTAAATCAGTTTAAAGTAGTTTTATTTCAAAGATTGATCAATTAAGAGTTGTGTAAACGTCTCGCCGACAGGAGCGTGTTCGACATGCTGCCTTCCGCGGCCCTGGTGGCGATGGCGAGCTGCGCCACGGGCAGCACGCGCGGCTACGACGAGCTGGTGCCGCACCACGTGAGTGTCAAACTATTGGGTCTTTTCTAGGTAAAAAAAATGAACTTTCCATTAGGTATGACAGTACTCAAGTTACTAACCCCCTTATCATAAAAAGTCTATGCAAAACTTTAAAAAAGAGCATTAAGTAGGAGAAGATAACTGGTCAAGTGCGAGTAGGACTCGCGCACCGAGGGTTCCGTACAAACTGATAGAAATATACATATATAAGACCAACCTAACTACGCTTCGAAAAATAACTATGTTTTTACATATTTGGTGTTCTTACTGATAGCCAAAGTGCACATTTGCGAAAAAAATTAGTCATCAAAGGGCACATCAACGGATATGACGTCTCAGCCCTCCATAAACTCTAACCATTTGTAGCAACTTTAGTAGTGTCAGCTAGATATTATAGGTATATAAATAAAAAGTACATAAATAATAAGTGGTCGTCATCATCAGCTCCACCTCATCAAATGTAGCTTGTCGTGAGCAAATGCTCGTGAATTTTACTATCAAAAATACCTAAATCGGTATAGGTGTGCCTATAATATTTGAAGAGTACCCTCGATTTCTCCAGGATCCCATCATCAGATCCTGATTTCATGAAAATGGGAGCAAATTGGAAGTATACCCTTTCGAACAAAAAAAAAAAATACCTCCTCCTCCTTTTTCAAAGTCGATTAAAAATAATCAATTACTATATACATAATTACATTTTATTTTATTCTTGTTTTATTTTTATTTATATTATACTACAATCCACTTCCGCTACACTACGTTCGTGAAATATTTAGATTTACATTATCAATCAAAATATATATTAGTGTTGCCAAGACGAAAATAAGTAGTCCTTAATTCGAAAAATACTAATTGTTTATTTATAAATTACTAATTATATTACTAATAAACAGAAGACTGATATGTGTAGATAAAGAAGAAAATTAAATAACGTGATCTGTTTAAATTTAATTTAAAAATGTTCGAACTAAGTCAATACGAATACTTAAATCAAATCGACTAAATGGTGTAATGACGTTATAAATTGATGATAAAACTTTTAAAGAAAAAGTTTATTTTATTATTTTTAGTGCGTTTAAATAATATTTTAAATTTATTATTTCTTTATTTTATCAAATTTAGAATAATTTTAAACTAACTTTTTCATGGAAACAATAAGAATAAATATTTATTTGTTATTAGGCTGTTTCCTTATTACCTAATTAATTGTTATATGTACTTAAAATATTTGGACAGTTTAAATTAAAATTGAAAATTTTAAAATGATGTTAACGCTGGTAACGTTATTTTAAAATTTTATTAATCCAGCAGAATTTTTTCATGGTTAATGTTATATAATATTGTAAGACATGGCGCTGGCTGTACGCTACATCGCGCTATCATTTTGTTAGCTGCGATATATAGATTGCATTGCGTTGTTTATAAAGGTTCGCTGCCTTCATGTTTTCGTGTTGATACATTCTCCTCAGTGGTTGTAAAATTGTTTTTTTGACCATGGTCAACTTCTATGTTAATTTGTTACAAGTACATAAAAATTTAATTCCAAGATTAATATATTTTCGGCTTAATTAATTTACAACTTGATACATTTACGCGTTCCTGAGAAAAAGGTTGAAAGACAGACGTATAGACTGACAGACACACGAACAAAAATTTACAGTTTCCGCTTTTTCCTTTATTTATACCAAAGGACCTTGCTCCTGGCCAAATATGATGCTAGGTCAATGGGAAGTACCCTATAGGTTTTGATTTCCTTGCGAAAACGTTAAAAACGCTAAAATACTTAAAATATTTGACATAAATGACCGTATCTTTTGATTGTGTTCACTTAGAAGTTTGATTTTTTCACAGCTCTTAGTAATTACAGCTTTGAGTACTTGACATTGATAAAAATTTGTTACCTTAACGCTTTCCTGAGAAAAAGGTTGAAAGACTAACTTACATATAGAAATTGACAGTTTTCAGATTTTTTCCTTTATTTCTACCATAAGATCTTATTTCTTGCCGAATTTCATCGTGCTAGGTAAATGGCAAGTACCCTATAGATTTTGATTCCCTTGCGAAAACGCTAAAATAGCCAAAATATACGACATATTTTCCATTATCTTTTGATAGCGTTGACTTTGAATTTTAGTTTTTTCACAGCCGCAACTCATTGTAGACCTGAGTATATGATATTAATTTCAACATGATATGTCCATGCATTTCTGAGAAAAAAGTCTTGAGAGCCGGACAGACAGACAGACAGACAGACGGACAACTAAGTGATCCTATAAGGGCTACCTTTTTCCTTTTAAGGTACGGAACCCTAAAAAAGAAGTACGGTGATTGAAGTGGGCGTCCGTTTCAGATCCACGTGGTGGACGAGACGCGCCTGTACGCGGAGTGGGGCGAGCCCGACGACGACGCGCCGGACGCGAGAGTGTGCGCCGCCAGCGGCCTGCACGCGCCGCGCCGCGCGCTCAACGCGCTGCACGTGGAGCTGGCCGCCGCCGGCTACAGCGAGGTGCGCTACCGCTTCCTTACACAGATGTTCTCTTGCTGCACGCGCTCAACGCGCTGCACGTGGAGCTGGCCGCCGCCGGCTACAGCGAGGTGCGCTACCGCTTCCTTACACAGATGTTCTCTTGCTGCACGCGCTCAACGCGCTGCACGTGGAGCTGGCCGCCGCCGGCTACAGCGAGGTGCGCTACCGCTTCCTTACACAGATGTTCTCTTGCTGCACGCGCTCAACGCGCTGCACGTGGAGCTGGCCGCCGCCGGCTACAGCGAGGTGCGCTACCGCTTCCTTACACAGATGTTCTCTTGCTGCACGCGCTCAACGCGCTGCACGTGGAGCTGGCCGCCGCCGGCTACAGCGAGGTGCGCTACCGCTTCCTTACACAGATGTTCTCTTGCTGCACGCGCTCAACGCGCTGCACGTGGAGCTGGCCGCCGCCGGCTACAGCGAGGTGCGCTACCGCTTCCTTACAC
Source organism: Hypolimnas misippus (assembly GCA_037950945.1). Lineage (NCBI taxonomy): Eukaryota > Metazoa > Arthropoda > Insecta > Lepidoptera > Nymphalidae > Hypolimnas > Hypolimnas misippus. Next base: position 790,358 of record JBBEEQ010000012.1, read on the forward strand.
AGATGTTCTCTTGCTGCACGCGCTCAACGCGCTGCACGTGGAGCTGGCCGCCGCCGGCTACAGCGAGGTGCGCTACCGCTTCCTTACACAGATGTTCTCTTGCTGCACGCGCTCAACGCGCTGCACGTGGAGCTGGCCGCCGCCGGCTACAGCGAGGTGCGCTACCGCTTCCTTACACAGATGTTCTCTTGCTGCACGCGCTCAACGCGCTGCACGTGGAGCTGGCCGCCGCCGGCTACAGCGAGGTGCGCTACCGCTTCCTTACACAGATGTTCTCTTGCTGCACGCGCTCAACGCGCTGCACGTGGAGCTGGCCGCCGCCGGCTACAGCGAGGTGCGCTACCGCTTCCTTACACAGATGTTCTCTTGCTGCACGCGCTCAACGCGCTGCACGTGGAGCTGGCCGCCGCCGGCTACAGCGAGGTGCGCTACCGCTTCCTTACACAGATGTTCTCTTGCTGCACGCGCTCAACGCGCTGCACGTGGAGCTGGCCGCCGCCGGCTACAGCGAGGTGCGCTACCGCTTCCTTACACAGATGTTCTCTTGCTGCACGCGCTCAACGCGCTGCACGTGGAGCTGGCCGCCGCCGGCTACAGCGAGGTGCGCTACCGCTTCCTTACACAGATGTTCTCTTGCTGCACGCGCTCAACGCGCTGCACGTGGAGCTGGCCGCCGCCGGCTACAGCGAGGTGCGCTACCGCTTCCTTACACAGATGTTCTCTTGCTGCACGCGCTCAACGCGCTGCACGTGGAGCTGGCCGCCGCCGGCTACAGCGAGGTGCGCTACCGCTTCCTTACACAGATGTTCTCTTGCTGCACGCGCTCAACGCGCTGCACGTGGAGCTGGCCGCCGCCGGCTACAGCGAGGTGCGCTACCGCTTCCTTACACAGATGTTCTCTTGCTGCACGCGCTCAACGCGCTGCACGTGGAGCTGGCCGCCGCCGGCTACAGCGAGGTGCGCTACCGCTTCCTTACACAGATGTTCTCTTGCTGCACGCGCTCAACGCGCTGCACGTGGAGCTGGCCGCCGCCGGCTACAGCGAGGTGCGCTACCGCTTCCTTACACAGATGTTCTCTTGCTGCACGCGCTCAACGCGCTGCACGTGGAGCTGGCCGCCGCCGGCTACAGCGAGGTGCGCTACCGCTTCCTTACACAGATGTTCTCTTGCTGCACGCGCTCAACGCGCTGCACGTGGAGCTGGCCGCCGCCGGCTACAGCGAGGTGCGCTACCGCTTCCTTACACAGATGTTCTCTTGCTGCACGCGCTCAACGCGCTGCACGTGGAGCTGGCCGCCGCCGGCTACAGCGAGGTGCGCTACCGCTTCCTTACACAGATGTTCTCTTGCTGCACGCGCTCAACGCGCTGCACGTGGAGCTGGCCGCCGCCGGCTACAGCGAGGTGCGCTACCGCTTCCTTACACAGATGTTCTCTTGCTGCACGCGCTCAACGCGCTGCACGTGGAGCTGGCCGCCGCCGGCTACAGCGAGGTGCGCTACCGCTTCCTTACACAGATGTTCTCTTGCTGCACGCGCTCAACGCGCTGCACGTGGAGCTGGCCGCCGCCGGCTACAGCGAGGTGCGCTACCGCTTCCTTACACAGATGTTCTCTTGCTGCACGCGCTCAACGCGCTGCACGTGGAGCTGGCCGCCGCCGGCTACAGCGAGGTGCGCTACCGCTTCCTTACACAGATGTTCTCTTGCTGCACGCGCTCAACGCGCTGCACGTGGAGCTGGTCGCCGCCGGCTACAGCGAGGTGCGCTACCGCTTCTTTGCAGAGATATTCTCCTCTCGCAGGGGAACGTCGGGGACAGCTTCGGAGACACTGGTGGGGTGAAGGTCGGATTATATGGAGGTTTCTACGCACTAACCTTTGAAATGGCTGTCCTTAGCAAGAAAATGGAACTCTCGTTTGGCCATTTATCATTGATCGGTCAAAATCAAAATGTGTATTAGGAGTATAAAGCCCTTATCGCAAGTATTGTGGATGGGAAAAGTGTCCAACAGAACGACAAAACGAAAGAAATGAAAGGCAGAGGCTTTCTACTGAGGTAAAACCTAACTGTAGCCTACTAACTACAGCTCGTATACACCAGTAAGATACAAGCGCAGAAAATTCTAGTTAAGATGCTAATATAGTTGAATTTTCTCTGATGAGTAAGAATCGAAAACCTAACACCCCTTTCTTCTATTCTTTCCCACATTTGACATCATACATTTCCCTCTATACATAATTTATTTTGTTAACGGGTAACATAATGTTGGAAAATGTTGAAGAATGTTCAAACGACCGCTATACATCAGGTGATTCGCGTACTCATTTTCCGATTAATTTCATAAAAGTGACTTTGATATACAGTGAGTTTCTAGTGATGTCAAAATCGCAGTGTTGACGTAACCATTTGCAACGATTTTATGTAATTTCAAATTACAAATTGTAGCGATTTCGTATCTAAATCTTACTTTACATAATACAAAGTACAGATTAATAATATATCAACAACTTACAACATGAGTACAACAAAACGAATTCTGGTCAATCAGTAATGGCCATTAGAGATTTAAATGGCCAGTTAGTCACCGTCGATGGAAGTCGCTGTGTATATATCTAACATTAGAATCAGTTGCAATTTAACTTTATGATATTTTATGTTGTAGGTCTACGTCGACCAAATGGACGCCGATGTCGTGGCTGTGACACGACACGAACCACTCACGAGAAAGGTGAGAACATCTTCCAATTTGTAGTACTTTTATGTTTATCGTTGAAATTTAATTTTCCAAATGCACGTTTAACTTTTAACAGTAAATCAATAGCAAAAATTTTAATAACAAAAGAAACGATTTCAAAAGCAAATTTTGTTTACTTGGACGATACACTTATGTACATACTTATAAAGTTATTTCGATTTCAAATCAAATCGCTAAAACGATTTCGATGAAATTTGCAGGTGACATCTGTAAACATATTATTGAATTTTTAAATCCGTTAAGAAATGATGCGAATCTGAGTTAACGAACATTAAAAAATACGCTATGAACTGAGAACTTCCTCCTTTTTTGAAGTTTGTTGAAAATTGTAATACAGCAGAGATTGAATACGCACTTTCTAACCTATGGTGCCTATGGGCCGTACACTTGTAATGTTTCTATTATAGACAGTGGAATGAAATCGATGCTAGCTTTGTAAATCATAAAATCAATACAAAATCTTAATCAATTGACTTGTAACTTGACCTTGAAAGCGATTTAAAAAGCTTAATCAGATATAATAAACAGAGAGTAAAAAGAGTACCTATCGAGTTTCTTGCCGGTTCTTTTCGGTAGAGAATACATTCCGAACCGGTTGGTAGCTTAAAAAAATCTAAAACCAACGTACCTGTAACTTGACGATTCAAAAGTGCTGTAAATAGGCTATTTGAATAAAGTATATTTTGAATTTAAATGCACGTTATTCGCAGTCGGTAATTTTGGTCGCATTCACCGCGTTCAGCGCGCCGGAGGCCTCTTTTAGCGGCCGCTACGTGAAACCGTTACGATTTGAAGGGCAACTCGAAGAGATTATTTTGGAAGCTGGTCTGCGTCATAAGGATTACAGGTGACGACTTTATTATCTGTAACACTTGTCCTAACTGACTGACTGATTCATTAAGGAAGAGTCTAAACTGAGGACAAATATAAAATTTAGCTTGTATTTATTTGAATCAGGTGTTACTTTGCGGAATTCCATGATAAATAATCACCAAACAACTTTGCTATAATTCGCGAAACAATGTACAGCTTGTTAGTATCATGTAGCATAAGCAACGCCCACATACGCACACACATGCAGCACACTTTAGATGGGTCAGTAGGAAAAAGTCTGAAACTCGAGCTGTATTGAATTTTTCAGTAAATTATTAAATACAGTTTCTTGATTGCATGCTTCGTTTCAATAAATTTTTCTAGCCCTCATACTTCTTTACCGACACACCTGAATGAATCGGTATATTACACATAACGCGCTCACTAAACGGCGCCACGACGTCTGCAGGAGCACGGGGCGCGCGTTCCAGCCGCCGACGGGCTTCGCGCGCCACGCGCAGTTCATCAACGGGCTGGCGGAGTACACCGCGCACGTGCGCTGCGGCGTGCCGCTGGCGCAGTCGGCCGTGTTCGCCGCCGAGCGCCGCGAGGGCGCGCTCACCGTGCTGGAGTTCCACGCGCTGGCGCCCGGCTCCGTGGTGGCCGTGCGCGTGGCGCCGCACCCGCCGCAGGTGAGCGCCGCGGCCTGGGGGACGCTGCTGCTGAAGGCGGCGTATGCGTACAGCTGGCCGACACGTATCAACCTATTTAATGAACTAATTTAAGCAGTCGTCTAGTTCGTCAGTTTCATAAGTCAGTAAGTAAGCAATCGGCCACCCGGCTCGCCAGGCGGCGGCGATCGCGTCGCTGCGGCGCACGGTGGGCGCGCTGCACGCGGGCGGCGACGCGCTGGCGCTGGAGCCGGCGCTGGCGGAGCTGGAGCTGGCCGACTTCAACGCGCTGCTGTACTGCTGCGAGCCCGAGGAGCGCGAGCGCTGCGGCGGCGGCACTTACGACGTGCCCGGCCACGGCGCGCTCGTGTACGCCGGCCTGCAGGTGAGGACGAAGACGTTTTATTTCTTGCTTTTCTTAAAGTTATTTAATCCATCCTCGTCAAGGGGTCTGCTTTTATTGACGCATAGGATCGCAAATGGGATTTTTATACCCATTAAAATTCTTACGGTGGCCTTACTTAGCACGAGAAATGGTAGAGGCCGCGGGACCGCTCGCGCATGCACATTCACCGTTTGTGTCTAGTAGAGCTCGTCTCGGAGCGCAAAGAGTGCTCTCGCTCTTGCCGAACTGCTCCAGCCCCGTTGCTCGCAGGGCGTGGTGTCGCTGCTGGACACCGTGGCGCCGCGCGACGACCTGGGGCACCCGCTGTGCGACAACCTGCGCGCCGGCGACTGGCTGCTGGAGTACCAGTGGCGCCGCCTGGAGGGCGACCCGCGCCTCGGCGCCGTGGCGGCGCGCTACCGCGAGGCGCTGCGCGCGGTGGCCGAGCTGCCGCGCTTCCTGGTGCCCGCGTACTTCGAGGCGGTACGTGCGCGGTGCGCTGCTGTGGGCCGACATAGTCGTGCGTGGCTTGCGGAGTTCTCTAGCCAGGCGTTGTTGATTTTAAGGAAAGGAAAAATAGATGGCGAATAATGCCATTGCTTGCCAAACGCCATTGTTGGGTTATTCAATAGTTTTTTTTTTCGTTTTTTATAGAAATAAATAATATCCATTAGTTTCAATATTTTTTTTATCTTCAAAGCCTTACAGGCTATTCAATATTAGTTTTATCCCCTCCCTCCCCTGTATACCGGCTGTCCCTGGCGGCAGGTGGCGCGCGGCCTGCACGCGGCGGTGCGGCGCGCGGCGCTGCGGCGGCTGGGCGCGGGCGCGCGCGGCTGCGGGCTGCGGCGCGCGCTGGCGCTGACGAGCGTGCAGCTGGCGGGCGCCGTGCCGTCGGCGCGCCTGCCGCCGCTGTCGCCGGCGCTGGCGCCGCCGCGCGCGCCGCGCGCCGTGTCGCTGTCGGCCGGCCTGCCGCACTTCGCCGTGGGCTACATGCGCTGCTGGGGCCGCGACACCTTCATCGCGCTGCGCGGCCTGTTCCTGCTCACCGGCCGCTACCAGGTGCGCACTGGCTCGCTTCTAGCGTCGCACACTTCACAGGTTCGATATCATTATTATTCTCGACTATTTCAGCACTGATGTACTTGTATTTCTTCTGCAGGACGCTCGCTACCATATACTAGCTTTCGGCGCGTGTCTCAGACACGGCCTTATTCCAAATTTGCTCGACGGAGGCAAAAACGCACGGTATAACTGTCGCGACGCTATTTGGTGGTGGTTGCAGAGTATCAAACAGGTAAGCGATGACCTCTCGTTCGACATTACATAGTGCACCTAAATTGTACTTAACGAATGATGCCTTCCAGTACTGCACTGAAGCGCCGCAAGGCTACTCGCTGCTGACGGACCCCGTGTCGCGCATATTCCCCAAGGACGACAGCGAGCCCGCGCCGCCCGGCGCCGCCGACCAGCCGCTGCACGACGTCATGCAGGAGGCGCTCGACGTGCACTTCCAGGTAAGCCCGCTCCCCCCGCCCCGCGTCCCCGCGCCCCCGAGCCCCCGAGTCTCACGGCCGCTCCCCGCAGGGCCTCGTGTTCCGCGAGCGTAACGCCGGGCGCCAGATCGACGCGCACATGTCGGACAAGGGCTTCAACATGCAGATCGGCGTCGACCCCGAGACCGGCTTCCCGTTCGGCGGCAACGACGCCAACTGCGGCACGTGGATGGACAAGATGGGCTCGTCCGAGGCGGCCGGCACGCGCGGCAAGCCCGCCACGCCGCGCGACGGCAGCGCCGTGGAGCTGGTGGCGCTGGCCTACAGCGCCGCGGCCTGGCTGGCGGCGCAGCAGCGCGCCGGCCGCTACCCCTACCCCGGCGTGGCGCGCCGCCACCGCGACGGCTCGCTCACGGCCTGGACCTTCGCGCAGTGGGCCGAGCGCATCCGCCGCGCCTTCGAGCGCGCCTTCTGGGTGCCCGCCGCGCCGTCCGCCGCCGACGCGCGCCCCGACCTCGTGCACCGCCGCGCCATCTACAAGGACTCGCACGGCGCCTCGCGGCCCTGGGCCGACTACCAGCTGCGCTGCAACTTCGTCGTGGCCATGGCCGTGGCGCCCGAGCTGTTCGACCCGCGCCACGCCTGGCTGGCGCTCGACAGCGTGGAGCGCCTGCTGCTCGGCCCGCTCGGCCTCAAGACGCTCGACCCGGCCGACTGGGCCTACCGCGGCGACTACGACAACTCCAACAACAGCGACGACCCGAGCGTCGCGCACGGCTTCAACTACCACCAGGGGCCCGAGTGGGTGTGGCCGCTCGGCTTCTACCTGCGCGCGCGCCTCGCCTTCGCGCACGAGAACGGCCAGTACGCGAAGACCATCGCCTCCGTGTACGCGGCGCTCGCGCCGCTGCTGGCCGAGATCCGCTCGTCGCCCTGGCGCGGCCTGCCCGAGCTGACCAACGCCGGCGGCGCCTTCTGCCGCGACTCATGCGGCACGCAGGCCTGGAGCTCCGGCTGCGTGCTCGAGGTGCTGCACGAGCTCGAGCTGGCGCGGCGCGCGCGCCCGCTGCCCGCCGACTGACGGCCCCTGCGCGGCCGCCCGCGCCGCCTGCGCCACGCGCCGCGCGCGGCGAGCGCGCCCTCGCCGCGCCGCCTCTACGCCGAGCCCTACGAGCGCGCGCCGCCCGCGCGCCGCGCCGCGCTGCGCCGCCTGCTGCCGCGCCGCCGCGCCCGCTCCGCGCGCCTGTCGCGCGCCGTCTACAACCTGCTGCCGGCCGCGCGCGGCGGCGCGCTCGCCACCGTCGTCTACAGCGACCGCTACTTCCGCTACGGCCTGCCGCTGCGCGCCGCGCCGCCCGCCGCGCCGCGCGCGCGCGCCCACCACGCGCCGCTGCGCTGCCCGCCGTGCGCGCGCGCGCCGCGCGCCGGCGTGCTCGTGGACGCGGCGGCGCCCAGCCCGCGCCCGTCGCCGCGCTACGCGCCGCTGCGCCGCGGCCGCCGCGACCTGCCCCGCGTGTTCGCGCCGGCGCTGGAGGCGCGGCCCGGCGAGGCGGCGCCGGGCGAGTACCCGGCGCGCCTCCTGCCGCTCGACTACCGGCAGCCGGCGGAGGGCTTGGAGCCCCGCGCGCCGCGGCTGTCGGTCGCGGAGCGGCGCTGGCGGCGCGACTCACCGACGAGCCGGCGCTCGTCCGCCAGCGAGGCGCCGCGGCCGGAGTTCGCGCTGGCGGACGAGGCGCCGTCGCCGTCGCGCTCGCCCAGTCCGGCGCCGTCGGGCGACGAGCGCTCGTGCGGCGTGTCGGGCGCGTCGGGCGCGTCGGCGTACGCGGCGTACGACACGTACGAGGCGGCGGCGCGCGAGGCGCCGGCGCGCGCAGCGGGCGCGGTGCTGCGGCGCAAAGTGCTGAACACGGAGCGCTACAACAACGGCGCGCGGCGGCGCGGCAGCCGCGCGCAGCGGCGGGCGGTGCGCGCGCTGCTGGCGCTGAGCGGCGCCTTCTACGCGCTGGCGCTGCTCGCCTTCTACTTCCTGAGCCTCGCCTGAAGCCGCCGGTCGTTTCCCTCGTGCCATATGACTAGTCGAAAGATCTAGCTTAGAGCTCGCAATGTGACGCGATTTACATGAAGGATAGATTGAATGTTGAACGGATTTTGTATATTTATTTTTGTAAAATAGAAATGAATTATATGAAGCCCTATATTTGCATAGTAATATTTAAATTAGATCTTTATTAATGAAAACTGCAATGTTTATTGTTCGATGTTAAGATGCTACTACTGTTAATTGTTAAGAGAACATTGTAACAATTTTATTTAAATATTAATAGAGATTTATAAATAACATAAAGTTATGTTTTCTACTTATTGATGTTTGTTATTTTTGTATGCCTGGGATGCTCAATAAAGTGCACAAAATGAATAATTTTTTTTACCTATCTTCACTCAAAATCCACATTACTATAATAATATGATAATATGATAACATAATATTAAAAAATTCCAACGATAAGAAAATTATTTTTTGTTAATGGGACTGATACGTGACTTAGAGAGTTGCCTAGCAACGAGCTGTTGATGTCTAGAGAGAACATATGTATATTGGAAAAATACTTTTTTACATAATTACGACTTAAAAAAAACCGACTTTAAAAGCAAAATATGCAATTTTCGTTTACTTGAATAACATGCTAATTCCATTTATTTTCACTTAAACTCCAAACTGTTGAACCGATTTTGATAGAAATTCTATGATCAAGAATCAGTTAATAAAAGACGGAGTTCTGAGGTAACAAACAAAAATACCTTCGATTCGGTTTAATAAAAACATTATAATAAAGCAACACAGTGAAAATGTAAACAAACATCTTAAGACTACATTAAACTCTAATTAGGTAAATATTTAGATAATTTCAATCTTTCATAAGAAAATAGAGAAGCAATTTTATTTCACCTTTAAGCATTAGGCTAGAATTACACTTATAACTTTTGCTCTCAGACTTTTATAAAGATTGACATAAATTATTAAATTCAATTCAATTCTTTGGTTAGCGACTTTCAGTTGTGCCAATAAGATACATAAATTATTTCTCAATGCTTTACACTTGAAAAAGTTTACCGTCAGTGCTTAATTTGTGACATTCACAGCTTTCGTAATACGACGTATCTGTTTTTAGCTGACAGTTGATTTATATCGCCCTCGAGAGTAAAAATTACAAATGTAATTCTCGCCTTATAAATAATCATTTAACGAAATGTTCGATTTCGAAACATTTAAAGGGATTAGTACACAGAAGTCATAAACAATTTTCATACGTATCCCTTTGACCATAGAGAATAAATTAGGTTGTTTTTACGTTCAATATAATAGTAAAATAGTAGCGAAGACGATAAAATATTAAACGCTTGCGGTTTAAGATATGACTTGTTACTTTCTTAACTTTGAACCATTGTTCCTTGAATTGTTATCTGTATACAGAATGATAAAGAAACATAAAATGTAATAAAAAAATAAATAAGAAAAAATACTTACATAATGAACTTATTAACAACCGAAGGTCCGTTTATGAGAAAAAAAAACACAAAAATGGACATTACACTGGAGAATGAGTGTCATTTCACTTTTTCTTTTTTTCAATAATATAATCGTAATTTTTGTACATATTAGTGTATTTAAAATGTTATCCTAATATTAACTTCTTTTAATATTTTTACTTCATACAAATTTGGTCCTTCGAGCTGGATAGAACCACCGACTGTTTTGGTAATAATAATAATAATCTGGTTACAATAATTTGTTAATAATCTGGTTACAATTGTTCCATCTACTTAAGACGGGATACTATTTTTCCTGGAAAATTTTGTACTCACCTCTGCTCTTACGATTTTCTGTGAGATTGTGGTTCTGCCTCTGTCGTGCCAGCTTTTACACAAACGTGTAGTTGTCTATAACTAGCTCTACAATACTATGCACCCTGTATAATCAAATTATGAACGCAGATAATGCGGTCGGGTCAACCTGCGGTGGAAAGGAAAGTGCGAAGTGGCGTAACCGCTTATAAGCTATTGTGTGCTGAAATGAAAATCAATTGTTGAATGCTATGTTTTTATGTTCTATGAAATGTGATGGGGTCGTAAGGTTATTTTATACTGAAGTGAAAACCGTTAGTAGCTTTGGTTATTTGATAGGCAAAATTTCAATTTGAGTATATAAAATCAAAATCAAATTCTGACAAATCAAGCAGGCTTTCACGAACACTTGAATCGTCAATACACAAAAAGTATTTTTATTAATAAGGACCACATAATTTTCATTTCTGTAATATACTTATCTTATCAGTTAAATTGTTAAGTCACATTTAATTTATTAAAAACCGGCTCGTTGTATCTCAAAGCCAAGAATAATGCTCAATTTAAAATTTTGTCTATTTTTAACTGACTTCTAAAGGAGATTCTCAATTCGTAGTGTATTTTTTTAATGTTTGATATCTTAGAATTCTGTCATTTCGTAACTGATTTTGAAGATTCTTTTATTATTTGATTTAATATACTCTATAATTTTAGATTGGTTTCTTAGGCTTTTTATTAAACATTAATATAGTAATTTGATTTTAATATTGAAATAATAGGATAAAGTATGGAAATTACGTATTTTGCTAAAGCAACTTCTAAAGAAGTTCGTTGCTTTTTCTAAAATGTTTAAATAAATATAAAATAAATTTTAACGAAAAATGAAAATATAACAAGTGGCAATATGCGTGTTCTCGTAGTAAATAACTATGTATGTATAGATGCATCACATTACATCGTCGTCACTTAAAAAGTATTTAAAATGGACTTAAGGATCCGATTTTCTATGACATAAATTGTGTCGAGAATAACGACACTTGTTACGTGTTTTCATTATCCAGAAGCACATAGAATACCGCTAAAGCAGATAACACAAACAAGCTTGTAACACGCGCGTTTATGTCTTAATTGCCACAGATAATAGTAGTGTAGCAGTCGGTAAAACAAATATTTCTATAGAAAATTAAAAATGAAAATTTTTAGTTTACATTAACAAAAACACTCTTTGTTCTAAATAAAGATAGATTATTTAGAACAAACTTAACATTGCTAATGTACTATCAACTGTCTCATCTCACATTTCTTAATTATATAAGTCTCATCTAAGTTTATTTACACCGACTCACCATACACCGGAACACTTCTCAACGTTGTTTTCACAGTCCGTAAAGGAATTACAATTTCTATGATTATTGTTACAACTTTTTAAATACGAAAGGGGAAACAATCCATAGACAAAAGGGGAACTGACTTCATAGTAAAATACGTTTAATTTCGTTTACTTGAATGCCATACTTATTTCAATTATTTTGATTTTAAAATCAAACTACTGAATCGATTTTGATGAACATTCTAAGGAACCGAAAAAAGCCTTCTAAACAAAGAATTAACCAAATCATCGATTCGTTTTCAAGTAATCATAAAAAATGCATAATTAAAAAAAAAAACACCGACTAATTGAGAATCTTCTCCTTATTTGGAAGTCGGTTAAAAATTGACGCGTAACCAGGAGAACGGGTCAAGAGGAGCTGCGGGGAATCCTAGCTTCATTTTCTGAGTGATTTTTTTAGTATCAAACTCAAACTCAAACTCAAAATATACTTTATTCAAATGGGCTTTTTAAGCACTTTCGAATCGTCAAGTTACATGCCATATTTTAATTTTAGATTTTTATAAAGCTACCACCGGTTCGGAATATAGTCTCTACCGAGAAGAACCGGCAAGAAACTCGATAGTAACTCTTTTAAAATCATTTATACATAATGTATTTTTATTACATTTTAATTATGTTATCCGGATAGAAAATCAACGCTTATCAAATCCACGCCTCTTTGTCGTCAAAATATTCTTGTATGGTATAATATGCTTTATTTATTAAAGATTTTTTAACGTAGGCTTTAAACTTATTAAGTGGCAAATGTAAAACTGTTTGCGGGATTTTATTATAGATGCGAATACCAAACCCCAGAAACTATGAACTGATTTTATGAAGACGAAAGTTTATTTTTTCTTCTAGTATTTATACAATGGTATATATTTTGGTTTGATAGACGAAGAACAGTTTATTTCTTGTTTTTAAATTTTAACAGTAACTGTGATTTGTACTGTTACTTAATTTGAGAGTCACTCAAAGCTTTAAGTACCCAAATCCGGTCTTAAATCTACCAATGTTTGCCTTTTACATATACTCTACTATTTGATACATCTCATTAAAATATTCTCATAATAAATTATTTAAATTGAGAAAATATAAAAAAAATACGAATAAAATAATTCTATCTAGAATTAAATCTCTTAAAATTATAAAAACTACAACAATACATTTAATAAATTAATTATAAAACTTGTGCTTAATTATGATCAATAATATAAAAGACTTTAAATTAAATTATTTGAATACATTTTATAAATAAATAAAATAACTGGTCAAGTGCGAGTAGGACTCGCGCACCGAGGGTTCCGTACAGAGGGTTCTTACTTAGACCTAAAGTGCACATTTGCGATAAAAATTAGTCATCAAAGGGTCCACCAACGGACGCGACGTCTCAGCCCTCCATAAACTCAAACCATTTGTAGCCGCTTTAGCCATATTGGCTAGAAATAATAGGTATATAAATAAAAATAGTTGGTCAATTACGAAAATTAAATCTTGAAGATTTTTCCGCTTTTTAATTACCTTGTGTACCTTATCGTTGTCTTAGATTTTCGCGATTATTATTCATTGAAATAAAACTGTTTTAAACGGATTTAAATCGCGTATATTATTTATTTTTATCATCCCGACATTTCGAGCACTTTGCAGCGTTCGTGGTCACGGGTAGACTAATATCATGTTTTTCAATGGCAGTTCTCCTGGTATCGCATCATCAGCTCCACTTCACCGTATACATTGTGCCGAGAATAAATTGCTTAGCAATCATATTGAAGCAATCGAATCGCAACACGTAAAATACTCGTTATTAAGTGGTTCCGGTACCCATTTGTAATCTTCATCATCAGCTCCACCTCATCAAATGTAGCTTTTCGTGAGCAAATGCATGAGTTACTGTCAAAAATACCTAAATCGGTAAAGGTGTGCCTATAATATTTGAAGATTACCCTCGATTTCTCCAGGATTCCATCATCAGATCCTGACTTCATGACAATGGGACCAAATTGGAAGTATACCCTTTAAAACAAAAAAAAAAATGGAAAATCGGTTCACAAATGACGGAAAAATCGGTGTAAAAATATAAAAAAATACATACAGCCGAACATAAAACCTCCTCCTTTTTCGAAGTCGGTTAAAAATAATTAATTATTATATACATAATTACATTTTATTTTATTCTTGTTTTATTTTTCTTTATATTCTACTACACTCCACTTCCACTACACTACGATCGTAAAATATTTAGATTTACATTATCATTCAAAGTATATATTAGTGTTGCCAAGACGAAAATAAGTAGTCCCTAATTCGAATAAAACTAATTGTTTTTTTTATAAAAAAAACTTATGTTACTAATAACCAGAGGACTTACATGTATTATCTACACAGTAGTAAGAAGTAAATTAATTAACTCGATTTGATTGAATTTAATTTTTAAATTTTCGAACTAAGTTAATACGAGTACTTAAATCAAATCGTGTGAAGCTTTTATATTTAATGTAAATTATGTAATGACGATAAAATCAACGATAATTGATGATAAACTTTTTAAAGGAAAAGTTTATTTTATTTATTTATTATTTCTTTATTTTCATATTTAGAATAATTTTAACTAACTTTTTCATGAAAACAATAAGATTAAATATTTATTTGTCAATAGGCTGTTTGCTTATTGCGAAATTAATTGTTATTTGTACTTAAAATATTTGGACAGTTTTAACTAAAATTTTAAATTTTAAAACGATGTTACCTCTAGTAACATTAATCGAGAATTTTATCTACGTAATGTCATAATATTGTCCAGAGATGGCGCTGACTGTACGCTGAATCGCGCTATCATTTTGTTAGCTGCGGCATATAGATTGCATCGCGTTGTTTATAATGGTTTGCTGCCCCTATGTTTTCGTTTTGATACATATTTCTCCTCATTGATTGTAAAATTGTTTTTTGACCGTGATCAACTTCTATGTTAATTTGTTTTAAGTACATAAAATTTTAATTCTAACATTATATTATTTTCCGCTTGATACGCTCTATTATCTCACACACAAACTTAGTTTATTTTCCAAAAATAATGTGTTTTTAATTAATTGGATACGTATTGATTTATAATTTAGGTTTTGTTAACTGCTTCAAGTGAATGCAGCTCAATTTGATATAATTTACAACTTGATACATTTACGCGTTCCTGAGAAAAAGGTTGAAAGACAGATGTACAGACTGACCGACACACGAACAGAAATTTACAGTTTTCGGATTTTTTCCATTATTTATACTATAAGACCATGCTCCTGGCCAAATTTCATGATGCTAGGTTAATGGGAAGTACCCTGTAGGTTTTGATTCCCTTGTGAAAACGTTAAAAACGCTAAAATACTTAAAATATGCGACATAAATGACCGTATCTTTTGACTGTGTTAACTTAGAAGTCTGATTTTTTCACAGCTCTTAGTAATTATAGCTCTGAATACTTGACATTGATAAAAATTTGTTACCTTCACGCGTTCCTGAGAAAAAAGTTGAAAGACGAACTTACAAACAGACACACATACATACAGAAATTTACAGTTTTCAGATTTTTTCCTTTATTCGTACCACAAGATCTTACTTTTTGCCAAATTTCGTCTTGCTAGGTCAATGGGAAGTACCCTATAGGTTTTGATTCCCTTGCGAAAACGCTAAAATGGTCAAAATATACGACATATTTTCCATTATCTTTTGATTGCGTTGACTTAGAACTTTAATATTTTCACGGCCGCATGTCATCATAGACTTGAGTATATGATATTAATTTCAACATGATACGTCCATGCATTTCTGAGAAAAAAGGGTTGACATCCCGACAGACAGACAGACAGACAGACAGACAGACAGACAGACAGACAGACAGACAGACAGACGGACAACAAAGTGATCCTATAAGGGTTCCGTTTTTCCTTTTAAGGTACGGAACCCTAAAAAACAGTAGCTAGTACATTAGGGTTTTGGAAATAGCTTTTAAACGATATAAAATAACAAAGTTCTCAATTTGATTAATATTTCTTATCTATAATGTGATGCGATATTTTTGCAAGCTAGCCTTCAATTCCAAAAAATCATCGTGTTTACCAACAACAAAGCAAGAAGTAATCTCTGAAACTACTAATTCGATTGGAAAAAATAATGCTTGTACTGGATAGACTGTTCATGAGGAAGCTTATAGGCTATGTTACATCACGCTGCGACTCATAAGAGCGAAGTAATAACCGAAAACGCGAGGGAAACCGCGAGGGACAGCTAGTTGCAAATAAATCTTCCAAGCTTGAGAACAAAACTCATGAAATGTAATCGTTATTTTACTAACAAATCGATAATCAATAGCCTCGTCATGAAGAACATGTGTTTTTAAATCCATTGTAATAATGATCACAATCGTTACTTGAAAACATCTTTCAAATCAAAATTGACTAAGCTAATAATAATAGTTTCGATATAATCGACCTATAGAAGGCTTTCATAACTGACGTAACTGTGAAAGCATCTCCGCACATTGATACATAATAGTGTGAGCCAAGCTAAACTGGTTACTATGACTTGCAACATATGATGCAATTTCAATTGAATTTAGGACGCGTAGGTCGTTTTTTGTGTATTGTTCATTGTCAAATTGTTTATACCATTATCTACGAAGTGACGTCTCTAGGGTGATCTTGCACATTTTGATAGGTCGCATTTTGACCCTAGGACGGGAGAAAGTGGTAAGTTCCGGTATTATCTGACACCTGTAAATACGTGAGAGTTGTATGCGTGTGGTTACCGCGCACGCGCTCATTCGGCTGCGAGGCAGAAAGCTGCGCGCGCGCATCTCTGCCTAAACAAAAAAAAAACTGACATGTGAATAGGCAGTGCTGTGTTAAGTGCTAAAACAATAATGCCATATTGCAGTTAGGGTTTGATTTTGAATAAGATGGCGTGTTTAGGACTTTTTTTGCTGATAGCGATTTCAGCTGTCGTGGCTGAAGATGATTTGAAGGATTTCGAATTTTCTGAGCCGAATGAACTGTTGATAGCTCAGGAGTCGAGGAATTATGAGACGATCGTCAAACCTCCGGTAAGAATTGTAAAGCCGAATGGTGTGATCAATTCGCATAGACCGCAATATAATCTAGACTCATTGGAGGCGGATTTGAGTTCACATTTCGATGATGAAGCGACAATGAGGATGACTTTGGCGAAAAATTACAAAACTAAGAATAATAAAGACGGCATGATAAGGGATGCGGTGTTGAGGGCGTTGGAGAGGAAAGACCAAGCGGGGAAGTTCGCGCAGATCCTACCGATCATCAGGGCGATGTCTGGGAACCAGCGAGTGGCGCTCGCATCTTTGATAGCAAGCCAGGTCACGACATCCCCTGGAAGGCAGCCTCTCGGCCTGTCTCAGGTAATCTACATATTTATTATTATGGTAAATATTTTCTATATTAATCGGCTGGATTAAGCATAGAGTTTTCATAGTTTTGAAGCATTTAGAATTGGGATTAGCTGTAACTTTTTTCTTTTTAGACTTAGTATCATTAATTTGTTACATTAAATTAATTATTATTATTATTATTATTATTCCTTATTGCACAAAGATAACAGTGTACAAAGGGCGGACTTAACGCTACTACAGCATTTTCTGCCAGCCAACCCAGAAATGTACAAGAGAAATTTTTAGTAGGCGTGCACATTTAGTGATATATGTAAAATAAATAAATAACAACAGATACGTAAATTATTTTAAAATAAATAAAAAGATATAATACATATATTACATTAAACTATACATACATAAATATAATTAAACAAATATAAAATAAATTAAATATTTATACAATAATAGATAAATAACATATTATATAGTATATAGAAAAATATGAATTCATTGACGACAGAACATTTCACATTACATTGTTGTCACTGTGGTAGTACTCCTTTACTTGACGCTTAAAAGAGTCACGCGATGGAGCTTTTCGAATGGACTCAGGCAGAGCATTCCACAGTCATTCCATTAATCTGCATAGAAAACAAATGAGGTGGTAATATAGACCTTTTAAACGTTTTTAAGATACATAAAAGCCGCTATTTCCGGCTTTTATTTAGGTTCAGATGTCGTCGATTTGTTAAAGGTTCGAATATTTTGTTTTTCATTCGAACACAATTCCTGCATTCACCTGAATGCAGGAATTGTGTTCCAATGGCACATCTACTTCGTTAAATATTAATAGAGATTAGAAATTAGTTATAATATCGCGTATTATAATCATTTGAAATAACGTTTTACTTGTTAACAGATATTCTATTTTTCAAATTCAATAATATATGCGTAAACAAGACTTTATTTTTTTTATTATTTATTGCACATATGTACATGTTTGATATTATTGTAATCACACATACCTACATACCTAAAGGGGGTTTTAACTGGGTATTAAATTAAAATATATATATATATATATATATATATATATATATATCATAAATGATTCCTATAAGACAAGATACAACATTTCGATTTAAAAAGAGTTGTTGTTTTTTTTTAATTAACAAAAATCAGTCGTACTTCTAACTATCGATTTTGCAAACGCTGGTAAAACGTTCAATACATTCTCGGCTTTGCTTTTTAGAAAAAAAAATTGAGAGCTAGTTGGACTCGCACACAAACGGACCTGTTCCATCGTACATTATGTACCAACTTTAAAATAATTTTGTAAAAGAAACAAGAGAGTGAACAATATGTAAAATCCGACTAGCACTTGACCGGTTTTTATTGTTGTTTATTTCAAAGGCAATTATTACTACAAAGAATATTCACATTATTGACACAAAAAGAGTGTGAAAAGAAAAATGCAATTAAAATATTAATAAAAGTATTAAAAACTATGTAAAACCTAAAAATTCGACGTCATTGCAGTGAAGCAAAGTGATAAGGCCAACAGAATTAAACAATGTGAACAACTTCGACTTTCCATCTACCGACAGACAGACACATAGACAGACATAGGAGGCTTAAGACTAATTCACACTCAAAACTTCGAGGTATAAAGTAATCTCATGACATTAATTTCCCCACTACTTTCACGCGTAACCATCAAATTTTACAATGTACTAATTCATTATACATTAATTGCAAAACTTAATATTAACCTACACGTGTTGTTAAAATTAAATTAATGAATTTTATTGAATACCATTAATGGTCTCGTTATCATCCTTAGAGGAAAAATCACTCAAAAATCTATTAATCTTACAAGATTCACGCTTCATATAGGTGTTATACCTCTATATTATATATATTTGGTTGTATAATTCGGATAATCTGTCGGGTAAAACCGTCTACTCGCGATTACGCGCGTTACACTATAATTACACCCTTTATATTTCTCAACTGTTTATACTAATATTGTGAAGAGGATCATTTTCTAAAACTAGCGATCCGATCTGAAAAATTCTTATGTAAGTTTATAAGTTCAGTCATTATTAAGATTAGACTTATTACAAAATTCTTACTTAAGATAATTAGTCTCTTAAGTAATTACCATATATTCGACTTGTATATCACTAATATTATAAAGACGTAACGTTTGTAAGTTTGTATGGGAGTAATCCCTGGAACTACTAATCTGCTTTGAAATAATATATTTGTCTGATACAGCTCGTTTATTGAGTAAGGTTATATTTCATCTCGCTACAAATAGGACGGAAGCAGTAACCATAAACTGCGAGGGACTGCTAGTAATATGTAGTGCCCGTAATTGCGAGTAGACGATTTAACCCCACAAAGGAAATAGGCCTGATCCAACTTAAAAAAAAAAGATGTATCCGTGTTTACATTTTACGAGTCTATTATTTTTACAACATCTAATAAAACGTACATGTTTTTAAGCATATTTAAACTACATGTAAATTTTTTATTACAACTTTCACATGTTATGTTACATTTTTAATTTGAAAGCACGCTTATGTAATGTTATATAAATTGGCGACAATTTGTGTATCGTAATTACTAAATATATTAAAAATGTACAATTTTCCCGGATATATTATGTTTTAACTGAAATAGTTAAGTACATCACTAAACGACGGGTCTAGTGTGGTACAGACTGTTCTTTTAACTTCGATGGTTGCGTGTTTGATTCCCGTTCGAGGCAAATATTTATATCTAATTTGTCTTTGCGGATTTCCTCACTGCGTTTGGAAGAGCATGTAAACCGGTCTCAGTTGACATTAATGATCGTTACTAAACTTATTTTAGTCTAAATGGTTACTGGTTTGCCTTCAGGGGTTGCGAAAATGCAAATTAAATGAGTCTAATTTCTCACTACTGTATCTTTATGTGTAAAATGCCAAAATCAGAGCACATATACCTCACGATGTTTTCCTTCTGGGAGAACGCGATGAATTTAAAAATAATTTTTCTTTGACTATTATTACAACGAAAACTGGTTTTATTAAAAATCACTAGACCGATGTAAGAACACTTGATAATTAAGTGGTTGCAGTAAATATATTTATTATATACTTAAACTATTTTTTTAACTCTCTCTTTTAATTATGCATATTTATAAAATAGAGCTCGTCGAAATGTTTATTAAATAGATTGTGACCGCGATTTACGATCATTTTCTTAACAACGCTTTTTAAAAAATATAATTGCAAGTTCTTTTTATTGCTATAAAATCAGTGTTCCGTGGACCGTGTTATTATTAAATATTATAAAACAAAGTCGTTTTTCTCGTTAGTAGTTTTATTTGCTTTATGATTACTATTTCTAAACTACACAATAGATTTTAATGTATTTGTAATGAAAATTTACGAAAGTTTTTTACCAAATGTATATATAGTAGACACCTCGTTGAAAATAGGCGTTAAATAGCAAGACTAACGATCACTACCTAACTGGTCGTTAGTCTTCGCTTTCAGTCATTTAATTTGTGATGATAAATTCATTTAATAAAGGCCTAAATTAAGATTCTATCAATTACAATTGGTATAAATCTATGATTAGCGTCACAAACTTCTGAACATGATCAATGAAAAATTCTGGTCGATTTTATAATTTTTATTGAATAAGATCATTCAGGCTCGCCTCTCCCAGCCTTGGATAGCTTTCGTCATTAAACAGCGCGGGTTGCTAAGAGTCGCATAATAATGTGTTAATCAAAATATCAAATTCTGAGATTTTGGTGTATTCTGATATCGCGTCACGTATTTAATATTATTCAAAAAAATTCACGTCATACAAATTAAATATGTATAGAAAAAAGTTGCTTAATTAAATGTTTCGAATATTGAAGTTTGTGTCATATTTTGCAATATTTAATCTCATTTGTTTGAAAAACATACAATTGGAGAATAATTTTTCATTATACCAATGTTATTTTAATTCATTACACCTTTCATTTTAAAGAGATTTATTAATAACAGTTTTGATACCTTTAAACGACATTTTTACGGACTTCGTGTGATTAAAAAAAATAGTTGTCGAATATGTATAGTCTATTTTTCTTGTCTTTATTTGGTAACAATATCTTGAACGAAAATTAATTGAATTTAGAACAATTTTTTTCCATTATAATATTGCGTTTTAAAATGATTTAACAATCATTCAATCGATAATTTCTTATCTTCTTGTGTGTGGCTAGAAGGACGACAAATTTGTCTGCTAAATGGACGCTGATAAGCAATACTGTGTTAAGCCACACGGACTTCATTTTGAGAAAATGGCGTCTAAAGATGTCACACCTATTCTTAACTCATATGTTTAAAGAAGTATATATCCATTTTTTCTTTTTTTTTTGATAAAAGGTATAATAAATTAAAATCAGACTGATACATTTAATATATTATCTAATAAAAAGTTTTCCAAACGTTTGAGATTATTGTATAAATTGCAAAATATGTAACGCCCTTGAAATTCGAAATTTCAATTAATTAAGAAACTTTTTTCCGTACTTATTTAGTTTATATGGCTTCAATTTCTTTTAAATAATATTAAATAGGTGATGCAGTATCAAAATACACCTATATCTCCGAATTTGACTTTTTGTGGGTTGACACATTATTGCTTATCAGCATCCAAATAAAACAAGCAAAGAAAGACTATAGTTAACTGTAGGGAATATAGATGGCGCTGAAGTAATAATGAATATTTCTAAATCACGCTTTCCAGATTTTTTTCTAATAATATCATATGTCAACATTAATGTTTTTGATCAAATTTTAAATATAGAATAAATTGCGTAGAATTGTGGCTTAATTCATTATTAGGTCCTGCCTGTTAATTCGGGCGTAATCATAGTATTGCTATCAGCGTCTGTATATCTCCAAGCAAAGTCTGTTTAAAAGAAAAAAAGTATAAATTATATAAAACATCAAGTTTTTAAGTCAATCAAAGATATAAGTTTCCAATTAAAAAGTAACTATCTAGTTTCTTACTGATTTTTCTCGGTAGAAGCCACATTTTGAAATGGTTGTATCTTTGCATTAAAATGGTAATATGATTAATTCGAAAGTGCTTAAAAAAGCCTGCTTGAATAATGAAATATTTTGAATTAGAATTATTTTATGATAAATGGCTTTAAGCCGAGATATCTCAGTATGAAATTTAAATGCAAATATGTATATTAGACAATTTTGATTAAGTTATTACAATAAAAAAAAAAACTAAAGAATTATTCTTTCAATATGATCATTAGTTTTTGATATTAATGAATTCTAACAAAACAAATAAACAAAATCTTCATACTTAAACTCGTTACACTAATATATTTACATAGTTAAATTACGATAACATTTAATTAAATACTATTTGTAGCAGCCCCTGTTTTTACGTGTCATGTCAATTTCGCTACGACAAAGGTTTTTACCTTACACGGCGGGCTCATTAAAACTATACACTTCCATTTTACGACATTTATAGTAGCGAAATCTATTCCCACAAGTGTTAAACTTTTTACCATCAACATTTAATCGTGTCGCAATTACTGTGTGAATTGGAAACGCGATCAGCGATTTTTCTTTTCATTTAATAGATAATTGGAAGAAAAAACGATTACTTTTTCTTTTATTTTCTAAAATGTTGTTAAATGTATATTAGTTTCAATAGTAATGCGTAATAAATAACAAAAGATGAGTGGACTTTTTATTTATTTAACAATTTAGCACACGGTTACTAATTTAATATTAATTTTAATTTTAGAGTCAGTTCATTAACCTAAATAATTCCTGTACTGACAATTCAAAGTGCTTGTAAAGTGTTATCGAATAAAGTATTCATATTTTGATTTAATTGGAAGATATATCAAAATTGTACAAATCTTAACACAAAAATATTATTATTTGTTATGTTATCCATATATTAAAACGAGTAAATATTGTATAGTGTAGTGTACAATTATACATAGACTCTGGAATAATTATCACTTTATTATTAATATTAATTAATTACATAGTTACTTACACTGAAAATTTTGTTACAAGAATTATTTCATTACATCAGTTGAACATATTTCTTCAGTATCTATTGATATTTCGGTCGTTGCTGAAACATTGACGCAACGAATTTCAAATTTCGAAACAGTATAATTTTTATCATTACAATCAATCGATATTCGTTAAAAATCTCAGCGATTTATAAATCGTTTCAACACGAATACATTGTTCGTTCAACAGAGTGTATCGAATTATCTTCCGTCCGCGCGTTTCATTCGAGATCCGGAACGGGGCCGTTTTTTTGTCCTGCGATGTAAATTCTCACGTGTATTGTAAGGCATCAATTAGACCGCGTAGATTGTTTATTACCCGATTCAGGCACTGAGGAGAGCTATGTGTTCAACCATTTTTATTACATTTTTAACCAAATTCCCAAAAAGGTAAAGTGGTTCCAGATTCGTTGAAGACTTTTTTCATGTATGATCCTCCATTTCTTAAAAACTCCTAAAGCATTTGGTTAATTTTTTTTTTTGTTTCAAAGAGTATACTATCCCGTTGGTTCATTTCCTTAAAATCAGTTAATTGGGTTTTAAAATCTAAATAACTGGAATATGTATGATATTCTAGAAATCGAAATCACGTAAAAAGTCTTGTAATAAGTTTATATCATAGAAGAAAGTGGTCTTAAGAAATACCTCACAGTCAACGCCCAACCAATAGGGTTTCCGGTGTCCGGAAACACACAAAAAACGGACTAAGAGCCACCTACATTAAAAAACACGTAATTTTGACATATCCTTTCACTTATGGTTTTAAAAGAACACTGACTAGCGCAGATGTTGCTTTGCGAAGTCAATAGCGTAGGTGGTATATGTAAGGGCAGAATTACACTAGTAACTTTTACTCCCAAAATTCAATAATATTTAATATATTATAGATAGCCATGGACGTATATAAGGAGAGTGTTTAGGAAGCCCAGACCCCTCCCCCCACTTAGTGTACAACAATTAGTATTTTGGACGACTGGCAACGGCAACGGATTAACATTTAGAATCATACCATCCTACTGCATACATTTTAGACTTACCTCCTCCCATTGGACAGTTTTCTTAGTCGGACACCTCCCTTGTGAAAGCTATAGCTATGCCCAAGACGATAGCTTATAATAATTATTTTCCCGGTTATTGATTAAATCGGCCTAAGGTGTACGAGCTGTAGTGAGATGGCTACCACTTTAATGTGTCACTACAATGTTAAATAATTCACACATATCTATCAATTTGTTAATAAAAATTCTTACTGTGAAGTGTGCTCGACACAGATGAGCAGCGACCAACTATTTCCTACCTATAAATATTCAGCCATACGATAATTAAGACGGTCAGTGACTGAAGCGAGGTAAAATTGAGATCTCAGTGCGTTGACGTCAAAATAGCAAGGATCAAAAACGTAAAATGACAAATGGGGCCAATTTTACGAATTAGCTGACCTGGTTGACTTCGTACCGCTTCAGAATTAATAAGTGCTGTGTTAACTTATTATTTATAAATCGTTCCATACAACAGCGATCCCGTGGGGCCAACGGAGAAGATGAGGGTACCGCTGGGTTTTAGTGGGTAGTTTGGTGCATTATGTGCAGCAGTGCCGGTATGAGACCCGCCTGACTTTCAGGGCGGAATGCGTAGTTGCCCCAGCGAAAAAAAAAAATAGTTCTATACAAAATGTGTGAGAGAATGATGTTTTTGATAACTTTTTTTATTTTCGTGAAAGTTTTAATTATAAATGGTATTCTGCTATTCGGCGACAAATGCAGTAAATCAAAGATTATTAATGTGTTCAGCCATTCTTGAGTTACAAGTGGTGTAACTAAACCGACTTCGTTTTATACATATAAATATAAGATCGTAGTTGCCCCTCACTGTTTCACTGGCGTTTATGGTTACTGCCTACTATGTCTTAGCGTGATGTAATATAGCCTATAATCTTCCTCAATAAACAGGCTAGCTAATTCAAGGAGGTTTTTTTAAATTGTATCATTAGTTTCAGAGATAACCCCTACATACCTACTAACAAAGAAATTTACCTCTTTATAATATTCGTATGCGCTTCACCTAATGTTAAGTCCGCCTATGTACACGTGTACAATATTACCGACGTTACAAATGTCATATTATACAAATTTGCGAATGTTTGTGTAAATGTGACATAGAAGCTTCAAAATTTTCACCTTCAAGGGACCACAGACTAGTATTTGATTTCAACTTGAGAACTCTAACTGTACCAGAAAATAGTCTTAACAGATAAACATATCGAGAAACAACAAAGTGATCCTATAAATATTTCGTCTTGTTGGTACAGGTACGAAAAATCAGGAACCCTTTTTAGCAGCAAATAATGATACAGTCTTCAACACTATCTTCATGTGATTTAACTTATAAATTTGATATTTACGGAAACCACTCGTTACATTTGCATGCGTGTGTGAATGTGTTAGCAATTGAACAAGATCGCGTGATGTGAAGACCACTGACACATTGACTATAATAATGACAGTCGCGTGCGCAAGAGTTTTGACTAGGTAAAACTTATCTTTGTAATTATAATCTAGATTCAATTGGTTGCTGATAAGCAATAATGTGTCAACCCACTAAAAGTCATATTCGGAGATATTGATGTATTTTGATACTGCACCACCTATTTAACATTATTTAAAAAAAAATCAAGTCATATAAACTAAATAAGTATTGAATAAAGTTTCTTAATTAATTGTTTCGATTTCCAAGTGCGTTCCATATTTTGCAATTAATACAATAATCTTAAATATTTTAAAAACTTTTTATTACATAATATATTTAATATATCAATCTGCTTTTAATTCATTATACCTTTTGTCAAAAAAGAAAAAAAAATCTGAATATATATTCCTTCAAACATATTTGTTAAGAATACGTTAGAAATCTTTAGACGCTAATTTCTCAAAATGAAGTCCGTGTTGCTACACACATTTATACACAGTATTGCTTATCAGTCCAATTGAACTAAATAATTACATAATATTTCACTAATATTATATACTTTATACTAAACTCTTACATGCTCCATACCTTCATAGAAATGTACTTAATGTATTGTATTAATGCCACTAGGTCGTTGCTGTATAAGGCGAGAATTATACTTGGACGCTGATAACCAATACCATGTCAGGGCACACAGACTTCATTTTGAGAAAATGGCGTCTAAAGATGTCGAACCTATTCTTTATAAATTAGTTTGAAGACATATGTATATATCTATCTTCTCTTTTCTATGTTGATAAAAGCTATTATGAGTTAAAAGCAGATTAATATATTGAATATATTATCGAATAAAAAGTTTTTTTCAAATATTTGACATTATCATATAAATTGCTAAATATGGAACGCATTCGAAATTCGAAACAATTAATTAAGAAACTTTTTTCCGTACTTATTTAGTTTTAATGACTTGAATTGATTTAATGTTTCGAATATAGAAGTGTATTCAATATTTTTCAATATGCTAGAATCTAATGTATTTGAAACACTTATAATGAGATAAAACTTTTTATTGTACCAATTTAGTTTTATTTCATTATACCTTTTATTATAATAGAAAAAAGTAGATAATAGACGTCTTCAAACAAATTTGTTACGAATAGGTTTGACATGTTTAGACGCCATTTCCACAAAATGAAGTCCGTGTGGTTTAACATAGTATGAAATCAAAATCAAAAAATACTTTATTCAAGTAGGATTTTAAAAACACTTTTGAATCGTCAAAAAGTACTTAAATTAAGGAAAAGCTACCACCGGTTCGGAATGTAGATTCTACCGAGAAGAACCGGCAAGAAACTCGATAGGTACTCTTTTAAAATTGTGTTATTAAGTATATACATTTTAAAAATTACAAATGTTTATATTAAACATCCTGTATGAAATTCATCTATACTAAATCCATGCATTATTATCATCTATATAATCTTGTACAGAATAATATGCTTTAGCTATTAAAGAATTTTTAATATACAATTTAAACTTATTGATTGACAACTGCAAAAATTTCTTTGGTATTTTGTTATAAAAACGGACACCTTGCCCCAGAAAGGAAACATTTACTTTGCGAAGTCGAAAGCTTGGTGTTATGAGTTTATCCTTTCTTCTTGTGTTAATACAATGCGAGTCACTATTTCTCTCAAAACAATCAATATTAGTATGGATATGTAAAATATTGTTATAAATATACTGTGACGCAACCGTTAGTATACCTACTTTACTAAAAACATCTCGAAGGGATTCCCGAGCTCCTAAATTATAAATACTACGAATAGCTCTTTTTTGCAAAATAAAAACTGTATTAACATCTGAAGCGCTACCCCATAGCATCAAACCATAGGAGATGATACTATGAAAATAACCGAAATATACTAATCGAGCATATTGCTTATTAGAGTCAAAATAATAATTATATAAAAAATATAATATTTTCAAAATAAATTATTTTTAGCACATCATTTATGAGAATATAAATTAAAATATTTTTTCACTTTATAAATTAGTTTCACACTTCCAACGAGGTGAAGCTCACGGCTGCTTCTGATTTGCATTAACGAATCAAACTGCCTCGTTAACATAATTAATGGCTGTATGCAAAATTAATCTTTTAATACTTAATAACACTTAAACAACTTAAAAATTATATTTGAAGAAAAATATAGTTCTAAATTTGGAATTATTTCAGGGAATATTATATAAGGTATAATAAAAAATATTTCTTTTTAGTGCTGTAATTGACGTCGATGCGATTAATTACGAGATGTAGAAATTGTAACACATAAGAAATTGCTTGTTTTCTTTGAAATTAAAAAAAAAATCGCATAAAAATTATGTCTACAAAAGACAATAAACGAATTTTGGTAATCATAATTATTTTAGAACCATATTAGTTTTTAACATATATTGAATATTTTTTTTTCATTCAGCATAAATCCTATGTAATGGTATTTACTTAAACTTTCACTGCCTTACTACAAAAGATTAAAACATACGTTCAATTTGTGTTTATAAAAATCAGACATACATATATACAGACGGTTTTGAGTTTTTAAACATTAAGTTTAATTTTGTACAAATAACGCTTAAGTAAGTTTAACATAATAGTGATAAGTTTTTTAAGATTTTACCCGCAGTAAAGTAATTTAGACAAGATTTTAAGCAATGTTTAATTTTTAAACATCGTTTAGCTAGACACTCGTTGAACACGGTTTTATTTCATCTTTTTTAGTATGATAGTAAAGTTAATAAATTTTTCAAATGAAAAAAAAAAATATATAGAGGCAATCGTCTCTTGATTTATTTTGTGTAGTCTAATTTCGATTTATCATCGATTCGTTCGATTTCGATTCGAGTTCGATTTTCCCGCGTACGTGCAGGCTGTTAAATGATCTACCTCCTGAGGTTTTCCCAGAGCGCTATAACTTGGGGGCTTTCAAGCGTCGAGTGTATAAACACCTTTCCGTCAAAGGCCGGCAACGCACCCGCAACGCTCCTGGTGTTGTAGATGTCTATTGGCGATGGTAACCACTTAACATCACGTGGTACTATTTGCTCGTTTGTCCTCTTTTTATATATAAAAAAAATATGTATCTTGCGTAACCTAAAAATAATTGAGTGTATTATTTTTAATAATTGTAGTAACATTTACTTTCCGAATTGTCTAAACGAGAGACATGTGCTCAGTGCTGTCCTCGTTAAGTCCCTTTAAAATAGGGGTTACAGATTCTTAAAAAATGTAAGTTATTATATTTGTTTTTTAAACACAATCAAAACTGTATACTATCAACTTTATCCTTGATAGCACTACGTAATTGTTATCAAACAGCCAAATTATGCGACGAGCAACAATCCCACGGTTTAAAACACTGGCCTCTCACGCTTAACCATTGTAGTATTTTATAATATAAAACAATATGCCTCAGAACTTGAACTAGTATCTGAGATAAACGACCTTACTAAAATGGCGGTGTAGGCCAAACAAATCTGAATCGAACATGCTTAAATAGTCCTTAAGTACGATTTCATAGAGGCTATAATGCTATAGAAATAAAACTTAAATTTACATTGTACCGTAGATAATGAGCTCATGAAAGCTGACCCACTATTTGAGGTAGATTTTCTCATGATCGTCAAATAAAATACTCTATTGTGTATTGATAACAAAATTTACCGCTACATATGTTTTTATCTCAGAACAAAGTACGTAAATACAATTAAATCGTTAATCATGTTTTTGTTCTTACGAAACAATGTAAAGAAATAATTCAATTAATTTAAAATGTTGCTAGTTATTTCATATTGTTTGGAAAAAACTTATGTAATAAACAATAATGGATGATATTTAAATTACTCTAGTGTTATTTGGACGCTGATAAGCAATACTATGTCAAGCCAAACAGACTCCATTTTGAGAAAATGTCGTCAAAGATGTCAAACCTGTTGTTAAGAAATTAGTTTGAAGACGTATTTATCTATATTTTCTTTTCGATAAAATGTGTAATGAATTAAATTGATATAATATATTTGTATCTCATAATAATTTCTTCAGATAAAAAAAAAACACTTTTTTACGTACTTATTTAGTTTAAATGTGTTGATTTTTTTTTAATGTTAAAATTGAACGTTTAACGTATTATCTATATCTCCGAATTTTACTTTTGTGGGTTGACACATTATTGCTTATTAGCATCAATTTACTATATTTTATATAATTTGTTATTTTTTATAAGTTTATAGCAGCTATAAACGTTATACATTAGATTAAACATCTTAGAATCATCAATAGAACATTTTAGAATGTCTGGAATCTCACAAACACACTATAATTCACTAGTGATCACTTGACCAAGTTTATGAGAAGACGATGAAGACGAGAGACGAGAAGACGATGCGATCTCGTAATATTGTGATTATTAAGAGTATGCGAGTGCTCCTTTTTCATATCAGACTTCATTATAATTTTTTTTAAGCCCTGCACTTATTTTTTAAAATGTATGTTCGAATTCATAACAATTAATTTACATTAATTAAAAAAAAATTAAATTAATAAACAAGCCAGACCAGACCTTCGCCAGTTATATCTTTAGCATTAACCCAATTAAAAAATAATAATAATCTCCTTTAATAATAACCTCATATTTCGTTCCAGGTGAGATCAATGTTCAATAACAACACTTCAGATCTGATGTTACCAATACTACTAGATACGGCCAACTTGATTCGTCACTCAATGAGACCGAGCAACGACCTTCGTGAAGTCAAAAATCCACAAACACAGTTTCAAAGACGATCCTTCAATGAAGACACATCTCTTGACGAATTCGACAGTGGACAAGAACCTCCATCAAGTACACCACAGTCAATCATAGAGAAATATCGTAACTTCAGATCAAGATCACAGAGAATACCATTTACAAAAGTAAATACAACAAAACTGAAAGATCTGGCACGAGATAAAACAACAAATTACACGCAAAACGAAAAATCTAAAGACACAACACTGAATGACTATGATAATTATGAGAATGTGAGTATACAAAATGATTATGTTAATTATTAATGTATTACATCTATACTATCTATACCGATATTATAAAGATATAAGATTTGGTTGTTTGTTGAGTTAGGTAATAGGCTATATTACATTACGCTGCGATTCATAGAAGCGAAGCAATAACCATATGCGGGGTGAAACTGCGAGGGGCTGTTAGTGATGAAAACATTATAAGATGTATTATAATACAGATAATTAATAAGATAATAATATAAGGAGGTAATTTCTTTAAGTACTAGTAATTTTCCCACCAATATAAACCACATAGTTTCGGAAGAAATGTTGATGTATCGTTGTATATTTTATGAGCTGTTTCATACCAAACGTACACTTACACCTACACCGGCAAGGCTGTGGGTAGAATCTTGTTAGATAGGCAAGAATTACCCTAATAAGTTTTACTCTTGTGTCATAAAACAACTTTGAATCCTGGTAAAAGTTACCTGACACTTAGGTAACCTTACGACACCTGAGGATTTCAATAAGGTACATTGGCAGAAAAAAAATTAAGTTCTTTCGGATGTAAAAGCATTGTAAAACAATTTATGTAAATCTTATCGTGTCCGTCGGCTAGCACCGCTGTCTTTTCAAGGGCTAAATTTGTGTTTAAATTCATCTAGAGCTCGGCGGTGAAGGAAAATATCGTGAGGAAACCTGCAAGTGTCGGGAGAAATTCTGACACATGTATATCCGCCAACCCGCAGTGGAGCAGCGTGGTGGATTAAGCTCTAAAAACCTTTTCCATAACAGGAGAGGAGGCCTTTGCCCAGCAGTGGGACATTTACAGGCTGTTACTTTACTTTTTTACTTTTTATCGTGAATATGTAAGCAAAACTTGAAACTAAGTATAATTCTCACTTTACATAAACTATAACAAGTTTCTTAAAGCCCAAGTGAAGGTTCAAGATAAACTTAAACACTCGGGCTTGAGTTATTACTGCACAATCTAAGTGTTCCGGAAGTTGAAAAAATAACAGGAAAGAAAGTTACTAAATCGTACATTAACTTTAGATTTATGGTCGATGAAATATATTCTATTACGTACTGCTACTTGACACCAATGAAAAATTGAGTAAACAACTTTATGAAAGATCAAGGTGATATCGATCTAAAAAGTAAATTAAATGTCCTGCCTGTAAATGTCTCACTGCTGAACAATTTCCTCCTCTTCTATTAAGCGGATCCACTGCGGGTTGGCAAAAAGTATCCCGGCACATCCAGGTTTCCTCATGGTATTTTAGATTTAGATAAATAAAATTGAAATAGGGTAAGTTTGTAATGAAAATGTTCTCTTTTAACACTAATTATACTCTTCTTTGCTACAGCCCCATCCGATATTCTCATCGTAATTGTTGTTTTATATCACCATCACAAAACACTTGGAATTTGTCATATTTATAGGAATTTCCGAAAAAAATGTAAAAACTGTTTTATTCAATTGTTATATGTAAACCTTTCGAGAGAATTCATCAATTTATTTTTCTAGTCTTATGGACACAAATACGAAGATTATTTCATATGTATGTAACTAAGATTAATATTTCAATTTTCAACATTCTTTATCATAAAAAGTAAAACTTTATGCCCAGATTCAGGGCCGCCTAAGGTCACTGTGAAAAACCCCCCTCTCCTCCGGAGCATCATTTATTTATACTTCAATCAATACTTCAATTGTACCTGAAATTTTTCAAAATATAAACAAGTAGTTACCCTAAAAATATTCGTTTAATAATGAAAATCACAATCTCAATTTTTTTTGCTGAAAACCGTTAAAAATTTCTAAGTCTTTGGTGTTCCTAGTGTCAATCCAGTAATGCCTAGATTTGAAATGTCCTGCCAACTTTAGTTGTTATATTACATATTCAAATTACTATAATATGTACAGTGCTCATCTGTTTCAATGGCATATGCGCCATTGCCAGGTAGAGATCTATGGAATTTAATTTAAAGTCATTGTTTGAACTTTCGATATTGTATGCAAATAGTAAAAATAACGAGTGGACTTTTACCATTTCGCCACACGCCTTTTAACTAATTTAAATTGTTAATTCCATGAATAGATTTGCATATGTTTTGAACATTATTTAGATTTTTCCTTTGTTGACAGCTTAAATATTTATGATTTGGCTTATCATTATTATTTATATTTCTACCAATTAATTTTGTTTTGACTATGATAAGGTATATATGTATATATTTATTATCTTGCATCAATTACTATCTAATCTTTTTTCAAACTGCAATTCCTGAAACGTTTTAATAAATAATGATAGCCGTAATAAAGTAAACCATTTAGAACTATGTAGTTTAAGTACATAGTTATAACACACTTTCTCATGCCGTGACCTTTTCAAATCTTATTTTATTTTTCCTATATATCTCTTTGTTAGTTACCTGTTCTCCGAATAACGTTACGTTAACCTGATTATATCTCAAAATGTTGTGAGTTTTCTTTAATGTTTATACTCGTATCTAGAATCTAAATTAATAGTACTTATAATTTTAATTTATAATAATAATATAGTTGTCACTTATCATTTGTTTATGAATGTAAAATTAACTCCAGTCCTTCTATCTTCCAGAGGAACTTCACAAGATATACCACTACGGAAGCAACCATTAAATCAAGGTCTGATGAAATCGATCGTGTTCATGAGAATGCCACCATGGACTTGTCAGCGGAAGCCACGAACATGACGCTGGTTCAAGATCTTCCGGTTCCTGAGAAGCTTCGTTCTTTAAACCGATATGTGGATAGAAAAGGTATGCTAAAAATATTTGAAGATTCTAAAAGATATTTTAAGGAAATTAGTGACATATGTTTAATATAAGCTCATGACTAACTATTTCAAATATGACATAAACGAAAACTAAATAACTAAAGACCAAAAGCTTAATAAGTAATTGATTAAATAGTACTAGTGGTCGCTTAGTGGTTGGAACTCGATCGTATTTCATTAAATTATTAACCGATTTCAATATTTATCTCAGATCATATATTTTCAATTTGACCACAGTCTTTAACAATAAATATAGGCGTATATATGTGTGTGGTGTTAAATACATAGTAGTGTGTGTAATGTTTTTTGATTTAATGTATTTTTATGCATAACTCAAACAAAATATTAGCATTCTGTACTTTTGTCTATATAAACTAAACTAAGTGTGCGTAATTTCATACTCATCCGTCCGCGCAATTTTTGTAAAAAGCGGTACAAAGCTTTTGCTTCACGGGCAGGAACATTTAATTGGAACTATATTTGAAGCTATTATTATCATCCTATATAATTATTATGTGCATTAGATGTTTGTGATGCTACTTGAAATCAAATCTTTATTAAGTTTCTGATACATGTACATATGTTAAGGAATTCTGTGAATAAAAACTATAATGAAAATAATAGCTACATGGTTCATAAAACTAGGAACAGACAGGACTGAAGTTAACGTTCTCGGTTTCGATCTGGTCTGGGTGTTTGTGTTCGTGTTGTGTGTTTCCGGACCCCCGACAGCGGATAATGAGATTCGAATGGGGGCCGTTGAATGTGAGCGTTTAAGTGACTATTAATCATGTGTTCAATTTCTTCTTTCACAAAAATACCTTTATTAACGTTTTACAAATAAAATTTCCAGGTAATGTAATTCGTCGTGGTATGTTTCCGAAACCGTCGCCAGCGTCACGACGAACAACTGCGGAGCCGACTCTGGGCCCACTCACGAGACGGAGACCGATGCCGGCCAGGAAGCTACCAACCATCAGCGACCAAGCGAAGTGTGAACTATTCACCAACACTCTATGTTTACACTCTGAAGATTATCCAACGTAAGTCATTCGCAGGGCCCTCTTTAACCTATTGGATTGATCCATATAACTTTGACAGTGACTATTTTGTTAGAACAGGCATAAGCTAGTAAATAGGCTAAACTCTAGATTTATTCAGCTCTTAGTTTATATTTATTTGACGGTAAATAAACGTAATATTCATTAAATATTACAAAGGTTTATTCATTAAATCTTTAAAATTTTACATGCACAGAAAATCTACATTGATTGAAAAGGTACCTTTCTTATTTTAAAATAGACAAAATTATTAAGTTATGGATCGCGGGGTTCTGGAAGCCACACCCAGACTGCCCAGTGAGAAAAAGGGGCGTGATCAGTCACATAAACCTATTGATTTCTAATTTAGCTCTTGTATTTTTAAACATAACACTTCTATCTATTCCTAACGTTTTTACAAGTTCAAGTCAAGTTTGCAAAGTTACAAATATAAATGTGAAATCCTTAATTGTATTTGACGACTCGTAACGTGGTTTCACTTGGTTTTGCTTGTGGGAATGCGTGTCAGATTGACTGATGTTTATGATTTTATGTTCACTGTCCCAAAATTGTGGAATCTAGTGTGGTATTTTTTGCTGATAAATTTTCTAAGAGAAGCCGAGTATGTAACATAATTGGTTTCAAATAAAGCCGATAAAGTCTAATGATAAGTCGTTGCAAATATTGTTTAAGGAAACAACCAAACAGAATACGCTGTTTCGATTGCTTAGATGTCATATCATTTGTAGTTATTTTAATTTTACACCTAAACTTCTAAATCAATTGTAAAATGTATATGAAAGTATACACTTTTTAATAAAAACTAATTTAAAATCGGTTAAAAATTAGGGAGTTCTGATGCAACAAACATAAAAAACATATTACGAAATAAGAATCTCCTCCTTTTTGAATACGGTTGATAAATAAAAATTAAATAATAAACAATGGTAAATATTTCATAAAACGTTTAAAATACAACGTAGCAAAGTTCAACGACACAATAAGTAGAACACGAACGAAGGCAAAAGTAAATAAAGAGAAAAAAAAGTCTTACTGTGTCGGAGCGACTTCGAAAAGCGAAAGTGATATGTCACTGGTCAGCTAGAAAAAGAAAAACTAGCTCGTGGAATGTAGCTAATGGCATGAGCTGAGTTGTTTGATAGATAACAACAGAACAGTTAGAACAGTTTTACATTTGCCACTTAATAAGTTTAAAGCCTACGTTAAAAAATCTTTAATAAATAAAGCATATTATACCATACAAGAATATTTTGACGACAAAGAGGCGTGGATTTGATAAGCGTTGATTTTCTATCCGGATAACATAGTTAAAATGTAATAAAAATACATTAAGTATAAATGATTTTAAAAGAGTTACTATCGAGTTTCTTGCCGGTTATTCTCGGTAGAGACTACATTCCGAACCGGTGGTAGCTTTATAAAAATTAAAAATGAAAATATGACATGTAACTTGACGATTCGAAAGTGCTGTTAAAGCCCATTTGAATAAAGTATATTTTGAGTTTGAGTTTGAGATAATAATAATAATAGCGCAAAAATATTTTAACGATTATTATCAAATGTGCAAAGTAATTATAGGTTATGTAGTAGATATATCGCTGCTTTTCAACAATATCGTAGTAATTCAAAATTCTAAAAATAGAACTAAGTCGATACCTCCCACGTTAGTTATTGTAAGCCACAAAATTGCCGTTAGCGTTTTTACTGAATACTACACGAATTTGCATTGCTTAATGCATTCAGAGTCGAAAAATTTCAAAAATCTTTTTTTTTTCAAGGAAAGTTACAAAAAAATACGCATAAAAAAGGCGTATTTTGTTGTAACTTTCAAACTAAAACGGATTAAAAGTGCTCTACTGTAAAATTGTAATTTTGGGGTTACAACAACTTACGTGGGAGGTATCGAAGTATGTCAAAAGACCTTTGATGTTTTATCATGAAAAGAGTTGCGATGATGAATTTTCTTTAAATCATTAAAGTTATCACATCAAGGGATTGTTTAATTTTGCAGCTATGCGCCAACACATTAATAAAGAAAATTAAAAACCCCATTCTCTAAAATTCATCATTTTTAGTTGCATCGATATTCTTGAAAAGCAGCGATATGGCATTCAGAACATTAAGGAACAAAATAACGTTTTGTTGTTAATGTTGACACTTATCCATGAACAAATCAATTCGTTTAGAAAGTTTTATAATCAAAATCAAAAAATACTTTATTCAAGTAGGCTTTATAAGCTCTTTTGAATCGTCAAAACAAACAAAATGTACTTAAATTAAGAAAAGCTATCACTGGTTCGAAATGTAGATTTTCCGAGAAGCCGGTGCAAGAAACTCGATAGGTACTCTTTTAAAATTGTTTTAATAAGTACATACATTTAAGAATTACAAATGTGTTAAACATCTCTAAGAAATCCAGCTATAATCTATGCATTATCATCTATATAATCTTGTACAGAATAATATGCTTTAGCTATTAAAGATTTTTTAATATACAATTTAAACTTATTCATTGAAAACAGCAGAAAAAAGCAAAATAACAAAATCTAACCTAGCATAGCGTTGTTAAACATATTTGTATGCTTAATACGAAATTGGCTGACGATAGGTAAAGGAATGGTGGAAATTCATAAAAATAATTAAGGACCAATCAGAAGTCAGTTTTTTAATAAAAAAAAAACGCGTATTGGTTTCCAAGATTAGAAGGCAAATGTTACGAATTTAGAATACCTATGAATTTATCAATCATTTTATTCCCATTCAGAGTTAATAGCATCTTTAAACTTAACAAAAATTATAAAACAACGTCTGTAGATATAAAATTTTAATTTTCTAGGGAGGCTATAGTGCAATCAATTCGTCGTAACAAAGCAGCTGCCGGGGCATTGCTGGCTGATTACAAGGACCCGGGAGAGGGCGCTGTTGATGGTATAACAGCCGCTCAGGAGGCGAAGTACACTGCTGACCACTATCTGGTATCTAACAGGTGATTATTTTATAATGATTGTGTTATGCTTTGTAATGATTGAAATCCACAAGGACAAACACCCAGATCTAAGAACAAATACAATACCTGCCCCAAGCGGGTTCGAACCCGCAACCGTCGGATTTAAAGGTACATTCAGTACCATCAAATCAGTGTGGTCGTACACGCTGATAATGATGGCTTCAAATATAATTTCACTAAAATGTTTATAATAAAAAAAATAATAAGAAAGACTTTATGCGGGAATACTATTTAATGAATTATTTAACTTTCGGTCTTAAGTTGATACGTTATCTTTTATTTAATTATTTAAAGGTTTTTTTAATATCTAATTAATTTATACAAATTGCATAAGGAACTACTTCACAGTACCGAGATGTTCATCTGAGATCAACTTTAAACCTATATTGGACCTGATATTATTAAGACGACCGAAGTCACACACATAAACAACACATAAAAAATATAAACTAATTAGGCTTAAAAAAATATTACTCTTAGTGCAGTGAAGGTGCGTTTCGATTAATTTGATTTGGAAATATTATTTATCAATCCACAGACAAAATGACAGGGAAATTACGTAAGTCATCATAAAGATAAATTTTTGCTACTTTTATTAAAAAATAACTATAGTGGAAAACATTCAGTAAATCAAATGTAGCAACTTATAGATTAAAAATGTACTTCCTATTTGAAAATAAAAGGCTTTCTTGTCGTATAAAACGAATTGTTCAATTATTTGCTCCAATTGCGGTTTTTGTATCAATAGTGTTGTATAACGCATAATTACATTATTTCTATATTATTCCTATTTCATCATAAATATGATTACATAGTAATAAGCGTTGTATATTTTGAAATTATTATTTTAAGAATAGGTAAAGATTTACAAGAATTCAGAGCACGATGTAAGAAAAAAAACTAAAATAATGTTCATTAAAGTACATAATTGACAAAATTGTTAGACAGACACGTTGGCGCAGTGGTCACTGCAACTGACTCAAGCGCGAACGGTCGCGGGTTCGATCCCTGCTCACGGCAAGCGTCTGTATTGGCCATATGGATGTTTGTCGTGGTCTGGGTGTTCGTGTTAGTGTTGTGAGTGTTTCCGGACCCCCGATACAAGGTCACAAGATCTTAATGGGGGCCGTTGAGTGTAATGCGTTTATTGTTTGTTTAGTGTAACGGCAAAAATCTTTCAAATAATCTTTACAGGCAGTAGGTAGGTACTTTTGCATCATGTTTTTCAGTCACATGATTCAATCAAATATTAAGAATTTATAATTAGATTTTGCTTCATTCAAATATATATTACCAATTTAAAAAATACTTCAATGAAGATTAACTTAAAAAAAACAATCTACTGCCTTAATACAAAACATATAAACAGACAAACAGTTAAACGCGCGTCTAAGACAGTTTTGAGTTAAACATGCTTTAGACAAAGATTAATATACGTTTAAGTGAATTTAATAGATTGTTTAAAACCTATTTTTGCTGTCAAATATAACGTATAACATTTTATCAACAAGTTTTTTAATCAGTTTATTCGCTGTTAAGCAATTTAGATAATATTTTAAGCAATGTTTAAATCTTAAACACTGTTTAGCTAGACACGTTTTCAACATGGTTTCAATGCGTCTTTTGTAGTATGACAGATAAAGTTTAATAATTCAAGAATAAAGCTCTAGTTATCCCTCGCGGTTTCACTCGCGTTTATGTTTACTGCATCACTCCTATGATGTACTTAAAGCCTATAATCATCCTCAATAGACGGGCTATCTAACGCGAAAAGATTTTTTTCAACGGATTAATAGTTACCAATATTATCCCACACATAAAATTTACAATTTACTATAAAGAAAAATTTAATTTATTATAAAAAGATATAAGTATAGATAACGAAATCAAGCAAAACCGAAAATGCTATAAACATATTCAACTAATGATAAATATTTACATCAGGCGAGGAGACACGGCCAGCCGTGATTTCGCCGGCGCCGGTGAAGCCGGGTTCATGTGCCCCAGCACCGTGAAGTACGCGCGGCCGCAGCGAGCCAGAGCAACTTCAGGCCAGTGGAAGTACATCGTGAACACAGGCGAACACACACAGACGCTACGACTCGAGAAATGCTTGTAATTATTTCGTTTTTATATTTTTATTCTTGTAAGGACATTAACGTGACTTTTTATTTTGATTTTCGAAAACTGTTCAAAAAACTTAGGACATGTTCAGTGGTGGATTTGCTACAGGGGAATTTCTAGGGCTTTAAAATTTGGGATGTGATAGATTTTTTTTAGGTTTTCAATTAAAAATTATTATACTCTAATTTTATATTTTTTCCTTATTTCACAATATTGTTTTTTCTACTATTAATTTTGGGTAATAATTTAGGCTGAAGAGGCAGTATTTTTCACTGTGCCCTAGGCGGCACTTAAGATAAATCTTGCCCTGGATAAGTTTTAAATTATATATAATTCAGAAAGCTTTAATTACTAAAATTAAACTAAAAGAGGAAAAATAATGTTACTTAAATTTAAAAAGACGTATCTTTCTTCCAGAAAACCCAAGGAATCGTGTACCTACTTAACGGATAATTTTAAATCGAAGTGCGTGCAAGTTTACAACTACCACAGGCTACTGACATGGGATCAACAAAACGGATTACATATGGACATATTCAAAGTGAGTTAAACTGTTTTAATGATTAAACAAAATTCATACGAACATTACAATCGACACTGGTGAAGAACTACTTTACCTTATTTATAAATAATAAAAGCCAACTAATGTACCTAGCTATAAGTTAACTATTTCAAGATTGCGAATAATAGTATCAAACTACTTATAATTTAATTTAGTTTATGGTTACTTTTTCGCTCATATGAGTCGTAGCGTGATGATATATAGCCTATCTCCTCCCTCAATAAAAGAGCTGTATCAGGCAAATATATTATTTCAAAGTGGATGAGTAGTTCCAGAGCCCCATACAAACTTACAAACGTTACGTCTTTATAATATTAGTATAGTCAAAATTCAAATTCAAAATATACTTTATTCAAGCAGGCTTATAAGTGCTTTTAAATCGTCAAGTTACAATTAGTCTTTTATTTATAAAGCTACCAGAAGAACCGTCAAGAAACTCGATAGGTACTGCTTAAAAATAAATTTATACAAACTGCATTCTCAATTAAAGCTTATTTTGATATTTTATTATCCTGCTAGAAAATCAACACATATAATGTCCACGGATTTTTATCGTTCATGTAATCTTGCACAGTGTAATAAAGATTCGAACAACCTACATTTACTTAAGTTATATAATATTGTTTTCAGGTACCCACATGCTGTTCATGTCACATCGAAGGCTACAGCGTATCCTTTCCACCATTAGGCCACAGAGTTCACGAAACGTCATCCGAACATTTCCCAGAAGACTTATCATCAGAACATGGAAACCAGGCTTTCGAATCTGTACAATCCAGTGTACAAAGACCGACTGTATCAAAAACACCACCATTTAGCTTTAACAAACCTCTAGAAACATTCCCACCGTTCACAGACAATCATAATTCAATACCCGGATCTAGTTTTAGTAAAGCGAAATTAAGTGAAAACGAAGAGTTTAATAACATACCATCAAGTCCCATGGACTCCTATGGAAACACATACTTCCCTGATTCATTTAATCAAGCGAGCTCTGTAAGAAACATCAAGAGACCAGTTCCTCGTAGTCCCGTCGGGCTACTCGCAGCAGATTCAGTCACGTTGCCAAGTTATTTAGAACCTCCCACACCATCCGCGTCGTCATCGTTTTCATTTTCGAAAGATAATATAAATAAGTATAAAATTATCGATAGCCAATTTAAAAGAGGACCTATTAGACCAAGTAGAAGACCGATTAGGAAGAAGATCTCAACTGGACCTGAAGATTTAGTATCATCAGGGACTTCTGCTATTGGTGCATATGTAAGTGACAATTTGGAAACTGCAGAAGAATTCAGTGAGGATTTAAACGATGATGACATAGATAAAGTAAGTTCTAATTTCAACCCTAGAGCAACAATCGCTCCTAAACTTTATGCTGTAACTACAGAAAGAAACTTTAGTACATACAAAACTTCAGATCCAAGTAAAATAGGTAATGATGAAACAAATGCTAAGAAAGTTAATTATAATTACCATCCCATTATTGATTTCTTTGGCGAAGGTGATAAAGAAGGAGATTCGATTGATAGAGAAGACAGTGATGAAACGTTTATGGCTTCTACTGAATCGGAATGGAAACCAATAAGCCGTCCATCTTCAGATGTTAAATCTACAAACTTAATAGGAAGAAAGAAACATAAATAGTTAAAGTTATATAATTATAATATTTCCCTTCAATTTCGTTGTAGACGATTTTATTTTAGATAGAATAATATAATTAATTTAAATTAATTTAATGAATGAACGATAAATGATTTCCTTTCATTAGCTTTAAGTAGAAATGGCAATATAATTTATAAATAAAAACGAAGCCAAATTAAATTTGCAATGTAAATTATTTAAGTTATTGCTTTATTTATATTTAAGTTATTTTATTATTTCATGCTTATTTATTAAAACTTTAAAGACTTGCCAATAAAGTAAATAATTAAGTTTCATTTTATTTATTTTTTTTTAACCTTAAATTTCTATG
The DNA here is from genome assembly GCA_037950945.1 of Hypolimnas misippus. Taxonomy (NCBI): domain Eukaryota; kingdom Metazoa; phylum Arthropoda; class Insecta; order Lepidoptera; family Nymphalidae; genus Hypolimnas; species Hypolimnas misippus. The sequence continues at coordinate 832,274 of JBBEEQ010000012.1, forward strand.
TAGAAAAAAAAATTAAAATATAATGAAGGTCTTTTAATGACTTTTTTACTAGCATATTGTCTGGCGATTTTGTTATCAACGCTAAAAGAAAAATGCCACAGCGGATATTTGGATGTCGTAACAAATGACAATTAAAATACAATAACATCTAAAGTATGAATTGTCACAATATATTTTCGTTAAATGCCAACAAAAGTGAAAGTGCAGTTTCTGTAATGAGGTGAACGTCCGAGACAAAACGGAATCTGGAGCAATTTGTTTATATTGCCTTACTTCGAACAGTTAACTATTACATGGTACTCGTTTTGAATGTTGAAATTGTAGGTCGAGACCTGCCTGGACCTGGCTATTGAGTGGGCTAACAAATAAACGCTATGTTCGACTAAAATGGATATCTAAGTATTCCTAAATTCTCGAACAAAAACGAGATATGTCAGTACAATGTTTTTTCTTCCAATAAATATAAACTAAGTGTTTTTTAACTTGATAGTTTTCAATCAAAATATTAAGAATGTGATTATGAATAAATAAAAACAGTATACAAGTCAAGGTTCTTTATTAATATATTCAACAGTATAAATATAATTTTTTTAATTAAAAATTCTAACAAAATATTTATCACAGTATCTTAAGATTAATACTTTTATAATACACACTTCGTTAAGTCATCATATCTAACCTCTTAAAGAATAATATAAAACACTTTCACAATTTTTGTCACGAAAGTGATTCGAAGTTAATTTTGTGGCACTTTCTACTTCTTAATGTCCTATTTATAGTCTTAAATAAGTAAAATTTAAGAAAACGATTTAAGCATCTACGTAGTAGTACATACGCTTGCTAGGATCTAGAATATAAGCGGGAGTGGTGGTTAGAATGGGTACAACTCGCGCGTAGCTGTTCAATAAAACTGCGGCATTAGTCCTGGCATCTCTAGTTTTACTTCTACTTCTTGGTTTGTCATTGGCCTCGTCGGGTTGAACGATTTTTGCAATTTTATAGTTTCCTCCATGCATTTGCCGACCAGTATTCCTGTTTTCGTAAGTCTTGAAATTACCACCGTGCATTTTCGAAGTTTCTTCTTCTTCATCCTCAGCAAGCTCAATAAATTTTGCGTTTCTATTGTCATGTCTCGATCCTTTGTTTCTGGAATATTTTAAATTTCCACCATGCATATTCTTTGGTGATATCTCTTCAGTGTCACTTAATTCTATTAATTTAGCATTTTTTGCATGATTAATAGGAGATGTTTGGGGATTTGTCGAGACAATAATACCCTGATCCTTTGAAGTGAGTTTATCATCTAATTTTATATGTTTTCTAGCTTGTGTTGAAGAGGCTTCAACATCCCCTTTATTTCTAGAATCACGCTGTTTAGATGCAACCATTTCTTTTTGTAGATCTTCTTGTGCAATACTTCTGTAGTTTCCGCCATGTTTTGGTCCTGATTTAAGATTTAAATTTTCCTTAAATACTTCAACATCACCCAATTTATTTATTTCTTCGGCTAAATTTTCGTCTCGATATAAATCCAAGGCTTCCAAATTTTTATGAATTTTCTTTGTAGATTTTGGTTTTGGTTGCATTTCTTTAATAATTTCAATTTCTTTAATATCTTGCTTGAATTGGGTAATATGTGGAGATGACTTATTTACTGGTGATTCTTCATGCACCTCAAATTTCTTTTTCAATATTAATGGTTTCAATTCAATTCTCGCACTTCTTGATTCCGTAGTTGTGGCAGGAGCTACAGTTGTTCTTGCTAGAGTTCTCTTTGTTGGTTCTGAAGTAGTAACCTTAATATGATTTTTCCTGTTATGATGATTAGAATCATCGCTATTCTTATTTTCATCATCTTCATCATCTTCATCTTCTTCATCTAATTCATCATCATCGTCGTCCTCATCATCTTCATCATCGTCTTCATTTTCACTTTCATCATCATTATCATCAGCATCGTCAATTTTCTTCTTATTTATAATATGTTTGTTGTTTTCTTTTTCATAAAGCGGCATGTAGTCATTCATATCTTGTTTAACTTGTAATAAAGCGTCGACTTCTTTTCTCGTCATATCATCGTCGTCGTCTCCATAGGTTTTTGTGTCAGTGACTAACATACTTTTTGACGATTTTCTTTTCTTTTCTGTATATTTTGGAGAATCACTCTCAATAGGATCTTTAATTACTTCATGATGTATTTTGGTTTTAGTTGTCGATGAAGGGTTACGAAACCTAGTAGTAAGATGTAGTTTAGGTTTTTCGGTTTCATTCTCGATTGGGTTCGGTTTAATTGTTGTCGTACCTCGCGTTCTTTTTCTTGTTGTTGGTTTTCTCGTAGTTGTTGTTGTCGTTGTCGTCGTAGTTGTTTCTACTTCTTCTTCTTCATCTTCATCATCGTCTTCATATTCATCATATTCTTCGTCTTCATCAGCTCTATCTTCGGATTCTTGTACCTTATCGGTTGACACTTCTGGAGTAATTGTACGTATAACTTTACGTACAGCATTCGAAGCAGCAATATTTTGGGATTCTATAGCTTGTGGTAAGTATTTAGATACGTCAAAGTACGGTCTTGAGGTCGTCTTAGGCGATCGGGATTGTTTAGGTTTAGCTTGTGTTGTGGACTGTATTTGTTGTATATTGGTTGTGGTGTCATTACCATTACTGGCTTGTATTTTATACTCTGCAACGGATATAGCTCGCTTATTTTCCACAGGTGAATAAGTAGTCTTGTGATTTGCAGGTCGTAATTCATAACGGGGCTCACCCCGTCGCTTTTCCGGGTTTACGTCCACAAAAGTGGCATTACTAGAAACATTACTTTGTTCATTAGGAGATTTTTTTCTGTCAACTTTTCCAATATCTTTGTATACTTTTGTATTCTTTTTAATGTTATGATCTTTATCTAAATTAGAGGTAACTTTGTCGATAACTCTGCTCGACTGTAGTTGTTTGATTAAAGGACTAATATTACTTGTAGTTGTTGTTTTTTTAGAGTCTTGAATTTGACTGTCTCTTATAATTTTGTATGGTTCATACGTAAAAGGCGCTGCTCTCTTTTTTCTAATAGTTGGAGGGGATTTTGTGATGTCTTCTTTATTTTGAAAATGTTCATATGTTATATTTGATACATTAGATGTCACATTAGAGCCTAAAATGTTTTCTATTGTTATATTTTTTTTATCAGAACTCAAAACATTTTCTAATAAACTGCTTTTTTCTTTTAGACGGTTATCAGTGACATTTAACAGATGCGTAAAAAGATCTGATTGAACAGTCGGTAAGGAGTTGTTGTTATTTAGAGTAATATTATATACAGATATTTCACTATTCGCAGATGGTTTTAATTTATTACGGATCTGTATTTTGTCAAGTACAGAAAATATGTCAGCATCGTAATAAAAAAGTTTATCACTTTGCTTCTCTATTGGTTTTTTACTTTCAAACACTTTTAAATTTGGCTTAGTAATTGGTTCTGGGTTCTCAATAATTTCTTCCTTAAAAAATGGACTATCTAATGGGTTTTCACCAAAATATTTAATCTTAAAACAATCGATTTTATCACCTAGTCCATTAAGTCGCTGTTTATTTTTTAAACTATCAAATTTTTTTTTATCACTACTTTTGGTATTTGAATTACTATCCGAATCGTCATCGGTATCGTCTGGATGTCCATCTTTGTTGAATTTCTCAGGTACAGCATCAACATTATCTTCTACTTCAGAACATTCAAGTTTTGAACGTGAGTCGTAAAATTCAGTACCTCCATTTGACTTTTTAGGGATCAAAGCAATATCTTCAGCGTAACGAAGTGGCGAGTTTTTGTTTAAAGATTTTGTGTTTTGAAAATAATAGGGATATTTTGTTTTTGCCGTATTATCTTCAATTTTTAATTTAAGAGGTTTCACGTCTTCTTTTGAAAGCTTTAATATTTCTTCGTCTGATGGTAATGTTGAATTAAAATCAAATTCTGGAAGTTTAAAGGTTGTTTCTCTTTTAATAACTCCGTGTTCAGATGTAATTTCGGAAGAGTCATCATCATTTTCTTCTTCATTGTTACTTGAAATATCTTCAGACGGCACTTTTTTGTCTAGGATCTGACTATTTCTTTTATTACGGTCACTATTATTTTCGATATTTAAATCATCTACGATAACGTCACTAAGGTCATCATCTTCTTCATCATCTTCAGAGTAGTCATTCGATTCAGTTTCGTCTTGATTTTCTTTTTTAATATCTTTCCATTTTTCTCCGTGTAAAAGTTGGTCCCTAAATTCAGAACCTGTTGCGTCTCCGTAACTAGTACTTATAGACGGTGTTTTAAATTTACCACCACTGATTTCGTTTTCTTTAAGATAACCACCATGTCGTTCGTGATCAGATGCATGTTTTTGTTCACCTGCATGGTCATAAGCCGCATCTTCATAACCCTCTTCTGAGTAAACTATTTGTGCTTTTTTACTCTTTATAGCTTCTCGAAGACGTGGTGCGTTCTGAATTTCTTCAAGACTTTCAGCGTCACGAAGTGCAGCTGTTCTCGGAAGATGTTTAGTTGTTTCAGTTTTTCTTACCTGGGCGTAGTTTTTGATTGGTACGAATTCTTCCTCATCTTGACCATAACTTTTTTCATCACTGCCATATCCGTTTTGTAGCTCTAATTTGTAATCATTATTAGGTCTATTTTTTTGCACGACTTTATTAATAGATTCATCGACATTATTTCTAAGCTGTACATATTTTGCTTTACCTTTTTCGTATATGTCATAACCATCTGGTCGTTCGCCATATTTTTCTGGAACTGGCAGCTGTGGATATTCATTACGTTCGTCATCAAACTTTAGAGCATGATGCTGCCTCAATCTATGTAGATGATTCTTCACTGGACGATAATGGTATGGAGTAACTTTAGCAAAATTCTGATTCCACGGATGTCTTAATTTTTGATTCAGTTCTTGTTCTCTATAATTCGATCTGACGGGCATACGGTAATATGCAGGTCGACGCTGAGGTCTATGTATTTCATATCGAGCTGGTATGTTTTTATGAGGAAATTTCTTACGATCAGTTTGTTCAGGACTCTCTAAATATTCTTCTTTGCTTATATCCGCTTCCCCTGCATCGTTTTCGTATTTTTGCAATCTATGTTTACTATCACGTAAATCATTCCTTATTTTATCTAAGACAGGATCTTTGTATATCTCTTGCAAAGCCGGCTGTTCAGATTTATACGGATGATATACTTCAAAAGACATCGACACCGGGGTCACATAGCTCGATCCACCCGAATTTTGAACAAATTTCTGATAAGGTACATATGTATTCTTTTCCAAATTTAGAATGTGGTGTTGTCCTAATACCGGTTTCGTTAAGCCCGTGTGAGGTCTGACCGGATACGGTCTGTAATGATCTTCCGGTGACTGGACGCCATGAGCGGCGGCGATGTCGACGGCGAACTGTGGCTTATTCGCGGTGTATTTGAAATATTCATTATATATCGGTGGTTGAGGCGTTTGCTCCTTATTCTCGTGAACCACAAACTGTTTGTCTTTCACTTCACTGTCATCATTCCAGTCCACGGGCACTCGGATGGCAAGGCAGAGTGTACACTGCACTAGGAATGCGAGAACTATTTTCTTGTGCATTGTTTACATCACGGATTGCGGGCGAGTACAGCGGTCAACTAACCGGGCCGGCGCGCTGGACAAAGTATTTATCTCCTCGGTCAGGCGTTGCCTACCGACTAGTGATCGTACACTTTGTTCGAGCGTTTTGGTCCAAAATATAAAATGTAAGCGTTAATTTTTTTTTTTCATTTGTATTTTAATACATATTTTATATTCACGAAAAATAATTTAATTAAAAAAATGAAATCTTAAATTATATTGTTATTAGAGAAAGGGGTACAAATTTTGACCGCGTGGTGGAAAAAATTCTAGCAGTCACTATAATCACAATTCTAATTTCTTAGGTGATTATTTTTTAATAAAAAAAATAACATCTTGTTTTCGTAGACAGTCATTGCGTAAACAAAATACACGAGTATTTTTTTTGTAACGCGAATGTTCTATAAAAGGGCACTTTTTGCAAACCATATCACTTTGAGCAATATTAAATAATGTATATTTATATGATTGTAAGTGACTGGTTACCATATATGAAGATTGGGGTCACCGCTCTTGCTTTGAACCATTTGTTACTTGCAGTTTAGTGAAATTGAGATAAAAAAAAAAGTTTAACGATTAACAAAATTGATAAATAGTGAGGATACAAAGCGAACGTTGAAGTGTGAAAGCTACACCGTCTTATAAGTTATTGTGCGATAAAAGAATAACTTAATCGTACACTGTGTTTTATAATAAACTCAAAAAAGCAAATTTAAGATATTCTTTATTTAAATGGACTTTTTAAAGCACTTTCCAGTCGTCAAGTTACATGTCAATTTTTTTTTATTAGTCTTTACCGAAAGAACCGGCAAGAAACTCGATAATAATTGTTTTAAAATAATTTATACGTAATGTATTTTTATTACATTTTCATATATAAAGAAAAACCAACAAGAAAATTTTACTAACGATATATTTTAAGATAAAATGTTATGGTAACAATTGACACAATACACAATTTTTTTACAATTTTTTTTTAATATACAAATGTGAATTACAAACAATCTATTTATTTTATGAAGAAAAAAAAACATTTTGGGTAATAAAAAAAGGTCTTTTCAAATAGAATCTTAAAATATTTTATTTATGAATTAATTTTTCCAAATATTATCTGGACACTAATTATATTGTACTTTATGATTTTTTTTTATTTCAAAGATAATTTAACAAAATTAACAACTTAATAATGCTCAACATCTCCCAGATGAACAATGCCTCGATTTGTAGGTCGTCTTTAAATAAGTTACAGATTATTTCATTAAAAAACCGTTGACTAAGCATCTTCTATTTTTTTAAGATAAATTTCACAGAACTTTACGTAAAATTAACGAAACGAAACAACATAGAATTTACAGCAAAAAAAATGGAGAATGAAATGGTTTGTAATAAATGAAATATCATTATTTCGATTTGTAATACTATTTATTTTATTTGTATTTGAAATACTTTATAGCACCTCAAAAGTAATAGGAATATAAGGTGTAACGTTAATAAGAAAATCTAAGTAGTATTTTACTAAATTTATTTTACAGGTAATTTAAGTTGTATTAAAATTATACGTTTAATAGTCAGGACTCTTATTAATGTTTGTCGGGTAAAACCGTCTACTCGCAATAACGGGCGCTACACAGCTTTGATGTGTCAACTATAATATATAACTGTTGTTACTGTTGATACTTACAAATGAACGTTGATATGCAATACTATGTCAAGCTACATGGACTTCATTTTGATATTCTTAATTATTTGTTTGAATTATTGTATAAGTATCTTTTTTCTTCTATTTTGATAAAAGATATAAAGAATACAAATCAGTTAAAAGTATCATCTAATAATAAGTTTTTTAAATATATGAGTTTAATGTATAAATTTCTAAATATGAAATGCACTTGAAATTCTACACATTAGATTAAGAAACTTTTTTCCGTACTTATTTAGTTTAGATTACTTGAAAATGCTTTGAATAATGTTAAATAGGTTAACACTGAGTTACAATACATAAAAAATTGACTGTTTGTGGGTTGACACATTATTAATTATCAGCATCCAAATATCAAAATTGTAGTGTCCGTAATTGCGAGTATTGTTTATTTTTCTATAGTTGTCTTATTTTTCAGGCAAATATGACGTATTCCTACCCATACATAAGAGTTAGAGTTGAGAAATTATCGATAAAGTGATTAAACTGAATCATTTTTTATACTGAAAAATTATAATGACAAATAATGTTCGAAAAATGGTGATTATCGTTCCAATTGTTTCCAAATGAGACAAGTAAAACTATAGACTATAGACGGTTTAACCCGACATACGAAATTAGTCCTGAATCTAAATATAACTCATAGGTGACTGACTCACTGGCTGACATAGTGATCTATCAACGCACCGCCCAAACCACTGAACGGATCGGGCTGAAATTTGACATGCAGGTAGAAGTTATGACTTAGGCATCCGCTAAGAATAGGGATTTTGACCAATTCTACCCTCAAAAGGATAAAATAGGAGATGAAAATTTGAATGAAACTTTTTCTATTTTAAACCGATTGGGCTGAAACTTTGCATGCATAAAGCTACTATGACGGAGGCATCGCAGACATCGCAGACGAAGTCGCGGGCACCAGCTAGTGTACTATGTGGTTCGTATCTGCGTGGTACAAAATAATGTAACTGCGACGTCCTATAAATGTCCCACTGCTGTGCAAATACCTCTTTTCCTATCAAAGTGAAGGTTGGGAGCTTAATCCATATCCATTGACAGACGCGTTGGCGCAATGGTAAATGGTGACTAAAGCGCTAACGGTCGCGGGTTCGATCCCCGCTCACGGCAAACGTGTGTATTGGCCATACAGATGTCTGTCGTGGTCTGGGTGTTTGTGTTAGTGTTGTGAGTGTTGCCGGACCCCCGACACAAGGTCATGAGATCTTAATGGGGGCCGTTGAGTGTGATGCGTTATTATTATTATTATTATATGTCACTTATCTTAGTTGTCTACACTAATGTTATAAAGAGGAAACATTTGTGTTTTTGTGCGTTTGTAATGATAACTCAGAAACTACTGGGCCGATTTCAAAAATTCTTCCACCATTGAAAAGCTACATTCGCGTTGAGTAACATAGGCTTTAATTAATGCTAGAAATAATTAGGGATCGTTATTTAAATAAAAATAACAACAACAAAACATAAATGAATGTTAAAAAGAAATTTGTCTCTGGCCTCTAGTATATTATATTATAATAATCCTCATAATATTGGCATTAATTTACCTTAAATAGTTACTAGACTAGTACAAAAAAAGCTTAATATCCACGAAAGCTTTTGCTTCATGCGCTTACAGACATGTCATAACGTAATGTATTTAACGCACTAAAGATTAACATTCTGTAATAATAAATTTATAACAATTCGTATAAGTATATTTATGCAGATTGATCATAAAAATGTAAATAATAAAATTAATGAAATAAGTACAAATTGTGTAATCGATAATGTTTATACAATACTAGCTTTACCTCTTGGCTTCGCTTGTCAATGAACTTTTCTCTATATCCGGTTCTATACGCGCGCCACCTTCTGTAAGTTAACTGAATTATGCCTATAATCTTTCATATATCATGTATATTTCATATATCAATAAGGTATCAAAGTTTTATCGCAATTGAATTAACGGCAGTTATAGCACATAGTACGAACAAACGGAATATTGATATTTATATATTACATAAACTTAAAGATGTTTTAACCGACTTCGAAAGAAGACGGAGGTTCTTAATTCGTCGGGGCCTTTTGGATGTTTGTACGATTTCTGAAAACCGGCTTGGACGAATTAGTTAATTCCTTTTTTAATTAAAAGTGTAAACTGTCCCATAGCTTCCATAGAATTAAAAAAAATCGATTCTGGAGTTTTGGTTTTGAAACCAAAATAGCTGTAATAAGCATGTCATCAAAATAAACGAAATTGTAGTAGAAAATATATTTAGAAACATTATCCGGAACGAAATTATATTTTTACGAAATATTATTATTTTTTTTAACCAATGATTCAGTTCAAGTATTCGATCTGTACTGTCATAATACAAAAGACGCATTAAAACCATGTTAAAACATTGCTTAAAATATTATCTAAATTGCTTAACAGCGAATAAACTCATAAAAAAACTTATTGATAAAATGTTATACGTTACATTTGACAGCTGAAATAGGTTTTAGACATCTATTAAACTCACATAAACGTAAGTTAGTCTATATCTAAAGCATGTTTAACTCAAAACTGTGCTTAGACGCGGATTTGTAGTACGGATTTTTTTAAACACGCGTTTAACGTTTGTTTAAATCCTTTGTAGTAAGGCAGATAATTTCTAAAGTGTGGCTAAAACTACGCCATATTTATCTGCTAAATAAAACAAGCAAAGAAAAATACACAACGTGTTTTGCTTCTAAAGTCGGTTTCCTTTTACAAAAAAGTCTTATTAAGTTCGAAATTTCGTAAAACAGTTTCAATAGCATATAAGTCTTCTATACACTCGGCCTAATTCAACCGAAAAGCTTAACGGGCTTGACGCAACTCGTTTTGTGCAACCAGTAACCAAGCGGGGTTCTTTTATGTAACTGTACTTGCCAATCGGACAATTGATCGGATTGACGTAATACAATTACTATAACTTTGTACCAACCTCAGGCGAGAATTGATGATAAGCAACACTGTGTCAAGCCACACGAACTTCATTTTGAGAAAATGGCGTCTGAAAATGTCTATGTTCTTAATATGTTTGTTTGAATAAGTAATTATCCATATTTTCTTTTCCTTGACGGAGGAAGTATGAAATTTCGCTTTATAGTGAAGCAGAATGCTTATGTATTCGTAAATTAAATTATGCGTAAAGTATACAATAAATTAATTAAACAAAAAACATTACATACACTACCATTTATTTGAGTGTGTCAAATATAGTCTTTTGTTTATCGTTAAAGTCAGTGGTCAAATTGAGAATTATCCGTGGTCAATCTTAAAATCGGTTGAAAATTTAATGAACTACATTTACTATTTAATTTCGTCCATAAGGCGACCTCTAGTATTATAAAAATCGTCGAAAGATAAAAAAAGTATCTCACACTTGTCTAGGCCCACTTCGTATAATGATGTACTTGAGAGCGACAATCTCAAAAACAGGTTGTTTTTTGGCGGTTTCCGTCATTACATATATAACTACTTTTTAAGAAATATGTGGCTATATATATATATATATATATATATATATATATATATATATATATATATATATATATATATACATATATATATATTATAAGATACAACTAATTACTTAATAGAACATAATAAGTTTAATACTCAATTGTACTATTATAATTTGTTATTGTATTGTGCTATTATAATTTTTTTATTCGTTCTTTTTGAAGTCATTTGAAAAAGCAACTACACATATACATATAAATAATGTAAGAATAATTGTCTACGTCTAATATGATTTAGGAAAGTATATTTTTCTTACACATTATTATCAAATGTTAAAACCTTCCTTGAAGCATATATTAAATAGCGAAGACTATATTAAAATTGGATCAGTGGTTTTGGAGAGAATCACGGATATATAAACGTGAATTAAATAGAATATGCTAAAAACATTAAATTTTTACAGATTATAGGCTCAGTGTTAAAGGAAGATATTATGAGAAAATGAGTGAATGAGTATGAGTCGACACTAAGACCTACCAATAACCTGCCGCTGTGATGCAGCGTAGTCAAGAAAGCATTAAAGTCTTCAGTGGAAAATTTATAGGTATAAAACGAAAAATTATTCAAACTCAAACTCAAACTCAAACTGAATGAAATGAACCGATTTGGATGCGATTTTTTATTTGAATGAAGGTTTACTAGCAATAGTTCTGAGACAAGTTCCACCAAAATGGGTAAAGCCTTTTCATAATTATGAGCTCCTTTCTCTACTTTCTAAGGGTTTTGGTGTCAGGGGTTTTTTAAATTTTTATTGGTAGATGAAAAACTTATGAGTACGCGCCACTATCACTCCAATGATAGGGTTTTCTAACGTTTAGGATTTGGAAATTTAATATTAATTATTTCACTTTTATTTCAGAGTTTAAAGTTTTCACTACTCGATAGACTCCATTTTTTAAAGAATTATGTCAGGCGAACGTAAACAGTAAAACTAAAAACAACAGGATGTATAGAACGAAAACATTAGTCTCGATTTTAATATTTAACTATTGAGAAATATTATTTCTCACGTCCGATGAATATTAATCCACAAAATACCGCCAAAAGACACACCTAGATTCGAGTACGCTTTGAGTAATAAAATCTTTCATGAGACCTACGAATAGTTGGCCAATTGAGAACTAGTTTGCCGTCCAACGTAAACGAAGTCACGGACTGCATCTGGAATTATCATAACTATAGATTCATATTTCGAACCATATGTTCTAACTAGATCTTTGGATGTATGCAGCTTTACATTATACATATACGAAGATATAATCACATTTTTTTTTATTTGAAAACCGGTCATGAGCGAGTTAAACTCGTACAAGACGGGTCTTGTATCAATGTATAAGATATCGCTGCTTTTCAAGAATATCGATGCAACTAAAAATGATGAATTTTAGGGAATGGGGTTTTTAAATTTCTTTATTAACGTGTTAGTGCATAGCTGCGAAATTGAAACGATCCTTTGATGTTATAATTTTATTGATTTAAAGAAAATTCATCATCGCAACTCTTTTCATGGTAAAACATCAAAGATTTATGGTCTTTTGTCATACTTTGTTCTATTTGTTAGAATTATAAATTACTGCGATATTCTTGCGAATCAGCGATATACACTAAGTATTTTCCAAATAATTTAATAAAAGAAATAAAAGACGCGCTATAAAAATATGTAAACATTTGTAAATTTCGACTTATATTTAACCGGTTTTTATATAATAGAAATATATACTTTCAAAATGTAACTCTCTGTATTACAGTTAATACAATATAGCCCACTAACAGACAAATAGACAGACTAACAACGGAGGCTTACAAATTAGGTCCTATAGACAGCCATCGAGTACAGACTTAAACTTTTAAACAGAGACAGAGCCAAGCTGTAGTCCATTGACTACTGCTCATTGAGGGCTCAAACGTGGGTAGTGCCTACTCACACAGAAGATGGATTAGCTAATTTAGCGTTTAGTACGGTGGGTGAGAGAGTTGGAAGCCTAACCCCCTTCTCTATTCTTTTCCTCATCTCCTTTTCATTTAAGCTGACGACGCATTTGTGTCTCTTCTGCTTTTGGAAATGTCCATGGGCGGTCATGATCACTTAAGAGCGCCTGCTTGTTTATCAGCTAATATTTATAAAAAAAAAACAAACAAAACCCGAAAGTGGATGTTAATGACGAAAAATTGAATCGTTTATTTCGTTTAAAAACAAATATATAATAATGCAGAAATACTAAATAATAAAGAATATTGAATAGTAATATTGTCTCTTAAATTTTGATTTTAAAATTGAGTGACACTATTCTAATTTTTTTTTATCGTAAGAACTGATGGATTTAGTGTCACTGAACGAGACGACAGGTCTAGGTCGAATGGCGTAAATAATTACTTGTTTGTAATCACTATTAAGCATTATTAATCCATTTTGTTATTTAAATAACTACGAGATGGTTTAGTGAAGAAATCACGAACGCAAGATGTAGATTCAAATCTGAGCAAACACTTTTTTTTTAAGCGTTGCATATATAATTAGAAAGGGTTTTTATAGAACCGTTTTTAAAAGCAAAGTACATAATTTCGTTTACTTCCATGACATATTTGTTCCAGTCATTTTAATTTAAAAACCGAAAAACTGTTCCGAAATACAAAATATAACGAAATTAATGTTTTTCTCTGTACTCTTTCAAACCAAAAATAATTTATCAAATCAGTCTAGCCGTCTTCGAGAAATCGGGGAACATACATAAAAAAACTTCCAGACGAACTGAGAACCTCCTACTTTTTTTGAAGTTGGTTAAAATATTGTGATCCAGGTAGCCCGGTATACACAGGTTCCTCCACAATGTTTTCATTCACTCTCTCATCGGTGTAAGACGAGGATTGAACTTGAACAAAAAAAAAACTAATATTATAAAACTGAAGAGATTGTTTGTTTGTTTGCTTGAACGCGCTAATCTTAGGAACTACTGGTTCGAATCGAAAAATTATTTTTGTATTAGGTAGTTTATTTATTGAGGAAGAATATAGACAATACATCACACTACACGACTTACAGGAGCGAAGCAGAAACCAGAAAGGACAGCTACTCATATTTAAAGTTACTGATGCAATATTTACAAATAGACATACAAAAAATATTACGACGTCTAGTCTATTAAGACATTAATTTCAATTCCATTTCGTTGTTTTTTTTAATAATTGCGAGAAACCAGTCCCCGGCTTTCCTTACAAAACAGGTGTAATTATTGAGAACAATTTACCACGGGTCAGACGAAAGTCGAGCCGAGATACTCGTAGATCCGCTACCGTTAATGATTTATTAGTCATACCTATTAATGTTTAATTTCGCTCTCGTTTTCATTTTATACGGATGAATTTATTTTTTAAGTTAATTGTTTCTACGGTTTTTTTGTTTATATTTTGTTGTTGGGAGTGCAAATGTGATGAAAAAGCGTCGTACCAGTCTAGACTTTCCAGCCTCGGGCTAAGTCGTTTCTTTTCAGTTCGGAGTTCCTTATTACATTTATATAAATGAAAATTAATAGCTAAATGAATAAAAGCATATTATTTCAGAATGGCTCCAATTATTTGTCTGATTATTTTATTATTGTGGTTGTATTTGTGGGAATACGGTTTACATATAAAAAAAGGTTTTAAAACCGAACGGAAAGGCAAAAAAAGCTACATAAATAAACACTTTAAAAAATCGACTTCAAAAACGAATTTAACAGATACAAATAAACTAAAAAGCAAAAAATAAATATTTTCTACCACATTTTGTGTTGTTAATGTGTCGAGCAAATGCACGAGTTACCATAAAAATATCAACATCGATATAAGTGTACTTATAATATTAAAAGAGTTTCCTTAATTTCTCCAGGATGCCAGTCTGATCTGATGAGAATCAGACTAACTAGAAAGCTTTCTTTATCAATTGCTTACTAATCTTAATGTATCAATTGAAAAACATTAAATCCGTCCACCACGTGAGGAGTTAATATACAGCAGAACCTCCTCTTTTTGTTAAATCGTTTAAAAAGTAAGATTTAATTAACTTCCAAATCTGTAGCGTACAGCTTGTTGATAATTTTTTTTTATTTTATTGAAAACAATATCTATGCAACACGATCAATATTAAATATGGATAAACGTTGACAGCAGTGCAAGTAATCGATTAATATTTCATAAACCGGTCGCGTTTACGGAAACTGTAAATTATATAAAAGGTTACGATATTGAGATTCCGCAAAGGGATTGCGTCGATTGGATTATAGTATTTTTTTGGGTCCTGTGGTAATATATTAGTTTTAATGTTGGTTAGTAATATTGCGGTGTTTAAAGGAAAAGGCACAACGCAACATAAGAAGTATGTATAGTCCATTTTTCTTTACTTGTGTCCTAAGACAAATAAGTTGCTTATAATTTGGGGTTGGGGTTGGGGGGACAAATAAGTTGCTTATTATTTGGGGTTGGGTGGGGGGTTATCAACTATAGGCAAGTAATAAACTTATAGATAACACTAGCCTATCCTGGCGGCTTCACTCGCGTTTATGGCCATTGCTGCGTGTCTATGACCCATCGTGTGATGTAATATATATAAACTTCCTTAAAAAACAGGCTATCCAATTACACCTACATATAAACTTAGAAACAAATTCTACCTCTTTATAATATTAGTATACACTAGTCTACCCTCGTGGTCTCACGTGCGTTTATGGCTATTACTGGACTCCTATGAGTCTAAGCGTGATCTAATATAGCCTATAAATTTCATTATTAAACTGGCTATCATATAATTTTAGAGTTAACCCCTACATACAAAGTAATAAAAAAAAAACAAATTTTATCTCTTTATGAAAATTGTAATTTATTTATAGTATATGAATTACACAAATTCTTTAATCTGAACGTTATAAGTTTTTAAAGGTTTAAAGCTTTTTTTTAGTAGAATGTGTTTAAGTTATAATATTATTTGTCTGTTAACCAATTGTTGGTTATTTGTGCAAAAAGTGGAGTCAATAGTATTCTTTTAATTACTTTAAAACTATTTTAATAAAGTTAAATTTATACATATAAATTCATGCATACAATTCGTAATTTTCCCAATTAAATATTTAATGGGTAGTTTCATGTAATTTGTATATCTACGGAACTCTATAACCCGCCTGTCTAGACGCGATCTTGTCAAAATTATTTTCTTAATAGCGCCGAGTCGTTATTTGTTATTTCAACAACAATCAAAGAGAATCAGTACTTTTGTAATATCTTGATTGAAAAACGTGAGTCAAGGAAATGTTGCAGGTGATAAAGTTTTTGTGTTACAGTGAGATGCAAAAAAAAAATTTAGGACAACTGTAAACTTAGTTATGCTTTGAAATATTCGTGGTGAAATATCTTCATTACCTCGGGTGAAAAGTAAAAAAAAACTAAAGTAACAGCCTGTAAATGTGACTGATGGCTAAGACCTTCTCTCCTATTATATATATATATATATATATATATATATATATATATATATATATATATATATATATATATATATATATATTACTTAACTATATCGTATCAATGATATTTAAGAACTACTAATATGTTTGTTGTTATCCTAAAGATGGTAAAACAAGAAGGGGAAGACAATAAAAAATATGGGAAGATGAGTTCAGGATAAAGGAACTTATTGTATTGTAATATGTTACGTAATTAGTAAATTAATGTTAAAAATCACACCTAATGTTCTCTGTGATAAGCTCGTCAATTAATTTGCTAGTCGTCGTACAAAGTGGTCCGCATTCAGGGTTCCAAAATCTACGAATTTATATGAAGAGTTACATTAGGTTAAGATTAGGCAACGACTTTATTATAAAATCACTTAAGTCACAGTATTGTACAGTACGAATAGATCAGTTTATTATAAAAAAAATGTTCTTGCCTAAATATCGATAATTTATCGAACATAACTAAAAAATCCACATTGCAACTGATTTTTGTAGACGCGACAATTCTGAAGAAGCTCTAGAGTCGCAGTGAAACGTGCGTTGAGTGTCTGTGTGGTTTCTTATAGTATCAACACTGCTTGTACTGCGTGTGAATATTGTTAGGAATATATCATTCATATAAATATAAAACGTATTTTGTCTGTAAAAAATCTTTGATTCGTTAGTAACTATATATTGTCAGTACTCATCCTTAATCTCTCTAGGATAGATCGCTCGAAAGTGAACAACTTTCACAAGTATTCATAATTTGATGCTGATAAGCAATAAAAGTTTGAAGAAGTATATATCCATCTTTACTTTTCTTTTTTGATAAAAGGTGTAATGAACTAAAAGCAGATTGATATATTTAATATATTATCTAATAAAGAGTTCTTCAAATATTTGAGATTATTGTATAAATAGCAAATATGGAACGCACTTGATCGAAACAATTAATAAAGAAACTTTTTTCCGTACTTATTTAGTCATATAATGACTTAATTTTTTTTTATATTGTTAAATAGGTAATGCAGTATTAAAATACACCAATATCTCCGAATTTGATTTTTTGTGGGTTGACACATTATTGCTTATCAGGGTCAAATTACAAATAAATTAGCGATAAGAACCCCAGTGATAACCTAACAAATATGTGTGAGGGAGGACGGTGCTTGTCTACTTGTGCTGCATGTGGTCGGACAGGGCGAGGGATTCTTGCTTGCTTGTGCTGCATTTGTGTGTGTAAATTTATGTGTAAAGCAGTCGGTGTTTGTCTGCTTGTGCTGCATGTGCGCGCGCAGGTAAGGGAAGCCGGGGGATGCTTGCTTGTGCTGCACGTGCTTGTGGATATGTGAGAGGGTGAGCGATTTTTGCTTGCCTGTGCTGCATGTGCGTGAGTAAACAAATGCGTAGAGCGGTCGGTGATTATATGCTTGTGCTGCATGTGCGCGCGCAGATAAGGAAGGTGGGGGGTGAATGCTTGTGCTGCACGAGCGTGTGGATATGCGGAAGAGAAGACTGTGTTTGCGTACTTTTACTACATATGCATGTGCAAACGAAGGATGGGTGATACTCCTACTGCTTGATAGCCAGATAGATGTATGTTGTTCTCACAGATTTAACTTGTCATGGAAATCCGAAAAGTAACGCCCGATTAAATTATATGATTATCGAATTGCAAGGTCACATTTAAAAAAACATCAACCTTGATATAATATAAATCTACAATATATAATACATTTTATAAGCACTCATGAGCTATTGTCTTTAAAAGCAATGATTATAAGCGACCTCTGTTGAGGTGCGGAAACAGGGGTCAAAACTAGTTTGCAATGGCCGTACTTATGGTACAGCCACATTTAGCGTATCTTTTATTAAAAGCACTTATTAGTCATAATATAAATTTGTGATAATGGTAAAAAAAAAGAGTGTTATCAATACTAATATAATAAAGACTTTGAACTTATTTTAAGAATTCTATTATCATTTGTAAGGTATTTTATTCTAGATAATCATAAGCTATGTTTTATATTTACATATAAACGTAATCTTTCGAAATAAAATCTTTAAAAACGTGAGCGAAGCCGTGAGTTATCTTTAATAATATTACTGACGAGTTTGTTTGTTTGTTTCAACGCGCTAATCTGTGGAACTACTGGTTCGAACTGAAAATTTCTTTTTGTGTTAGATAGTTAATTTATTGAGAAAGGGGCGGAGCAGTAACCATAAACGCGAGTGGAACCGCACGGGATAACAAGCTATGTTAATATAATGCAATTATGTTACAGACTATAGTATATACTGTTTGTTATTAAATCACCAACCCACAACTGCCCACGGTACTACATTAATATGATTCATGGTAATCGATTTTCGAATCTAGTTCGTAGGTAGCGCATACAAGATTATTGATAAAGTTAATTAAACGAAATGGAAGTGTTCCCACACTTTGTGTAAAATTATATATATTTAATGTTTTCACACACACAGACACACATACACACAGGCATATATATATATGTATATAGGACGATCGCTCTGGTGTAGTGGTGCTGAATGTACCTCTAACGCCGACGGTTGCAGGTTCGATCCCCGCTCGGGGCAGATATTTATATTTGTTCCTAGGTCTGGGTGTTTGTCCTTGTGGGTCTCCCCAACGTGCCTCGGAGAGCACGTAATGCTGTCGGTCCCGGTTGTTATCACAATCACCTGATAATGATCGTTACTCGTAGTAGGGAAATTATTCTAATCTAAATGGTTACTGGTTTGCCTTCAGAGGTTGCAGAGGTCAGATGGCAATCGCTTTGTGTAAAAATCAGTAACTCGTCAATATCTGGACTAGAAGAGAAAGCAAACCCTGGTATAACCCCGGTATATATTTTTTATGAAAATGAATCGACTTCAGAAACGAATTTCATAGGTACAAGTAAACTGAAGGGCACAAATTTTCTACAACATTTTGAAGTAGGTGCCGCCTAAAATGTTTTACGAGTACGTGAAAAGTAAACTCTTTAGAACAAAAAGTAAGGTTTTCATAATCGGTCCACAATAGGCGGAGTAATCGGTGAATATCCATAAAACAAGTCCCCGACGAATTGACATCATTCTCCTTTTTTGGAAGTCGAATAAAAAATTACAATATAAATATTGAATTAACAATATGAAAATTAACAAAATATAAAATTATTATTATTATTATAATGATTCCTTACGAACTTCTTAGTGTGGCGCATGCTTTAATTTTGTCACTGTTTTAACGAATTGCAATTTGTCTGTCAAGGTTTTGTGGATTAAACCTGAGAATTGAGAATTAAATGGAAATGGTGAATAACATGTAATGAAATATTTACGCAATTATAAGAATAAATTTTCCCAATGTTACAGTAATATAGTTTCATTTTTTTCTTAGAGTCTAAATGCGCACCTAAATTTTTGCTAAGCGCATATGAGTTAAAAAATTTATTGTACAAAAACAAAAAAAAATTCAGCGGCATCCAATACTGAATAATAATAAATGAAATACAAAAACATTGAAAAGAGTTTTGTATTTGTGCCGTTTACCCATGAAACCAAAGGGTTCTGGGGCGAGGAAGCAAAAAAGTTTTTCAAAGAGCTGTCTTCCCGCCTCGTCGAAACTACAGGTGACCGAAGGGCTGGCGGCTACCTTGGCCAGCGTATTAGTCTGGCCATACAAAGAGGCTGCCAGTGTTTTAGACACCTTGCCGTACTGTGTCGGGGGTCCGGAAACACACACAACACGAACACAATCACCCAGACCACGACAAACATCCGTATGGCCATTACAGACATTTGCCGTGTGCGGGGATCGAACCCGCGACCGTTAGCGCTTGAGTCAGTTGCAGTGACCACTGCGCCAACGAGTCTGTCATTTGTCAAAAGTAACGGTGATATTCGATGTAAAAGAAGTTAATGGAAAATATGCTAAAGTGTTGTATTGAGTCTGACTATTTATTTATGCCCCGGTGTGGATGTCGTTTTACTTATAGATGAATAGTCGATGGTATCGTTTCTAAATAAAGTTCAGTACTCTTAAATTATATGTACTTACAAATAACATCAATCTGCCATAAATATTTTACTAGAATTAATGTACTTTTAAAAACAATTCATTTCTATACATTTGTTTCATACTTTTAATAACAATAATAAATTAATCATATTTATCTTATTGTAACTAAAATTGACGTTATAATATATATAAATTGGACGCTGATAAGCAATACTGTTTCAAAACGAACTTTATGTTGACAAAATGGCGTCTAAAGATGTCAAACCTATTTTTAATGAATTTGTTTAAAGAAGTATATCATCTTTTCTTTTCTATTTTGATGAAAGTTATATTGAATTAAACGCAGATTGATATACTTAAACGTTTTGTCTAATAATAAGTTTTTTCAATTATTTGACATTGTATTAATTGCGAAATATGGGCGCACTTGAAATGCGAAACTTTTCGTACTTATCGTTGTCTTAGATTTTCGCGATTATTAATCATTGAAATAAAACTATTTTAGACGGATTTAAGTCGCGTATATTAATTATTTTTATCATCCCGATGTTTCGAGCACTTTGCAGCGTTCGTGGTCACGGGTAGACTAAGGTGACATTTGTCTATTTGAGGTTTTAGAAAATATTATTTACAACTACCGCCAACGGTTTCTTAGTTGGTATCTTGAATTGAAGTGCCTTCTGCGTGCAACCGGAACGTTATTATTTAGTTTAGATGACGTGAAAACTATTTGAATAATGTTAAATAGATGACGCATTAGCAAAATACAGCAATATCACAATAGACGCATTATTGATTTTGTAGGTTGACACATTATTGCTTTGCAACATCAAATTAATATTGACAAAAAATTAAAAGAGTAACTATGGAGCTTTTTGTCAGGTCTTCTCGGTAGAATATACATTCCGATCCGGTGGTAATTTTATTTATTTTGACGATTCGAGTGCCCGTGAAAGCCTACTCGATACTTTATTCGATTTTGACTTTGGTAAGTATAAAACACTGACCGTGTAGAGTTGATCTTGATTGGTTTTGTACAATATTTAAAAAACGAAAGTAAAATACCTAATTACATAATACAATTATGTTACGCGCGCAGTTTATTTGCCTATCATCAAAAATTACGCACACTACTACACGAAATCGAAAGAGAAAGCGATCGTAAAAAGGGTAAACTCTGTTATATTATCATTTTTGATTTGATTAACTAGCTGCTTCTCGCGTTTTCACTCGCATTTATGGTCACAGCTTCTCCCCTATGAGTCGTAGCGTGATGTAATATAGCTTATAACCTTCCTCAAGAAACGGATATTTAAGTGCATCTTTTATTCTAAAGACTTCTTTCAGATTATTACTATAGAATTTATATGAAAATCAGTTAAGCAGTTTGATTTTCAAATCAAAGTAATTGACATTAGCATATTATCCAAGCAAAGGAAATTGTGTGTTTTGCTTTTGAAATCAGTTAGTTTCTTTGTCTTAATAGTTAAATAAAACCGCTTGGTTCCTTTTTAAATTTCATCCTATTTCCTATTTCCACAAGGTTCATGCTTTATCCGGCATTTACTAGTCCTAATTCCATTTGAATCTCCATCAGAATCGCCAACAGTTTTGAGGGTCGCATCTCACTATATAAATAGTGCGCAGGCGCCGCGCGCCTTGTTTACTTACAACTAAGTATCACTGTACAGTGCTTGTTGTCACCATGCTCTCCATTAAGCAGGTTTGTGAATCTTTTAATTTTTTTATTTTAAATTACTCTAGTTCGTCCTTTATCTGCGTATTAACTTTCGTCCCCTATTTTACTACCTTGACGTTCTATTTTAGTGACAAAAATTATAGTTTTCTTCAAGGTCCAATCCACCTCTATACCAAATTTCGACAAAATTGCTTCAACGGCTTAAGCGTGAAAACGTTACAAACAGACAGAGTTACTTATTTATAATTTAAGTATGAATTTGAAAGTCACATAAATAATTGCGACATAGCGGAATTTGAACCCGCAACCTTCTACATTCACGAAAGGGTGCTTTCGTATTAAATTATAGTAATATTTATTTTAATATGAGTGATAACCTTATGAATATAATTATAAATTACGTATCGAATAAATAATAAAATAGTTTCATTACTTCATTAGTCATTTTAACAATTTTGTATTTCAAATTTTGTTTAATTGGCTAGCGGTTAACGAATAACGAAAATTCCTCAGTATTACAAAATTTTTAAATCAATTCAAGAAACAGATCTATTAGTCAATCGATGTTTTTTTTAACCGATAAAATATGGAATTTATAACCCTCGATAACAATCTTTCCATCGTCCGATAATACAGTCGCGTTCTTAATTAGTACGATGATCTTACCACGCACATGGTTCTGATTGGGTCTCCTCCAACCCTTCACCTCTTTTCCCATAAAAGGGATGAAGGGTTGGAGGGGTCTGGACCCACTCATCATTTAATATATGCCTACTCATACTTTAATTATGACATCTTAATACGTGATGCTTGGACGAAACTAGTTCATCTTTATACATTTTGTACTTAAGATACCACCCCCCTCCACCTCCCGGACCCTTCCCATGGATGAATCCCTCCCATTTGAAAGCTATCCCCTGTTTTAGCAGCCGATCTAGAATTTCGGTTTGGGGTGGCTTGCCCAGCAGGTCCACGATTTTGGGTTTAGAGGAGGTATGAATCAGTTCAAATCTAATATCATGCTTAATTTAAAATTTATCAGTGATAAACCCACATTTTTTTCGCCGAAATCTTGATTCCCTTAATTCCCCGAATCTGCTACATGGTATCGCTTAATATATAAAATACCCAGTTGCCTTCAAAATAATATGTCAGCTAGTTGTCAGCCAACTTATTCAGTATGTCATTACCCATTTGGCGCATTCGTCCTCGGTGAATATTTAGTCCATCTCAACGAGTAGCCAAAGAAATATAAGTCTGTTAAAATGGTCTTACGGTTCATTCATTGGCATTTGAGAATTAACAGAGATTGCATATAAATGCAGCAATTATCTTTATAATGTTGAATGTTTCTTAAATTTAAATGTGATTATTCAAATTCAACGAAATTCTGAATTGGTATTAATAGGTAAATAAGCAAAAGGTGCCAATAACCATAGATGAAGAAATTAGCTCGTTCTTATGTACACATTTCTTATTTATTTATAATTGATATGTATATTACAAAGAAATACGACAAATTTCGGTATTTAACCCTTATGTACATAAAATTGAAGTCTAAAACTGTATATCTGTGTCAAATTTTATCGCCCTACTTAGATTGAAATAATTTCTATGTTCGTCTTCTTGCGATTATTTTAATTAGCATTTGAACTAGCTTATAAGGTAATTTGAATGCCTAGTTGATAGCACCTTTGAGGTTTTCTTAGAATTATGTATTAGCGAGGATTATTGAGGGCAAGAATGATGAATATTTGTTTTAAAAACAATTTTCTTTTAGTATATATCGTCTTAATTATGAATTGATTTAATAGGGGATGGACCATGTCATTTGTATGATAAACATATTCAAGTTATACCGCCTTTTTTCAGTTCTATTAGCAACATAATAGTTAGGTTATGTTGGGAATGTGTCATTTGACGTACATATGACTAACCAATAATTGGATGCTGATAAGTAATAATGTGTCAACCGACAAAAACTCAAATTCGGTGATATTGATGTACTTTAATACTGTATCACCTATTTAACGTTTTTCAAAAAAAATATTTAAGTCATATAAACTGAATAAGTACGAAAAAAAGTTTCTTAATTAATTGTTTCGAATTTCAAATATTTGAAAAAATTATATTGGATAATTTTTGAAATATATCAATATGCTTTTAATACAAACACCTTTTATCACAAAATAAAAGAAAAGTTGGATATATACTACTTCTTCAAACATATTTACGCAATTTTCTCAAAATGAAGTCCGTGTGGCTTGACACAGTATTGCTTATCAGTATCAGTAATATTATAATAATTCGAAAATGATTAGCCGAAGAATGTATATTAAGTTTAACTTGATTAATATTATTGTACGCCACAAGGAAGTTATCTGAAGTCTAAATTTAAATTACTTTTTTGTAATAAATGAATTAACTTGTTGAAAAAAAATATGTATGTAATATAATGTTTATTTTAAGTTTATATTTAAAAAAATAGTTCGTAATTTTATTGTTATTTCTTATAATTTTATACAAGAATAATTGCTTAACAACGCAGTCTTGAAATGTTAAATTGAAATAAAACCAACAGATTAAAAACAATCTCGTCATAATTATTTTAAACAGGAAGTTCAATATGAATATTAAATTATTATAATACTCTGTAATGGCAGTCGACATTGTACGAAGCCTGGTTGAGCTTTAAGTTCAAGGTTCGATTTCTAGGTTGCGCAAAACTTTGTTACACACTGACGATTATATATATTCTGTGCTAGATGCTTTTCGCTGCTTCTCTCGTGCTTATGGCTCTTGCTGTGCTCCTATAACTCATATCGTGATGTAATATAGCCTATAACCTTCCTCAATAAATGGGGCGTTTTATAAAACAAAAATGTTTGAAATCGGATCAGTTTCTTTAGAGACAAACAGACAGACAGATAGACCGACAGATATGTAGAAAGACCAAAATTAAAATTGTGTTTTTAATGTAAGTACCGTGTATATTTTTATATGCATTTAGTTAAAAGCTCTTAAGTTGAAATAACAAACAGACAATAGAATTATATTTATTTGTATAGACATACGAATGTAATTACACTAATATCGCCATAACGAGCGGAAATGAGTATCGCAATGAACTTGAAATATGAATCTAAAATGAAACGGAAGAGAATTTTTAGGAACAGATTTTTTATGTTTCGCGCTAATGTTAATAAGGAAAGGAAATATACAAGACTTATTAC
Source organism: Hypolimnas misippus (assembly GCA_037950945.1). Lineage (NCBI taxonomy): Eukaryota > Metazoa > Arthropoda > Insecta > Lepidoptera > Nymphalidae > Hypolimnas > Hypolimnas misippus. The sequence goes on from JBBEEQ010000012.1 coordinate 857,610, forward strand.
CGATTATGAGAGAGATACATACAGTCTGACAGACGGATAGATAAACAGATTTCGATCTCTACTGTCTTTTCTTTTACGCAGGGGAAATCTTCGAAAAGATCCCCGATTTCTGGAGGAGGTCGGGTTATGAGGGGATTTATACCCACTAAAACAACTGCGATGGCCTTCCTTAGTATGGAAATGGAAAGACTGCGGGATCGCTTGCGCATGCGCATTCGATGCCCCACCCGTCCGACGCTGCGCTCGTGGCTGTCGGAGTTAGTATCAGGAGAGCGAAGTCTGGTCTTGCCCTCCCCGTACCGCAGTTCGAGGCCATCCCGGCTGCCGTCCTCTCGGGGCCGTATGAAAACGGATGCGTGGGACCTCCATCTCACGCACTCACGGCCCGAGGGTACGCCCTATTTGTTCCGCCACGGGCGCTGGTGGGGCTAGGAGACCAGAATTTTCCCTTTTCCGGGCCCACCCTGCTATCTCCTTCTGGACCAAACGGCCTCACAGAATGTGTCTATTGCCTCCCACGCCGATTTCCTGCGGAGCATCGCCACGACTGCTCGCAGAGAGACCTTTACTGTAGAGGTTTAGGGTTCGGGAGGATATGAAACCCTAAAAATTAACACCATTCTCATAATTCGAATATTTTAGTACGATTCTTACAAAATTTTTGGAAAAGACCCTTTAATCAAAATCGGCGCATAGGGTTTTTAATTGGTCAGCCTTTATATTATATCAAGGTCTTTTCCAGTAAATATCAATTATAATTTATGTCAATCAATAACTAGACCGATGGATATATATAGTTTAAGTGAAGTAGAAGTCTAGTAGAAGTGGTATATGCATGAATTTTGAAGATTAGTTTATTATTTAGTAATTCTACATATTTCGTACTAAGATTTGTTTACTTGGATCACATGCTTACTCCAGTTATTTTTTATAAATCAAACATCTAAATCGATTTTAATGAAAGTTCTATGGGACTAATTTGAAAATAAATACTTTAAAAAAATATTTTTTTTTAAATCGATTAATACATGACAGAGTTTAGACTTTACAAACAATTAAATAAGCATACGCTACGAATTGTGAACCTCTTTTTTTGAATTCGGTTTAAAAATACTTCTTATAAATATCGGTTTTGTACTCTGTTTTTTAAATCAAAATAATTGGAATTAATATGTTATCCAAGTACACTAAATTGCGTATTATTTATCGGCTTATATATTTTTATAGGCTTAGTTATATATGGTAAAAAAAAGTATGTCAGGTGGTATTTCCATTATCATTCTTATTCTGTGTATCGTTGAGACAGTTTGAGGTTCAGCTAAGGTCCCACGGTGCACGTAACGCTAAGGTAATAATTTGACATTGTGTGTTTTAAATATTAATGATCACAGATTATTTTATTACTTCTACTTACTATATTAACAATATCATATACCAAATTAAATCTACATATATATAATTCAATGGTGACTGACTGACATAGTGATCTATCAACGCACAGCCCAAACCACTGGACGGATCGGGCTGAAATCTGGCATGCGGGTAGATGTTATGACGTAGGCATCCGCTAAGAAAGGATTTTGATTAATTCTAGCCCCAAGCGGATAAAATAGGGGATGAAAGATTGTATAAAACTTTGTCAATTTTAAACCGATTGAGCTGAGACTTTGTATGCGTAAAGCTACTATACTAATACTACTATATGCGTAGCCGTTTTCGACTACAGTGACTTAAACTTTGATCAAATAACACTTAGAGCCTTAGGTGTTTTGATTTCATATGACTAATGTATAATATCCTAGCGCTAAACGTGCGACCCCAAGTAGCGCAAGTCAAGGTACCACCGACATAGTTATAAACTATACTGGCAGGTGGTCTTGCTTTCAGTCGGTCACGCTTTAGGTCTAGCTCTCGTCTTCTATCGTCTTCAAACATATTTACTTGTTCCTGCACATGCCGTCTCCATTCTGGCCGACTTCAAGCGAGGAACTCCCAACGTGAACACTCAATTCTTCATGTGTCTTTTCTGAACATCTTTAAAGCGTTGAAACTGATCTCCGGGTTACCGCTTACCAAGTTCTAATTAAAAAGCTACTAAGACGTAGGCATCACAGACATCGCAGACGAAGTCGCGAGCACCAGCTAGTACTTTATAGATACAATAAAAAATATTTATTCTTCTTCCCTTGCTCTAACTCTTTCTCCTTTTTTTAACTTGTAAAAGAAAATTTCAATTGAAAATTGAATTTTTTCCGTCTTAGCAATACTTACGACGCACAAGGAAGTAAAACTAACCAAAATAGCATATATATATTTTTTCAATTTATTGCTAAATATTTTTTATTCGCGATTATACACCCAAATCTCTAATTAAGCAACATTAAAAACCGCATCTAAAAACAAATTCATTAGTTTTGTGTTGCACGGAAATATTAAAATTGTAGTTATTTAGCTTTTTTTGAACAATTTAACCCAGGTTAAAGATTTGTTAAGGACATGTTTCGATAAAACTGATTTAAGATACTATAACTACAACATTTAAGAAACGCACAATGTTTTGCCAATCAGCCATTGGTGAAAAAGGCTTGGCTTTTTTATTGAATTATATTTTATATTGTTTTTTTTTTATTATTTCAGATATTGTTGCTGATTTTCATTGCATTCGCAGTGTTTAAGTCCTCCGAGGCGAGACCTGATAGTGCTGGTCATGTTCCACTTCCAGGACCTGGCATTTCTTATGGTACTTTGAAATAATTTTTTTTACTTAGCCCGTACTAAATTAAAAAATGTCGATAAGTCGACTGCGTTACAAGACCACCCGCAGTGAGAATCGTTACGACCCAACTTTAAATCGTTATAGATCCTAAACGGTAATTCTGATTGAAAACCAATATGAGACACCTTGAAATTATTTTTATATACCTATCCAACGATACCCCAGTTGGCATAATTCATCGTTTTTTAGTTTTTCCTATTTCACATTATGGCTCTCAAAATCGTCCATTGTCCAAATATTTTAATAAATTTGAATGTAATTATTTTTATTCAATTGTAGGTGGAATTCCATATGGCAGTATGAGCGGTAACGTTGCGGAATACTTCAGGCAACAAGGGCCATCTATCGGGCGCATTGGGAACTTGCACGCCGCCGCCGCCATCGACTACGCGCCAATTGAGCAGTTTCTATAATAGATGGCGCTAATAATAGTTATTTAATTTATTTATTTTGATAGTTTTTATATTTATATTAATTGAGTGATTAAAGTTATGTGATTGTTGAGTTATAAGCTATTGTTTTTATTTTTTTATTTTTTAATTTTAATTAATAAAGAGGAATTAGTACTGTAGGTATACCATAGATGGCGTTAGTAAATTCTATTAAAAATATATAGAGGTATTACCGCAGAGTTACGCTCTACTTTCACAGGAAACACAATCGAAAATTCTGAACACTCTCATCGGCTCTATAACAGTTCCCTTCAATAATTGGAAAAGAGCTTATAATTATGAATCATCTTGATCCTATCAGCTTTCAAATAAAATGCGGTTAGCATCAAAATCAGTCCATTATTTTGAGAACTATAATCCTTATGTAGACAATTCGATATACACATAATATACAGATAAGCAGATACACTTGTCAAACTTATAATACCTCTCTTTTTTGCGTCGCGGGCTAAAAATGGTTTAAGTAAATTCATTTTATTTACTTAACTTTTTTAGCCCAGAAGGAAACTTTACTTTCGAATTACTTTTATTGATGTATTTTAACATATAAGGTGTCATTAGATTCGTATTCACCTTGGGGGCTATATTTACAATACTTTGTAATCGACTTCCAAAAATGGGGCGGATCTCAGTTCATTTCATTGATAATTCAAAAAATACTTTATCGAATCAGACATTTTTTTTTGGTTTGCAGTATACCCTACTGCCCAGATGATAATAAATTCTATGAATTTACAACCAAATCGTTTCAGTAAATTGGTTTTAAAATCGAAATAATAATTTTAATGAGTATGTCATTCAAGTAAACGAAATTAAGTATTTTGCTTTAAATACGGTGCCCATTTCTTTAAAATATCTTGTTACAGAATCGGATTTTAATGTATTTATATTGCCTGTGTTTATTTGTTATTTTTTATATTGGGAGTGGTTTTATTTTGTGACATAATAAAGTCAGTGGGTCACCGTCACGCACCGACTGCAGTCGTAAATGTAGTATTGCCCACTTCCATCTTGTAATACTCACTTGTAGTTAGGGTTGCCAGATACAAGCCCAACTTTTCCGGGACAATTCTTGGTTGACAAAGTACCCAACTTTGTCACCCAAGACGGTAGCAATTAAAATACTACTGAAAAAATTAAGTACTTTTTTTTGACATTTTTTTTAGTAATTTTCGAAATTACATGTGAAAAAAAAGGTTGTCTTGATGTAGGTAAACAGACAATGATTTTCCAGAACCACCATTTAATATGTTCACGCATAGGAGCGTCTTTTACTTATTGGTTCACATTAGGAAAATAGGGCCACTATAAATTTGACAGAGGCCTATTTTGTTAAAATAGTAATAGAGATTAAATAAGCAAATTTTTAGATATATTTAACTGATACATTTATTTCCATAATATCAGATTAAATGAATAGATGTATAATATTCATAGAAAATCTATATTGATAGATAAGGTATCCTATAAATTTTAAGAGAGGCAAATCACCAAAGACTTTTCCGTTATCAAATATGAATTATGGGGTATTCATCGATCGCGGGGCCCTGGGCGTGCTCAGAGTGTCCAGTGGAAATGAGGAGCCTGTTCATGTATCGGAGGCAAGTCGCGGAGAGCGAGCTAGGAACTGATCTGAATTCTAACGACACAGATTCATAATAGCACTAATGTCACAGACTATACAGTCATTTGACGACCCATAAGCCTAACGCCGATAGAGCGTAAATATATGATAAAGAAACCAATCAATGATTATAGAACAGAGACAGATAGATTTGGTAATAAAATAATTTGTAATATGCTTTTTAGATCAAACGTTTTAGAGTAGAAAAATAGTTTTAGTAGAAACAATTTCAATCGAGTAACAGGCCGCTAAAATTTTTTTATAAATATTCGGAGTCCGGGACATTAAAGGCGCGGCGGGAAAGGGCGCGATGTTTCGGGACGATCCTAGATTTCCCGGCCATCTGGCAACCCTACTTGTAACCGACAGGTTTGTAACGAGGAAATGTATGTTATAGATGATAATAGCCTGATATTTTACTAACTATATTACGGAGCTATTTATTTTGTAAGCGAAAGCGACAGCCTGTGAAGTTTTTAACAATTACATACAAGTTGTTCCAAGGATAAGACTAATAAAGAACTTGGTAGAGCTTCGCTGTAAGCCTACTGGTTATGGTACTACCCAAGCCGGGGCATAATGCTTTTATAGAAAATCAGCGGTAAGTAGCTGTGGCCGGATTTACATTAAGTCCTGTAGTACTGTGAAAAATGCCTCCTATTTCCTCTAAATCATTACCTACGTAAATTTAACGGTAGAAAAAGCACTCTTTAAAAATAAAAAAAATAGTTTAGTAAAGTATAAAAATTTTTAATTGAAAGTTAAAAAAAATATCTCACACCCCATATTTTGCCGCTGTAGAAATTTTGCTGCCCTAGCCACTGGCCTCTAGTGACCCTATAGTAAATCCAGCGCTGACCCTTCCCCATTCCTTTCCTTCTTCTTAGTACCGCCCCTTGACGTTTACATCACCAGAGTAGCCACAAATGCGTTACTAACTTAAAAATATATAGAGGCTTAAAGTATTCTCTTTTGGAAATTAGTGAAGTAATGGGGGAGTGGGTTACTGTACGAAACGTACCTTTATGTCAAAAAGTCTCTTATAGCTAAAGCATATTACTCTACATACAAGATTAAGTTGACGATAAAGATGCGTGGGCTTAGTATATGCTGAATTTCGTACAGGATAAATAATCAATTTGTAATCATAAATAGTATTGTATTGACAATAATTTAAAAGAGTAACTATCGAGTTTCTTGCCGGTTCTTCTCGGTAGAATCTGCTTTCCGAACCGGTGCTAGTTTTACTATTGATGTAATTTTTTTTTGTTTTTTTCATGTATGACAATTCAAAAGTGCTCGTGAGATCCTACTTGAATAAAGTATTTTTTGATTTTATTAGCTATCTCACGCCGATCTTCAGTAAGAGTGAAATGCTCCCCCGTCGAGTCACCTCGTATATGTGCAGTGGACTACAACTGGACGCTGATATGCAATACTGTGTCAAGCCACACAAACTTCTTTTTGAGAAAATGGTGTCTAAAGATGTCAAACCTATTCTTAATAAGTTTGTTTGAATAAGTATTTATCCATATTTTCCTTTCTTTTTTTATTAAAGCTATAATGAAGTAAAAGCAGGTTGATAAATTTAATATATTATCTAAAAAAAAGTTCTAAAAAAATTAAAGATTATTGTATAAATTACAAAATAAGGAACGACCTGGAGTTTCGAAACAATTAATTAAGAAACTTTTTTCCGTACTTATTTAGTTTATATAATTTTATTTTTTATTGAATAATGTTAAATAGGTGATGTAGTATCAAAATACACCAATATCTCCGAATTTCACTTTTTGTGGGTTGACACATTATTGCATATCAGCATCCAACTAGACTCTACCTCAGTGAATATATGATATATTATTTATTAGAATAGATTTATCAATTTAGTTGTCAAGATGTAGTCTACGCTAATATTATAAAGAGGAAAGATTTGATGGTTTGTTTGTTTGCAATAGTATTCGACATTACTGGACCGATTTGAAAAATTCTTTCACCATTAGAACCCTACATTTTCCCTAATGAATATAGGCTATTGAAATTTATAATTTATATATTTTTTTGTTAAATACTATATCTACCCTTGCGAAGCCGGCGCGGATTGCTAGTCTACACAGGTAATAAAATTGTGTCTTGAAACTATTTTAAACGGATTTCAATCGCGTATATTAATTATTTTTATCATCCCGACGTTTCGAGCACTTTGCAGCGTTCGTGGTCACGGGTAGACTGAGTATATTAATTATTTTTATCATCCCGACGTTTCGAGCACTTTGCAGCGTTCGTGGTACGCGATTTAAATCCGTTTAAAATAGTTTCATTTCAATGAATAATAATCGCGAAAATCTAAGACAACGATAAAATTGTGTCTGTTTATTGTTTCAAATTAACTAATTTTAACTAAATGCATATGAAAGTATATACGGTACCTACATCAAAACCACTATTTTTAAAATTTTTGTCTGTCTGTCTGTTTGTTCAGGCTAATTTCTAGAACGGCTGGACCGATTTTGAAGAGACTTTCACTAGCAGATAGCTAATAATGTAAGGAGTAATTTAGGCTTTTATTTTTAAAATTCTCAACGCTCGTCTCAGGAGGGCAAAGTCTGGTCTTGCCCTCCCAGCAGCTACATCTAGTTACTGATAAAGTGACAAGTCATGTCTATTGATGATTCGTTTCGGATAATTTAATTGACAAACTATTTATTTTTTAAGGTCGTTTCCGGATTCAAGTGATAAAACAATTAACTCTGATTCGTTTTTAAGATAATTTATTAAAAATTATTAATCGTTAAATATTTAAATAACATGTTTGATGAAATTGTTAATAAGAAAATCAAAACCAAAAACAAATCAGACAGCGTAACAAGACCAGATGGTCTGCAGTCAGCAGTCTCATATCAATATATCAGTTCTTCTAAAAGCCTATGAGCGGGAATCGTTACTAATCAATTTTTAATCGTTATAGATACTAAACGACAATTCTGATTGAAAAAGGATATAAGAAACCTAAAAATGATTTTTGATACCTATTTAACGATACCTCACTAGGGATATTTCGTCGACTTTTTTTTATTCACAATATAGCGTCCAAAATCGGCCAAATTTTCCAAATTTTTAATCTTCTATTACACTGCCATGACGAATCAAATGGCGTGTAATTCATATCATAAAGTTCCGTCTATTTTTTTTTATTTGACTTATTTTTTAGATATGGCGTATATGTTACCACATAATATGAGAGTTAGAGTTGAGAAATTATCGATAAAGTGATTGAACTGAATCATTTTTAATAATGAAAAATTATGATGCCAAATCATGTCCGAAAATTCGTGATTATCGTTGCGTTACAAATGATACAAGTAAAAAAATAGACTATACAACAATTTTATTTTTTTTTATCGTCGACTATGCGTGTAACGTAACAATGTAAATCAGACAACGATAAAAAACACAGTAACTCACTAACCCAGTATTAAAATCAATTCTTCTGCAAAAATGATGAATGAATTTACTTTTTTTGTTTAAAAAACAAACCGATTCACCAACTGAGTTATAATAAGTAATAAAAATTCATATCACGACGGATTTTCTTACATTCATTGAGAGCTGTACGACTCGATCCCGTGACGCGAACACGTGTTTGATAATTCCGAAATCGATTCGAAATTACAGTCCAAACAATAAAAAATATTTTAAAGCGTTTTAGCACTTAATATAAAGACATAAAGCCGTTTATTCCTTGTATAATTTATGAGTTGTCGTTATGTTAGCTATCGTACTTTCATTGTTAATTCACGTCACGAATCGATGCGGAATTTTTTTAACGGTCAATGTAACATATTTGGCAATACATTATAAGTTTATAAAGCGATAATGTTTCGGAGAAAAGTATTACGTATTGTTGAAAAGAACATGTTTTTTCTTAGTTTTAACATTGCATTACCTGAAAGCAATGATAGTATTAGAAGCGAATGGTCGTTTTTAACCCCTGACCCAAACATAGGGTTGCTATAAGTGTACGTGGTGTCCAGGGTTGCCAGTTTTATTTTGCCAAGTCGGGACTTTGGTACTTTTTGAGTGAAAATAGCGGGATTCTTCCGTCACAAGCGGGACATAGTAAAAAACGTATATAATCAGAGGTTTTAGTACGTGTTGTAGGTACGTGCGACGTACGGTCGAGTTCTCTCCGAAAAGCAGGACCGAGCCTGTCCCACGCGGGACATTTGAATTTGATTTAAAAATCGGGACGTCCCGCCAAAATCGAGACATCTCGCAACGCTAGTGGTGTGTAGCTGCCTAACGAATGGACCAAATTTGATGTGGTTTTTTGTTTAAAAGCTTGTGTAATCGAGTGTTTCTTATTTGTTAGTTTAAAAAGATCTGTTCAGATTTGGTTATCAGCTTCTTTATGGTCGTTGAAAGGTTGTGAGCAATTTCTACTGATACGATATTTACTATAATGTGACATTAAAATAATATAGTGGCGTAACGTTCTGATGCTGCAGCATCATCTAGAATTAGCAGGATACACAACTCCTTACAAACATACAGCAGACGAATCGTGTTGGGGTTCGTTGAAGTTGTCTCAACGTATGAATTTTCGGGGATTTCTTAAAATTTCACATTTTTCATTCAAAAGTATTTTATTATACAAAAAAAACCACACCTAATTGGAGTGGTACTGGTATACTTAAAATATTATTTACAATTTTACAGACAATCTTTCAAAAATCTGTCAACACTTTAACAAAGACGTATAATGAGCATTGGATTATACACTGATAGTGTACAAAATTAACAAAAGCCATCTCAATGACAGATGTAATGGAGAGAAACGCAAAAGGATGGAGCGGCATCGGCTGTGTCCGTTCTCCGCCTCTTTATAAAGTCATGAGCGAAGCGATAGCGGGAGCGACGAATGACTTGAATATGATTTAATATGAGTACCAAATATGATCTAATATCTTTGTAAACTAACTTAACTAAGAGGGATGTATAGTTTAATATATGGGTATTTAATACATGAAGGATTTATAGATAAATATATGACAACTACTAAAGTCCTTAATTCGTATTAAATTCGCTGTCATTCCATTAATCTGATTGCAATAAAACTTTGTGAAGTTATTTGCACTTAAGGAGTTTATAAGCATTAACTCCCACTAACCAGACAGAAAAATAAATTGCAGACAGTCGTCCGGTATCGAAATCTAGTAAGGAGGATTAGTAAACGAGTATTGGCTATAATTTAAACGCGCGAGCTGGCTGATGACACTTTTTAAATAAATGACAATTCGTGGAACGGGCAATCAATATTATAAGAAAGCATTGAGAATATTCGGCTACAATATGAATAGTATTTTTCAACCTTCCTTTCCCATTAACCCAAGTGAAGCCGCGAGCAATAACTTAAAAAAAACTCGTAATATATCACAAGAAAATTATGTTTTCCACAACTGATTTCGCAAAAATAAATATTTTTATTATTTAAATCGCTCTCGTCTGTAATATGTGTGTACCCGAAGTCTTCGAGGAAACAGTGTCCATTGTGTTAAGCGACCCTATTATCTAATTACGCCCGCCCTCTCATTACTGCGTACAACGCTAAATTACATAACAATATAACCATTTTGTATGGAGTATGCTGATTCATTTGCATTTAATTGCTATTTAATATTTCAATTGGGAAAAGTTTAGGGTAAATATTAGAAAACTGAAATGAAAATGGGATATTTTATGCGAAGTTAAATCAGAGAAGTGGACTAAATTTACAGAAAGGTACCCCAAGAACGAGAAGACACATAGAAGAATGCAAATGTAAATTAGGGAAGATGTTATGCCAAAGGATGGAGAAAAATAATTTCAAATCGAGATAAATGGAAAATATTAGAGTCACGTGACAACCTAAATTTTTAATATACTTAAATTGTAAATTTAGTAGATAAGTTATTTAGTTAGAAAACAAATTAATTTAAAGATAGTAAATTAGTTTTATATAAACTTATCTTATTGTAAACATGTGACTAATAAGTAACTAATTATGTAGTAAAAAATAGGTCAGAGAAAATAAAGACTTTATTTATTTATTTTAAGAAAACTTTTACTGTTTAAATGTCTACCAAAAAAGCCTCGCAGCTTTGGAACGTACCTGACCTTATTTTAGTTTCAATATTATACAAACATTATAGAAAATACATACATATGTATATTTTACTACGAAAAAAATTGCGTCATGCTGAATTTATGTGTGAAACTTTCTTCTGGTAGTTATAAACAAAATCCCAAAAGTGCGCCAAAATAATTGTATATTTTGATTTTTTGTTAACAGCCACTTTATTTAAAGTCGGTTATATTTTTCCACTAAAAAAATAATAACTGGTAAAGATGTGTCGTCTAATTCACCGAAACTGCGTATTTACCTTTGAAGTCAGTTCCCTTTTTTAAAAACATAGTTATGTTCTGTAGTAAGAAACACTTTCTAGAAAATCCCATTGGATTTTCTGACAATATAGCATTAATAATTTAAGATTTTATTTATAGGTTCTGGTTAGTTTATTTTAGGTCTTAGGAGGTTAAGATGATCGATAGAAAAACTTTGTGTTAAAATTACGTGGTTAATAAATATATTTACTATGTTATAGTACGAAAATGCTATTTAGTTTAATGTATGTGGTTTTGCGGACGATGTTATAGGTTTTGAAAATATTAACGCAAGTGTTTTGTTTATGAGGTACTAATGTAAACAATATGTATTATATAATTATGAGGACTTAGTTTGTTTTTTAATTTAACAGATATATAGGTAGCTCTGAAAATTATTTTATTAATTTTCATCAAGAAAATCTGAAAAAACAATTAAAATGACTTCTTAAATCTCTATTAATATGTAGCGAAATGTTGTAAAAATTATGTATTAGTTGATTCAGATCGATTATTTATCAAATCATTTTACTAAACGAAGAAATAAATAATTTATTTAAATATAATGAAGTTATTATATATATTTTCTCATTATTATTGTTATTTATTCAATTTGATAAAATCCATAAGCCACAACTCGTATCGATTTTCTATACAACACAATCAGTCATGGTATATGAGCCCATACATTCCTTGGTCCCCACAAATTCGCCATTGCGTGCTAATCCAAACACCATGGAGGTCAATGGCACCATGGAAGGAAGCCCAGTCGAGCGTACACGTCTAGGACACCTCGATCATATAAAACAAGCGTCTTCAGAATAATGGACAGTGTGACATAGCTTCTGAAACAAGATGGCTTCCAGAAAGGTAAGTCTTTTTTGTTTTTTTTTGTCGAGCGTTATAAGTTTTCGAGAATTTTTTTATAACAAGAGTTTTTGTTTTTTTTTTAAGTTATATTAACTTTTAGATTTTCGACTTATGTTCGAACATTCATTTTTGTGATAAATAAGCTTTTATGACACTTAATTAAAAATGTTATCGTTAAATTTAATTGGGAAATAATAACTTAACAAATATGAAACACATAAAGTTTCCTGTAGGTAGTTAAAAAAAAACTATTTAGGTCTTGAATATTACTTTTACGTTTGTAAAGAAATGTGTAATCGGATGCTGATAAGCAATAATGTGTCAACCCATAGAAAGTCAAATTTAGTGATATTGATGTATTCTGATACTGCATTTCGTATTTAACATTATATAAAAAAATTTCAAGTCATCTGAATTAAATAAGTACGGAAAAAAGTTTCTTAATCTAATGTTTAGAATATTGGAGTAAGTTCCATATTTTGGATTATTCAATAATTTCATATATTTGAAAAATTTATTATTAGATAAAGCTCTTTATTAGCCTAGCATCTATTAATTAATTATACTTTTATTAAAATAGCAATGAAAATATGGATAAATTCTTCTTTAAACAAATGTATTAAGAATAGGTCACATCTTTAGACGCCATTTTCTCAAAATGAAGTCCGCGTGGCTTGACACAGTATTGCATATCAGCGTCCAATTAGCAAAGAAGTAGTTTTTTGTCTTCAAAGTTAAATTATAATTTAAGTAGAGATATGATATTAAAACATCTAAATCTAACACGATATTAATTTCATTGTTTGTCATTTAAAATTATTTAAGCTACAAATTTCTGTTTTAGATCGCGCTCTTCACCATTGCCTGCCTTATAGCAGTGGTTCTATGTGCGCCTGCGCAGGAACCTAAAGACCTCGCATCATCAGAGAAAGAAGATCTTCAAACCGCAGCATCCCATTGGGGTGGACATTATGGTGGTTACGGCTGGGGTGGACATTATGGATATGGCTACCCCCACTATGGCTACGGGTGGGGATGGCCGAGTTACGGCTATGGGTGGTATGGTGGTTGGCCCTATGGTGGATATTACGGCCACCACGGCTATTGGTGGTAATTTCAAAAGAAGGTTGTAATAAAAGAGGCTGATTACGATTTCCAAAGACATTTAAAATATAAAGGATTGATAGAATGTTGTGCTGTTTAAGTTAGAATAGGTGATTTTAAGGGTGATATTTATATAAATTTTATTAAAAATAAAATAAATCCTTTTTATGATTAAGGCAAATGTTAAAACAGTTTTAACATAGTTTTTTTTATAATAATATAAAAAATATATTTATATCATAATAGTGATAGCATTTATGGCGACAAATACGAAGAGTATTTATAATATTGTTTTAAGTAAAATAAACAGTAAAGCCTAACGGACTACAGACTTTCTGAATATAATGATTTAGCTATTTAGGCAGCGTGCAAACGTGGACACTTTCATGTCTGGTTTCAGACACAAGCCATCTGTAACTGACGTATACGTAATCAGTTTTTGTGTCCAGTTGCTTCCACTTACCAATTACGCTTCCCTGTGATGGTGTGTCGGCAGGAAAAAGTGTCAACGTTTATGCAGCGTCATAACGTCTACGTCGGCCGACTAAACATTCAGCTAAGGCGACCATGGAAGAACGCTCGTTGTAAACGCGTAAAACCTTACCGCATAAAGGCCCGTACATAGTACCTACGTCCGTAGGACTTGTCCGCCACGAAATAAAACCGTCGTTTGAAAGACTTTTTAACCGACTTCAAAAAGAGGAGGTATGTATGTAAGTTTGTAGAGGTTAGATGGCCAAGTGGTTAGAACACGTCAATCTCAAATGATGATGATCACAGTTTCAAACCCTTCCTGAGTTTTTAAATGCTAAATTTGGATTTAAATTCATCTCGTGCTTGGTGGTGAAGGAAGTATTGAAGTCAATATCGACTATGTCTATGTATACAACAACATTTCTGTTTGAAGCCGGTTATATTTTTTTTGTTACGAAAACAATTGTCTGCGTTATGCGATACAATTCTAAACGTTCCATTATGACGGACAAAAAAATATCTGTAGCGTTGTTCTTCGTTTTCGCCTTAAGTGGAGCGATAGTTGGCCGATATTTTAGTTTGAGGAATCAAACTCATTTGTCAGAAGATATCAAATTGTAAAAAAAAAAAACGATTATATTAACACCTGATGGAATGTCAGTAGTAGAAGGCTATAAGTCCAGTAAGTTTTTTTTTTAGTAAAAAAAAAAAAATAAAATATCTTATACCGCTTAAAAATTATAAGTTATTACAATAATTATAAATTTGCGAATCATTAAAATGTATGTATCTTTAAAACTTAAAATTATTCTTTTAAAGATTATTTTGAGTAAAGTTTTCTATAAAAACCTTCGAAAAGATTGTATAAATTGCCTTGCCTATTTTATATAATAATAATTTATATATGTTTAGGATAAATAATATAATTATGTATTACCTATGACATTATAAATTTTGTCGAACATAATTATTTTAATTGTATAAATAAATTAAGTTGTGAATAAAATGCATGTTTTGTGGATATGTCAATATTTGTTTTCTTTTCTTTTGTATGAAATTTTCCTTTTTAATTTGCAAAATATGAAATTGATCCGAAATTTAGAAAAAATAATATTCTGTACTGCCACTCCAACTTTCTATAGTAAAATTATTTTGATTTAACTATTTAACAACTTATGAAACATTTATGAAAGTCTTAGAGCAAAATTTATAAGTGTAATACGCGCTTTATAAGTATACTAGTTTCCGCCCGTGACTAATAATACATTATTTTAGAACAAATTTTGTTAGGATAAATAGATTATAGTGAGCTAACCTTAAAAATTAGACACATGCTGTCGTAGACTTTTTTTTAGAACTTTTAAAGAATTTTTCAAATCGGACCAGTAGTTCCTGAGATTAAAGCGTTCAAGCAAACAATCAAACACATCTTCAGCTTTATAATATTAGTATAGATTAAGATACCAAACTTAAAACATGCTGCTAAAAAACGGGAATGAAACATTTGCACAGACTAAGTTGCTGCTATTTCATGTATTATAGATATATATGTATATACTAGTGGTCGCTTAGCAGTCGGAATTTCACTGTAGTTCAATAAATTCTCAACCGATTTCAAGATTGACCACAGATAATATATTCTCATGATCGCAGACTTTAACAACAAACTAAAGGCTATTTATACGTATGTGTGTTAAAAACATAGTAGTGTGTGTAATGTTTTTTTTATTTTGTATATTTTGTGTAAAATACACATAATTAAAAATATATTAGCATTACTTATATACGAGAAACTATAAGTGAGCGAAATTTCATACTCATTTGTCCGCGCAATTTTCGTAAAGAAGGATATAAATTTTTTTCCATTTGTTTCCAATTTCAATCAACTACCAAAAAAGATGGATGTTCTCAATTCATCGGGGAGTTTTATTATTTTTCTTTTGCGTATGTTCACCGATTACTCGAAAATGGCTTGACCCTTAGAACCTATTAGTTTTTTTCGAAGGTTTTTAAAATACTTCCAGATTCCATAGAATTCACAAAACAATCAATTCAATAGTTTGTTTTTAAAAACAAAATTACTAGAAAAAGAATGTCATTCGACGAAACATTTTTTTTAAATTTTGCTTCTGAAGTCGGTTCCCCTTTTTTACAGTCTTGTAGAATAATTAGTTTGGTTTAATAAGAAGTTACGCCCATGCGGCTTATTATATATAAGAATTTCTCCCAACGCGAACTAATGTTTCTTCTATGATTTTAATTCCACTGCGAAGCACGCGATAAATTTTTAGTACAAATATTTGAAATTCAGTAGGTTTTGTTTTGAATAAAATGACATTCTTTCAATTGTACTGAATATCGAGAAATGTAGGAGAAAATTATATAAAATATAAAAAGTAATGTTTGTTTGATCGATTGCAATATGTATAATTTAGTTGCACTTCCGAGAAGGTTATAAACACAGTACGATTAAGAGTGCGAGAATTATAAGCTTTAGACGGTCGTCCGGCATAACAAAATCGATATTTATGGAAGCGAAACCGCAAACAAAAGCAAGTAATGTAACAAATTATTTATTTAAACTTCAAAGACAACGTTACAAAAATATATCAATAATTCCTCATTTAATTTAGCAAAAAAATTATTGTACGAGATTGCTATTTTTTTCTTGTAGGATTTATACAGTTTCTGTTGAGAGCCCTCTCTGGAGTAAAATATAATCGTTTTTTTAATATAAAAATGAAACTATTTAGCATTACTAAAATATAATTTATATTTGTGTTCAATTATCTAACAAACACAAAAACATTTGAAATAATTTCATTTCTTTTTGCTTAAAAAAAAAATAGTTAAATTAAACAACTGGTATGTATTATCTTGCTTTCATTTCGGGATCTAAACATATTACGACGAATATAGTGTAACCACGGGGATGAAGTCGCGAGCAGAAGCGAGTATTTTATCTTTATAATACTAGACATGCCTTGAGGTTTTATATATGTTAAATTTCAATATTGATCGACGTTTGTTCTGTGCACAAACGACTTTTGTCCGCAAGGACCCTTTGTACGCGGTTGTTTTAGTTATGTTGTACGTTATGCGTTTCATTTCTAAACGATCAATTTCGATGGAAAAAAAGATGAGATCTGAGATGGCATAGTTGTTAAAACACGTCGAAAACCGGCTTCAAATCCCGGCTAGCACCTCTGTTTCAGGTTTTCAGGTTTCAAGTAGTAAATTTGTGTTTAAATTTATCTCATGTTTAGCGTTAATGAAAATAAGTGTGAAGAACAATTGTTAAGAACCCTGTGTTGGAAGAAATTCTGACACACGTTTATCTATCTCGCAGTAAGGCAGTGTTGTGAATTAAGCTCTAAATGTTCTCCTTAATTGGGGAGAAGGTTTTACATTTACAGGCTGTTAATTTATTTTTTTTATGCGGCCGTAGCGAGACATTTTATAGCCTATAACCTTATCGTATATAATTCAGTAAGAGTCTTTTTTTAAATAGGAGTGGTAGTCTTTAATACTACGTGTTAAAATACAAACACAAAAAACACATCAATTTTAAATATAAAATTGTATATAGTAAATAAGGACGCCTAGGTGTGTGTTGTATGTCATTTATTAATTTCATTGGTTAAAACATAACTTAGCGAACGTCTATCATAACGAGAAAAAAAAACGATTAATTTGTTAGTTCGATCATAAAGTGTATGTAATAAATGACAGTGCATCCCGGAAACATATCGTCGCTTAACTAAAACTTTGATTTTAATCGGTTTGACCTTTACACTAACTACTAATATCATTTTTAATGTAGCATAGTTATTTTTTTAAGGTCTATGCTACACCAATTTGTTTTTAATTTGGACAGGCCCCCTGCCGTTCATACGTGCAAAGTCGTGCGGCGCACGACGGCGCCGAGTCCGAAAGGCGCCCGGCCTAACCAATCCATAAAGAAAAATTCCATATGAAAAAAATACTTTAAGAAACCAATGTAACTCTTCCTTATGGTTGTAAAACGGTACGAGTACCTTTTCAACGATATTCCACTTGATACATACATAGACTGTTAACCAAATTACCCTCCTTTGCGTCTCGCAGTCGGGTAAAAAAAGGCATATTAGACAGCCGCACGACGGTGCCGATGAGGTTTGGCGCGGGCCTGATTTTGGATAAATCGTTTGGTCTAATTTGATTAAATACTAGATGCCCCTTGCAGTTTCACTCGCAGTCATGGTTACTACTTCTCTAATGTGGATGCTGATAAGCAATAATGTGTCAACCCACAAAAAGTCAAACTAGATATTGATGTATTTCGATACTGCGTCAACTATTTAACATTATAAAAAATATCAAGTCATCTAAACTAAATAAGTACGGAAAAATTTTCGTCATTTAATGCTTTGAATTTAAGTGCTTGCAATTTACACAATATTCACAAATATTTGAAAAACTATTTATTAGATAATACATTAAACATATCAATCTGATTTTAATTAATTATATCTTTATCAAAATAGAAAAGAAAAGATGGATATATATTTCTTCAAACAAATTTGTTAAAAATAGATTTAACATCTTTAGAGATTACCCCCCACACAAACAAACTTTTCCTCTTTATGATATTATTAGTATAGATTTTGTTAAAATGTTTTTTTTTTTATACCGCCGAACATAGTAATTTTTCCTTTTCGGAAGTCGGTTAAAAATGTTATTTTTTGTAGTAAAATTAATTAGTGCAAAATGATATTAGAGATAAGTTGCAACTGTTGTTTAAGTAGACAAATTCAGTCACCTTACATATAGCATACTAGATGGCGCTGTGTGTCTGTTGAATCGCGCTATCGTTTTAACGCTTACAAACTTCTTATGGTTTGTTGTACTTAATATCATTGTTTTCTCGATATTTAGCAACGCAAAGTTACTTACCCAAGGTTTCTAAATCCTATATTTTTGGGGTCTCTTATAAAAATGAGACCGTTGAATAATTAGTTAATATGTTATGTATTCCTAAAATTAATGAGTAAAGATTTAAAATAAAATTAAAAATCAGTCACACATTAAAAATAATATACATGACCCATTAAAAATATATTATGATATAAAAATTTAATTCCATATACATTATATGTATAGTGTAATAGGTATATGAATTATTTATATAAAAAAAATTAACAGCAAAAATTTTAATTATTCAAAATTACAAATAACGGTTATAAAACGTGCTAAACATTTTATATTTTAACTAGCTGACCCGGCAAACGTTGTTTTGCCATATAAATAATTTCCTAGTAAAAAATAAAAATAAAAATTTAGGGGTGGACTACCCCTAACATTTAGGGGGATGAAAAATAGATGTTGGCCGATTCTCATAGATACCGGATAAGCACAAAAAATTTCATCAAAATCGGTCAAGCCGTTTCGGAGGAGTATGGCAACGAAAACTGTGACACGAGAATTTTATATATTAGATTTATTCAGAACAAATGTAATATGAATCATCTATTTTCAATAGAAAATATTGAAAATAAGCAACGGTATGACAAAGTTATATGAATCATTAAAATGTTGCTCCAGCATCGGTCATACGACGAAAATATTACGTATATTAATAACTTTTACTAATATTTTTTAAAAGTACTTTAATATATATATGTTTATGTATATATATACTTATTTATATTAGTATCAAAACAAAACTAACTACTCGTTATCATAATATAGGTGACCAATACCTTACATTATAGTCGTACTGGTATTAATGAAGTACTTTATAATTAAAGCAAAATGATTTTTCGAAAAGGCGTATCATACATTAATTTCGATGCAGTGTTCAGGAATTTTTCCTATAGTTTCGTTTTGCTTTAGAGAAATAATATTTATATAGATTATGGATATGAATTTTGGAAAAAAACTTCTGAGAAATGTATGTAAGTCCACCGTACTATGACTGGAATGCTGCCCTCCACTTTTCCCGAGTAATGAAATTCAAGATTCACTCCTGTATTTAGAAAACTATTGTATTGTTTTGATTCTGTCAAGGAAAACAGGCACTTATGACGCGGATTCTATGTAGGTGGTGAAAAGCGTGGGCGAAATAGCGCCACATGGATTTACCTATGGATCAAAATTTATTTATTAAAATAGTCATTTTATTTCGCTTTTAGTAAGGATATATTTCCATTGCATAAACAAAATCGCGACAAATGTGTATTGCAGGTTCTTGATGAAAATTTTTAAATTTTATCACGAATTTTTATTTCCATTTTGTATATAAATTCTTACTAATTTTTCGTACTGAGTAATTCAATAAAGATACTCGAATTTTTAATTGGTATTCTAATTTATAAAGAGTATTAATATTAAACATCATATTTTAAACAAAAAAATATTTTTACATAGACAATATAATGTATATATTTAAAATGATTTTTTTTTTTATAATTTATTTTCTAACATTTTAATTCACAGGTCGCGATTAATTTAAAAAGAGTTAAATCAATAAATCTTTTGATGCATTAATAAAGATATAACTCATGTGTTTTGTATCAATCATTACATAATATTTATATAATATAATACGGTTTACTCTTTAAATAGACTGCATCGATGGGTTGATGGCCTAACCGAATACAGTATTCGACTAAAATGATAAAGTATTTTTTTATTTTGATTACTCTGATTTACATAAAGTTCATCTATCAAATAAATTTTACGAAGGTCAGTTAATTGTGTTTTGGGTCATAATAATAAAAATAATCTTTGTAAAAAAATCTTATTTGAAATATAAAGTTAATATTTCCATATTTTATATATAAATTTATAGCAGTTTGATGTTTTGTCGTTAAAATAATAAAGAGAAGAATTTCAAGGAAATTCTGACTACTTATTACTATTAATGTATGTATAGAGACATTAACACATTTCCCAAAAATTGCGACATTCATAAAAAAATCTGCGGTTTTCCGAATTCATGGTAGATTCATTTGTTTTATGTTCATAAAAGTAAAACATTTTAAATTCGATTTTGAATTTTGATTATAAATATAAGACTATCTAGATTTTATTTTGTTTATTTTTTTAGTACTATTTTATCTTCTGTTCTTCTATGTAATAATTGTACTATCCTATTATCATAATACATAAAGTACACCTCCCCAATCATTTCTTATTACGTAAATTGTGCTAAGCCAAGCCGGTTGTCTGGAAGAGATCGCTCTTCTTTTAATATAAAAATACCGTTAATTGTAACTGTGTATTTTGTCTCATATGAGTTTCTTTTGTATTTTCTGGTGAACAATAAACAGGAGCGTAACTATAGGGTGGCAGGGCTGACAAAAGGTAACTGGCCCCGGACCCAAAAGGGCCTCAGTGTAAAACATTATTAATAAAATTCTTATTAAAAATAAATTGTTATTTCATTTTAAATATGTATAAACATATGTATGTTCTTAAAAAACTTATCAGATATATAACTAATATGCACACAATATTACTAATAGTTTTGGGTAAATACTTAAGTAGTTTATTAAAATTAAGTTGTAACGTGATTTTTCCTTGGAGGCCCCATCCAAAGAATTTGCCACAGGGCCCAGATGGTATATGTAGTTACGCCTCTAACAATAAAGTATATTTCATTCAAGAATATACTCATAGTACTCGTATCCATAATATTAATTCTATCTATGAAATTTTCCCGAACATCCAAGTCAATCGACTTGTGACCTTGCTTCCGGAAAGGTCAGCGTGGCGACCTCACTGACTTACTAGCTACAAATTTATTCACGCCTTGTTAAATGTTTGTGATCTTAAGTTCCAGTGATGACATCTAAAAACAGATGCGCAATTTCACAATTACTCGATATAAAATGATATGCTGTTAATATGTGGCGCTGTATCACCGCTGTGACATGACCCGGGTATGTTAGAAATAATATAATCGTAGAAGTGCTAATTTAAAGATGACGTTTTCTAAAAAGGGTCCGTGATTTTAAAAATCTCTACCTAACCTAAATCCTAAACCTCTCTATACTATTATTATAAAGCTGAAGAGTTTGTTTGTTTGTTTAAACGCACTAATCTCAGGATCTATAGGAGCGAAGCAGTAATAATAAACGCGAGTCAAACGGCAAGAAACAGTTAGTCATTATTGTGGAAGAATCAAGTTAAATGTGAAACTTAATTGGTTTGAATTGATATTTAATATCGAACGCTATGAGAATAGTCACTTCTGTTTACTCATTTCGATCTATTTCGCAATGTATCCCACTAAGTCACTAATACGAGAATAATTTGTGATGTATTCATGTTTAACGGTTTATGTTCCAAGGTTTATTCATTAGTACCTGGATGACGAGTTCTGCTGGGTATAGTTTTTTTTGATAAATCGTGTTTTTCGGAAATTATATTTAAAATTTGTAGTAAATAAAAAAAGTCGTAGTAGTATTTCGTTGTCTGAAAACACGGAAAAAACAACGTTTTCTAAAAAGGAAACCTTCGTAAATCGAAAATAGTTAGATCCGTTTCCGAGACTCAGAAAATACATACATATACAAGAATTGATAGCTTAAAACTATTAGTTTAGAATTAACCGAGATGCGGATGCAAAGAAACCGAAAATACAAAGTACAAAAAAATGTTATTTCTCAGAATTATGAATTAACTTTTATGTTGCCTAAAATTGATTTCGAAAATTGCTTGTACTAGAAATCCATTAATATAAGTTTCCTTAAGCGTTTACTTTTTAAGGATGTACATACATCAAGAACACGTCAGCGGGTTACGTGGTTTTAAGTGATTTGAGTAAGGTGGGGGGTAAGTGAGCAAATTCATAGTGGGCAAATTCATCATCGCAACTCTTTTCATGATAAAACATCAAAGATTTATAGTCTAGTGACATACTTACTTCTATTTGTTAGAATTTTGAATTACTATGTTATTCTTGCAAAGCAGCGATATATACTTTACAAAAGTTTGATGTAATGTAATGCTTCTAATATTTGTTTTTTATTTAAAGAAACCGCAAAGCTCTTGAACCTTCCTTAATAGTACTGACTCAAATGCTTCACATCAATGTTGACAAATAATTGGCCTGTGCATACATTTAATTTAGATATACATGTCAATGAGGTAGCAATGTCAATTTTAAGAATTTGAGGTCATAGTGTAACGGACGCTATTTACTTAATATACATAATTATATATAAGAGTCGTCTAGCGGCCGGAATTCGACCGTAGTTCATTAAATTTTTAACCGATTTCAAATTTGACCACAGACTTTTAAAATAAACATAAAAACTTTTTGAAAAAAATCAAGCTGACTTCGAAACCGAAACAAGTAAACTGCAAAGTAAAAATAAATAAAACCACATTTTGAAGTCGGTGCCAGGTAAAACATTCGAAGTCGGCGCCAATTAAAACCTTTTACGTTTTATTTATTGGCATTTAGTTAAAAGATCTTAATTTGATTTTAAGAGCAGACACTTCAATTTTATTTATTTGTAAAGATAAACTAGGATTGCGAATGTACTAAGCTTTTCAGTTGACAACCAAACACGATTTTTCAAAAAAGGGAACCGAGTTCAAAAACAAAATACGCAATTGGTTTACACTTGACATACTTATTCCATTCATTTTGATTTTAAAACCAAAGTATTGAATAAATTTTTATAAAAATTCTATGTCACCTCGATTTCGCCATCGCCATACGATTGTTGTAAGAAATCATTAAATTGTGTGTAAGAATTTCATTAAATAGATTTTCAATAATAATTTGATTTAATATATGCATAACGACAGCTATGAATTAAAATAACTCTTGACCGTAATTATTTATTAAAAACTAAATATAGCTTTTCAGTATGTCATTAATTGTTCTAAAAATAACACGTTAGCCTTTAACGTATTGCGGAAATTAGATGCGACGTGAAAAACAAGAACGCCATCAGTTCTAGGTTAGAAAGCAAAATATAGTAAGAGACCCTGAAACTGGATGCAAGTCGGAAAAATAAATAGAAATGTTTATTTATTGTTGAAGTGCCAAGACAGAGTAAGAAAATAAATAGTAACTTGTGAAAAATCTACATTATTTTACATACCCTTAGAAACGAACAAAAAAAAACTTATAAATAGAAGTGTCTGTAATTTCAAATGACCAGCTTTAAGTAAATGCATATGAAAGTATACACGGTATTTACAACAAAAAACAATTTTTTGTGCTCTCTCCCTGTTTTTTGATAGTATCTATATATAAAAGAAAGGTCGAAAACGAAATCTCGAAATCTATAAGTGGCAGGATTTTCAAATTTTGCATGGGAGTTGTTTTTAGGACGGGGGTTGGAAGTTTGTATGAAAGTCCTATGTTTAACGCAAGTGGAACCGCGTGGGGAGGGTTGCACTAGTATTGACATATAATGCGTATATGACCCCTTTACCTGTAAATTAGCTAGTAAGTTATGGAAAGGTTATTTGATTACCATAATAAATTGACAACATTTTATAGACTGTGTTTACGCAGACACCTGTTAATTAATTTGCATGTGAACAGATTATGATAAGCAAGTGCAGCGGTACTGATAGTGCGCACGCGCAGATTCTTGACGAGTTTCCTGCCATTTATGGTAAAGTGCGTATGCGGATCGTTCAGATGAGATCAAACACGTGTGGTATTACATTTTATACTCACTTTACAATTTAGAACAACGTTTTATATAAATGAAGTTTAGCGTTTGAATGTCTATACTATATAACATTCCAAGACTTTTTTTAAAAAGGGGAACTTCAAAAGAAAAATACACAGTTTTGTTTGCTTGAACGACACATTTATTCCAAATATTTTAATTTAAAAACCAAACTTCTGAACCGATTTTGATGACAATTGTACGGGACCAATCAGCATGTCCTGTTATCCAAAAAAAAAACACCCAAGTCGTTTTCGAGTAAAATAATACAAAAAAAGAATAAAAAGTATGTATTCATATTATTTACAAGATAAGTTCCACGATGTGGGATGAATTTAACTTAAATCTGTTAATTTTCTTTTTTTTGCAGGACATCCGATTTTTTGGGGGTCGGGTTATGTGATGATTGTACCCCCTAAAACGTCAGCAATGACCGTTATCAGCACGGAAATGGAGAGGCAGCAGGATCAATTGCGGGTACGCATCCGCTGCCCCTCCCGTCTTTGTAACTCTATAGCGTAAAAAGTTACGCTAATTAATTTACGATTTTACTATTTTATTTTTATTAAAGAACAAATATTTCACGTGTTTTTAATATTACATTTTCAAGTATAAATGTATCTACTATGCACCTATCTCCTAATAGGAAGATTTGAAGATTCTCATTTTTATAAATTATAACATTATATCATAGTATAATTAGTTACATTTTTAGAAGATTTACCACTGTACTTTAAATTAAATTATTCTTTATATCTTCATGTACCTTCAGTCACATAACCTTGAATAAAAGTCAGCATTATTTTAAATAATTTGTTCACTCTGAGCTATCAATAATTTGTCTTGCGTAATGTTAAATTTTAAGAACATTTCAATTATTGGATCGTTATAAAAGGCCATTCGACTTGACCTTGAGGATGTTTTAAGCTTTAGTGTTATTAAAGTTTTTTTTTTTTATATATTATTAGATATATTAATGTTTATGATACCTGGGTCTAGATATATTTTATGTACGTGTTATAAGATTTTGTCTTAAAAATATGCAAATAATTGCTTTTGTTTATGTATTTTTATAATTCTACGTCTTTAGCTTCATTAATATGTAGTTAAAATACAGATAAATTAAAACCCACTTTAATAAAATTGCGCAAACGTATAAAATTTATAGTTTATATAGAGAAGACGTGCAGAATGCTAGTATTTTTATACTTTTGCATAAACTACATTAAATAAAAAAAACAATACACAGATTGTCGTGTATTTAACACACATAAGTATATATGTTACTCTCTTGTCTATTGTTAACGTCTGTGGTCAAATTGAGACTAGATTATTTGTGGTCAATCTTGAAATCGGTTGAAAATTTAATGAACTAAGGTCGTATTCCGACCGCTAGGTGACCACTAGTATATATAAAACTCCAAATTACTAACATATGAAGGTGGACGAAAATTAAAATGCAAGATTTAATTAAATTCACACAGTTATATACAGATGAGGCTGTATTATAACAAAAGTGCATTGAAAAGTAAAAACAGAACATAACATTCTTATTAATAACTTAATTTATCACGGAACTATATATATCGGTTAATGTTAACAACTAATGAATACATAATAATATATAATAATGACTAATTAAAGGATGCTTTACATAGTTTAATGCAATGAATACAAAACATCCTGTGTAATTATAAACGTGATCTAGAGTTATATATGTAAAGTATATCCGACATATAAGCGATCTTGTAAATAAGCAAAGTAGGCGATAAATTAAATGGTGAATTTAGCAGTGAAATGGCTCAGTGTGGATGCATTTTTTTTATTTCCCGATCCCCACTCACAGCAAACGTCTGTATTGTTATTTACATACGGCGTTTTGACGTGGGTTTTGTCTGGGTTTTTGTGTTAGTGTTGTGTGTGTTTCTGGACCCCCTGGACTGGAGATCTTAATGGGGGCCGTTGACTGTGATGCGTTTATTTATTTATTTATTTATATATTTCGCTAATTTCTACGAATTTCACTCTATACTCGTGTATATCCGCCAACCCTCACCTGAGCAACGTGGTGGATTAAGCTCTAAACGTTCTCCTTAATAGGAGAGGCAGCCTTTGCCTAGCAGTGGGATACAGGCTGTTACTTTACTTCACAATCTATAATCTGGTAAAAGTTACCTAGGTAACCTTACTTAAGCTGTGAGTATCAAAACTAAGACACTGACAGTAACTTATTTCAGATGTAAAGCAATGATAAACAATTTATGTAAATCTTTATGAAAGTTTGAGAACAAAACTTTGAAGTATAATTTTTGTCTAAGAAATTGAATGGTGATATTTTTTTCGTAACTATAACAATATATTACAATTTAATATCATTTTTTTTTTATATTTATTCATTCATAGAATGCAATGTCAAACGATTCTAATGTAATAATTATTTAGACCTTCCATCTGTTTGTCAAGTTATGTAAAATTTTAGCCTTCTTTAATAACAATACGCATTAACGTACCTAGTTTAATTAAAATATACATTAAAATTTTTATATAATATTTACATAGGGCGAAAATTACACTTGTAAATTTAACTTTCGTAACTGATATAAAACAACTCAGTATCCTGGTAACACTTACCTAGGTAAGCATATTTAATATAACGGGTCTTATCGCGGTAACTAATGGTAGTAATACCCGATGGTTCGACGAAGTTGCAATCGTCGTGGTCACGATTCGTTATATTAAATATGAATAGTATAAATCGCGAAAGTTTAAAATATATAAGCTGTAATTGTCAAAAGACTTGTAACTTTCTGACGGTAAATTCTTTCAGGTCTAAGCAGTGATAAGCTTTTTATAAATAAATAAATAAACGTATCACACTTAACGGCCCCCATTAAAATCGCGTGACCTTGTGTCGGGGGTCCGAAAACATACACAACACTAACACAAACACCCAGACCACGACAAACATCCGTATGGCCAATACAGACATTTGAGCGCGAGCGGGGATCGAACCCGCGACTGTTAGCGCTACAGTCAGTTGTAGTGACCACTGCGCAACGTATCTGTCGAAACGTGTTTTATGTAACAATTTATGAAAGTCTTTGACCAAAATTTACAAGTGCAATTCTCGCCTATACTTTTAATGTCAATTTTTGATAACTTTCTGACATTTTTCTTTACGTTTCTATAATATAAGTGAATCTAATAAAGGTACTTAGCATTTTTTATAAATATAGCATTAAACGACTCAGACAGGCAAACTGATGTCAAGTGATCACCGCAGCCCAGGAATATTTACAACATCAGAGGACCCACAAACGTGTTAATAGTTTAAAGATGGCTTAAAAAAGTAGGGGGAAGGAAATAAAGGGGAAGGTATACCCTTAGTTTGTGAAAAGGAGATAGGATTCCGGTTCTCACACATAATAACTACTTTACGCTGATCTTATGTAAGAGTGTGGAGTCTGTCCCAGTCGAGCGAGTCATATACAAGCCTGTAGGGTGCCTAATAGTGTAAAATATTTATCTATCAAGAAAATAATATATAGAACAAAAACAATTTGTACCGGAAATGTTCTACTAGTAAATAAAATTAGAACTTTATCACTTTATAATATTGATAAAATTATAGATAACACCTCTCTATTCGGTCGTAAACATTAATTTTATTATAATTAATTTAATTTATGCACATAATATAATAAAAAAAATAATAAAAATTAATTTAATCGTGTGGTCGATTAGGTTTTTTTTAAATTAATTGTTTATTTTTTTATTTTATGACCCTTTTTTATTTGTTACTAAATATTTATTTACGAGAACATAATTATTTATAGATAAATATGTATTGCAATATCAGAATTTCAAAAAAATAATTTAGAATTAATAATATTATTACTAACAATTTTAATATTGCAAATATTATATAAGCATCTTTTCTTCTGCAATTTATAAAATTCAATAATATGTATAATTATAAATAAAGAAATAAATGCATCACACTCAACGGCCCCCATTAAGGTCTTGTGACCTTGTGTCGGGGGTCCGGAAACATTCACTACACTAACACAAACACCCAGACCACCACAAACATCCGTATAGCCGATACAAACATTTGCCGCGAGCGGGAATCGAACCCGCGACCGTTAGCGCTACAATCAGTTGCAGTGACCACTGCGCCAACGTGTCTGTCAAAAAATTATTTTATGAATAACACTAGGGTTTTTAATTTCCACTTTTTGAGTTTACATAAGAACTAGCGGCCTCTCGCGGTTTAATTTCCGCTTAACGTAGGACTTTCAATACAAACTTCGAACCCCCATATTACCCCCTTAGGGGTCGAAGTCTGAAGAATCACATCTAAGTGAGAAATTTGAAACTCCTAGCACTTGTAGTTTCTGAGATTTCGTGACGAGTGAGTAAGGGACTTTTCGCTTTTATAAATGATTTATTTTAATCTATATGTATGCATATAGTCACTTGTGATATTATGTAACCATATATATATATATAATAAGATGGTATTTGGCACCCACAATGCTTACCACTTTGGATGACGTTGCTTAGCAACCACCTAGTGACCGATTATGACAGGCGAGAGAATCTGTGAGACAAGAAGTCAATTGACGAGCTTGTCGATGTTGGAAATAGGTACAGATTTTAACACCAAATAATATTAACGTAACATATCTGTAGTGGTCCAGTGGTGGAAATTCGACCATAATTCACTTAAATTATAAGTTTGACTTTTATTCATAAAATTTAAGATCTTAATTAATTTATATACATAAATTTAAAAAAAAATTAAAGAAAAGATTATAAAAGTTTGACTATAAACAAAATTGTATATGGATTTGTGTGTCAAATACATGGTGGCGAACGTTATGTCGCATGATTGTAAAATAATATTCACATTATGCATTCCTCTATATAAACTATGCGTGCGAAATTTCATATTTCTTCGTCCGCGAAATTTTCGTAAAAAAGGTACAAAGACTTTGCTTCACTATTATATAGATAAAAAATCATTGATTTCTATAGGTTTTTTTTTTAAAGTACATACGAGTATTAAATCAAGTATTTAGAATCGTCATCCCGCTTTGAACTGGCGACCTTTACGAAGATTCTTTACAACTTCCTTGTATCAAAAATATGTCGGCTGTCAATGACGACACAAATCCCGGATATACTGGTATAGCGTTGAATCGTTGCTAAAACAATTTCCCGGATATTGAAGGCGGTACTAAGGCTATTCGTATGCTGAGACCATAGCCGGCTCAAGGCAACTAGGGTGGCGGCCCAGTGCGCCGAGGCTTATAGGGCGGGTCGACTTAACTTCACTACTATATTTAATTTTAATAACTATTTCGATCTAATAAATAAAAATTATATATTCATACACAATAATATTACAACTTGAAAACAAATAAATATAATAATAAATAAATACTTACATGCATAAGAAAGTACCCAACTAATAGAGATCCTCTTCGTTTTCGGAAGTCAGTTATAAGGGCGCTGAGAGAATAACTTGCCCAGGGCGCCGAAGGAATGCACAGGGCATACAGTTTGGTTGGCCCTGGCTGAGACACAATACAACCTATTGTTTTTAATGTGGGAAAGCCGAGCTGTAGTCAGTAGAATACACTGACTACAGCTCGGCTCTATCACAATATTTTTCTTATGTGAGATGATAATTATTACAAATATATAGTATAGTGTTTACAACACTATATGGGCTGGCTCGACTCAGCTCATTATGGAAGTATAGTGAGGTAGAGCTTAATAGTAGCCAGCTGACTACAGAACATACTATTGAACTTTTTTTCGTTGGGGAATGAATTTGTGCATTCCCCAAAGAAATCGGAGCGGCAAAGACAAACCCGAGTGAAACAAAGTACATATGTAATTTCGTTTACTTGA
This sequence comes from Hypolimnas misippus, assembly GCA_037950945.1. Classification (NCBI taxonomy): domain Eukaryota; kingdom Metazoa; phylum Arthropoda; class Insecta; order Lepidoptera; family Nymphalidae; genus Hypolimnas; species Hypolimnas misippus. Next base: position 887,940 of record JBBEEQ010000012.1, read on the forward strand.
AAGGCTTAATTATTTTAATTATAAAACCAAATTATTAAACCGATTTTGATGGAAATTTTATGGGACCAATCTGAAACTAAACTATACCCTTCCAACTAAAAAGAACTAACCCAATCAGTCGGTATACATACATAAAAAGTCCTTGAGGAATTGGGAACATCCAATTTGGAAGCTGTTAAAAAAGTCTCTTTTCCTGTCAAAAATAATTGATGCAGCTCAATCTAATTCTTTATGTTGATGTTAGCATGCGATTCGCCTAACCCATTGATAAAAAATCATGACGTAGCCGAAATCCTTTGACAGATAAACATTAGATGTTAATCCGCTTTTGATAACAAGTACTGTGCAAATAATAATTGCACATTACATAATAATATAAAAAAATATTTATCACAAAAAATAAGATGAGTATTTTGTTAATTTATTTTATCATAGTGTATTGTATTTTATTGTAAAAATTAGTTATTATAATTGCAATGAACACTTCATAGTAGCAAAACCTTTTTTATGCTTTAAAAATAACAACATAATAATATTTTTTGCAGAAAATATTAACCGCAAACTGTTTAGTTTAAGTTAAGTTCTTTGTCTCATAATTTTTCACTCTTAAAAGAGAAATGTATGTGTTATGTTCAACCTTAAAGGACAAATGTGTATATAATATTCTTATTTACCTCATATTTTAATTATTCTTTCTATTTTAATTTAAAGTAGTGGTGTAATAAATATGTAACACCTTAAAATTCTAATATCATTAATATTTTTGTTTAGTCATATTTTATCTGAACAAACTGTAGTTTTTGGTAATTGAAAGAGCACACATGTACTGTCATACTACAAAAGACGCATTAAAACCATGTTCAACACGTGTCTAGCTAAACAGTGTTTAAAAATTAAACATTGCTTAAAATATTATCTGAATTGCTTAACAGCGAATAAACTCATAAAAAAACTTATTCATAAAATGTTAAACGTTACATTTGACAGCTGAAATAGGTTTAAGACATCTATTAAACTCACTTAAACGTATGTTAATCTATATCTAAAGCATGTTTAACTCAAAACTGTGCTTAGACGCGGATTTGTAGTACGGATTTTCTTAAACACGCATTTAACGACTGTTTAAATCTTTTGTAGTAAGGCAGGTAGTGTTTATTTATGTTATTATATTTATTTTCTTTTATATAGATATTGTATATCTATTCTATCAATATTGTATATCTATTGTTAAAGATCCTTAAATAAATAAAATATTGTCTTCTAAAATTTTTCTCTTAAAAGAAGAATGATTTTAATCGGTTTACAAATGGCGAAGATACTTGAATTTCGTGTACGTACAATTTATTAAAATAGATGACTTCTTTATTTTTTGAGGTCGGTTAAAACTTCTTTTTTCATTCTTTCTATTGGTTTTTATGCTTTATAAAACATTAACCAATTATATAATAATAACTTTACGAAAATCAAAATCACGCGAGGAAAGTTGATACTTTTTGAAAAAAAAAACAAACCGATTTGAAAACCGAATCAAGTAAACTAACAAGTAAAAAATAAATATTCTACAACATTTGAAGTCGGTGCCAAATAAAACATTTGAATTCGGTGCCAAGTAAATCCTTTTACATGTTATTTACTGTATTTAGTGGTGTATTACTTTTATACAAAGCTCAACATTTCAATAATATTACTTAAATAACGACAATATATATAAAATGATGCGCCCGATATATCGAATTCGAATTATTATTCAGAAGTATGTGGAACCAGTTGGCCATGAATTTAAACTTATCAAATAGTTTTTCTTTAGGATGTACGATACGACTTTTAAATTACGACACGACGTCTTATTTAAAATGCATTAACTATAGTTGACATCTGAAAGTATAAAGCTTGTTATATAAGTCCAGCCATAAGTTCTGTTACAAATGAAAAAAAAAATTAAGTAATGTAATATTAATAATCTGCAATGACATTGCCACATTTCTAGGTTTTGTATAGTATTTAATTATTTTGTAAATATTTTTGTATATAGAATTGTAATTTTTATAATAATAAACGCATCACACTCAACGGCCCCCATTAAGATCTTGTGACCTTGTGTCGGGGGTCCGGAGCCACACACAACACTAAAACAAACACGCAGACCACGAAAAACATCCGTATGGCTAATACAGACGTTTGCCGTGAGCGGGGATCGAACCCGCGACCGTTAGCGCTTCAGTCAGTTGCAGTGACCACTGCGCCAACATGCCTGTCAAACTTTGATTTAAATAAATATGTAACATATTATTAAAATTTGTACCTACTACTGAATGAATGAATACTAAGAAAGGAATTTTGGAAAATTCATCATCATCATAATCTAAGGGATAAAATTAGGGATGAACGGTTCTATGAATGTTAGTAATTTTCATTTCATTTTACGCGTTTATTAATTTTACCCCTAAGCGGGTGAATTAGGGGATGTAAAGCTATATGTAACCCGGGTTAAGCCAGTGCTTGGTACCTGTTATTTGTATAAATATATCGTGTATTATAAATACTCAATCGCGGAGTAAAACTGTTGGACGAAAATGGTAACGCATATGAAGACACTCTTTTGAAATATTCCAGCTACTAGTTTTGTATATGTTTATAATTGGATATGTTTTACTTAATATTTTAAATTCAAAATTAAATTATTCTTTATTCGAGTAGTCACAAATTAGTCTTTTAAATACAAAGCTACCACCGGTTCGGAAATTATTAATAATAACATTGCAACTGTTTCACAATATTTGATTAATATAATATATAATAACATTACGCATTCATTGCGAACTGGTGGTAACCTAACATAACACATAGCAAGCATTTGTGGCTAGCGTTAATGATTACATTTTTTTTACGGATTTGCCGTATTTAGCTTTCTCTAATATTTCCTACAACATTTTCATGTTGGTGCCTACAAGTAAATTCGAACTCGATGCCAAGTATTCATTATAGTCATTTACGAGTACATCTTATTTACTGGCATAGACTTCAAAATGTTGGAGAATTTTTTTTGTGCTTTTTAGTTTACTTGAACCTATTAAATTCGTTTGAAGCCGGTCCATTTTTATTAAAAATATATTTATTTTCAACTCTTAAGTTAAGATATAATCCTGTAATATCTGAATTATAACAGCCTAACGTTAACAGCTTACCATTAGTAACAAAATATTGCTTTTGATTCAGGGCTGTTAATTTTTGAGGAGTTCTCTTGGTGTTGCATCATCAGTTCCACTTTGCCATGTAAATTGTGATAAGGATAGATTGGTTTGCAATCATTTCGAAGTAATAAATCGCAATCCGTAAAAAATTCGTTACTGAGTACTTCCGGTGTTCATCTGTGGTTTCCATCATCAGTTCCACTTCACCAAATGTGACCTTTGAAGGGCAAATGCATGAGTTACTATCAAAAATACTTAAGTCGGTACAGGTGTACCTATAATATTTGAAAGGTTCCCTTGATTTCTCCAGGATCCCAGTATTAGATCCTTACTTGGTTACAGCTGAATTAATTTGGAAGTATACCCTTTCAGTTAAAAAAAATCAATATTGGTCATTTTCTGGAATTGAGAATGAGAGAAGGTTCTCAAATCTCTTGGGATTTTTTTATGTATGTTCACCGATTCTTCGAAAACGCCTTGACAAATTTAGTTTAGTTTTATTTTGGTTGGGTAGGCTTCTAGATTGGTCTCATAGAATTTTCATCGAAATCGGTTCATTAGTTTGGTTACAATATCAAAACAACTGGCATAAGTATGTCATTCATGTAAACAAATTACGTATTTTGCTCTGAAATCGGTTCCTCTTTAAAAAAGTCTCGTAATTTTAGATTGAACACAGCTTCACAAAGTATTTCGGGTTGTTAACCAAGGACATGCTTAGTGGAGCGAGGCTCGTTCGCCATTTTCCACCACGCCTCGCCACAACCACAACGTGACTAGTGGATTATGTCCAATCAGAGAGTAATTCCTCAATATTACACCGATCATTACTCGGTTCCAGCGTTTTGTAAAATTTTAATGATTGGAAATTGATTTGAAGACGAGCAAAGGTCTGGTTGTAATGATGTACAATTATTACTTATTTTAGGCATGAATCATCAACCTATGTACCTACTTACTACACCTCTGGTTAAAAGAAGGATTGTTTGGTTTTACGTATAAATAAATAAACACATCACGCTCAACGGCCCCCATTAAGATCTTGTGACCTTGTGTCGTGGGTCCGGAAACATACACAACACTAACACAAACACCCAGACCACGAGAAACATTCGAATGGTCAAAACAGACATTTGCCGTTAGCGGGGATCGAACCCGCGACCGTTAGCGCTACAGTCAGTTGCAGTGACCACTGCGCCAACGTGTCCGTCTATATAAGTTTCTCTATTTTTAAATCCCGACTCAAAAAGAGGGGTGTTATAAATTCGATCGCTATATTTATTTGTGTGTCTGTCTGTGGCGCCATAGTTCCCGGGGTGAACAGATTTCAATGCGATGATGAGGTCCAGACATTTTAAGATCGTGAGATCTTGTCTTCTTAGCTGCAGTAGGAATATTAAATTCACAAAAAGTATTTGATTTACTTTCAAAGATATCTATGCATGCAATGTCATTATGCAGAATTATGGGATTTCGTGTGATGCTTTAGCTAGGAACAGCAGGATACGCAAATACTTACAGTAGAGATATCGTGTTAGCGCTCGTTGAAATGGTTTCAATAAATAAATTATCAGGGTTTTTTATTTTCAATTTTGGTAACTTATATACTTTTTAACTTAATCGCTTCCTCCATAATTTCGTTATTTCCTATTGCCTTTCATGCAATATTCCTTTTTAAGCTGGCAACGCATTTGAGGCTCGTCTGGTACTGCAAATGTCCATGGAAGACAGGATTACTTAACATCAGTATCTCGCCCGCTCGTTTGCCTGGTATTTTTTTTAAATAAATGCCCTTAACTGATTAAAATGTGTGTGGCATCGGTTAAAAAATATATATTTATCCATATATATTACCTCATATATGATGTTTTATACGTTTTAACTATTTGTAAATATTAATTTTAGAAATTATAAATTAGAAAGAGCTAAAAGGACCCCATTTAAATAAAACTCATTTTGATTTTTAGATTTGATTTTAATATTTTATTACTAACTTCAAAAATTACTTAACATTATTTCATGTTCGCGGAGGAGATTTAACGCAAGAAATAGGCAATAAAACGATACGTAATAAATCTAATAATAAGGCATTATACTAGAACAAAAGGTATAAACACATCATATAACAATATCGTAAAATGTTGGTACTATGAACATTTCACGTTCACATAAATCTGTATGTAGTCCCGTGCCATAAATTTATTTAAGACGTAAATTCACTTATAAAATGTAACTCTCGCTTTTTATCGCGTTATAATATTAACAAATTGCAGATGTGTAGTTCGATTTTCGATTATATTTTTAGTAATTGTTTTTGCACGATGTTTCGACAGAGCCGCATCTATCGTGGTCACAAGTTGACGCGATATGATGATATGTTGACCGTTAAACATAAATGCAGAATATAAATCGTGAATAATTACTAATAATACTAAGGTGCAAATTTGCTCGTTTGAATGGTCTAATCTCAGGTACTATTCAAGTTAAATTAATTAAAGATCTGTACTCCCGCTAATTATGGTTTTATCCTCTAGTAGTAGTAGACGGGATAGGCATTGGACCACGACGATCGTAATATAAAAAAGTGGATCCCGAATGAAACTAACTAATCCTAGGCTGAACAATTGAATAATTAACTGGCTGAGTTATTCATTCAACGAAGAGCCTAAACCTATGAGGCTACAAACTTTAAATTTTGATAACTTTTATGTTGTACGCATCTCCTGATAGGGTAAAATAAGGGATAAACGGTTGTACGGAAGGCCGTTGTTTCAAAGTGAAAAATACAAATACAAAATGGTTACATCTGGTTAAAAATAAACGCACATGTACATCAGCGTTTTTAAAAATGTTACCCTGGGCAAGATAATAAGGGATTGTAAATCTATATGTAAACCGGGCAAAGCCGGGGCGGGTGGCTAGTAATGCATCATGCGTCAACCAATTAGGCAAACAGACTAGTAAGAAGAAATGGACGCTGATATTGTGTTAAACCACACGGACTTCGTTTTGAGAAATTGGCGTCTAAAGATGTTAAACCTATTCTAAATAAATTTGTTTGAAGACGTATATATTCATCATTTATTTTCTATTTTGATAAAATGTATAATGAATCAAAAGCAGATAGATTTATTTAATATCTTATCTAATAATAATATATATATAGGTTTTTAAATATCTAAGATTATTTTATTAATTGCAAAATATGGAATGCACCTGAAATTCGAAGCATTGAGTTAAGAAACTTTTTTCCATACTTATTTAGTTTAGATGACTTGAAATTAGAATGCATAATGTTAAATAGGTGACGTAGTATCAAAATACATCAATATCTCCAAATTTGACTTTTTGTGGGTTGACACGTTATTGCTTATCAACATCCAAATATTCGTATCCCTATTCGTATCCGTTACTTGTTTATAAAATTTTTACGGATCTTTTACCTTATTAATTTTCAATAAATATAACAAATTTTATATATAACCTAACCTAACCTATGCCCTGTGTCATATTAAATTATCAATCAACAAAATAAAGACTCACACAATGTAAGTCGTAACATATCATGCCTATCATGTAGTGTCAAGTGGCGTTAACTATCGTTTTAAGCAACAAAGTTAGTAGTAAGTTTTTAAGTAAGAAAATTAAAATCCGTATCCGTATTTACGGATCTTGTCAACGAATATCCCGTATTAGGATCCGTATCCGCGGAAATATATTTAACGATCCGACACATCACTAAGCGAAACCTAGAGGCGCTATTAAATAATAAATAAATAAACGCATCACACTCAACGGCCCCCATTAAGATCGCGTGACCTTGTGTCGGGGGTCCGGAAACACTCACAACACTAACACAAACACCCAGACCACGACAAACATCCTTATGGCCAATACAGATATTTGCCGTGACCGGGGATCGAACCCGCGACCGTTAGCGCTTGAGTCAGTTGCAGTGACCACTGCGCCAACGTGTCTGTCTAACGTGTATTATTTAAAATATACAAAGCGAGCAATTAAAATAAAATAAATAAAATTTTATTATGTCATTTTTAAACTATTAAAAATTTAACGCAACAGCGAGACGAATTTGATTACAATGAAAGCGAATCTCGAGACAAAACGCTTTCCTTGACATTTCCACGTCGACGTTATATGTGGTTATATTATGTAAATTACGAGAGGGGAGCTATTTTTAATAAATATAACGTGACTAGTCTTCGACCGCAGCTTTTCCTGCGTTATAATAATCTATGTAATTCTAATAATTCTATGCGTTCTGTGCGGTGAGTGAGAGAAACTGAAGCCTAACACGGGTTTATAATAAGGTCGTATAGTCATCGGTTATTTTATTAATTATTATGGTTAAAGTTAAGTTAATAATATTACAATTCACACAAAAATATAGGAATAAGAAAAACGCATTCAATAATAGAATAAATTAAAAATATGTAAAATTAAGAATAGCCCAAAACACTGGTGGCATTGTCTGTTTGAATGGTCAAATTGATTATATGGATTATACTATTATCATATTAAGGTAGAGCACATCTGTAGCCTATTGAGTACAGCTCGTGTACGGGCTGACTCAGCCGGAGCAGTACCTCACTCCTCGAAGTAGCTAATATTCAGCCCCTCACGGTTTCACTCGCGTTTATGGTTACTGCGTCGGAGCGTGATGTAATATAGCCTATAACCTTCCTTAGTAAACTATCTAACGCAGAAAGAATTTTTCAATTCGAACCAGTAGTTCCTGAGATTAGCGCGTTCAACAAACAAACTCTTCAGCTTTATAATATTGACAGACACGTTGGCGCAATGGTCACTGCAACTGACTAAAGCGCCAACGGTCGCGGGTTCGATCCCCGCTAACGGCAAACGTGTGTATTGGCCATACAGATGTTTGTCGTGGTCTGGGTGTTTGTGTTGTGAGTGTTTCCGGACCCCCGACACAAGGTCATGAGATCTTAATGGGGGCCGTTGAGTGTGATGTGTTTGATGCGTTTATTAATATAGATTTCGTATAGTAAGTGAGAGAACCGGAAGCCTTATATTAATACCTTCTCCATTTCTTTCCTTACATCATATTTCATCCGATATTCATTTTTAAAATGGCAACGCATTTGCTCCATGGTCACTGAACATGAGATGCTCCACCTTTGCCAGTTATTTTAATAAAAAAAAAAGTTTTATCAAAATCTGTTCAGTCTTTTTTACGTGAAAGAGTAAAAACACTAATTTATACTCATACATCCTTGTATTTCAAATAAAATTTATGGATAAATACATCAATTACGTAAATATAGGATGGAGTTCATTAATCATTAATGTTTAAAGGTATCTTAACAAATTATTAATTCCAAAGTTATGTAATATGAATAGTTAATATACACTTTAGCAATAAAATACGTATAATTTCTTATTATGTCTGTTAAATTATATTATTTGTATTTTACAGGTATTTTTTATATATATTTATGATTATCTATCGCTATCGAAATGCCAGATAAAGGAGGCGTTTTGGGATAAAAATTAGAATTTGTAAGTTTTACTCTCGAGAGCGATATAAAACAACTCTGTAACCTAGTAACAGATACGTCGTAAGTAGTTACGAAAGCTGTGAATGTCAAAAATAAGGTAACAATAAATTCTTTCAGGTATTAAAGCTATGAGAAGTAACTTATGTAAATTTTTATGAAAGTCTGAGAGCAAAACTTATAAGTGTAATTCTCGCCTCAGAATGTAAAATTTTGTGATAACGATAGTTTAACGAAATTATTCTTCACAACATCTCTTGAATATTTTCGTCAATGTTTAAACTTTAGTAATATGGATTTAATTATGTATGTTATGAGTACGTAAATAAAATGAAAATCGTGCCCGAGCTGTGTGGAAACCAGTGACGGGCACGTAATGAGGATTTAGCAACAAATCTCGTCAAAATTGGTCAAGTTTTTACTGATTGTTGTTTAAACAGGCCAGTAGTCGGCAAATTCTGATGTTGTTTGATATAAGCTTAAGACAATACTTCGACGTGAAAAATTTATAGGCAGGTCAGACTGTTGAGTTAGCTGTTCGGTAAGTTGAGTTGAGTTGAGCGCTAAAAAATTTAAACATTATAAAGAAATGTTTCTAACGTTTTGTGGTATGATAAAGAATGGTGATTTAGGATATAACATGCTTGTAGGAGAAATATAAATGCAACGAAATTAAAAAGATAAATTCTTAATTGAAATCTCATATAATGTATTTTTTCTAGCAATAATACGGATTTTTTGTAGCTATAAACTAGAGCAATTTATGAGGAGAAAAATTGTATTTGGAAGCAATGAGCAGCCACCACTGGCTAGTAAATTATATACTCTTTTGAAAAAAGAAATGATAACATTAAAAAAACACAAAACAAATTGAAAATTCACCACCATTCATTATACTAAACGTGTCACAATTATTTATGTCCCTATAACCATTAATAAATGGCTCATAAGATAATAATATTAAAATTATACTAACTTCCTAACCATTAACATAAGAACTGCTTTATTGTTGGTAAACACGATGATTTTCAGGAACTGTTGTTGTTTATAGTGTGCGCGCATCGGAGTCACGTAGCAGAGAGCGCTGGAAACCGGATCCCAATAGTAATGTCACAGAGTAACACTGTCACGAATGTCACAGAGTATACAGTCACTTGACAGCCCATAAACCCTACGCCGATTGAGCGCAAATATATGATAAAGAAACTAATCTACGAATCTAATCAACGAACGACGCTTATATTCTAAATCAGTTTATTTACAAACTATATTTTATAATAGCATTGTCCGTGATCTAATTAAATATTGAAGAATTATTTTGCTACCGAACGAAATTTTGTTACCTCCTTAAATGGGCCGTCTGACTACTAGCTGCGAAGATTTACGAAGCGTATAAAATATTTTCTTTAACAGATTTTGAAAAAGAACGAGATAAAGAATTGCGCTGATTTTTTTCTGTGTATTTTATGCAAGATGTTCGTCAATTTTGAACAGACCTCAATATTATTTTGTACTGTGTTAAAGCTTAGCTTTTCTGTAACTGTAGTTTTTTCAATGCTGGTTAGGTTATGGGAGAATGGTAATTACCCTGTTATACTTAGGTAACTCGCCTCCTAATTAATTTGGTATTATTGTAATAATTAAGACTTTTAAAAAGGGAACCGTCAATAAAAGCATAATACGAAAATTAATTTTTTTTTATCACACTACTGAACGACTAATGGAGAATACACTCTTCCAAACAAATTTATTTCCATTCAAACATTTTTATTTACCATTTAACGAATGAACCAAAACGTCCATAAAAAGTCACCTCCACGTGTAAGAACCTCCTCCTTTTTTGGAAGTCAGTTAAAAAAGTAAAATAAAATATTCATATTTAATATAACGGGTCTTATCGCGATAACTAATAGTAATACTATTAGTAATACTATTAGTTATCGCGATAAGACCCGTTATATTAAATATGAATAGTATAAATCGCGAAAGTTTAAAATATATAAAATAAAATAAATGTAGACTGGTATAATAAAAAGTTTTACCTAATAATATTTTTTCAGATTTACGAGATTTTGGCACACCGCTAAAAATGTAACACACTTTAATATTTTAAACATTACTTAGGACTTTTCACTTAGTTTAAATGACTTGATTTTTTAATAATGTTAAATATGTAACGTATTATCAAAATACACTAATATCTCCGAATTTGAATTTGGTTATTTATACACATAAAGCATTGTTAACAATAATAAATCGATGTACAACATTCCTTATCGCAACATTGACACCAAAATCATTTCGAATTACAATACATATATTTTATATAAAATTAACGCATTTTTTTTTCATGAATATGTATAACAACAAATAACAATTCAAAATAAATACATTTACATATTAATAAGATATTTTACGATAAATGTTCATGTAATCAGATCTGCGCGTGCGGTTATAATTTGTAGCCATTTATGAATCAAAGGTCGTCGATTCGATACCCGTCTAACATATGACTTTCGCCAATTCTTTAACAAACTACAAATTAAAATTAAATTTTAATATATACTTTATTCAATTACGTTTTTAAAGCGCTTTTGTCAAGTTTCGTTGTTACAAATTGGTCTTTTAAAGCTACCATCGGTTGACTCATCCCTTATAAAAGCTCTAGGTACTAGAGTCTATACCGGGACTCTCGGTCTCCAAAATTTCGAGTCGAGGTTTTTTCATATTTTCAGGCCTCGTGACTTCGACATCCAGTCTCGGGAATAACGAGACTTGTGACTTACTAAAACCCATCTGGATTTCTTATTTATTTGAATTAACAGAAAACTGCATATTTTACAATTTCCTACATTATAATTTCATACGTCATAATGGGTAGAACAACGATCGAGGCCATTAAGTTCTGTAATAGGTAATACAAAATACTTTAACTACTGAATAAAAACTGCAACTGACTCAAGCGCTATGGGTCGCGGGTTCGATCCCCGCTCATGGTAAATGTCTGTATTGGCCACACGGATGTTTGTCGTGGTCTGGGTGTTTGTGTTCGTGTTGTGAGTGTTTCCGGACCCCCGACACAAGGTCACGCGACTTTAATGGGGGCCGTGGAGTGTGATGCGTTTATTTATTTATTTGAATAAAAACTGTTTCACGGGTTGCTATTTGATGACTTCAATTTGTATGCTAAGCAATTTATGCTCGTCACAATGTATATGGCTTAGTGGAGCTTGTTATGGATGCTTGGAACCATATCCCATTATATGTTCTGTGGAATTTTTTTCCGTAGTTTGGTTGAAAAATCGTATTAACTGTTATAAGTGTGTCGTCTAAGTAAACGAAATCACATATTTTGCTTTTCAAGCCGGTTTATTTTTTAAAGTATAAGTTATTGATTTGATGTTTTAAGTTTAACACTTTCAATTTCTTAAGCCATATCAAACCAATATTATTTAAATATTAATAATTTCTGAATATATATAACTGAGAAGTGACTGACTGACATAGTAATATATCAATGCATAGCCCAAACCACTGGACGGGACACGGGCATCCGCTAAGAAAGGATTTTGATTATTAAGGGGGTAAAATAAGGGATGAAACTTTGTGAATTTTAAACCGATCGGGCTGAGACTTTGCATGCATAAGGCTTCTATGACGTAGACATCACAGACATCGCAGACGAAGCCGCGAGCACCAGCTAGTTATTAAAAAACTAAACATTATCTTCACTATCCTTACCTAAATTTTTAGTTACTGTTCATAAAGTTAGTAAATTTTGGTTTTAAACAATAACTTATGTTAAAACGAAAAGGTTTAATACATTTTTAATTAGCAGACTATAAAGACAGTCCTTATCGTGTAGAGAACCATTCGCAAAGACGGAATCTATATATTAACATGTGAACCAAAAAGTTTGTACCAATTTTTACAAAAATTACGCGGACGGAGAAGTGTGCGGTTTCACACACTTATTGTTTATATAGACAAGGAGAGAGGAATGCGAATATATTTTTTAATTATGCATAAAAACTACATTACACACACTACAGCGAACACGCACACGCATACATATGTATTATTTTGTTTATTGTTACACTCTGATCAAATTGAAAATACATAATAATTTAAAATGACCACCAATAAATGACAAATAATTACTAATAATAGAAATTAGTGAATACTTAACAATATCACGGGTTCTTCAGTTAGCGAGTCCACTGTGTTTATAGTGAACTAACTACCTTACGCAATTTACTAGCGTTTATGGTTACTGCTTCATTCCTATAAGTCGTAGCGTGATGTTTTATAGCCTAAAACCTTCCACATTAAATAGGTAATCTAACATAAAAATAATTTTACAAATCGGATAAGTAGTTTCCTCCCTACCTACAAAATTACAAACAAATTTCACCCCTTTATAATATTAGTATAAATACAGGTTAAGTGCGAATCTGTCTTGACGAATATTAATAACACAGTATTAATCGGCTATGTATATTTATAAACATTGATAGATTAAATTAACATAATTCTAATTAATTTAAAAACTAATTTCTAAAATTAATAATATTTCATTAATTCAATCAATTTCAGTAGCAACCTTCTGGTGTTTTGTTACCATATTTAATTAGATGATTAAGCGTGAGTCGTATGACTAATATATATTGAAATAAGACATTCTAAATCTAATATTGTAAACAAGTACAATTGGATAATAAGTTTGTATGTAGGGGGCCATATCTGAAACTACTGATTTGAAATATTCTTTAAGCGTTGGATAGCCCGTTTATTGAGGAAGATTATAGGCTATATTACATCACGCGACGACTCATACGAGCGAAACAGTAACTATAAATAACGTTGTCTTAGATTTTCGCGATTATTACTCATTGAAATAAAACTATTTTAAACGGATTGAAATACCATATGTTAACTATTTTTATCATCGCGACGTTTCGAGCACTTTACAGCGTTCGGATGATAAAATAGTTAATATACGCGATTACTAAGGAACTATAAATTCAAGTGAAACTGTGAGGGTTCGTAAGTAACTAATAAAAACATTAAGTTTGTTACACAGAAATAGGCGATGAACTCTCAAATTACTAATAATTGCTAACACGTGAAAATTACGCAAAGAAACCGAAACTGTTGCCTTTGTTAAAGAAGTAATTTGCAACCACTGCTTGCTATAACAATGTTTTGTAGTCGTATTAGTCGAGAGCCGAGATGGTCTAGTGGTTAGAACGAGTCGTAATTAATCGACGATAGCGATTTTATCCGCGGCTAGCACAGCTGAGTGCGGAGTTTTCAAGTGCTTAATTTGAGTTCAAATTCATTTCGTGCTCGACTGTATAGGAAAACATCGTGAGAAAACCTGCATATGCTCGCAGAAATGTGCATGGCATGTAATGGAGCAACGGATTACGTTCTACTAAGCCTTCTCCTTAATAGTAAAGTACGTCTTTGCTCAGCAGTGTAATTGTTACTGTTATTTTATTTATTTTATTAGTAAGTCATAAAATAATAAGTCGTGCTTTGTTGAGCGGGTAATGCTTTCTGTCCCGCAATGATACTATTGTGGAGCCCATCTGACTGTTGACTATAGCTCATATATGGGCAGTCTCGACCGGGACAGTACCACACTACCACATAAAATCGGCATGAAGTAGGTAATATAACTGCGTTTCATACGGTGAGTGAGAGAGCCGGATGCCTTACCCCCCTCCCCTATTCCTCTTCTTACTTCCTATTCCCTGTCACCTACGATTTTTCTCTAAGCTGGCAACGATATTTTAGCTCGATGATCAGGGCACCTGCTTGCTCGATTGCTGCCTCTAGATTTATAAAATAAAATGTCGTTATTCTTGATGGGAAATTATATACTCTAAAGGGTTACGGGTTCGCCCTCAAAGGTTGCGTAGGTCCGATCGTAATCGGCCTGAGTAAAAATCAGTGACCTGTGAGATTCGGATTAGAATAGACTCTGGGAAAAAATGCTGAGAATAATGATGGTTAATCAACAATGAAGATAGATTAAAAAATTTTATTAAAAAGACCGAGTCTTGCACAGTAACATATTGGTATCTTTAAACTATATTATATGTCATACATTTTATGCATATATCTAAGATAAATTTTATTTTCTGATAACAAATGTACATTGCTAACAAATAATATGCATTTAGATAATTAAATGAATTACTTATCTTTGCAGCTAATTTCAAAATTAATCTTAATTTTTTTAATACACTTTTTAATCCAAACTAAGCCGTTAACCAGAAAATTCAAAATTTGAACCCCATACACAACTGTACAATACAACTGCTTCATACCAATCACCGATGTGAAATTAAATTTGAGAAAAAATCTGTGACAGACAGACCAATGAAGATTGTGTAAAAGTTGATATGAGGAAGAAAGGTGTAACTTCTGAGATGACGGCTGATAGACGAGAGTGGAAGAAGACATGTGTGCCGACCCCACATAAAGTGGCAACAGGGCAGGAAGACGAAGAAGAGTCTGTGACAGACAGACAAAGAATTCCGAATGATATGAAATATTATGACTGGGAAACGTTAAGAGAAATATTTTTCATATTCTTGTAAATATGCGTTTCTTTGTACAAATGATATTTAGATAAACTATAATATAATGTTGACTTTTACGAGTACTGCAACTAATCATCAAGATAAGTGGATCCATCCTACGACCTTGCAATAATGATCTTTTCTTAGACAGAACCTATAAGGACATAATTATGTAACTATTTACTAATTATGTTCATTTTTTTAATATATTTTAACATTTAAAATAGTAAATATATTGTAATGTCCAACATAAATAAAACTACTAAATATTTGGTGTGCAAAGCTATATATGAGGGAAGGATGCGCGCGCAGGTCAAACGAGTTGCGCCCGCGCACGGTTAGTGTTGTGTGTGTGAATATGCAGTGAGTGAGGACAACTCAGGCGATATGGTGAGCTTAATTAATTTATTTTTTTAAACGAGTGGCCTGTGATTTAAATTTTTTTTTTTTTAATACATATATTTTTAATTGAGAATGTGTTTTGAATAAATTTCAACATACTTTTTTATATAAAATTAAATTGAAATATTCAAAAGACATTCCTTAATTTTGTTATTTTTATATAGTTTAGTTATTTTATTGTTGAGGATTTTTAATCATGCAAATATTTTTAGTACCTCAAAAATGTTTAAAAGCAAGGTTTGAATAAAAAAAATTCTTATTATTAGATCGATGGCTTAGATTGTAATGACATTTAAAACTTTGTGTCTGAAGATATAACAATATTCAAATTCGTTTGTCCTGACATTATGCGTATTTGAACTCAAACATGGATAATTATGTACGTACACTAAGTCTAAAGAATATTAAAGTCTGTCCTTGCTTAAGGCAAATATATATATATATATATATATATATATATATATATATATATATATATATATATATATATATATTTATTTTTTATACAAAAAATCTTTCAAATTTTTAAAAGTGAAAAAATCTTGTTAAGGCGAAAATCTATGTTATTTATAGCATCAAATATTGAAACATGAAAAAAACATGATTCAAAAATTTCTAATTTAGATAAGACAGAAAAAAAATTAGCTGCTAGTTTTCATGTACCATAGTGACGCTTATATATATAGCATACTAAAAATCCACACATACGCATACTCAAAGCTGACTGACATAGTGATCAACGCATAGCACAAACCACAGGACGGATCAGGCTGAAATTTAGCATGCAGGTAGATGTTATGACGTAGGACTCCGCTAAGAAAGGATTCTGATTAATTCTACCCTCAAGGGGATAAAATAAGGGATGAAAATTCGTATGAAACTTTATCAATTTGAAACCGATCGGGCTGAGACTTTGCGTGCATAAAGATACTATGACGTAGGCATCCCCTAAGAAAAAAATTTGATAAATACCAGTGAATTGTACAAAATATAAAGATAAGTGTCAAATAAGTAGGAAAAAATCGTGATATCTTGATATTTCTTATTCTTCCTTAAAAAAATCTATCTTTTATGTGTAAGCCATTATCGTCAAATCTAATCCTGCGTAGACGAAGTTGCGAACACATGTATAAAATGAGTAAATCTGAATATTAGTCAAACTCAAAATATACTTTATTCAAATGGGCTTTAACAGCACTTTCGAATCGTCAAGTTACATGTCATATTTTCATTTTTGATTTTTATAAAGCTACCACCGGTTCGGAATGTAGTCTCTACCGAGAAGAACCGGCAAGAAACTCGATAGTAACTCTTTTAAAATCATTTATATATAATGTATTTTTATTACATTTTAATTATCTTATCCGGATAGAAAATTAACGCTTATCAAATCCACGCCTCTTTGTCGTCAAAATATTCTTGTATGGTATAATATGCTTTATTTATTAAAGATTTTTTAAGTAAAGTTAAGCCGATTTTTTAAGTTAAGCCGATGTAGAAAAAGAAAATTCAAATTATATTATCATTATCTCTTCTAGTAGAGAATTATGTAGAGTAAGATTTTCGCTGCTAAATTAATATGTTTTAGATGAATCGTTGAGTGATTTTAGTGTATTTCTGGCATATTACCTTTTACTTGGCAAGAAGACATTCGTATTTGAACCTAGGTCAACATTAATGGCTGCGGTCATAGAACATTACTTGAACTAGAAATGGAAAAGATAATTGTTTTTGTAGAACATTTGACTGAACTATAATTAATGGTATAAAAAAACTATATAAAATACTTCTTTTTAACATTATTCTAGGTTTGAAAATGATGATGTTGGTTATTTATATAGAGCGATTGTGATCTAACAATAATTAAGAGTTTAAAAAAAAGCTTCAAAACAAAATTTCGTTTGCTTGGATGACATCTTATTCCAGTTTTGATTTTAAAACCAAATTACTAAATTGATTTGGATAAAAATCGTATCTGAAATTACCTATATAGAATTTGCCTTTCAAATAAACAAAGATATTTCAAAATCGGTTAAGAAATAGCTGATTTTTGAGATAACACACGTAAAAAAAGAACATACACTAGAAATTGAGAACCACCTTCTTTTCAAAGTCGGTTATAAATCATTGAGAGTTATTAATTAATAACTTAATATATATTATTCCCTTAAGAATATTAATAACAGTATTTATTTATTAATTATACACACTGAAGCAATAATAATTATTCTATAATAATATTTCTTATTACCATTTAAAAATATTTTTTTACACCTCAGACGGTATGCATTCTATTTTTTATGCTATAGCTAATTTACAATCGTCCACAACATATCTTGTTTAAAATTTAAGAACATTTTCCCTTAAATTTTCCAGAATATTCGATATGTGCCATTTCAATTTACTCTATGTTCTATGGATATCCTTCGCAACTGTGTGTAGAAAATATTTACAGTAAATACATATTCAATTATGTGCATCTGTTGTGTTCGTCTTGAGTCATTTCGAACAATGGCTGCCAAGTATATGATACTATAGGTCGTTCTAAAGTGAGAATTATATTTGTTTGACTCTTGTTATTAAGATAGAACAACTCAGTAACCTGGTAACAGCTTCCTAGGTAACCTTACGAAAGTTTTTGGCGTCAAATTTAAGACATTGAATATTTACTATAAAAGTTTTACGCTTGTAATTGAAATAAACAACTCTTTAACCCGGTAACAGTTACCTAGGTAACCTTACAAAAGCTATTCAGATTAAAGACACTACCGGTAAATTCTTTCAGGTGTAAATTTATGTAAATCTTTACAAAAGTTTGAGGAGCAAAGCTTACAAGTGTAATTCTTGCTTAATAGAAATTGTGTACTAATTAAATAGAATCATAATAGATAATTCATTATTTTAAGTGTTTTGAAACTTGGTACCATTTGTCGTTTAAGTTCTGTAAAATTAGCACCTTCACAGAAGAGAGAAAAAAAACTACACAATTTTAAAAGTACAAAATGTTTCAATAATGTACTATTTTTAAATTGAGGTAGAGCATCGCTATAGCTCACAGATTCCATCTCGTATACGGATTGGCTCGACCGGGGCAGTACCCCACACTCCCACTATGTTGATGTACCTATACGTATTCAGTTTAATATTAATAATATGTTTATTTATGTTAAATAATCTAATATCTTTAAACGAACAATTCTTATATATTATCGTTAGGATCGCTTATATATTTATGTTATCTGAATTTCGAAAATGGCTGCAACGATTTTCATGAAATTGTATGTAGAGGGTTTCGGGGTGATAAATCTAGCTAAGTTTGAATTATAGAAAACGTTTTATTCTTTTTTGCAGGCAATAAAAAACAGCTACTATTTTTTTTATTTACTACTAAAAATATTTCTTTTAATTTTCAAATTACGCCATTAAAGAAATATCGTGTAAAACTGGGTCATCCAGGTATAAACAGTTGTCACTGTACTACTGCACAGTAACATTTGCTTCTTGGAATAGTAATATACTTGAAAAAAGAAGACAAAATAACTTCGCTGCTCCTAAAAGTCACATTATTCAAGAGTCACAGATGTCATTTTACGTTTCCAATCGATGTTATACGCGCGTGTTACATCACAACAATGCGTCAATGGCTTTGCGAAATAGCGCGAGATTTTAAGCGAATTCTTGTTTTGTTTGTTAAAAGCATAGTATTAAATATTTCGTTCACATGTATATGTATTACGTTAATAATATATTATATATATTATTAATTATGTTAATATTAGAAATATTTTAAAATAATTAAAACAAAATGAATATAGTTATCCAATAAATAATTTTATATGAAAAATTATTCCACTGGAATTTATATAAATAACTATAAAAAGTTATTAAATAAATTTAAATAAAAACACAAACTTTAAAACTTAATTGAAAGGCTTTATAATAAATGAAATTGTACTTTTAATTCCGACGAATACAAAAAAGTCTTCCAACTTTTACAACTGAACATTTTTAATAATGAAATATCAACAAAATATTATCACGTCTGTCTGTTAATAACTTGACAACGGAGAAATCTGCAAACGTCACTATAATTAAGAAACTTGCATTTCAAAAGTGAATTAAACAATTAAATTTTGTTTATCTTGACAGCTAGATTGGCACAAAGCCTGTTCATATAACGCGATGCGTCGCTGTGTGTTGCAGACTTTTTTTTATAAATCACCGCCGCCCACGAACATTAGCGGCACCAAAGGAGCAACAATATTGTTTCCGATTAAAAATGGAATAAACAATAAATGGACGCTGATAAGCAATACTGTGTCAAGCCACACGGACTTCGTTTTGAGAAAATGGCGTCTAAACATCTCAAACCTATTCTTAATAAATATGTTTGAAGACGTAATATATTCATCTTTTCTTTTCTATTTTGATAAAATGTATATTGAATCAAAAGCAGATAGATTTATTTAATATGTTATCTAATAATAAGTTTTTTAATATTTGAGATTATTTTATAAATTGCAAAATATGGAATGCACCTGAAATTCGAAACATTGAGTTAAGAAACTTTCTTTCATACTTATTTAGTTTAGATGACTTGAATGACTTTCATAATGTTAAATAGGTGGCGTAGTATCAAAATACATCAATATCTCAAAATTCGACTTTTTGTGGGTTGACACATTATTGCTTATCAGCATCCAAATAAGGAGAACAGGGGAGATGTAGGCTTCTGGCTATCGTACGAAACGTAGCAAAACGACTTTATTTTTTTAATAAAATAGTTGGTATAAGCAGACGGGATAATGTTAAGCGACCAATGACGCTTAACATTTGCAGCACCGGATGAGCAATAGATTCGTTGCTAGCTTAAATAGGGATCCAACATACAAATATATATTGTGGTAGAGCCTAGCTCAGTACCTGTAGTCCTCTGACAACTGCAAGTCCACTGTAAACTGTAAGACTGTTATACATTACTCCTTCTTTTAGGTTTAGATGAAGTCAAGTTTAAGCTTAAAGTTATTAGTAAAAGTAAAGTAAAGTAAAACAACCTGTAAATGTCCCACTGCTGGGCAAAGGTGTCCTTTCCTATTAAGGAGAAGGTTTTAGACCTTAATTAACTACGCTGCTCCACAGCGGGTTGGCGGATAGACATGTGTCAGAATTTTTCCAGGCACATGCAGGTTTCCTCACGATGTTTTCCTTCACTGCTGAGCTCAAGATGAATTTAAACACAAATTTAGCACTTGAAAAACCAGCGGTGCATGTCGGGTTTGAACCCGCGATCATCAGTAGAGATCGACGAGTTATATATTCATGTATGTATATAAATATGTATGTAAGTATGTATTATTATTAGTATTTAAGCAAGTATATGTAACCACCTACCATTTGCCTATAGATTTTCTTTTACTATCACCACGGTTGTCTGAAAAAAATCGCTATAAAGCGATAAGACCGTCTATTGTACTTTTTTTTTCTTCTTCTTTATTAACTAATGATTTTGGTTAATTTCTGGTGTACAATAAAGTGTATAAATAAATAAATAGTCTCTTATTAGTAAAACCAGTCGGATTCGTCGGAAATATTAATATTAAAGATAGTCGTTTCGGAGTTATTGCGGTAGCTGAGATTCACTGGAACGAGTGACGCAATAAGGCCGTTCGGTAAAGGTTACGGCGGTGTACGACTCGTTGTATCGACGATTTCGTCTTACAATTTCTCTTTATATTTTGACTAGCTGTCCCTTGTGGTTTCACTCGCGTTTATGGTTGGTGCTTTGCTCCTATGAGTCGTAGCGTGATGTAATGTAGCCTATGGCCTTCCTCGATAAATAAACTATCTAACACAAAAATAATTTTTCAATTCGAACCAGTAGTTCCTGAGATAAGCGCGTTCAAACAAACAAACTTTTCTGCTTTATAATATTAGTATAGATAGGAGGTATTAACTGAGATTGATGCTAGCTGTAGTCTGACTACAGCTCGTATACGGTCTGGCTCGACCGGGGCAGTACCTCACTCTCACAATGATCGTTAATACAGCTGCGTTTCTTATGGTAAGTGGAAAGTCAGAGCATATATGGATGTTGATAAGCAACAATGTGTCAACCCACAAAAAGTAAAATTTGGAAATTGATGTATTCTGATAATGCGTCATGTATTAAAAAAAAATAAATAAAGTTATCTAAACAAGATAAGTACCGGAAAAGTTTCTTCATTTAATGTTTGAAATTTCAAGTACGTTTCATATTTTGCAATTGATACAATAATTCCATATATTGTAAAAAGTTATTATTTAATGATGCCAATCTGATGTTAACTTATTACACCATTTCTCAAAATAGAGAGGAAAAGTAGAATATATACTTTTCAAGCTAATTGATAAAGAATAGGTTCGACATCTTTAGACGCCATTTTCACAAAATGAAGTCCGTGTGGCTTGACACAGTATCACTTATCACCGTCCATATGATACCGCCAAAAAGTACATTCGAAATTAAATAGTTGTATAGCATTGATGGTACAATTTAGACATTAGAATGTGTTAATAAGATATCAATATGGCTGACAGTGTGAACAGCTGAGGTTTTGTGCAAAATGTCAGTTATGTTACTTGACCTATAACATATTAACCTTCAACTGACAACACAATTGCGTCTTCTAGATTCTTTTACATAACCTCTTTTCATCAGATTGTAACGCTGAACTTTTAAAAATAAATAGTTAAAAGTTTCTCCCAATATGAATAATATTAAGACTTAATAGAAACAGAAAATAATATATAAGATTGTTATTATTGAAATGAAATTATTTTAAGCGGATTTAAATAGCATATACATATAACCTAAATAATTAAAACTACAAGGATTACATTTAATGTTTAAGTTATATAATCTTTTATCGAATTCAAATTTTATATGTAATTTTACTAGTGATTTTCACAAAATCCATGTTTAGCTGATCTTGAAATCAAAAACGATACCTATCACATTCTAATTTATCTTAAAGTTCCGTAGATTTTCTAAATGTTAATATGTAGTTATATTTTCATTATATGTAACGCGGAAGAAATAAATTGGTAATTTGGAGAATACCACTAACTTTTCTACGAGGAAATCTATTTGTTTTTTTACCAAAACATACTTTTTTGGAAATATTGTTGCAATTCAAATTACAGAGTAATGTATAGAGTATAAGCCCAATACGATAGAACAGAATATATGTATACACGAGACAAGGGGGTTTCCATTATTCATACAATGCCCAAAGAAGGGCGGCTGTCCGCCCAGGAATTGTTCTTTGTCGTTAAATTGTATAAAAGTAAACTAAAGTAACAGCCTGTAAATATCCCACTGCTGAGCAAAGGCCTCTTCTCCTTTTAAGGAGAAGGTTTAGAGCTTAATCCACCACGCTGCTCCACTGCGAGTTGGCGGATATACATGTGTCAGAATTTCTCCCGGCACATGCAGGTTTCCTCACGATATTTTCCTTCACCGAAGATTTAGATGAATTTAAACGCTAATTTAGCATTTGCAAAATCAGCGGTGCTAGCCGGGGTTTGAACCCACGATCAGCGGTTGAGATTGACGTGTTCTAACCACTAGGCCATCTCAGCTCACAGGCCATCTCGGCTCACTAAATTGTATATATTTATTGAAATAAAACTATTTTAAGGGTAGACCTACCCGTGACCACGAACGCTGTAAAGTGCTCGAAACGTCGGGATGATACAATTAGTTAATATACGCGATAAATCCGTTTAAAATAGTTATATTTCAATGAGTAATAATCGAGAAAATCTAAGACAACGTTATGTATATGTTTATCTTATTTTCTGACGGTCATTTTTGACCTCCTCGCTCTCCTAGTATAGATAAAATAATTTCCATGCTCAAACCGGAGTTAACGTGTTACTGTGTTAGCGGAGTCACAAAATCTTGTTTTAAGTTCAAGGACGTACAATGCGTTCAATTTATTTTTTAAGAATAAATCTATACTAATATTATAAAGCTGAAGAGTTTGTTTGTTTGTTTGATTGTTTGCTTGAACGCGCTAATTTCAGGAACTACTGGTCCGATTTGAAAAATTATGTCAGTGTTAGATAGCCCATTTATCGAGGAAGGCTATTATTATCGCGCTTAGACCAAAAGGAGCGGAGCATCAATGAAGAATGTTTCAAAATCGGGGGATATTTTCTTAGTGCGCTGCGTAAACGATTAAAGTTTAGCAAAAATCATGTATGACAGTATTGTTCCCCTTTAAAAGTTCTAAAAAAAAGTCCGCGACAGCATATGTCTATCTTTTAAGGTTAGCTCACTATAACCTTCTTTATGCTAACCAAATTTGTTCTAAATTAATGCATTATTAGTCCAAAGTAACTATTCCACGCGGACGAAGTCGCGGGCGAAAGCTAGTAACTCATAAATCTCTGTTTAATACTAGGTGCCCCTCGCGGTTTTATTTGCACTTGTGGCTATTAATTCACAATCCTACAAGTGTATCATATGGTTCGTATGTTATATAGCCTATCACCTTCCTTAATAAATGAGCTATCCAAGACAAAAATATTTTTTTTGGATCAGGTCAGTAGTTTCAAAGATTACCCTCGACGTACAAACCTACAAACTTACATACAAATTTTACATCTTTATAATATTATAGTATATAGTATAGACAAAACTTATAAGAGTAACTATCGAGTTCCTTGCCGGTTCTTCTCCGTAGAATCTACGTTCCGAACCGGTGGTAGCTTCATTATTGTTTTTTTTTATATATTGACCATTCAAAAGTTTTGATTTTGATAAATTTTGATTTTTATTTATTTATTTATTTAAGAATCTTTAACAAAAGATACACTTTATACAATTATCAACAAAATAGTGGAAAATGTTATAAAAATTTGTGGTCTTTCAATTATAGGAGATCACAGCTTGCTAATTTTATATGACTAAGCAAAACAATGTAATTAAAAATTAACAATAAAAATAAAAAGAACAAGTACTAGAAAATTAAAAAAAAGGAACAGTATGTAATAAAACATTAAAATTTAAAAATGAGACAATCACAAAAACTACATATAAAAATCGTACGCTAATTAGCAATATCAGTCTCAATTTTTTTTTCCTAAAAATTAACAATGAAAAATAAACAATACTAAATACATAAAGAACATATTTTTCCAATCAACGAACACGCGGAACGTATCAATAGAACAATGACGGATTTTAATGTGTATCCGAGGATCTCTGGTTCGCTTCAGTTCAATCTTGCGACATGATGACGAGACGATTGTTAGTCTTATATATGACTAATGATTGGAATTAAGTTTACATTGCCCAGTGGGTAGAATATGACGGGAAATAATAGCTGGTTTAAATCCAATTTATATAAATAGTAATTTCGCTGTGGTAGAGCCTGGTTGTAGCTAAATTACTATGGCTTGAATACGTCCTCGACTGGGAATGTAGTACATGAGTACAGAAGATCAGCGTGCAGTAGCTGATACAATTTTATTTGATAGACACGTTAGCGCAGTGGTCTCTGCAACTGACTCAAGCGCTAACGCTATTATTATAGGGGCCGTTGAGTGTGATGCATATAGTTTCAGTTGAGGTAGAGCCTAGCTGTAGCCTAGTAACTACAACTCGTATATAGGCTGGTTTGACCGTGGCAGTACCTCACTTTCACAGAAAATCGCTGAAGTAGGTCATGTAGTTGCTTTTCGTACGGTGTGTGAGAGAGTCGAAAGAATATTCTTTTCCTAACTTCCAATTGCCTTTTACCCATTATTCTTTTTATTAGCTGACTTATCTGTACCTACAAAATTACTTTTTAAAAAAAGCTTGTATTATAGTAATATAATCTATAGTTTTTTTCTATAAACAGGCTATCCGAGGTAAACAAATTTCATCTCATTATAATATTAGTAAATAAATAAATAACGCATCACACTCAACGGCCCCCATTAAGATCTCATGACCTTGTGTCGGGGGTTCCGAAACACTCACAACACTAACACAAACACCCAGACCACGACAAACATCCGTATGGCCAATGCACACTTTTGCCGTGAGCGGGGTTCGAACCCGCGACCGTTAGCGCTTTAGTCAGTTGCAGTGACCATTGCGCCAACGCGTCTGTCCTTATATTAGTATAAATATTAATGACAATATCTATATATGTATGGATATATAAGTAACTATAAATGTTTCATATGTTAAAAAATAACAAGTTAATACATACAAACATAATATGATGGATATAAAAAAAATTGTGTCAATGTAACATCATCGAGTTATAAGTAATCGTTTATAAATTATGCCCATATTTACAAATTATTCACTAAATAGTTCTTAAATATTACGCAAGGTGGCACCTTGGAGCTGACATCTGATTGATATGTAAATAATATTCAAGATGGAGGCGCGTCGAGATGTTTAATAAAATCGAGTTTTAATTATATCGTTGTTGAGACTTGACTTAGTTTTTATGGATGATAATTATGTCTTTTCCTCTTTCTTTTTTATAATTTTGTCAAGCTTTTTTTGTCTCTGTCTTGTCTGTTAGTTTTATATGGATCTGATGGTTTATTTATTTTTATATAAATCTAATTTTGGAGTCACTTTCAAAAGCCTAATTTCACTAACAAAAATAACAATTCATATCAAAAAAATACTAATTGATCGTTGTCAAATCAAATCTAATTTTTATATTGGGACAATGAATCTAATTAATGAGCAACAATATTTTTAATTCGTTTTTTTAATCGAATAAAATTCATCGGACTAGTTTTTTATACAAAAAATTGACAAAACAAAATATATAATACTTATCTACAAGACATCGGTTAAGAATGCATTAAGTCATCTCAAGCAAAACATTTATATAACGGAATTCAACAGTTCATTCTAACCACTGTCATTATTCAAACTATAATAATTTCAGTTCATGTTCATTTTAGTTTATAATTACAATGCCACAAAAAGCTATAAGTGTGAAGTTAATGATACTGCAAGCAATCAGATGCATTCAGTATTAATGTACGTAGTACATTTGTATTATTAAAATAAAATGTATTGTTCTGATATTGAGTACGTATTCCTTAATCACTTTGGTATTTAACGTGCTTCTTGACTTGTTGATTTCTTGCGAACATTTGTGGGCGTTATTGTAAAGTTTATTAATAATTTAGTTTGTATTATAATATATATTATTAAGAACAAGGATTTAGTTGTTAGTTCAGTATACAAATCTCTTATATATAAAATAAAACCCAAGATATTGTTAATATATATATATATATATATATATATCATATTAGCTGTCCCTCGCGGTTTTACTCGCGTTTACGCTAACTGCTTCACTCCTATGAGTCGTAGCGTAATATAATACAGCCTTCATCCTTTCTCAATAATAATCCGCTTCAATACAGTCATTTTGTGTTAGATAGCAATGATTGAGGTAAGGTTTAGGCTCTATAACATCACGCTATGACTTATGAGGTCTGAGCAGTAGCCTTCACGAACCGGATGCATACAATTTTAATTCAGATTGTAGTATCGTGTGAGGATTTCGTTACATCGCATAATTCCTTCTCTCTCTATTCTCTTTACTATATTCGACTCGGCTATATTATATACGTATAGATTGATAAATAATATAGATTAAAAAATTGAATAACGAAAACACACTTAGAACATTTCACATCATCTTTAATTTTCAGACAGAACGTTAGGTAGGTACAATATGTTGGTATACATAGCGTTGGTATTTCTATGGTATACTATAAGATCTTTGTATTTAATTATTTATTTGATTTTTTTTGTAGTTGTTCTGCTAATCTTACCATAAAGTTTATTATTTATATAACATACTTGTTTAAAACTTGTTACCAAAAACCAGAATAACATGTGCTTTATAAAATAAATGGAAGCTAAAATGAATATTTTATTACAAGTTAATAGTTTTAACTAAAAGTATTATACCTATATAAGAAAAAAAAAACATACTCATTTTTAAACTTAATATCTGGATGATTTTAAGCAATTAATCACAAAACTACTTTGCTGTAATCCGCGAAACCATCTACAGCTGTCTGGTATCACCACCCGCCCTTCCATACACTACAATGTATACGTTGGGGCGGTGCCTGCTTGTGCTGCATGTGCGTGTGCATATGTGGGAGGGTGGTGTTCATACTGCATGATACCAGACAGCTGTAGATGGTTTCGAGGATTATAGAAAAGTAGTTTTGGGATTAATTATCATGGAATTCCGCAAAGTAACGCCTGATTCAATTAAAGATTTTAAGCAATACTGTGGCAACCCACATGGATTTCATTATGAGAAAATGTGTCAAACCTATTCTTAATAAATTTTTTAGAAGAAGTATCTTTCCATATTTTGTTTTCTATTAAGATAAAAGGTATAATGAATTAAAAGCAGATTGGAATAATAAATCATTTTATCTAATTATAAGTTTTTCTAATAAATGAGATTATTTAATATCGCAAAAAATGTACCACTCTTAGATATTCAAACATTAAATTAAGGAAATTTTTTGTACTTATTTAGTTTGGATGACTTTTAAATTTTTGGAATATTGATAAATACGTAACGCACATTATCAGTAAGAATTATTGAGCATTATTAACTCCGAATTAGATTTTTTGTGGGTTGACATATTATTGCTTATCAGCGTCCATATAATCTCGGATATAAAATAATATAATCGAATAATGAATATCACTTCATGTATTCCAATTATATCTTTATTGAATTCTGAATGCCCTACGCGAATTCACTCGCGTTTATAGTTACTGCTTCGCTCCTTTCAGTCGTAGCGTGATGTAATGTAGCCTAACCTTTCTAATTAAACGGGCTATCCAACGCAAAAATAATTTTTCAAATTTAATTAATAACTTAAAAGAACACCCTCTACATACAAACTTAAAAAAATCTCTTTGTAAAATTAGTATTATTTATTGAAGAAAATTATAGGCTATCACTATACGAATCATAGAAGCGAAGAAGTAACCATAAACGCGAGAGAAACCGCGACCGGAATACAAGTTATTTAATAAAGCCAACCATAACGTGTTATAGAACCGCGTTGATATCTTTTGTATGTAAACAATGGATGGCTCTTTTTATTCTTCCTTGACTACTTAGCTGTCTTAATTATATATATATATATATATATATATATATATATATATATATATATATATATATATATATATATATATATATATATATATATATATATATATATATATATATATATATATATATATATATATATAGTTTTTATTATATGTTATAACTACTCAATCGATCTTCATGATTTTTCATACATAATCAGAACATTAATTTAGGGTATCGTTAATTCAGATTAAAAAAAACTGTTTCTGAGGGATGATAGATCCAAACTGTGGCCCTGTAGCTCGGTTATAGGGTGGGTCGACCGGGGCAGTAGTCACACTCTCACAGTAAATCAGGGTAAAGTAGTTAATATTGCTGTACTGAGTTTCGTAGGATGAGTTCGAGAACCGGAAGCCCAACCTTCTTTTCATTGCTTTCCTTACTTCCAATTCTCCTTCAACCCTCATACCTTTTTAAGCTGGCAACGCATTTGGCTTCTCTGGTATTGTAAATATTCATGGGCAGCGGTGATCACTTAACATCAGGACACGTCTACTCGTGCTAACTATTTAAAAAAATCAACAAAATCTTTATTCTATATTAACAAAAGCTGGCAATTAATTTTTTTTAATTATTCAAAATAATAAGGTGTTGTTATGTTTAATAGTCATATCAATGTTAGTGTATTGCACATGGAATAAAAAGATTTCAACGCAATGAGTCACATGATCTTGATGTTGCCCAACCTCGAACCGGTGGACCTTGCGTATGGAAATCCATCAATTTTCAGAAATCACTTTCTCAATATTGCAAAATACGTTTGAACTTTATTGATACGACAAAGTAGGTATTTTAAGGTCAATGATATTTTAAATTGATAATTATACATATATTTAGAATTGTTTACTATTTAAAAAAATCAACAAAATTACAAAATGCAAATTGTTTTTTTTTTTCATTATTTTGTTTAAATTATAGACGCATTATTATATTATTATATATTTTAAACTTTAGCGATTTATACTATATTTAATATAACGGGTCTTATCGCGATAACTAATGGTAGTAATACCTTTTTTATTGCCCGACGTTTCGACAAAGTTGCATCCGTCGTGGTCACGAACTGACCACGACGGATGCAACTTCGCAATATTAAATATGAATATTATATTATTAATCGCGGTATCCTTCAAATACCGATATGAAACTTTTTTGGGATAGGAAGCACTATTTTCAATATCTATACTAATGTTATATAGAGATAAAATTTGTTTGTAAGCTTGTGTATAGGGAGTAATCTCAAAAACTACTGATCCGATTTGAACAAATATTTGCGTGGGATAGCCCGTTCATTGAGGAAGGTTATATGTTGTTAATATATTCGTAGTAATCTACGAATCATAGAAGAGGGAGCACACAAGGGGAATATATTAAGTAATTAACATACAAATATATTATAATATATAAAATAATTATAATATATGTAACTTTAAAACAAAAGTAGATACCGAAAATATATTAACGAGAAACGATTTTCCTGTAATAAAATATAATAAATATATTACCTAAAGATATAATTCCGGCAATTCTTAAATTAAAAATAAATTAATTATTTTTCTTAGAGCGTAATTAAAAATTCGTTTTGGTTTTAATTAATTTATATTTCAGTACAAATTAAAAAACAACATAGATATTTTTATGTTCATAATAAAAACATTTTTTTAAGGAAAAATTAAATATATATTATTCTTTTTGTACGTATTTATTTATTTTTTCAGTACTAGCGTTATGCATTCCTGCTCTATATAAACTATAAGTAAGCGAAATTTCACATTTCGTCCGTCGGCGTAACTTTCGTGAAAAGGATTACAAAGGTTTTCTTACACGTATTAATATATTAATTATTTACGCAATGTAATTTATAAGAATTTAAGTTACGATACGATATGATGTAAGAAATATCTCACAATTAAAACGAAGATCAGGAAAAACGTTTCGATTTTGTAATCAAATTGCTAATTCACTTTAAAAATCTTGTTAACAATATGACGCAATTAAAACAACCTCTTCTTAAATCACAACACTCGATAATGCGACTTATAAATAGATAAATAAAGACGTTTTTTATTCACCAAGGATAGGCAAGATCCGTATTTTTCTTCCTCTTAAGCATTGGCATATTTGTGTTTATAAATTTAGGACGCACAACAATTGATGTCTACTTATAGTAGGTAAATACAACTAATTTAAGTATTTATTACATACGCAGTAAGATCGAAAGTTCTGAGAAATATGTCGACTTTTAATTCGATAATCTCGCGGCATTGTATGGGCGTTGACATTGAATCTGTGAATAATTTTTCATATTAATAATTTAATTTCGACTTCACTGTTATGTTTGGTGTTAGGAGCTATTAAGTGTAATTACGTTTGTATCAAACGATGTCTTGTTTTCGTGTATTGTGCATTCTTTTGTACGGAAATCCTGGTTGTAAAAGATAAAAGATATTTTGTACAATATATTGTGATATGATGAAGTGGAATGTCAATAGTTTGTTGTTACATTATTATAATAAACACTGTTACTAACTAATGTATTATGTATTATTGTTTATTATTATTTAAATGTTTAGTGGAGTAACGATTTGTAAACAAAATACACTGTAGTCTTTTTTTGCAAAAAATTATAGTAGTTTCTAGTTTTGTCATCAATTTACTTAATCTAAAATATAAAAATATATGAAAAAGTAATGTGTATTTGTTATTTTAATATATGAATTCATTAAAGTAATTACAATTTATTGTATTAAAATAAATTTAATTCAACTATTAATATTTATTATAATTACTCAACTCAAATAATTGTAAATATTTAAATTTCAATCGTTTCTAAATAATTGTAATTCTATTTTCAAACTTAACACAGTGGTATAATTCAAACAGAAATTGTTGTGTTTATATGTAGACAAAGGATCGCAGCATTTGCTGGTAGCATTTGAAGAGTTCCCCTATTTATCTTTAAATGTATTCAAAAGATCTTAATATTTTAAATACTAGAATCGTCTCTGAAAAATATGCATTTAAATAGCGAAAATCTCATTCAAATCGAATCAGTAGTCTTTCAGAAAATCACGGACATACACGTATATACAAACATGTGGAATACAGAATCAACTTTTTTTAAGTATGTTAAAATAGCATGAAACTTCCTACGCTTCCAATAAATAATATATTAGTAGGTAAAATCACAAATATATTGCACCTTTTCGTATCAACATATAAAGATAAATATTTTTAAAGATTTATTGTAATAGCCTATTATGAAATTATGTTTTCCTTGCGATGATAGCATCAATGCCATATATGGAATGTTCTTAATTCGAAACTAGTTTACATAATGTATTGACCTTGACTGTTGTGCAGTTTTAAAGGGGCTTTTCACTGTAGCATGATCGCAAGAGCAACTTACAAGACTTGAGCAGAATAAGAAAATGAATAATTTCCACTGTCGAAAGAAAGTATTAGAAATATTATAAATTTATAATGTAACTATCCTTGGTGAAAGAAGTTTAGATAGGTTATTGGAGATTGCTATTTGCGTTTTCCGTTCGCATGGAAATTCCGGGAAATGATATACCTTGTCACAATTTAATGACATCTCATACGTTAAAATCCTTCAATTTTTTAACGTTCAAGGACAAAAACTTCAGTAAAATGTAACTCACCTACAAAAAATTTTGTGACAATTTCAGTGGTTACTAGAACTCACCTCACTCACCCACTTATGTCAAACATTTGTGAGTGTTTATGTTGTGCTTTTCCCGACACAGGTTCAGACTCAAAAATCCCTACCGAGATTCGGTGGGGGCCGTTGAGTTGAGCTTATTTATTTCTTATATTCAAGATCACCTAACTCGTCACATGTCGTATGACCATGAATAGGCTCCTTTAAATTTTATCATGTTGAATGATATTTATAAACAAAAAAGAAGAAAACAATATAGAATAACCTTTTTTATCAAATG
This sequence comes from Hypolimnas misippus, assembly GCA_037950945.1. Classification (NCBI taxonomy): domain Eukaryota; kingdom Metazoa; phylum Arthropoda; class Insecta; order Lepidoptera; family Nymphalidae; genus Hypolimnas; species Hypolimnas misippus. The sequence goes on from JBBEEQ010000012.1 coordinate 920,836, forward strand.
CCAAGTCTAGCAAATGACACGTATTTTTTTTTATTAAAATATTAATTACAATGTTAAGTTTTGAATAATGCAATCAATATTAATTAAAATCGTTATTAAATATTTTTAATATGATCTTAATTTTAAAATATTTAAAAGGTTTTAGTTTTTGAGCGACAAATTATCAACGGGGATAGTGCAAAACCGCGTAACTAGCTTTTGCAGTAAGATTAATCTCTGAATCAAACGTAAAATTTAATTTTTGATAGAAAACAAGCTAGCTATAAATTATATAATTGATGTTTGTAAAATTAATACTTAAGAGAAATAAATTTTAACATATCGTCCGTGATACTACAAATACATTATGTTTAAATTAAGACTTTATAAGTAAAGCTAGATACGAGGTTTTGCTGTATCTCCGAAGATATATGGTAAACACTTTTTATGATAAAATCGTAAGGAAGGTTATAGACCATATTACATCACGTTGCCACTAATAGAAGCAAAGCAGTAACCATAAACGCGAATTAAAACGCGGAGGAGGAGCAGCTAGTCTATACATACAAAAATATAAAATTGAAGTGTTTGTAATTTCAAATTAACAGCTTTCACTAAATGCGTATGAAAGTATACACAGTATCTACATCCAAAACACGATTTATAAATTTTTGTCTGTCTCTATGTCTGTCTATTTGTTCAGGATGATTCCTCAAACGGCTGGACCGATTTCGACGGTATTTTCACTCATATATAACTAATGTAATAAGGAGTCATTTAGGCTACTTTTATTAAAAAAATATATTTATTTTAATTAATAAACAAAAAAGAGTGTTACACGAAAACAAAATTGAAAACAATGAAATAGTGAACAATATCCGATTCAAATAGGGAAGGTAAATTATTTATTATATAAATATAATCTTTCCTCAAATTAACGCGGGAGAAATCGCGGGGCACAGCTACTTTACAATATAATCTGTGGATCCTTAGAATAAATGTCAAAACAGACTTGACCGTACATACACGTTATACAACTTTTATCTTTAAATAACATTTGCATGTGTGCATTATTTCTGTATGCATATTATACTTGTACATAACCTACCATGTGTGTTAATTTTTCATTTGTGTATGGAATAAAAGACATATGTGTGCTGTTTTCGAATGCTATATTGTAAAGTGATTCGCATTTTTAACTGACTTAAATGAGGAGGTTCTCAACTCTTTGAAGACTTATATGTCTGTTCACTTACTGGAAAACGGCTGGACCGATTTTGTTAATTCTTTTTTGTTAAAATACTCTCTGATCTATCACATAGAATTTTCATCAAAATCAATTAAGTAGTTTGGATTTAAAATCAAAATACTACAAAGAACTGTACTATAAAAGACTCGAATAAGTTAGGCATTCAAATTAAACGTAATTATATAGTTAGCTTTTGAAGTTAATTCCCCTTTTTTTTAATGTCTTAATAACATTATAACCTATTAAAAATAAAACAGTACTTATATACATTAAACAATCTATCAAATTGTTAGTAAACCAAGTGATATGAGGGCAGTGGATGCGCATGCGCAAGCGATGCGCCGTCGCAGGGTTTTTAGTGGGTATAAATCTCCACATCACCCGATCTCCCCTCCGAAGGAATCAGATATCTTTTCGAATATTTCCTTTGCGTAAACAAAAAAAAGTCCTGACTGCACACAAATGCGAAAAAAAAATCCTATTAGGATTGAAATGACGCACACAGACATAAATTTTGTAATTATTACTGATATTAAAATACACAATAAACATGTAATTATCGTTCTTGTAAAATAGGTATGTTTATAAAGATGTTATAGGAATGACAATCATTAAAACAGAGCGGTGTTGAAGGCTGTTGCGACACGCGGGCTTTTTAAATGAATTCTATTTTACGTTATGAGATCCTAGTGTTTTTATCAATCAATACTAAAGATTAAAGATTTTTATTATTATTATATTTAATATTTTTTGTGTTTGAAACGAACAAATTTAAAAACTATTGGAAGTAATGTGACAGAATTTCACTGATGATTGATATTGATTGAAAAACGATATGAGAAACCTTTAAATGATTTTTAAATACGCTATTGTTGTTATGATAGTGACTGGTTTTATTGTTCTTTTGCACTGAATATTTAAATTGGTTTTAAATTTTACTAAAACATTTATTTCTCTACAGACTCCTCGATTAGTCACTGAAGTTAATACGTTGAAATATGTACGCGATAGATTTAATACGATACATTAGGTATAATTTTTATTGGCTGGTAGGTCCTGTGGCAGCAGCGTAGTGGGTTCGATTCCCACTTGTAAACATTTTTATAGACCTTACGAAGCTTGTCGGTTTCTTCATGGTAGAAAACATAGTATAATAACAATTTGTAAATTTATTTGCTTGAAAATGCCAATAAGAATAAAATGTATTTTTATTAACCGCCTACGCAAAAAGAGGGGTGTTATAAGTTTGACCGGCACGTGTGTCTGTGTGTCTGTCTGTGGCACCATAACTCTTAAACAAGTGAACCGAATTGGTTGCGGTTTTATTATTATAAAGAAGGTTTACTAGCAATGGTTCGTAGACATAGACAGATATTGATTTACTTTCAAATACATGTGTGATTTAAAATTTTAAACACCTATGCATGCAACATAACTATACAAAATTATAGAATTCTTGGTCTGATGCTGCAGCCAGGATCAGCAGGAAACACAACTCCTCACCAACTAACAGCAGAGGTAAAGTGTTGGCGCTAGTTAAAATGGTCTCAATGAATAGATTGTCACACTATTTTAAGATGTTGGATTCTCGACCCCACCGAACAATCTCCATCATGTTTTCTCCATTCCACGTCACATCGGCGAAATAACAAGTGCCTAATTGGCACAACTAAAACCCACAAAATAAAGAATTGAATTGAATTGATTGTCGGTGGATTTTTTAAATTTACAATTTTATATATTTTAATCTTTCGCTATTTACACTATTCATATTTAATAAGACGGGTCTTATCGCGATAACATTCGCGACTCTTCATTCTACTCTTCAATCAGCTCGTGACCACGACGAATCCAACTTCGTCGAAACGTCGGACAATAAAAAGGTATTACTACCATTTGTTATTTACAATTTTAGTCAATTATTAATGTGAGTTTGTCGTGGTCTGGGTGTTGTGCTTGTGGTGAGCGCATCGAGTGTGAAGTGTTTGCAAATTAAAAGTGAACACAGCATCTGGTAATGTTCAATTGTATTACCATAGAAGCGGAAGCCGAGATAACAATGCCACTTGAATACAAATGGCTCCGCGTTAACTCAACCACATGATGACATAATTAAATATACTAGTAGTCGCCTAGTGGTCGGAATTCGATTGTAGTTTATTAAATTTTCAACCGATTTCAAGATCGACCACAGATAATCTATTCTCAATTTTACCACAGACTAACAATAAACAAAAGACTTTATATGCATGTGTGATAAATACATCGTAGCATATTTAATGATTACTTTTTTCATTGATTGAATATAGATTATATTTATGCATTATTTAAAAAAATATATATTAATTCTCTCCGTCCCTATATAAATAAGTGTGCAAATTACTTCGTCCGCGTATTTTCGTAAATAAATAAAAACATTACACACACTACCACGTATTTGACGCACACACACAAGCATATATACTATTTTGTTTATTGTTCAAGTCTGAGATCGAATTGAGAAGAGATTTAAATTAATTATGATAGAATTTGTTAAATTTTACAAGTTCCGTTTTCTAAAAACTTGTGCGAAGACAAAGCAAAATACTAGTTTAATATTAAAAGATTGAGTCGTAATAAGCTTTATAATTAATGTAAATAAACAAACTGGATTGTCACTTGAATATAATAAGACGATTATTATTAGTATGTACATAATATCGTGCATACATTTGAAATGAATTACGTTAAGTAGGAAAAATGGTTTGTTGAGATGAAATCAAAGCAAACTGTGAATAATCCGACTTATGCACCGAGGGTCCGTATCATGACTCACTCTTCACGCGTCTTGTTTTTCGTTTGATAATCTATTCCTGAGACCATTTCAATCAGCACAAACAGGATCTCTGCTGTAAGTTGGTGAGGTGTATGCTGACCCTGGCTGCAGCATCAGAAGTAGAATTCTATAGTATTGCATAATTATGCTGCATGCATGGGTGTTACAAATTTTGGATGACACATTTGTTTAAAAAGTAAATCAAATACTTATTCTGCATTTAATATTCAGATGAAAACAGCTCATCTTGAAATGGCTGAACCGATCATTTTAGAATATGTCTAGGAACCATCGCTTAAAAGCCCTCTTACAAATTGAAAAATCCGCATTCAAATCGATTTACCCATTTAGGAGCTACGATGCCACAAACAGACACACATAGTGGTCACACTTATAACATCCCTCTTTTTGCGCCGGAGCGGAGTTAAAATAAGTAGGTGGGTTCTCTATTTGTAGTATAGATGTATTTTCTTTGTTACTTAAAAATTTCGTCATTTCGATTTCGAAAATTATTTTCTATAATTATATAAACAACTAAAATACGATTACGCTTAATCGTATATATAAGATAATTAAATAATTTCATATATAATACTAGCTGTACTCGCGTTTGTGGTTACTGCTTCGCTACTATGAGTCGTAGCGTGATGTAATGTAGCCTTTAGCCTTCCTCAATAAATAAACTATCAAACACAAAAATAATTTTTCAATACGAACCAGCAGTTCCTTGGTTTAGCGCAAACTCTTCAGTTTTATAATATTAGTATAGATTGTCGTATTGGACTTATCAAAAAGCTTTATCAAACTTAATTAAATTACCTTAATTAATCACCATATATAGGGTCAAGTTCGACTTACTACATAGAACACAATTTACATGATTAATTGTCCGTCTGTCGGTTTCTTTCATTCCGTCAACCGTTCCTCGGTATTGAGTAAGATCGCTAAGGGCCTGCCTGACCATATAAGGCGGCGATGACATCCTCGATATTTATGCTTTACGCGTAAAGAATTACATACATTTTACTGTTTAAAACAATTACCACAATATTATGTTGAATTCAAACCGAGATGTATTCATTAATTGGATTCGTACTACGTAATTAAATAGGTAGATGTAAGGGAATTTAGTAATTTATTTAAATATTTTAGATGTGTGAATATTTTCATTTGAGATATGTAAATTATGAATTAATTTAATTACGTTATACTAGAAGAAAAATTTTTGATTGTAACGAACAAAAAACTAAGGGGACCGATTTTTCAAAATATATAATTTCGTTTACTTAGATGACATGCTTATTCCTGTTATTAAAATAGTGATAACATTTTGATAAAAATTCTATGGGACCAATATACCAATAAACATACAAAAAATAATTAACCAAATCAGACAAACCGCTTTCGAATAATCGCGGAACATAAAAAAAAACCCCGAATGAAATGCCTCCTCCTTTTTCGGAAATCTGCTTAAAAATGTACAATTTATAAATAATCAATCTTACTTAACGAAAAGTAACACAATTGACCATAATTCACGCCGCCTGAGGCATCGTTGTCATAAAATCCATCATGTTTTGGTGTCAAGTTGTGTTATGTCATGTCAAACTGCGGCTCAAATGATGGGTGTTGTTTTGTTTAATTCGAGTCGACTCTATAGCCGAAGAATCTAGTACATAAAACATTATAGGTTTAATTGATTTGTATATACGAAAATTAGCCTGGTTGTCTGGGACGTTTTTAACATATAAATCGCTAACTTTTAAGTTTCATTGTTAACAATTTTATCATCTTTTTGTAGATTTTTTTTAAAACAAAATATTACAATATTTTTTTTATCAAGATATTTTTTTAATAAGCATGTGAGAAATATCAAATTATCCGGAGATATTTAAATCGAATTGAATTACTAAGATTTTGTATTTGATTGATTTTTTTTTTTAACTAAATAACTGAATCGATTTCGATAAACTCTGACATCAATCTAAAAGCATCTCCTTTCAAACAAAAATATAATATTTAAAATCGATAATGACAGAGTTAAGAGGAGGACTAAGCATTTTTTAATATACGCTACGAATTAAGAACCTTCTTCCTTTTTGAAAACGCGGTAAAAAACGCTGCTTATTAAATTCGGAATGTTTACCTTATTAAAATCTGTTAAATATTCCATTACATGAATACGTAATTTCATACAAGCTTGTATAGCATGTTAAAATAAATAACACAATTGTATTGTACATGTTTAATAATATTGCATGAAGTTCTCTCATTTCCTAACCTTTTCTTGACGTTTTTATTACGACTGCAGACAGTGATGACCCGTGAAATGTCAATTTTTATTAAAAGGTCACGCCGAACGAACAGCTACATTTGATCTGAGGTCAGCTTGACTTAGATATATATTTAAATTTGACCTCTGTTCGAGGATGTCATGAAGAGGACTAGTATTCGAATAATTTGTTAGTAACATGGGATTTGTTTCTTAATTTTTTTTTAGTTGACTAAACAAATTATAGTTTAAAGATTGGATTTCGCATAGCATGAATTTATAACTACGCTGATATATCTGATTTTTTACTTGATTGCGCGATGCAAGGGAGTGTAATGTGTTTATCAGTATATGTATGTTTGTATGAGGATTTATAACTTTGGCACTATTTAGACCGAACGCGTGAACCGATTTTTATAAATGACACATCATTTGATTCGTCATAAAGGCACGAATGTTATAGAAAGTATAATAATTCAATCAATACAGGTTTTTTCTTCTTCTTAATTTGAAAAAATAAAAATGTCTGATTTTGGACGCCATAATGTAAAAAATAATGAAAATCGACGAACTATAATACGAACGACGACGACGAAATAAAACGTTGAATAGGTATTTAAAAAATATTTTTAGGTTTGTTATATCATTTTTAAATCAGAATTAAAGTTTAGAATCTGTAAAGATTTAAAGTTGGTTAATAAAGCTTCTTCACTTATAGGCTTTTAGATAGAACTACTACTACTACTACTGACTGAAGATGGTCTGGTTACGCTGTCGGGTTTTTGATTTTTTAAATTAATTACTTGGTATTATAGCTAGTGGTCGTCTATTCGCCAATGAGACATTGGTAAACAAAGTTATTTAATATGTTTTATTAATGTGGATGACATGACATGATGACATGAAAAAGGTACATTTTTGTTAATTTATTACTAAACAATGCAAATAAGTTTAAAAAATATGCCAAAAAAAATTTCAACACACCAAAGCTAGTCATAGTTCGTTCTACTTTCATAGTAAAACAGAGCTATTTGCACAACTAAATACAACGAAATAAGTCAACAATACATAACCAAATCCGAGACAGCCTCGTAAAGAAATGTTCGAACTATTTCTCGATAACAAATACGACTTATATAATAAAACCATAACGAAATCCATTCATAACGTTCCGTGCCAGTTTTCCTAAAACACCGTGACGTTTGTTTGCATAACTCTGGGGTCAAGTTCGTAAGTTTGCACTATTGTATAATTTAAGCAGAACTAGTAAGGTATATTACTTAAGTAGATTAAGAAAATCTAAGAGGCTAGAGTGATATTATGAATGACATATACCGAGAGGCGTACTAAGTCCTGGCTGGGGCGGTTAAGCTGAATGAGGCTTCAAATCTAAGATTTACCGGTACAGGCTGTACTTATTTGTATCTACAGGACCTCTAACATCAAACCTCTTAGTACTGACCATATTTTTAAAGCCTATTTTTTTCCTAATGAGTAGGATTAATTGATTAAGGAAAGTTAACAGGGGTCTCCTCAGGAATAGAGGCCTTGGTCCTTGGACTTGCCGCCTTTTCACTACTCTATATATGTGTTAATCATTGTTAAAGTTTTAATAATTAAATACATATGAGATGAAAAGATACCTAGCGAGAGGTTAATAATGTTAAATAAAAAATCGGTAAAAAAAACTTTTAAGTTAAACAAAAAAGTTTTTATCTTTTGTGCACTGAAAACTAGAAAATAAATAAATTGTTACTTACCTATCAGCCAACCTAGGTGTTAAGTACTAGGCAGAATAGCTTTTAGGTATATTAGACTAAAAAAAACGTCCCCTCTGAAATCCTACCTACGGCAAAGCATACAAATAAATACCGTACGGGTCGAGCTAAATAAAACCGTTTAAAAAACATTTCACATTTCTCAAAATTGCTTCTTCTACCAAAAATCCTTGAAATTCGAAATGATTAATTAAGAAACTCTTTTTCCGTGTTTATTTAGTTATATAACTTCATTTTTTTTTTGAATAATGTTAAATAGATGATGCAGTATTCAAATACATCAATATCTCTGAATTTGACTTTTTGTGGGTTGACACATTATTGCTTATCAGCATCCAATTATATTATATTACATTTATGGTGACTTAATTACATTGCAATTTATTACATACCTGAATACCAAAGAAACGACTTTTACGTTTAATTTTTATATTCTGTATATACATCAATTTAATTATTTGATACATTATATTATTTAATGTTAAGATATCTTTTTCCTATTAATCGTTTCCATGGATATACAGGAAATTTCAGTATGAATAAAAATAGAAAAATACAATATAATATACAACCTACTTATGTATACTTAATTAAAAACTTTCTCTTAACATATATACCAAGAATATATATGTATATGAGGAAACGTTGGGTCTTGTAAGCTCGTATAGATAAACGTATAAGTTTACTATTTACGAAATATATTTTAAAAAAGTTTAGTTCATATTTTTTTACTTTGAAATATCGATTCTGCTAACGCTGTTAAAATATCCAACGCATGCCCAGTTGACATTTTGTATATAATCTGAATCTCGGAAACGGCTCCAGCGATATTCATGTAATTTAGTACGTAGGGATTTTACGGGGCGATAAATCGATCTAGCTTAGTTTCATTTTTAGAAGCGTTGATTTTTAGACTGTGAAAATCTTCAACAATATAATTAGAATACAAAGATAAATTAAATATATTTTCTGAAAACACGATTCACCAAAAAAAAATCGAAGCTCGGTCATCCAGGTAGGTACTAACATATTTATATTATTCATATTTAATATACCGGGTCTTATCGCGATAACTAATGGTAGTAATACCTTTTTATTGCCCGACGTTTCGACGAAGTTACATTCGCCGTGGTCACGAGCTGAAATTTTAAATATTTTGTTGTTGGTGTTAAATAAAATAAGCAGTCAGCTCGTGACCACGGCGAATGTAACTTCGTCGAAACGTCGGGCAATAAAAAGGTATTACTACCATTAGTTATCGCGATAAGACCCGTTATATTAAATATGAATAGTATAAATCGCGAAAGTTTAAAATATATATTTATATTATATTATGTTAAATCAATTTTTATATTTTTAAAATTTCTTAACATTTACTAATAATACATAATTATAATATAATTATTAGTAAGCAACAGCGTTAGTCATGAAGGCAACGATATGCCGAATTTAAGGTTAAGACTGTGCACGCTTTAAGAACCTAATCGTTAAAAAAAATTGCAGATATTAGTAGATTTATTTACGAGGAATAAAATGTTAGCATGACACTCATCTTCTGTCAACCTGTAGTAATAGGAACGATTGTTATCCTGCTTTGTTATATCTACTTCTATAGGCCATGGAGTACTTCATTAATTCAACACTAGATCAGATAAAAAACTATATAAATTTTATGTGTCAATCATATGTCTTCCATAATTATTTATGAATAGAATAGCAAACAAACAACACAGTATTAGCATATACGTCACTCACATACGATTTAAGAGGTATTTAAAGATCACTTCAATAATTTATCGCTTAACTGTTATTGTTTTACTATTAACAGTACAATGTATAGTGGAGTTACAATTTACTGGATGCACTCCATGTAGGAAATGACAATGGGTCCAGCATTAGTCCGAGCTTGAACCAATCCTTCTCAAACTTGGCCAAGAGCACACTCGGCCCAAGTCTGGATTGATAACTAAGGCTAAGGTTTGGTAACTAAGGCTTAATTCTGGGCCAAGGCTGACAATATGTTGGCCCAATACAGAATTATAGATACCGTCTTGTACCGTTATAATCCGATCAAAATAAATTTATAGACATTTATAGCTACTGATCCACCCTTGTTGTCGTAAAATATTTGGGGACAAACTAATTCATGGAGCCGTACAGGAAAATGTTCTCTCATAACAATACTTTAAAAAAAGAACCAACTACAAAAGCAGAAGAAGTAATTTACATTTAATATATTTTAAGTGTCTCTTCAGTTATTTTCGGTAGAGCGTACATTTCAATCGCTTTACATTTAAGTAAAATGTAATGATTTAATAATTCTAAAGTGTTTATCAAACATTAAACATTCATTTTATTCATAATTTTTAAACTGAATTGATTTAGTTTGAATAGATAAAAAAAATTAATCTTTGTCGTGGTATTTAGAAATAACTGTATAATGACAAAGTCTATTTAACAGATCGGTAACTTGCAAAGTTAGATGTCAATTAAAGATGCGTCTCTCGTACGATATTACCATAAGAAACAATGCTCAATAGAATGACTATCAAGTTTCAACCCACTAGAATCCTACATAGGTTTGAGATTTATTGATGTGTTTGTCACAAATTTTCGAAGGTGTAAGATTTTTAGTCATAATGACGACAAAATATGAGTTAATCTGTTGTGAAAGAAATTACACTACTGCTCCCCTCTTGCGCCTGCTATTTAAATTTAGCAATAACGCATAAGTAAATTTATTCTCAACAAATAGTTAATATTCAATGTCGATTTCCTAATTTTGTACTTTTAAAGCTGATTTACATAATTATGCTAATTAATTTAGACGTAAAACTCAATTTTATACCAAATATTGGTTGTAAACTTATTAATTAAGGTAATTTTAACTCGCATTTTAATATGTTTAAATCAGGTGTCCTCAACATTTTTTCTGAAGTAATCTTTGATAAAAATATATATTGTACATAAATTAAATAAGCTTAATCACAAAATAAATGAATAATTATTACAATCATCATTAAAATTAAAAGAAATAATCTTTTTAGTCTTACTTCGTGTGACGTATGTAATGTCCGTCATGAGCACCATTTCTTGGTGTTACATAAAATAAGCAGTTTAATGTGGCAATAATTCATCTTATATTATAAACATTCATATTTTTAATAAAAAAGAAAACGAATTTTCGTAGTATTTATTAAAATTTCAAACAATAACTTTTATCGCTGCAACACCTTGCTGTAGATTAAGTCACGTTATATTCTATCTTAAAGGAATTTACTTAATTAGTCAACATGTTTAGATAACCCACAATGTCGTCACAAAGATAACTTTAATTGGTTATTGCCAAGATGGCAGGCCTCATTCAACTACGTGTGTAAGCAGTTACGCACTCATCAAAAATTTTGTCACTCATTAGTCAATATAAAAATCCACGTGCCATTCCTACAACCGAATTACCCAAATTACCAAATACTTGGAAATACATTGCTTAAATAATTGTTTATTGTTTTTTATGTGTTTTATATCAAACTATTAAAACAACATAGTTGTTTTGTTAAGTATTTTTTTATCTAAATCAAAATCATGCTATATTTATAAATCTAACTAGCGGCCTGAATCATGTAGAGTTACTTGTACATTTACAACCCATACTTTATCCCCTTAGAAGTAATATAAAAAAAAACGGCGATGTACATGTATGTGTTTATTTCTAAACAGAAGTAGCCATATTAAATTACTTTAAAAATGACGGAGTTTTAAATAGCTGTTCTCCCTTATTTTATCGTCTTAGGAATGCTTACAATATACCTAAACGGTATCAACTTAGAAAACTTCAAGTTTGTTACCTCAGCGTTTTAGGCTCTGCGTTGATAAATCAATTAGTCAAGGACAAGTTATTATATACACTGTTTTCACTTGAATTTTCAAAATAAAAATACTATATACTTATTTGGGAAGTCATTTTCATGAGGAATTGCATTAATATGCCTTACAGTAGTTTCAAGACACTTAGTTTTCCGAATTGACTAGATTAAATATTTGAAATGATTCACAGGGGCTTAATAGCGGCCGAGACATCAAATAAGAGTGAATCCTCAAATTGCCATTAAATTTTTTTAACGGATTCAAGAAGGGGGTAGATTCCATTTTTGACTACATGTGTTTTTTATGTTTGATCACTGATTTCATTTCAGATTTAGATTTTTTTATACTTAGCACCGATTTCAGAATGTTGTAGAAATTATTTGGTTTTTGCTTTTTAGTTTACTTGTATTAAATATATTTTTGAAGACGGTTCATTCTTTTAACCTTAATATTTATAACATTTGTTAAAAGTATTACATTTTTCTTCAAATATGTATATTAATAGTTGTTTAAGATTTAGTTATTTTTATGAAGTTTTAAAATTATTTTAGGCCTTAACATGCGTTGCTTTAGAGCTCTAACTTACAATTAATAATAAAATAATGTTTATCATAATTCACACAAGTGCCATGATAAACATTGCCACAAAAAACTAAAAATCATGTACACTGTACTACGAAATCAACTTCATTATTTCCAAACAAGCAGACCATGCTAATTTGCATTGTGTAAGCTCTAAGATAATAGTAAATTAAATTACTTTTATTTCGAGATAGCGTCGCACGCGCAGACACTCGCCTAGCCTGCGCCTGACCTAAGGTCAGACAATATTTAAACTGTCGTTGCAAAATAGGCGCCATCCTTGACAAGAGTTCACGAAATATTTATATATTTCTATTAAAAAATGCTAATCATATACATATCTTGTGTCTCTTGTATTTAAATTTATGTTGTATTGTACCCAAAACTGACTCTTGGAATCACCTGCTTTCTTTTATATATCAACTAGATGTACTCGTAATGCCACGTAAATTATATAGACTTCTTGGGCCAGGAACCCTCGCCGGCGTCCCCGGAATACCCAACTAAAGTTTCATTAGAATTCAACCAATGCTTTCAAAACGCAAAGAGGACAAACAAACATTGTTTTTTTTTTTATTTATTTCAATTATATAGGATGACATTCACATTGGATTTCAATATGATTAATGTTATATTATTTTGGTTACTGACGACCTCATATTTTTCGATCCATTGAAATAATGCCTATTAAATGTAAAGTTTTTCTCACTTTTTAATTCTTTTTCAATTCAAGAATTTTAATTCTTAAACTTTTTATAATTAAAGAAAAAGAAATCGAAAAATGCCAAAAAGTTCTTCATACTTTTTTTTACTTAAATATTTATTTATTTTATTTCCAGAGGCTGTCACTGCACTTAGCTGTGGTCCTGTTCGCGGTGTACCACACCTGCAGAGCGGACCGGCTGTACCGTGCCATCCCGAACAATCCAAACCAGAACTATGCCATCTTGGGGTCACCAATATCGGCAGATTTAAACGAAGATGGATACTTTTACCCTAAGCCGAAAATTCCATTCCCGCCGCCACCACCATCTACCACAAGACCTCCACCCCCTCCTCCGCCACCAACGACAAGACCCCCGCCGCCTCCACCACCACCGACCACAAGGCCCCCACCACCTCCTCCACCTCCTACCACAAGACCTCCACCACCTCCCCCACCCCCGACAACTAGAGCACCAACGTATAGCACAATAATAGATAACTTTAGAACGACTGGTTATAATTATCCAACACCAAAAGTACCGTTTACTTTTCCAACTAGACCAACAACACCACCTACTCGACCACCTCCTACATATATTCCACCTACAACAAGAGGAATTCCTCCACCACCGCCTCCACCACCCACAAGACCTCCACCACCACCACCCCCACCACCCACAAGACCTCCACCGCCACCACCTCCACCACCCACACGGCCTCCACCACCACCACCTCCACCGCCAACAAGACCTCCGCCACCGCCACCTCCACCACCCACAAGACCACCACCACCACCACCCACAAGACCCCCACCACCTCCACCAACAAGGCCACCACCACCAACACAATCGACTGGATACTATTACAATACCCCGAGTATTCCTTTCCCTCCTCGAACAAGGCCCTCTCCACCACCAACTCAACCATCAACATATTTACCTCCAACTACAAGAAGGCCACCACCAACACAACCTTCTACTTATTTACCACCGACTACTAGGCCACCTCCTCCACCTCCACCACCTACCACAAGACCCCCACCGCCTCCTCCACCACCAACGACCAGACGCCCACCGCCTCCACCACCTCCAACGACAAGACCCCCACCACCTCCTCCGCCACCGACGACTAGACCTCCACCGCCCCCACCTCCACCGACGACTAGGGCACCAACATATAGCACAATAATAGATAACTTTAGAACGACTGGTTACGACTACCCAACACCTAAGGTACCATTTACTTTCCCAACTAGACCACCACCCCCGACTACACAGAGAACTGTTACGTACTTACCACCAACAACTAGAAGGCCTCCATCACCTCCACCAACGAGACCAACCTTGCCACCTACTAGACCGCCTTCCACTTATATTCCACCTGCAACAAGAAGAACACCTCCACCAACACTACCACCACCACCTCCTACGCGTCCATCGACGTATATACCACCTCGTACAAGACCGACACCCCCACCAACGCAACCATCAACTTACTTACCACCGCGAACAAGGCCACCGCCACCACCACCAACTCAGCCATCAACTTATTTGCCACCTCGAACAAGGCCACCGCCACCACCGCCAACTCAGCCATCAACTTACTTACCACCTCGAACAAGGCCACCGCCACCACCACCAACACAGCCATCAACTTACCTACCACCACCAACAAGACCGCCTCCACCTCCGTCAACGAGAAGAACTCCACCACCTACCCAACCCACTACTAGACCTCCACCGCCACCAACAACAAGGCGAACACCTCCACCTACACAACCTACTACTAGACCACCTCCTACTACCAGGCCTCCAACATATTCAACAATAATAGATAACTTTAAAACAACTGGCTACGAATATCCAACTCCAAAAGTGCCGTTTACCATACCAACAAGACCGCCACCTCCTCCAACGCAACCATCTACTTATCTTCCACCCACAACTCGTCCGCCACCTGTCTACGTGCCTCCACCTACGACTCGACCTCCACCAGTATACATTCCCCCTTCAACGACAAGGGCGCCACCAGTATACGTCCCTCCATCGACTACAAGAGCTCCACCAGTGTATATACCACCGTCTACGACCAGAGCTCCACCCGTATATATACCACCTTCAACAACCAGAGCTCCCTCTGTGTATATACCACCGTCAACAACCAGAGCTCCACCCGTGTATATACCACCGTCTACGACCAGAGCTCCACCGGTGTACATTCCACCAGCAACAACTAAATCGCCTGTATTTATAACCACACGACGACCAACGACACGGCCTCCCTTCATTCCCGACCAAGGTTACTTCTACGACAAGCCTCTAGTACCATTTGTATTCTAATCTAGTGTAAAAAAATGTTAATAAGTTGCCATAACTATTAAATATAATGATTATATTGTGATACCAAACTAAGTGCTGAAAACAACAAAATTTGTTATTGTTGTCTTGTAAATGTTGATGTTGATTTGTTGTTTAGTCCTGAAATTAATGGGAATGTTTTTGCGAAATTATTTAAACCGATGTTGCACTCTCGCTTAATGTACAGATATTTCATTGATCTTTTGATGTGTTCGTATGTATATTTTATATATAAATAATTACTATAATACTCAAAAGTCGAACGCGAAATCGCCACTGCCTTAAACTAATTCTATTTTTAAGATTGTAAAAATATATTTTTTAAAATAAAATAAAATTAAAAAAATATTTAGACTTTTTTATTTCACAAATTATGTAGTCGTGTAGATTATTGTTTAAAATTAAGTCTTTAAAAAAAAAACTGACTATTTTTATAATTTAACCACAGAATACATTACAAGATAAAGTAAAAAAAAAACATTTATTAAGTGAATACAAGTAATAAATGCGAAAATTATACTTATGTATATCTACGTTTTCTCTAAAACTTATGAATGTAATTTACGCCTAAGATTTAACTAAAGCAAATTAAAAAAACAAATCATGTTTCAAAGACATCAATCAAATGCTAATTCAGCCAGTAAGCAATATCAACAGTCAATAAATCTTAAAAGATTTTTTAATTTTCTTTACGAAAACTTGATTTATAAATTTTCCTGGTGATAAAGATTTTTTTATAATTGAGAGAGAAACCTTACTGTGATTTATTTATAACACTTTGAAAAGAAATCAAGAGTGATTAGTAGACCAGACTGGATAGCAATGAATTAATATTATTTTTAATGAAAGCATTATTTTATTTTTGAGTTACTTATTCAATTTGTCATCATCAGAGCGAAAAATTATCTTATAAATGGAGAATTAGACATTAATTTTGATGCAGTATTTAAGCAGATATTTCATACTGACAAAAGTAACACTTTTAAGAGATATCATCAAGAGTTTTTTTTTTGTTTTAAAGTATTTATATTTTTAATAAATAAATAAAAAAGATTGTTTCGTAAGAACAAAGTTTAAAAAAATGAAATAGAATTGGTAAACATTACGTAAATATTTTTATTATTTATTTTATTTTATATATTATATAATGACATAAATAACGGCGGGTAAAACCGCAAGGTACAGCTAGTTAATAATATAATTGTGAATCTTATCTATTGTATCTACCCCTGTTTACACAAAACCAATGAAATTGAAAAAATAAACAATTAAATTTAGTGCTCTCATGTGTGATATAAGGAAATCACTAACAAAAGTTATTTTTCTAGACCCATCGCTTCAATAGAGTTTGTACTCTCTTATTGTTGGAAGTTGTATCTTTTATAAGCTTGTAATTTATTAGTGTTGTGACAATTCCTTCACAGACTATTTTCTCCTTTTTTTTTAACACTGGGAAATGCATTTATTCATCCCGCCTGAGAATTCAGGCGTGTATGTGGGACTCCTGACACTAACAGGCGCACCAGACTACCCACTAAAACCCAGCGATGCCCTCATCGTCTTGGATGGGCGCCACGGGATCGCTTACGAATGCTACCATGGCACCCTGACGGTCGATCTGCCTCTTCGAAATTCCTTCATCTGGAGCGTGCTCAGGGGCACCAAAAGCACTCCCCTACCCTAGTGAGATTATTTTCTCCTAACTACAGAAGACATAATTATAATTCAGTACTTAACATTTCTTTTTGTCATAACACATACACTATAAGTGGAGTAATTGAGATTTCTTCTATGATTTATTATATGTTTCTATGACCCTCGAGTAAAAAGGTCGATAGCATATGACCCGTGCGATATGAAACTTAGGAAAGTGACGTCAAAAATAAAATAAAACGTTTTCACTCGCTGCTAGGTGGGATTAGAGCACTGTCCGTAGCTCACGCTCCACTGCCCTGCACGCGCGTGCCGGTAGTGATGTGAATGATCGTAAATTATTATATCGATATAATATTATAATATCGATTATATTTTTAAAAATTATTTTTGTTACCGTTTCCACGGCTGGAGGTTACGACATATTTAACTCTTTCAAACCGTATACAGATTAAATTATACAATAAGAAATAAGATTTTTTTATTAAGCAATTGTTATGAATATAGGTACATAAAATTTAGATCTTTATGTTATTTTATCTTAATTAAATATGCATACAACTTAATATAATGTATCTCAGAAAAACAAATCTCAGAAAAACTGAATGCAGATTTTTAATATAAATACACACATATAACATAAGCATAACATAATGTAACGTATAAAAAAAATGTCATCGACGCTTGTCGATAAAAATGTAAAAGCGTTCTCCCATCCCCAGACCATGCGCCATAACAACTCTCAAAGAAAAATACCGTCCACGCTCACAAAGAATCCGGTGCATATTTCAGTACGGACGCGAGCGTCGCGCGTGTGTTTATCAAAACAATATACAACAAACATTCTTCAATCATTATTAGTGATGTGAACCATACAACAAGATGTCGACAGAGGGGTCTGACAGCATCACCAGCTCGCAGATCAGGCGGTTCGGCTTGTACAGAACCATCGACGCGAAAACCGAGGAGTTCCTCAGGCTGTCGAGGAAACGGCAGATAAGGCAGGGATGCGCATGCGCAGCTATTTCCACGACGATCACCGTTACCGTTGTAGTTGTGAGTATTTTGGGAATATAGTGAAAGTGTTTAATTATCTCTTATATGTTTAGTTAGATTCGTATTATAATTATGGTAATAAAAACCGTTTGAATGTTTACGTATTATTCATACTTAATTTAGTGAAATTCGTGATTAACAATTTTATGTAGATCTTGTATATTTGTCTTAATGGTATATATTTTAATTATTTAACATTATTATAGTTTCACTGTATACTAAAATATAGAGAAAATTAGATCATGAAAATGAAGATTTCTACGCAATTTAGCACGTCTTGATTTAAAATCAATTGGTTTTATCAAAAACAAGCGACTCAAGGGCGGGCCAAAAAAAAAATATGATGATCCAATTGCTACCAAACTTTACAAAATCATCTGCTAAAAATTTCAACAAAATCAGTCCAGCCGTCTTGGAAACCTTAACAAACATTTTTTTTTCCTTAAAATATTGTTGTTATCAATTTGACGTGTATATCTATATGTCTATCTGTGGCATCGTAAGTCACTAACTCAAACTAATGTTTTTTTTTTTATTTGAAAGCTGATGTAATCTAGATAGTGCTTAGCAATAATTTATGTTTTATTTACGTTCAAATTTTGGAACAGACCGTTTCAAAATTTGAACGTTATCAGCTCTTTTCTATTCGTTGAAAAGATTCAAGCTACCTGTTTAATATGCTTCTTTATTTATTCTTGTGTTTTTTTTACATAAACTCAAAATACGTCTGATTTCGTATTAGATAATCTGTAGTTAATTTTTTTCCCACATTCTAAACTTTACCGTACATGACTAATATGCCATCCCGGGCACTAGCCCTTACTGCCCCAGTGATAAAGCACTGGTGAGGAGTTTTATAGGATACTACATACGTTGACTTCATCTTCTGATGCAGCTTTAGGCCAATTTAATTATAATTATATTGGTTATTTTTAATGTCGTTTACAGTTTAGTAAATTGCGAGTCGAATAAACTAGTAGAAATTGATTAGATCATTTCGACTACTAGTCTAGATTTTATAACCTTCAAACATCTATACAGATCCTTATAAATTACAGCTTAGTACCAACCACCTCGAGTCAGTTTTCAAATAAAAAATCTACATCAAATATCTATTTGTTAGGAAGTTACGATGCCATAGAGAGATTCGCTCGTTAAACTTAAAACAGTCCTGTTTTTGGGGTCGGGGATAAAAAAGCATGAAGCAAATCCCTCAAGCCTTTTTCGAGTAATTGGGGAACATAAATAAAAAAGTTCCCAATGAATTGAAAATCCTTTCCTGTTTTAGAAGTCGGCTAAAATTGTCAGTTATGACGATTATGAATTGCGACTCCGTCCCTTCGTCTTCTACTTTCAAAGTTTCAAAAGTCTTACCTACTCCCTCTACTGTACTGTTTCGCAAGAATTACATTTGTACATATTACTCTCGTAATTGACATAAAACAACTCTGTAACCTGGTAACGCCTAAGACTAGAATTACAAAAAAAAGTTTGGTTCACAGATTTTTATAAAGATTTACATATTAAGTTGTTTATCATTGTTTTAAACCTAAAATAATCTACTGTCAATGACATATTTACTCACACTTACAGCTTACGTAAGGTTACCTATAACCTATATTAATGTATCAGGTTTAACTCTTCCACATACCACCGAGGCGGGAGAGTACTCTCGGAGCCCGACTTCCGACACAGGATCATAAGACCATAACGAAAGCCGAGTGTGGTGCCTTTTTGTTTATAGGCAGACCATACGTCAAGGCGTTACGGTAACATACTTAACAGATCCTATGGCACCATACTAGGATGTTGAGGGCATGGCTGGCTTTTAAAGGGTGGTTTAATACAATTTTCACCAGTAATCCCACATACCCACCTGAGTTTCCGTACGGGATGCATAAATGTATTTCCCATGAAGTAAAAAAAGATAGAGTTACCAGATTACAGGGTTCTTTATATTAATTACGAGAATAAAACTTACAAGTGTCATTCTTGCTTTATGTTAACATAAGTTATTATAGATTTACTTCGTAACCTTGTGCGTGTATTGGTGGAATTTAAAGCAATTATTATATACAATAATTACATCATTCGCTGTCTTCCTGTTGTTTTGTAAACATGTCTTCATTGTATTTTCTCTTGTCACATTGTCAGTTTTTGTTGTTACAAATAAACAGTGTTAAATTACCCATGACTTATTGTCTTTTTACCGACGTATGGATAAAATCATGTGTGATGAAAGCGTAATTAATATTGATTGAATAACATTATACTAAGATTAAAAAGATTAACATTTGTTGGGTTTTTATTGATTATGTTTATTTATTAATAAAAATCTAGATTTTATTTTAATAACTTTTTTAATTTATTTTTTATTATTAAAAATAATATTTGAAACTAGCTGGTGTCCGCGTCCAGGAAATGCCACTGAAAGTCACGTATTGCTATGTATATTTGAACAGGCGTTTATCACTTTAAATTACTTTTAAATGACGTTATTTTTGCTGACATAAGATTTCAATAAAATAAAGCCTTTAATATGTCCAGATTATGTTTCAATATTTGTGAAAATCGCAATAAAATTAGTTCTGTTATTGGAGTTAAATTGATCAGACAGACAAAAATGATAAAATCTACTTTTTGTGTTTTATTACTCTGAACGTTAACACTATTTTTGATGTATTTACATAATGGACAGACACAACTGATTTATTTTATAAATATATATATATATATTTTCTATAAATATGTCAAATGAATATTATAAGGGTATTAAGAAGTGATAGTCTACAATGTCTACGTTGATCGTATCTTAACGTTTAGAAATTATACTTGTGCTAATAAAGGCGCTTTCAAAATGGTGACATAAATATGAGAAATTTAAATAAAAAAAATCATTTTATTAATACATTTTACTTTTATTAAAACAATTTAAGTATGTACCAACAGAGCCTAAAAGAGCTCGATTTCCTTGCTAATTTGACATATGGACCTGAAGGGGTAAGACTGGTAAGGTAAAAACTGCCACTTCCCACGCATCCATTTTCATACGGCTCCGAGGAGGACGGCCTCGAACTGCAGTACGCACCAGCGAGGGGTGCGGAGAGGGCTAAACCATACTTTGCCCTCCTGAGACGAGCTCCGTCAGTCACGAGCGGAGCGTTGCACGGGAGGGGCAGCGGATGCGCATGCGCAAGCGATCCCGAGGCCTCTCCATTTCCGTGTTGAGGAAGGCCATCGCAGGGGTTTTAATGGGTATAAATCGCCACATAACCCGATCTCCACCTAGGAATCTTTTCGAAGATTTCCCCTGCGTGAACAAAAAATAAATAAAACTGTTAATTATAGTAATTACAATTGATATTTGTATCTAAAACTATTGTTTTTAAAACAGACAAAACATTTTTGATATTCAACAATATTTTTAATCAACATACTGCTCATATCACACGGCTAAAAGCCATAAAAAAAAAAAACTGAATTGAATTGAAACAACATACGTCAATTAGGGCTGTGTAGTCATTAATATTCATTTTTTACCGTTCGCCGCTGTAACTTAGCATGCGATAACAGTAGAAATCTGATTAATTGCTATCAATCGCTTCTGGATATCTTTATTGAATTATTGTAACGATAATCATGTTGTCCGTCCATCGTAATGTATCGCTTAGCCGCCTGTATCAGATGAAAGTTTTATATAAATATGCATTTATTAATTTCGTTCTCGCATTTAGATCTTTTATTGCCTCGCTGATTATAAACGTTTATATTTATTGACGTTAAAAACGGTTAATTATCGTTTATACGTAATCGTTCTTTTTTCAAATTCTAATAGACTATAAAGTCAAGCGTCGAAATGATTCAACCGAAGAACCGGCAAGCAAGCCAGTGTTACTAGTTGGTCTTTTTTTTTGTAAAGGTTCCTAATTTGGCAGTTTTCGATGCGTTATGCCTTTAAAGTGGTCTATGTAATTGTATTAATTTTTTAACTTTTTTGTAAGTATGAACTATTAAAATTAGAGTAACATACGCCATTGTGAAGTTTATTTTACGTTCTAAATCTAAATCTATATTAATTTTTTTCATAACGACAAAAGGACTCAAATCGGTTGTGTTTCGTTCAATTATAGTTTCTTCCGGCACATGCAGGTATCCCTTACGATGTTTTGGAGCAGCGTAGTGGATTAAGCTTTAAACCTTCGCCTTAATAGGGGAGGAGGCCTTTGCCCGGCAGTGGGACATTAATTGGCTGTTACTTTACTTAAAGTTATAGATGAATGATAAATAAAATATACACATATCAGCAAACAGGGATTAACAACTATATAGTTATTATAGAACCATTTATAGCTTTTTTAACTAAAAACAGATATTATCTTTAAACAACAATTCAAATAAAATAAACCATATTAGGCGAAAATTACACTTGTAAGCTTACACTTACTTAAACAACCATATTTTAAGCTCGTCTTGACTTATTACGTAGGTAATTGTAACAACGTTACGCAGTTGTTTGCAAAGTATATTATTTATTAGTAACGGATATAAATAAATTATGGTAATAAAACTTACAAGTGTGATTATCGCCTTATAGATATTAACTAACATAAAATCTAATATTATGTAATTCATTTTTGTATAACAAAAAAAATGTTTTTTACGTTTAACATTTGTGTTCACATTATTCTTATTCTTGCTATTTTTATGTAAATTTATCTATTGTGTTTTTGTGCGTTATTTGTTTTCATTTTACTGTTTTCATTAAATGTGTTAACAGAAAATAAACTGCAGGTAAGTCTTTATGTAACTGCTTAAAATAAAACTTAATGGATTCAATTATGATGAAATAATATATAATGTTATTTATATGAATTTAACTTATATAATTCCATAAATTAAACAGTTTCTCTTATTGGTATTTCCGAATGAGTACTTACATAATTTTTTATAAGGTTTTTCGGTTCTATTTGTAAAATAATTAAAGAAAAATTTATGCAAAATAAGATGAATATTCTGCAATGGTATAAAATTAAGACATTTTTTTTCTATTTTCAGAGCGTTGTCCTGATATACGAATACAGTATGGTCTCAGAATCGAATTCAAGAACCACCTTAACACCAAAATGGTTAAGTCTCTTGAACACTAGTGTCGATAATTTGCCCTTTGAGGTAAAATTAGACAAGACCAATATAGGTCTTGATCCTGCAACAATTAAATTTCTTCCTCTTATATTCAAAACACTGAAGAAACATAAATATTTCGATAAAATGATAGGTGAAACATCCAGTCAAAATCCACTAGACGATAAAATAGAACCAACAGACGATAATATAAATAAAAACATATTTAAAGATGCTACAAATTGGATGCGAGTACCAACATCAAGACTTTATACTATAGAATATAAAACATCGCCCATTGTTTATTTCAAAAGTCCAACTAGAAATGTAGATTACTTTACAAAAGTAAGAAAGATTAGAGACTATCAAAGAATAATGAATTATGTTGACAAAATGATAAGCGAGAGGGTCACATTCGGATCTACTGTACCAATAAAGAATATTTACAAACATAAAAATATAATCACGACAGACTATACAACTCCAATGACGAAAACTCTAGACTATGGTATTAATACAGTAGATGAAAAAACAAAGAACCCTAAAATTACATCTTCAAAGGATAAACCTAATTGTAGTTGTCCAAAAAGAATGAACGAGCTTTTAAGAAAACTCATTAATAGTCTACAAAAACTGTTGCCTAATTTTACAGATATACCAGATAAATCAACCCAAGTCACAAAACCTAGCAAGAATAGCAATACTAAATTAATATCAGAACTACCGGAAACAATAGTGTACAAACTACAGCCAGAATCGAGTACAAAGTCATCCAGATTTATAACGCCAAACATCGTAGCAGTATCTAGTAGACCGTACAGAACTAAAGCTACAACAACTAGTCTACCTAAATTAGATTACACATTAAATGCCATAATAGCGTTACTTAAACCTGATTTACTAAAAAAAGATAAGAAAAGCAATAATTTACTCTCAATAAAAACTACTACTACTAAAAATTACGTAGAAGGAACAGAGAGAGACCATATGTTAGAAAATATAACAGAAGCTATGAAAGAGACAAGTGCTGCGAAGCTATCTAATACTGCTACCACGATAAGAGATTATATTTTAAGTAGTAATTCAGAAAAAACAACCCAAACATTTTTTAACTATCCAAAAAAATACGAAGATAACATTAAAACTGTCCCTAGTTATGTCAATATCAATAATGATAAAACACTCTTTGAGCATGATTTGGAATTTGTAAAAAGAAAAATTATTTCAAATATGAAAGGACAGAAAACGAATAAGGTAGAAGATATAAATAAATTTTCTTACAATCATTACGATAAAAAAAGTAACAACTTACCAAGGAAAACAACAGAAATGGGTGTATCATCAACTATAGCTACTACTACCACAGATCTCAATTGGGAATTGAGAGAAAAAACAAAAGCATTTTGTACTGAAGAACCTGTGACAAGTTCAACTTCCGCTGACGGTAAAACAGATTTACATACGGAATCATTAACAAATCAGGGAGTGACAGAGATTAACAAAATGGATCAAACGCCAAAAACAGAGGATATAACTATAGAGGAAGAGATAGAAAAAACGTCTCCTGACGATATAGCAGTAGAAGAAAATTTAAAGAGTCTCGAGAATATAATAAGAACTTTAAACAATACTGATATATACAATAAAACAACAACAGAAGTCTCTGAGTTATATGAATGGGAATTAGTAAAGATCGAAGATAACGACGACAAAGACGATATTTTTACAAAATCAATGATACCGGAAGATAAAGCAACTTATTTGGAGTTTCAGCGTAACGATTGGAAACAGGACGAACATCAAGATTATGACAATAACATTAATCACTATTTATTTGAATAAATCTATGTACTTTATATCAATATTAACGTCAATAATCTTTTTATTCTAATAAATAAAACATATAAATTGTTTTTTATTCAAGCATTTTAACTTAATATCTACTTTGAAGTAAGATGTATGAAAAAATTTATTCCTAAACGTAATCCTTATAACATAAATAATGCTTATCACATACTAATAAATTGTTTTTATTATGTTACAGATAGTTCTACTAATCTACGAGTATATGATTGCAGTAGAAACGAGTTTTGTACAAGAGAAGAGATCTTTTAATAAGTCAAGATACATTAAAAAAGATCTTCCAATAGCTGACAGACTGGACAGAAACTTTTTCGGTTTCGATCAAGATTATTATGAGCGAATGCCACTTCTCATCAACGCTTTACAAGAAGTAAGCCACATAGACCCAGAAACGCGTATACGCACTCCAAGAAAACAACAATTCTCAAGAAATAATTTTGCAAAGACCCGATCGACAACAGTTGTAAATAAGTTTGTAAGAAGAACTAGTCCTAGACCTTTTATTTTCGAATATAAAAGTCCATACCCGATGCCTTTTACTAAGGCAAATGGAAGTCCAAGGAATTGGGGAGAAGAATACCGTAACGCTCAAAGATTAAAAAATCTACACGATGTAGTTAAATATTTAGAAAAAACTTTGAATGCAAAATTTGGGGACATTTATTCGCCATCTAGTTCTCAAATTGCATTTTCAGGAATGTACGTGGGGCCCATTGAAAATAAAGATACTGATTTTGCACTAGGACAAGAGTCTACACGTTCTGAAAAATTTGAACAGAAATCAAATCATCATTTAGATCCTTTACATTTTTACAAACCAAATAGCCCAGGGGACATAAATCTATTAGCTGACGGCTTAAGGTTCGCTCCAACATTCTTAACAAGACCCAAAGAAAAGAGTAGAGTAAATAAAAATGAAATTTCGAAACAAAGTTGTATAGGAAATAAATGTTTTATTTATAATAAAAATATCGTAAAAAGCATTGATTATTCAAGTGCTGAAGAAGTAACAAGCACAGCTGCACCACAAAATAACAAAACAAAATCATTTGTTATGATAAATTGGTTTCCCGTCAACAAAGATCAAAAGCAAGAGAAGACTCCTCAAAAAAATGAATTAGACAAAATTTATATAACAACGTCGAGACCTCTTTTTCAATTTAAAAGAAAACCTACAATACCCGTAAGGCGGTTTTCGTACAAAAGTAAAAAAATACCAAAGTTTTTGAAAGGCAGAAATAGAAGCAATTTTATTTTTTCGTCAACTTATAATCATGATAATGTAACTGCAACAAATTATAATCCGCAACCGACAATAAAAAATTACAACAACGAAATACAAGCAACAGGACATAAAAATAATTACCTTGATTTAACTACGATTGGATCAGATGCAAAACCAACTTCTGGGAACATTCATATAATAAATTACCCGATATTAAACTATTCTGACGTCGAAGACTATCATATGGGCAGTTCTGGTGTACTTCCTGTTGCATATATGACGCCGACAATTTATCCTATAGTTACACCCATAATACCTTTAACAGATCTCTTCACGTCCGCTACAGAAACAACGACCATTATTCCACCAGAAATCATTAAATTCAGCCGTGAAGATGCTAAAGTACCAGATCACTATTATAACATAAGAAAATCCGATAGAGCTGAAGTTACTGAAACAGATATAAATTATTCGGAAAGTACTGAAGTAAGTAACGACGACTATGAAACTAACACCCTTGTTGTAAAATTAAGAAATATGATTGAAACTACCCCGAACGGAAACATCGATGAAGTAGCTAATACAGAAATGCCTGAAACGAAAGACGAAGAAGGTACATATACAACAATATCAACATACGTCCCTCAGATGAATGGGCATTACAGACACACGAAACATAAAAATTTAATAACATTATTACAAGAAAACTCAGAAAAATACAGAAAAAAGAGAATCGAGAGTTTATTAACGACACGAAATCCGACATACGTTCCTATGTACGTGGAAATTAAAAGAAATAGAAATAATACAAATAGTGACCAAAATTGAAGAAAATTAAAAATATAGGTGCAGAAATATTTTCGACGACCCACCGATTTTTATTTTTTTTTCTTTACTATTATTATATACATAACGAAAATATTCTGTTTGTTGTTGGTTATTTTATTTGAATTTGTAAGTTAATTAAATACATGCTTAGAAATTGTAAAATTATTCACTTGTAGCGTTAATCGCGGAAATCGGAATTGGTCTCTTATTTCTGTGATGCCAAAGTTGAAAAGTGTAAAATTTTGGTCACTAATGAAAATAAAAATTCAAATGTTTTCTTTGTTTTATTTTGTGGTTTCTAAAACTTTGCATATTTTATTGATTATTTATTTATTTAAATTATCCAGTGTTGATGTGAGCTGATATACTTTTAAATTTAAATAATACATTTATAATTTATAGATAACTAGCTTGTGATGTAGATTTTGTTTTAAATATATAGTCTATGATCAGTTTTAATAGTGTACTTTCCAAATAGTATCATTATTTTTAAAATAGGTTCAGTAGTAGTTCCGGAGTTTACTTCGCACATATTAAATTTATTTTATTATATAGACGAAGTTTTAAATAAATGCAGAATTAATGAAATGGACGTTACAGAATTAACTTGTAATCCGCGGATGCTCCTTAAAATTAAAGGGAAAAATTTACAAAACGATCGTAAGAACTGTCGCAGTATATGAATCTGAATGTTGGGCAAGCAATGGGATGAATGAAGTGGTGAATTTGGCTGACATGCGAATGTTGAGGTGGATATGTAGCGTGACACTAATAGATTACTTAGTACATCAGAGGAAGCTTGAAAGTGGCGCCATCGCCTGTGACCGACATATTAGTGTTACACAGGTTAGCATAGTTTATTATGTGAAAAGATTAATGCGCCATGTGACAAGAAGATAAGTGTGTATGTTCAAGGATATGTTGGGCAAAGAGGACCAAAGAAAGATTGTGTAAAAGGTATAAGTATAGTGTTGCCATCCGTCCGGGTTTCCCCGGATTTATCCTAGTTTAGAGGGCATCCGGGGAGCGTCCGGAGAAATTTCATTATGGTTTAAAACATTTGTAAATGTTTATTAAAACAATTTGTAACAAACTGTAATAAGTAACTGTTTCGTTAGGTAGTTTAAAATGATGACAAAATATGACTAAATTTAATTTGACAATATGAAAATAAATAAAATGGTAATTTATGTCATCAACTGGTTTTGATTAAATTGACTATATTAAAAAAAATATGTTGACATGTTCGCGTTCTCGGCTCTAAAATCCGTAGTTTTCACGCGTCCCGGTTGCCAAATTTTAGAAATGGTAACCCTAAGAAAGAAAGAAGACATGACAGTTGATAGGCAAGAGTGGAAGAGAGAGACTTCTTTTGCCAATCTTACACGGAGTAGGAACGGGGCAGAAAAAAGATATGTATTTTGGATAATTACTACAAACTAGATTATGTATAATAAATTTAAAGCCTACAGGGCGTATTTTGACTTAATTATAATCACTTTGAAAAATAATTGACAGACACGTTGGCGCAGTGGATATTGTAACTGACTGAAGCGCTAATGGGCACAAGTTCGATCCCCGCTTACGGCAAACGTCTGTATTGGCCATACAGATGTTTGTCATCGTCTGTCGTCGTCGTACTAAAGAGGGCCATTGAGTGAGAAATAATAAAATGAAAATAAAACGCACGACGATAGAAAAACAATTATTAATATAATATTTATATTTCTTTCCTATCCTATCCGTCAATTTTGTTATAAATATATTATAAAAATTTTATATTATAGCGACATCTTGCGGTATATTATTACACTACATATTTGATTACACTTACTTTGCCGAAATTATTAAGTAGTTTTCTAAAATTGTCATAGATGGCAGCACTCCATCGTCGTCCATTGATTTTTCATCGAACTTTTAATCGACCGCAACTCTTTTCTACTCGCTCTTTTTAACCGTATCCAAAAAAGGAGTTAATCCTCAATTAATCAGGGATTTTATTTAAGTTTTTTTTAATTCTCAATTTATCTTCAATACTTTTTCGCGGTATTTTAACGAAAGTCGAATTAAATGTATTTGATAACTTATGCCTTTTGATACAAAGTGGAGCAGTGTAGTAAATTAATTAAGCATGTCCATGCATACGACAAACAACGCGTTTAAGCCCGAACCGATTTCGAACATAAAGTCGTACCACATACCATCATATCTGAAACAAAACTATGTACTTTATAAATAGTTTTGTAAAAGAAACAACAGTGGCGCCACTATACATATAGTCTATTTTTCTTTACTTGTCCTATTTGGTACCCGGATTGATAATCACGATTTTCCGAACAATTTTTTCCATGATAATTTTTCATTAGAAAAAATTATTCAGTTCAATCATTCAGTCGACAATTTCTCATCTCTAGCTCTAGAAATACGCCATCTTTGTCTGCTAAATAAGACAAGGAATAAAAATATACTATCGGTGCTTAATTAACCCTAGATTTCTACTCTTATGTTCCAACGCTTCTTACTAACCTTTGTCGATTCGACTACGCCTGTATAAAATGGGGTTTTCTCGAAATAAAAGTTGTTTTTATTTTAATTACAATTATTAATTGTTAAGTTATCTCCGGGGTTCTAGTTACCAGTTTATTCGTATGAATATATTTCTGAGAGTAAAGACGAGCAATCTATCCTAGAGAGAGGAGGGGAGGAACTGATCAACGAGCTACCATAGACAAAATACAGTATTATTTACTTTTATGATACACATATTCCTAACATTAATTAATGTTTTTTAATTATCATTTGTGCAGCCTAATTGGGATCATATTTTTCATGAATACAAAATCAAAATATATAAATGTTTATTGTACTGACATACAAATTTAAACGTAGCTAATATTTAAAATAAATTTAAAATATTAAAGTTAACAGACCAAATCATCAAAAAATCTGTCTGTTGTTGTCATTTGTAACATATATACCTAATTTGCGTTTACCGCACGGCAATTTCTTAAAAAAAAATCTTCAAATTCGCTACAGCCTTTTAGGAGTTTATAAGTATATACCTACATGCATATGAGATAAACAGGTAACAGAACACAAAATTATAAACTTATATAACTTATACTATGTATACACTTATATACTATAATATAATTATAAATGAAGTATTTTGTTTTATTAATTTTAAAAACTGTCAAAAATAACTTAAATTTTTTGAGATTTTTTTATATAAAAGGTAACGAATAGGCAGTGTAATAAAATGATACAGAGTTTGTGCGTTTAATAATATAAGTGTTATATAAAGAACAGTTATACTGATGAAATAAATAAATATATAATATATTATTATTATGCAAAATATTTTTTTCTCTCCCATGACCTTATAAAATGCAACTCACCATTATAAACGTGACCCAATAATATAACTATCTCTGTCTAACAACACTGAATCAACATCTTCCATCTCGACTCACATCTTAAGAAAATACCCCGTTACTTTTACCTGTGCAAAAAGGCGCTATCTGCAGCGCTTTGAAGAGCACGCGAGAAGTTATCGTCGTCTCTTTTTAGCTATCAACAAATGTTGTTGTGTAAAAGGGTAAGATATATTAACAGATCGCGTCTCAAGGACCGGTGGTGCAAGTTTTTGACAGAACGTTTTTAACTTAGCGGAGTCAACTTCGAAGTTCGTGAGACGAAAGATGGATTGTTTTAAATAATTATTTGTTTATAAAAGTGTTTTAATGTGTTTGTGTAAAATGTGATTGTGTTTCGTGTTCTGTGATATTTGGATAATATATAAGGTAAATTTTTTGACAATATAACAGTAAACGACAGTTAGGTAAAGCTACGTGTATATGGGGCTTTCTTTGCATAACGTTTTGGTTAGTCATCAAGGTTATTTTGAAATGTATAACTTTTGTATCATATTGACACGGTTTTAATGTCACTAGAACTTGCATCCGTGTTTTAATATATTTTTTTATTAATTTAAATGTTTTGTCTTTATTATTAATGATACATTTTGCTTATATTGCTCACGTGTTATTTTTTAATATTATTTAAATGTGTATAAGTGATAATATTTTGATATAATTTTTATACTTACGTCTATTAAAGATATTAATATTATACAAATGTATAATATTCTTCGTTTAACTTATATTTAAAAGATTTAAAATATTTCATGTTAAAATTAGCGTTTTTTTTCCGAACAATATTAATGTACAGGATGTATTAAGATAAGTTTTATGGGTCAGTATTTACGACTTATAAATCCTTGAATCGTCATATCAAATTCATACTCACGTTATTGTTCTTAAAAAATCTCACATATAAAAATGATTTCGAAACTGTCTCGTTGTCAGTCACCGCACGCGTTGATGTCTATATTTAAGACAAATCATTATATCGTCGGTCTGAATGTAGATCGTACGTGAAAACTGCCGAACTTTACAGTAGTGACAAAAAAAACTTCTTTTAGAGTTAACTTTAATATACATGTTTACGTTTTTAAATGATTTATAATTAACATATTGTCAGAAATATTATTATTTTAAAAGTGAATTATTTAAATACCGTTTCCAATTTTACCTAAATTTGTTAGTTACAAGGTATCACATAAAGAGCGAGTAAGTTAGTAGTATTAAAGTTTCAGTTTTAATATCGAATAAAAAATACTTTATAATTTTTGTTTATCGATCTGTATTATTATTAAAAGGGACTCCAAATGTTACTATGTTATGTTTTAAGAATTACATTAGTAAATTTTGCTGTCGACTTTTATAAAGATTTACATAATTCGTTTCTCATTGCTTTACACCTGTAAGGATTTACTATTATTGCTTTAGTTTTCCACTCCACAGCTTTCATAGAGTTATCTTAGTATAACTTGTTTTATATCAATTACGAGAGTAAAACTTACAAGTGTAGTTCTCGCCTAAATGGGAAATACGGAAGTTGACGATTTATCCCGTACAAAATCGAAACAAGTAGTTAGCGATATATATATAACCTACCCTTATTATTTTCCTATAAAACTAACTAGTTGTAAGAAAACGCGTTCACAAAGCTCGAATCAAGACACATCCAATTTACACGTTTCTCACGGCCCCATTGTCTACAGTTCACTGACTTCGAGGCCGTTATGTGTTCATGGTGTACATAAACACATGTATCTAACTACGGATAAATAAAAAATAAGACCTAAGTGACAGGGGAGAATTACATTCGTAAATTTTACTGTTAGTTGATATGAACTGCCACAGAGTTGATATGAAACAACTCTGTGGCATGGTAACAGTCGCCTAGGTAACCTTACGAAAGCTATGCGTGACAAAAATAAGCCACTGACAGTAAATTCTTATAAAAAAAAGTAAAGTAACAGCCTGTTAATATCACACTGCTGGGCAAAGGCCTCCTCTCCTATTAAGGAGAAGGTTTAGAGCTGAATCCACCACGCTGCTCCACTGCGGGTTGGCGGATACGTGTGTCAGAATATCTCTTGGCACTTGCAGGTTTCCTCACGATATTTTCCTTCACCGCCACTTGAGATAAATTTAAACACAAATTTATCACTTGAAAATTCAGTGGTGCTAGCCGGGGTTTGAACCCGCGATCATAGGTTGGGATCGACGTGTTCTAGCCACTAGGCCATCTCGGCTCTTCTTTCTTATAGGTTTAAAGCATTGACAAATAACTTATGTGAAACTTTATGAAAATCTGAGAGCCAAAACCTTCTAAAAACACAAAATGAACCTCAATTTGTAGTCAACTGCTAATATATTATAGGTATTTTAAGTTATTCTAAAGACGTTTTGATGAGTCAGTCACTGACTCATTCCTATGTTTTAATCTGACTTTAAAAGCGATATTCGCATTTTTCTTTACTTAGCCGACATTCTATTGGACCAATCTAAAAGCATTTACCAAACAAAAAAAATAATTTTCAAAATCGATTAAAAAAATAACGAAATAATGAGGTAACATACATTGAAAAAAAAAGATGCTACGAATTGAGGACCTCCTACATTGAAATCGGTTTAAAATATATTATTAAAATAAATAACCGAGCGACAGACAAACAAATTCATATGAATGTAACTCTGTTTACAAATGAGGAAATGCGAGACGTGACGCAAAGCGCACGCTCAGCGGAACGAAAGAACGCAGTTGTCACAATCTCATGTACTTTGACACATAATATAACTATTTATAGATATCATTTCCATATTCGATTTTATCACTTACGTTGAAATATTTAACTTTAACGACGACCTAAATTCATATGTGCATTTTAGTTGAATATAAAAATAACACATGTACTGAATGGATTTTATTACTCATTATTCAAGCTACATTTCTTTCCCTCATAGACACCGATAGGATGCAACGGGTGAAGAATATTTAAATAAAACTCTATAATTACAAGGATTTTTTTTTAAATAATGCAACAAGGGGCTCTTGGATAATTCTACCGGCGCTCATGTTTTGCCCTTTTTCCTATCCACACGAGCTCTATCCCACTGGGCACTCTAGACAAATGTACCATAGTTCCCGCTTGTTTAAGGAGAAGTGATTGATGGATTTGCTTCCCTTAAAATATCCTCTTTAATCAAGGAATGCTAAAAGTGTCACTTTTCTGGAATAAAATATTATATGTACGTATATAATTATCTATATATTTGACGTGACAGTAAAGAAATTAAACTAAAAGTTGAATTAGTCTAGAATTTTGACTTTTTACCTAAAGTAATAAAATTGTACTCTGTCAAAGTCGTAATGTATCCAGGGCCTCCAATAGGTTAAAGACGCCCTTGCACATGGGTGCTTCATTAGCTAGATGTCCTGCAAGTGTGGGAATCACTTGAACTCTTCTAAAACGCACTGCTAAGGTTTGTAACGTCCTGCCACCTTCTGGCTTACCTGTCTCGTTTAAATTACGTATATTCTTAAATCTTTAAAAAGAATACGATCACATTTATCCGCCTTCTTTGGGCAAGTAAATGTGATGTGTGAATTAAATGCCGTGCGATGCAAGTAGAAGCATGCAAGGCAGACATTCGATTGCAGTATGTAAGCCGCGTAAATTCTATGAATACATTTATTATCGGTCCACAATCAGCAGAGTAATCGGTGAACATCCATAAAAAAGAAAGTCCCAGAAGAATTGAGTCATGTATCACCCGTGCGCAGTTTACCATATTCTCTATAATAATACATATTACAAAGATGTACACACCTATTAATCCTTAAATTATATAGCCATTAAAAAGTTGGACAGTTGCTATTTTATTGTGTTGTTGGAGAGAAGATGTACCAGCAGTCTCTTTGGAATCCTTTTCCCTTTCGGCATTAACCGATAATTCTTATTAATTAAATTTATAAACCTTAGAGATGAAAAATGCCCAGAGAAAGTCGCGGTGATTTATTAGAAAAAAATATAGATTACAAAGGTTATAAATAAATAAACATACTTTCATTTATATATGTAACTAGTGACTGATCTGATTAATTTTTTCCTCTGACAGTGCCTTTACCCAGGTAACTGTTATTTGGTTACAGAGTTGTTTTACGTCAACTACGAGAATAAAACTTACAAATGTTGCTTAAAAGACTACCTAAGACTAGTTCGCTTCTAATTTTTTTATTTTCACGTTAAACTTCGCTGATCGCAACAGTTACTAGTGCTAAGTAATACAGGGAAGTAACGACCGCAGAGAACCTGATCTAACGATCTCTTGTTACAGCACAAATAGGGCAGAGTAGGTGTCATTCCTTACGAAGAATCTCGGATTTCCTACCTTTTTAATTTTTTATGCAAATGTAAATATAACTCAGACATATATTTTCTTGTATTAAATGGTATCTTAATATTGTTTATTTTAAATATACGTATCTGTGTATACTAGTGGTCGCTTAGCGGTCGAATTTTGTTCATTTATTGATTTTTCAACCAATTTCAAATTGACCACAGATAATCTGTTCTCAATTTCACCACAGACTAACAATAAATGGATGCTGATAAGCAAAAATGTGTCAACCCACAAAAAGTCACATTTGGAGATATCGATGTATTTTGATACTACGTCACCTATTTAACATTATTCAAAAAAAAAATTCAAGTCATCTAAACTAAATAAGTATGGAAAAAGGTTCTTAACTCAATGCTTCGAATTTTAGGTGCGTTCCATATTTTGCGAGTTATAAAATAATCTTAAACATTTAAAAACCTATTATTAGATAACATATTAAATAAATCTATCTGCTTTTGATTCTTTATAAATTTTATCAAAATAGAAAAGAAAAGATGTATATATATGTTTTAAAACAAATTTATTAAGAATAGGTTTGACATCTTAAGACGCTATTTCTCAAAACTAAGTCCGTGAGGCTTGACACAGTATTGCTTATCAGCGTCCAAATAGTATGTATAGTGTGTCTACTTTTTTTGTTGATTTCGATACCTCCCACGTAAGTTGTTGTAACCCCAAAATTACAATTTTACAGTAGAGCACTTTTAATCCGTTTTAGTTTGAAAGTTACAACAAAATACGCCTTTTTTCAGGCGTATTTTGTTGTATCTTTCCTTGAAAAAAAAGAAGATTTTTGGTATTTTTTCACTTTGAATGCATTAAGCAATGCAAATTCGTGTAGTATTCAGTAAAAACGCTAACGGCAATTTTGTGGCTTACAATAACTTACGTGGGAGGTATCGATTTAATCTATTTTTTATGTATAATAATAAAAGAAAACATTCCAATTCGTCATTTCTCTATAAAAAATACAAGTGTTCGTAATTTTCGTAAAAACGAGTACAAAGTTTTGCTTCACGTATTAATACGTTACTAATTTGTACATTGACAGTTCATAACATTATAAAAATCATAAAAAAATCGCCGAGCAATTTACGTAACTGAAGTATAACAAGTAACAAAGTGAACGCGAGCTCGGACCGAGACGCGGCTTGCTTGATTAGATCTCATTGCGAAACGACACCATTTTATAATTAAAAGCGGCCATTCATGCTAAGACAGTCGCACGAACATGCACCTGACTGACCTTGACTTAAAGAGACCAATGGCCTAAGTGTAAATCAATTAGTTTAACGTTTTTTTTATATAAGTCTCTGTATGAAACTATTAGTTAGTTGAATTTTAAAGTAGCAAAAATGTTTTACTTTAATATTTGACATTGTCGTACGCCTTGAATATTGCTACTATATTTTAACCGACTTCATAAAGGAGGAGGTTTTTAGTTCGTAATGTATGTTATTTTATGCTTGTTAACTCAAAACGACTTCCGGTTTTTTAACTGATTTTAAAAATTCATTACTACATTTTCAGATTGGTGTTTTAGAATTTTCATTGAAATCGATTCAGTCATTAGATTTTTAAATCTTAAAGGATTGGAATAACAAGTAAAAAAATGGTGCTTTGCTTTTTTAAAAAAAAGCCTTAGTTCTTCTTTAATTAACCAGTTAGATCTTTAAACATATACGTATTTATTTTCCTTTCATGTTTGAAATACATTTAAATTATTTAAGTTTAGTTTCGGCTTACTATCTTATCGTGTATAGTTTCTTTATTCAGCCATTCTAAAGGGCCGGTTATATTTAACTGTATATGTAAAAACGGTTTAGTTTGTCGGTGTAACAGGTGTCAGTTCGGCTAGAATATTGGGGCCGGTTAGAAAAACTCAGTTAAAAGTAGTTATAAGAAGTGAACATTATGTGGAATGTGAATTTAATGTCTTATAAATTAGATTCATAGTCCACATCTTTATTTTCAAAATCAAACTACACAAATAAATAATGAGGTGTCCCTCATCAAAAACACAATTAAAAAAAATGTTCCGTTTGTTACGACTAATCTCTGAAATGGCTGGACCGATTTTGACGGGAGTTTTAAAAACCGATAACTAATTTTATAAAGAGTAACTTAGGCTACTTTTATTTAAAAAAAAATGTTTATTTAAATTAATATAAAAAAGGATTACGCGATTTTAAGTAGAGAAAGTAAACATTATAAAAATATAATTTGTCCTAAAATGAACGCGAGAGAAACCGCAGGGCACAGCTAGTGTAATAACATACCACCTTATCTATCACTTTATATCATCAGCCCGTGTATGAAGAACGGATATCCGGACGTTCATATTAGAGTAATTCTTCCGACATAATTATGCAGATTTTTTCTACACTGAGCTGAAGAACCTAATGACGTCACACATACGTGAGAAAATCTTCCGTAACCTGCAGGTTCTTTCACCGTCGTGCATCAAATAAATTATTACCGCGTAAATCTATACAAATAAATAAAATTGAAGTGTCTGTTTGTAATATTAAATTAACAGCTATTTAATATAAAAGTATACACGGTACTTACTTTACTTACGACCGCTCTGGTGTAGTGGTGCTGAATGTACCTCTAACGCCGACGGTTGCGGGTTCGATCCCCGCTCGG
The DNA here is from genome assembly GCA_037950945.1 of Hypolimnas misippus. Lineage (NCBI taxonomy): Eukaryota > Metazoa > Arthropoda > Insecta > Lepidoptera > Nymphalidae > Hypolimnas > Hypolimnas misippus. Next base: position 958,649 of record JBBEEQ010000012.1, read on the forward strand.
GGCAGATATTTATAGTTGTATAAATATTTGTTCCTAGGTCTGGGTGTTTGTCCTTGTGGGTCTCCCTACCGTGCCTCGCAGAGCACGTAAAGCTGGCGGTCCCGGTTGTTATCGCAATCACCTGATAATGATCGTTACTCGTAGTAGGGAAATTATTCTAGTCTAAATGGTTACTTGCTCCCCTCAGTTGCGGAGGTCAAATGGCAGTCGCTCTGTGTTAAAATCAGTAACTCGTCAATATATGAACTAGAATAGAAAGCAGACCCTGGTATAACCAGAAAAAATGCTAGGTAGGTGATGATGATGACACGGTACTTACATAAAAAACTAAATGTTAGAAATTTTTGTCTGTCTGTCTGTTTGTTTCAGAAACGGCTGGACAGATTTTGATGGGACTTTCGTAGATAGCTAATGTTATAAGGAGTAACTTAGACTCTTTTTTAGAAATTTTATTAATTTTTTCGCAGATGAAGTAACGGGCATCAGCTAGTCTATACTAATATGAATAAATAATTATTGTTTTGGTAGAAAATATAACCGACTTCAAGTAGTACTGTTGTTGTAACTATAAATGGACAAAAGATCGCAACAACTTGAAATTGCTATTAATTATTAACGAGTTCCTTATTTTATCTCCGAAGATATTCACGAGATTCTAACATATTATGTATAAAACTTTCTTTGAAAAATATGCTTTTAAACAGCGAAAAGCCAATCCAAATGACATCAGTTATAATTGAGAAAATCGTGGTCATACAAATTTACATAAATACTTACGAGTCGAAAACATAAGTTTCATTTTTTTTAAGTCGGTTGAAAGGTTCACAATATTTCGTAAATCGGCAATTAGGTTTGCCTTAAACGAACAGATGCCTTAAGGACGGCTCTAGAGCCCCTTAACCCCATCTTATATGTTAAAATTAGCTGTCCTTTGCGATTTCACTCGCTTTTATGATTAGTGTTTCGCTCCTTTAAGCCGTACCGTGATGTTATATAGCCTATACCCTTCCTTAATAAATAAATTATCTAACACAAAAATAATTTTTCAATTCGAACCAGTAGTTTCTAAGCTCTTCAGCACTGTAATATTAGTAGAGAAAAGTTGCAAAATTAATGATCATCAATAGTGACCAATTTAGGAAATATTTGCTTAAGATGAGAAATGCAGAGAAAGTGTTTTAGTGGAACATAATTATATTCGTAAATATCAACATAATAATCAACTTACGAAATCTATTATGAATAAAAAAATATTACTTTTGAATAATTTTGTATTTTGTTTAAAAAAAATCTAAAACTACATAATAAAACAGAACGACCCCTTTCGGGTCAGGGGCCCGTGGCTATTTGCCAGCCCTGCTGCCCTATAGTTACGCCCCTGGTAGTGGCTTTTATGTTGTAAGCATCCACTAAGATAGGATTTTTGGAATTTCCACACCAAAGGATGTAAGGGATTTTCAAAGTATGAAATACGAAATTTAATATACTTACCTCTGGTTAAAAATAAATGCCCATTGTAAGTCTATATGTAATTCGTATGTGTGTATATGCGGGCCGCTAGTCTCCAAGATAAGACCATCTAACCTCAAACAAACATGCTGCCAACACATTAAGTTACCACATTCAAGGGTCCGTTACGCCGTCCCACTGACGGAACCGTGCCACTTTCAATTCTAGACAACGAAATACCGGTTGTACTATAATGACAAGGCCGCCATGTGAATTCCTCCGAACGTTTCCAACAATAGCTATTTTGAATGCATTGACAATATGCATTATTAGTTGGATGCTGATAAGCAATACTATGTCAAGCCACATTTCCTTTTAAGAAAATGGCGTCTAAAGGTGTCACACCTTTTTTTAATACAATTGTTATAAGAAGTATACATATATCCATCAAGAAGAAGTATATATCCATCTTTTCTTCTCTATTCTGATAAAAGGTATAATGAATTTAAATCAGATTGGCATGATCATAAATTTTACCTACCAATTAGATTTTCAAATATATTAGATAATTTTATATTACAAAATATCGAAAACACTTTAAAATTCGAAACATTAAATTAAGGAACTTTTTCTGTACTTATTTAGTTTAAATGACATCAAAGGTTCTGAATAATATTAAATACGTGACGCATTAACCGAAAACATCAATATCTCCGATATTGAATTTTTGTGGGTTGACACTTTATTGCTTATCAGCATCCAGTTATTGTTACAAGTAGCAGATATTAGTATATTTTTGGATCTGGGTTTATCCTTGTTGGTCTCTTCCGGTCTACTAAATATGAGCTATAAAATAACCAAAATAATAAATCAATTATTTTATCTTTTCAGATGGCTGAAATAATCCTTCAACGGCGGAAAGTAGCCGCGGTGCTAATCGAACCAAATCCACTAATAATATTGTTAATAATATCCTTATTACAACTATGTGTGGGCCAAGTTATAAACAGAGCTCCACATTTCATCCCACAAACTGGAGATATGTCTCAATTTAGTTTACCAGAAAACACTCCCGTGGGAACTCCAGTTTATCATTTAAAAGGTAATGTAAAACATACAGCGACTACTTTCATACCCTTGCGGTTTTACTCGCAGCGTGATGTAATATAGCCTATAGCCTTCCTCGATAAATAAACTATCTAACGTAAAAATAATTTTGCATTCGAACCAGTAGTTCCTGAGATAAGCGCGTTCAAACAAACAAATAAACTCTTCCTGCCTTACTACAAAAGATTTAATCATATGTTAAACGCGTGCTTAAAAATTCGTACTACAGTCTAAGGACAGTTTTGAGTTTGACGTGCTTTACACGTAGCTTAACATCCGCTTAAGAGATGTCACCCTATATTAGCTGTCAAATGTAATGTGTGACATTATATTAATAAGTTTTTCATGATTTTATCATCTGTTAACCAATTTTTAAACACTGTTTAGCTAGACACATGTTTAACATGGTTTTATTGCATCTTTTGTAGTATGGCAGTTCAGCTTTATAATATTAGTGTAGATTTAACACTTAGTGGCAGTGAATGTGTTAATTATTTGGTTTAAATTTTGACTTTATAGAAAGAACTAGATACTCAGTTTTGCAATATCCCCAACGATATATGTAATATCTTTAGTTGGTATGTTTGGCATAATAATAACTTGCTTGATGTATTGAAATTTTAATTTGTATAAAAACTCGCAATATACACATTTCTTTTTAGGCATTGATCCAGAAAACGGTCCCTTAAGATATTCCATATCAGGACAGTACTTCAGCGTGGACTCCGCGACTGGAGTTGTCACGTTAGCTAAGTCTTTAGATAGAGAAGAGCAAGCATCATTGGAAGTCATTATTAGTATAACAGGTAAGAATATAAGAGAAGTATACTTTTTATTTATTTTTAGTGTTAAATACACCAAAATTGAGAGATAGTGATGATTTAGAGTGTAGACTTCAGATATTTCATGAGATACCTCTATATATATATTAAAAAGAGTAACTATCGAGTTTCTTGCCGGTTCTTCTCGGTAGAATTACATTCCGAACCGGTGGTAAATTAATTAATTAATTAGTGTTTTGTTTTATTTTGTTTTTGTATTGACGATTCGAAAGTGCTTGTAAAGCCTACTTGAATAAAGCATATTTTGATTTTGATTTTTGATTTCAAACTTAATTGTCCTTCTTAAGATGGACTACGTCTCTTTTTCCGATCGGTAGTAGTATGGAAAAATCCATTAAACAAACAGCCGGTGTGTGTGTGTGTGTGGTGTGTCATGATGATCAACTGATAATATAACTAAAAAATTCAGATGAAGGGACAGAAGACACCGAACCTAACACAGTGTCTCTCCGACGAGTCATCCCAGTGAGAGATGTTAACGACAACCCGCCAGTATTCCACAATAGACCGTATATTGTAAATATCAGTGAAGCAACACCCGTTGGTACTGAAATTGAGGTAAATTAAAAAATTCCAATAAAAATATAAACTAAATTTTTACTTTTTATATCCCTTTATACTGTTTCTTTTATAAATAAAATGATTCCTTTCCATCTTTAATATTCAGCTAATGATCTTAACTGAAATTTTGTATAACTTTTTAAGACATTGAAAGAATTGTAAATATATCGTTGTCTTAGATTTTCGCGATTATTATTCATTGAAATAAAACTATTTTAAACGGATTTAAATCGCGTATATTAATTATTTTTATCATCCCGACGTTTCGAGCACTTTGCAGCGTTCGACCTCCACTACCCGTGACCGTCGGGATGATAAAAATAATTAATATACGCGATTTAAATCCGTTTAAAATAGTTTTATTTCAAAGAATTGTAAATAATCTAAAATTGGCTAATAAGCGTAAAAGTTCTTGTTTTGATAGCTTTACATAGTGCAAAAATGATAATGAAACATCAAATAATGAATTTTAATAATAATTACTTTGTTGCAGGTCACACCTAAAATAACAGTAACGGATAAAGACGAAGGTGAAAATGCAAACATAAAAGTATCATGCTCCTCCAAAGAGAGAGGAAGCGATTCAGAGGCGTGTTCTGTCTTCAGAATTGTTACTGATATGGTAAACTTTTAGATTTTCTATAATATATGAGTACATAACCTCAATAAATTCATAGTAGTGATTGCATTGATAAAGTGCAAAAAATACAAAAGGGACTAGAATAGACAGATATAGAAAACGCGTAGAAATGTGTGAATTAACTTCAAAGTGCTTAGTATAATATATAAAAAGTAACATATTAGTTAAAGTCGATTGAAAATCTAGTTTCGATGTTTATCAATAGAGTAAGCTAAGTGTAAAGGCCAAATGTTATTGATATTTTGCAATTTAAAGGAGATACAATTTTTTTATTAAGTTATTAAATGTATCACAAAAACGGGTCTTATCTTTATCAAACAATCAAGTGAATAATAGCATAAATCTCGCACTAACAAATAAATAACATAAGATTATCAAAAAGTTGTTTAATAAATATTCAATTGATATTCAAGGTAACTCCAAACCAACACCAAGTCAGAATCTTTTTAGCGAAACCACTGGACTTTGAAAGTCGATCAGCGTACGTCATTTCTCTGGAGGCCTCAGATTCATCGGACAAACCATTGAAAGCCACAGCCAGTGTGTCAGTAGCTATACGAGATGTACAAGACCAGCCGCCGGGCTTTGTGAATGCACCATACTCTGCTACAGTTGCTGAGAATACTCCACCGGTAAGTATTGAGAGATATTTAATATATTTCTGTTTTTTTGTTAGACTTTATTGCACAAAAGATAAATGTACATTAGGCGGACTTAACGCTATTACAGCATACGAATACATTTATACCTTAAATAAATAAATAGAATATAGTCATAATAGTTGAAACATAAATCCTTTTATATGGAGAAGTAAGTAATTTAGACCACAGAAAGGTAAAACTCTTTATCATGGCGCTTAAAAGAATCGCGTGAAGGATTTCATATAATTTTATTATGTCCCGCAGTGTGGAAACATTTCGTAGGAAAAATTGTGCGTGTGAAATAATTCATATAGACATATATCTTCCAATCACCGTAACATCAGACGGTATAATCTAAGTAACTGATTTTTGTACCTGTGTATCAAATTCTTAAATACATTTGTTTCATATAAATGTGATTATGATGTTTCATATTTCGCAGAACACGAGTATAATGGAGATTATAGCCAAAGATGGGGATACGGCCAACCCACGTCCAGTCTTATTGACACTTGAGGGCGATATTCTAAGATACTTCCAGCTACAACCAGAGAGAGCAATCGGCCGCGCCACACTGGTCACTACGGACGTTCCCATAGACAGAGAAAGTGACGTAGTTGTGCAAAATGGTGGTGTTTATAACTTCTTTGTGAAGGTAAGAATGTAGTATGCTTTCTCTTTTTGCAAAAATTAAAACCCGTGATACAAAATAAAATATTGCATAAGAATTTAATAATATATTAAATAATAACAAAAACCTAAATTTTGATGACTGTTAGTGAATATACTTGACGATATATAAAATTTTATTTTATAAATTTTTTACAGGCAACAGAATTAATAAACAACGAAGTACCATCCGATTTCACAGTCATTCCAGTTACAATCATAGTGACAGACGTGGACGATCACATACCTAAATTTAATCGCGATGTTTTCGACATTTCGATTCCTGAAAACATCGAAAATGGTAGTCCAATCCCTGGCTTATCAATATATGTTGAAGATAACGACTTAGGCCAAAACAGTCGATACGATTTAAAGTTACGCGACGTTTTTAACTCGGAGGGCGTTTTCGCCATAAGCACAGACCATGGCGAAGGTAGAACACCTATTAGCATTAAAGTAAAGGACTCATCTAAATTGGATTATGATATAGACGACGAAGAAAAAAGATTATTCAGTTTCGACATTGTCACCTCCGTAAATGACGAAGAACTTTCATCGGCGAGAGTTAATATAAAACTATTGGATGTTAATGATAATTCACCTGCATTCGATGAACCACAGTATAAATTTAACGTATTAGAAAGTGCTCCGGTCGGTTATAAAATCGGTGATGTGCAAGCGACGGATAAAGATTATGGTATATACGGAGAAATTGAATATTCTTTGACAGGATTTGGATCCCATTTATTTAAGACTGATAAGAGTAGTGGAGGACTATATGTAGCGAATACATTAGATTATGAAACACAGAAAAGCTACAGTCTTACCCTATTTGCGAAAGATGGCGGTGGAAAGGGAACTACAACAAGCATATTCATTGATGTTTTAGATGCTAATGATAACGCGCCAATTTTTGAAGCTTCAGAATACAGTCGTACTATCAGAGATGGTGCTACTACTTTTGAACCGCAGCTTGTAGTACGGGTAAGGATAAACTTTACAAAAATAACTATAATAGGCTACTTTCATTCTTAACCTTCAATGATGATCCCATTCAAAGATCTTGCTTATTGTATTATAAAATACAAAATACTATTAACTGTGTTATTTTACTTGAAATGTCAAATGATAAAGAAATTGCAAACGACAACACTTAAAAAAATCAAAATTTCAGGCAACTGATCTCGATGGTCCAACTCAAGGTGGCGGACGTGTGAGATATTCTCTGGAATCAGACAACAGCATTGCACATAAAGGACAAGTTTTTGCGATAGACGAAGACACGGGCGAGATTAGTATCATAGATAAAGTAGAGACGATGGACACTCCGAGAGGTCAATACGAATTGGTTGTTAGAGCTACCGATTATGGTTCGTAAACGAGTTCAGAGACTACATATGTACAATTATACATGTGTATTTATATAATAAGTTTATCAGAGTTTATGTTCTACATGTCTCTTTTAAATTTTTAGGAAAACCACCGAAATTCAACGAAACGAAAGTATACATAAGGGTAGGTGTACCCGGTAATCAGCGACCGACGTTTAAAGGAAATTATCACCACTATAAATATACCGTCAACCAACGTAATTCAGAAAGCAATGAAGACTACACGTTCGATCTTAATCCAATGAATTATAAAGCTAGTATTCGAGAAGACGCGACGCCTGGACAAAATGTTACAAGAGTTATAGCTAATGATCCTGATGGTTTAGATGATCTACTGACTTATCATATTGTATCTGGTTCTAAAGACAATTTTGTTATCAACGAGAAGTAAGTACCGAAAAGGAAATAATAATAATGCCTATACTTATATACCTAATTGAGTATTGTGATCATTTAAAGCTTAGAGAAGGATATAGATTATAATATAGATTATAAGCTTAGAGAAGGATATAAGGATAAAGATATTTTTAATATGAATTTCGTCTAGAATAAACAAAAGCACGAGTTCGAGAAATCGCGAGCGAAAACTAGTAATGCATGATATTAATACTACTTTGTTTTTTTTTTATCTCAATTATAATGGTATCATTTTTACGATGCTTTTTTGAATTATTGTTTAATTTTCAGAACTGGCTTAATAACCGTTTCCAATGACGCAAATTTAGATCGAGATGTAAATCCTGATCGCTATGAAATTATCGTTTCCGCAGTCGATAGCGGCATGCCAATACCAGAAACAGCCACTACCACCGTCTTTGTAACAATACAAGATGTTAATGATAAACCACCTAAATTTAATATCACCGAATCAACTACTTACATCTCTGAAAGAACTAAAGTAGACGACGTGGTTACTAAAATTATCGCTCATGATTCAGATTTAAATGCGAAGCTTAAATATAGTCTTATCGAACCTATTAAAGCATTTTCTAAAGCAGGTGTCCAGCTCAAACCCAACTCTCCTTATGATTACAAAAACATTTTTAAAATAGATGAAGATTCCGGTGAAATCTTAGTAAACGGTACGTTGGATTATAGTCAAACATCCATAATAATTCTAACTGTCAAAGTAACCGATGTTAACGCTGAAATAAATAAAGATAAGCAATTTGCTGTGATGGAACATACGATTTACATCCAGCCATATGCTGATAAGAATCCACAGTTCACAAATCCAGGCTGGACTAGTTCCAATCCAGTAATACATCATAAAGTAAAGGAAGATCAGCCAATCGGAAGTACGGTGCTTGTGCTAATGGCGGAAGATCCAACATCTGGTCATATGGTTTCCAACTTCAAAGTTATAAACTCACAAACAGGTTTATTGCAAGTTGATCCTTTGAGTGGACAAGTGGTTCTGACTAAACATCTAGATTACGAAGAGCTGACGAATCCAAACTTGACTCTTACTGTCCAAGCCACTAGTAACGATGGTAGTAAACATAGCACTGCTAAAATAATCATCGAAGTTGTCAATTTAAATGATAACGCGCCAGTTTTTGAAAAAGAGGTACAGTTTTGTTTTTATTAACTTAAAATGGACGCTGATAAGCAATACTGTGTCAATCCACACGAACTTCATTTTGAGAAAATGTCGTTTAAACATGTCAAACCTATGCTTAATAAGTTTTTTTGAAATAGTATTTATCCATATTTTCTTTCCTTTTTTGATAAAAGGTATAATGAATTAATAGCAGGTTGTTATATTTAATATATTATCTAATAAAAAGTTTTTTTAAATATATGAGATTATTGTATAAATTACAAAATAAGGAATAACCTTGAAATTCGAAACAATTAAGATTTTTTTCCGTACTTATATAGTTTTTATATGACTTATTTTTTATTGAATATGGTTAAATAGGTGATGCAGTATCAAAATACATCAATATCTCCGAATTTGACTTTTTGTGGGTTGACACATTATTGCTTATCAGCATCCAAATGATCCAATTTTAGTAATTGATAATTATTGAAAATTATTTATAAGAAATATTCAACATGTTATTTTTGTTTCAGCTATATAAAGTGAGTGTTCTAGAGTCAATAAAGTATCCAGAACAGATCATAACGGTGAAAGCGATAGACAATGATGCGGTTTTAACTGAAGAGGACAGAGCGAGTGGATACGCTGATGTTCGATACACATTAAGAGGAGATAATGCTGAACTACTGACCATTAATAATGTTACTGGAGACATAAAGGTACACAATCCCTTATGCTGACAGAAAAACACCTTTGATGTCCTTTAGTCTAACAAAATTTCACCTGCTGTATTGGTCTTCTTTTCCGAATTAATTGACAGTCGCGTCTTTTATTTGTAATGTTATAAAGCTGAAGAGTTTGTTTGTTTGAACGCACTAATCTCAAGGACTACTGGTTTGAATTGAAAAAAAAAATCATGTTAGATAGTTTATTTATTGAGGAAGGCTTTATTACATGCTCATAAGAGCAAGAAATAACCATAAACGCGAGTGCAACCGCAAGGGACAGCTAGTATATAATATAATGCGTTAGGAAAGTTTTCTTTAAACACAAAATATGATTAACGTATTAACTTCAATTCGAACATTAATTAGGATCTAATAGGGTATTTTACTCTATATGAGAAAAAATCTAAAATATATATTATTGAGTTAGCTATTAAAAAAGCAGTATGTAAGTGTTCGTTTTAATTTATAAAATAACACAATAAATTTTAAAATTCAATTCAAAGTTTTTAGTTTTTTTTTTATCTGTGCATTATCATCGTGGAATAGTAACCGCCATGTTATGGCATCATTATGCTCTGTAAACTAAAGCGACAATGAAGTGACAACCTATGTGTCTTTTAAAACAAATTTGAGTTGAATTGTATTTTAGTTATTTTCGGTTCGATTGTTGCAAAAAGATTATTTTCGAAGACAACCTACTTATTCGTTTGATTATGGAAGGCGGTTTTGTAAAGCATTTGACTGTGTGGAACATGAAACGCTATTATGTAAGCTAGAATATTACGGAGTTAAAGGGAAGGCTCTTGATCTTATTGCTTCGTACCTGTCTCAGAGAGTTCAACATGTTTCTATAAATGGAATTAAGTCATCTGGATCTGTCTTAAAAATGGGTGTTCCACAGGGATCAATTTTAGGTCCTTTATTATTTTTAATATACATCAACGATCTTCCATTCTATGTTAGAGGTGTTTGTGATATTGTATTGTTTGCTGACGATACTTCACTTATTTTCAAAGTTGACAGAAATAGAACTAATTATGAATATGTAAACAATGCATTATCACTGATACATGGTTGGTTTACAACTAATAATCTAGTTTTAAATGCCAAAAAAACGAAATGTGTGGTATTTACTTTACCTAACGTTAAACAACCTAATTATAATTTGATATTGAATAATGAGATCCTTGATGTAAGTGACACAACAGTATTCCTGGGAATAACCTTGGATACGAAGCTTCAGTGGAATTCCCATTTGTCATCTCTCACGGGAAGACTCAGCTCCGCAGCATACGCGGTTAGGAAAGTTCGTCAACTAACCGACGTTGATACAGCTCGATTAGTATATTTCGGTTATTTTCATAGTATCATCTCCTATGGTTTGATGCTATGGGGTAGCGCTTCAGATGTTAATACAGTTTTTATTTTGCAAAAAAGAGCTATTCGTAGTATTTATAATTTAGGAGCTCGGGAATCCCTTCGAGATGTTTTTAGTAAAGTAGGTATACTAACGGTTGCGTCACAGTATATTTATAACAATATTATACATATCCATACTAATATTGATTGTTTTGAGAGAAATAGTGACTCGCATTGTATTAACACAAGAAGAAAGGATAAACTCATAACACCAAGCTTTCGACTTCGCAAAGTAAATGTTTCCTTTCTGGGGCAAGGTGTCCGTTTTTATAACAAAATACCAAAGAAATTTTTGCAATTGTCAATCAATAAGTTTAAATTGTATATTAAAAATTCTTTAATAGCTAAAGCATATTATTCTGTACAAGATTATATAGATGATAATAATGCATGGATTTAGTATAGATGAATTTCATACAGGATGTTTAATATAAACATTTGTAATTTTTAAAATGTATATACTTAATAACACAATTTTAAAAGAGTACCTATCGAGTTTCTTGCCGGTTCTTCTCGGTAGAATCTACATTCCGAACCGGTGGTAGCTTTTCCTTAATTTAAGTACTTTTTGTTTATTTTGACGATTCAAAAGTGCTTTTAAAAGCCTACTTGAATAAAGTATTTTTTGATTTTGATTTTGATTTTGATTTTAAAGGGAGACAGTGCAAAATTACCAAGAATAGGCACTTTGATGGTCGGTCAATTTTTCGCTTCCAATCCAGATTTTTGTTCTGCTGAATTACGAAACGTTGGCACTAGAATCCACAATTTGTCCGGTGTTTTTACACTAGTATTTTTGCATTCCGGAACAGCGCACCAAAGATAACTTGAATTATAGCTCATTTTTTGATAAAAACAATTCAATCGTTTAGTTTCTTCCCATTTAACTATCGTAAATATTGTCAAATTGTCCTATGACAGATACAGTACATTTGTTTACCCATCATTATGACGTCACAACCACAGATCTTTGCAATTTCGAAAATTACGCGCCAAATTTATTATAATAAATTTTAAGAGTATTTTTAGGGTACTTAGCAATTGAATAAAAATTTTGAATTTTTTCGTAATGATTTATTAGCACTATTGCGTCTAATAGAGACAGTTTCAAAAATTTGTGTAATACCCTATTCTTTTATTGTGGGTTTTAAAACAAATTGATTGTTTTTTTTTTCAATTTTTTTATAGGTCGCTCCTAATAAGACGTTAGATCGTGAACGGCAATCTGTTCTTCGTTTAGAAGTAGAAGCATTTGACACTCCCAAAGGCGGTGGCGACCGTCTGAAGTCAGTGGCCACTCTGCTGATAGACGTGTTAGATGTAGATGACAACACTCCCACATTCGACAAGCATTTATATACAGGTAAAGTATAAAATAATTTTCCGATCTACTTCATAAAATGACTTATAGCTAAAATAATTAAACTGGGCAAAATATGAAATTTGTAATGGGAGTTTCTTATAAAGCATAAATTAATATATACACAAAGGATTTTTGAGATATACCTCTTAGGGGGTAGCCCTTCTTAATTTTGGATGGAACTTGTAGGGAAGTTCATAATATTTTTGGAATTTTTGGGATAAGAGGTCAAAAATAAATTTTAGAGAATACAGAGACAACTATGAGTGATGCTGGCAAATCGGTAAATTATTTTTCCAGCTGTAGTACCAGAAAACGTGCCGGAAGGATTCACAGTGGTTAAGTTAATAGCGACCGACCCGGATGAGGGTCTAGGTGGAGAAATAACATACGAATTCTTGGATGAAGGCGAAGCTAATGGTTAGTAATATAATATATTATGTTCTACATAGCATTTTCCCTCTGATTTGGAAGTCAAGATCTGACAGATTTCTATTTTTTCAAACAACGACATTTGACGTCTCACGCTCTCTCATATCAATGGTTCATTGTGATCGTTATCTTTAAAAAGGTTATCTTCCATTGATCTCAAAAAATTTAGCTGTAAAATCAAAATAACTGGAATAAGTATGTCATTCAAGTGAAGGACATTACGTAGTTCTCTTGAGCCTTGTGACAGTGTAGCTGCGTCTCAGGGCTGTTCTCGATCGACGCGGCGAGCGGCGTGGTGCGCACGCGCGGCGCGCTGACGGGGCGCGGGCGCACGGCGCCGTACCGCTTGCTGGCGGCGGCGACGGACGGCGGCGCGCACCAGGCCGTCGCGTCGCTGGCGCTGTACGTGGGCGACGTCAGCGCCAACGACGGCGTGCCCGCCTTCATCCGGCCCGCGCCGGGGGAAGCGCTCAGCGTGAGCGAGGTATACCACGCCGCCTTTAATACTGAAAATATAATCTACACTAACATTGTAAAGAGTTTATTAAATATGTTTGAAACGAATCTACTCAAAAATTTAGTGGACGGATTTTATGACGATGAAATTTTGCAAGTGTAAATAAATAAGCGCATCAAACTCAACGGTCCTCATTGAGGTCCTATGATCCTGTAATGTGATCGGGGATCCGGAAACACATACAATACAAACCAAAACACCCAGACTATGAAAAATATCTGTTTGCCAAAAACAGAAGTTTCCCGTGAGCGAGGATCGAACCCGCGACCATTAGCGCCTTAGTCAGTTGCAGTAACCACAGCGCCAAAAGTGTTATCGAACTAAACTATAGTAATACAGTACGTATTCAATCATCCAAAATTTTTGACATATTTGATTTACTATTTAAACTTAAATCCTTATTCAGAATGCAACAATAGGCACGACGGTGTTCCAAGTGGTTGCGAGCGACCCCGACGACCCTACACAACCTTCCGGTCAACTCGTCTACTCGATACAACCAAGTAATGCTGACGCGAAGATATTTGCTATCGGTGAGTTTGATGTTTGCACACACTCATAAATGAATCATATTGGCTAATAAAAACCTATTCGCTGAAAACTATAACCCTTAATATAAGCTATCAAATAATTTCCAGCCAATCACAGCTACACAAATTTTGGGACAAACTTCGTCATTTTTTTCTTTCACTTATCTGCGATAGGCTAGATAACGCTACTATGCCAACAGCCAATACCTAACGGACAACAGCGAGCGGGCGGCGGGGTAGCTCACATGATTCAAGATAAACTGGTCATTTAGATTGTTCGTTACTATTATGTGTACCTAATCTTCTTCTTAAGGTGCCTCTCCGACTAGCGAAGGTTGGCAGTCAGCTCCGCATACTTTTCTCTATCTTTTGCGAGGTGAAAAATATGGGCAGCACTCGCAATTCTAGTCCACTCTCTGATGTTCCGTAGCCATGACTTTCTTCTACGACCGACACCTCTTCTACCGGCGACTTTTCCCATCATAATAAGTTGGAGGAGTTCGTATCTCTCATGCCTAAGCACATGTCCGAGATAAGCGACTTTCCTCGTCTTGACGGTATGCAAAAGTTCGGGTTTTTGGTTGACTTGTCGCAGAACATCCGCATTTGAAACCTTTTTTGTCCAGCTTATGGTCAACATGCGCCTGTATGCCCACATTTCGAACGCTTCGATACGTTTTCTGAGTTCTTCTTTTATAGTCCAGGTCTCACAGCCGTAAAGAAGGACGGGCCAGATGTAACATTTAAGAAGACGGATACGCAAATGTAATTTCAGGTTTCGACAGCAAAGAATTTTTTGCATCTTCTTAAAGGTGTTACGGGCTATTTCGATACGTGTCTTAATTTCTAAATCATTGTCCCAATTTTCATTTAGCCACGAACCCAAATATTTATACTTGCGTACCCGCTCCAGCTTTTGGCCAGCTACGGTTAGATGGTCATCACTCACTCCGTTTTTAGAAATAATCATGAGCTTCGTTTTAAACATATTTATTTTGAGGCCCGCTTACTCGCTGCAGTCATTAACTCGGTCAAGAACCTGCTGCAGATCCTTAAGTGACGACGCTATGAGTACTGTGTCATCAGCGTATCTCAGGTTGTTAATATTGCGTCCATTGATTTTAACTCCGCAATCTAGATCATGCAGTGATTCCGTCATTATTGCTTCCGAGTATAAATTAAACAGCATAGGTGACAAAATACAGCCCTGCCGGACCCCTCTCTTTATATCAACATCTTCCGTTTCCTCATTTACCTAATACGTAATGTTATTATTTTACCTTTCTTTAATGTTTTATTAAAATATTATATGCTGCTTTCTTAAATCGATTTATAATCAGATGTCACGAGAAATAGTATACACCGTGTAAGCTTTGATAGGGGATACTTAGTCTTGTAAAGTGTTATAGTTTGTTATACATTTCTGTAAGTGTTATTAACTCAATAAAAAATCGTTAAAAAAATACCTAACAGATATACCAATACTAGCTTTCGTTGTTCAGACCCGCTCACCGGGCTGATAACGACGCGACAGACGCTGGACCGCGAGCGCCAGGCGCAGTACACGCTGGTGCTGGTGGCGCAGGACGGCGGGCGGCCGCCGCAGCAGGCGTCGCGCGTCGTGCGCGTGCTCGTGGACGACGTCGACGACCACCGCCCGCGCTTCGCCAGGGCGCTGGTGAGAAGCGCGACGATATATCTTCTAGTTCCTTATGAGGAACAAATACTAGCTGTCCTTCTCGGATTAACAAGTGTTTATTATTACTCCCATGTGTAGCATGGCTATATCACACCTATAACTTTCCTTAATAAACGGGCTATCCAACGCAAAAAGAATATGTCTAATTGGATTAGAAGTTTCAGAGATTACCTCATACATTTAAAAAACCTCCTAAGTTCTGGCATTCTAAAATATTAGTTTTTAGAACCTGCTTCCTATAGGACAGAATAGCACCTTTAAGTCCTAAATGTCGCGAAATAATAGATGACATTATGACAAACGGTCTGTATGGAAAATAATTTTAAGGCAACATTTTCTTCTTTGCGAGCACCTGGGACTGGAATAAAGTAGGATTTTCATTGTATTACATTGTTATAGCACACCTTAAGCCGTTCTCGTCTGTCCTCTTGGTCAAAATATTTTTCAGTGCCTCTATTATTTATTGTTTAAGCTTCAAATGAAAAAGTAGAGATCTGAGAGTCATTAATTACAATGATTTTAATTTTTTTTAATGATTGTAACATAGTTCAAACCAGCACATTATTCTTTTTTTGCTACCAATACATATATTATATTATAGGATGACCCACCAGTAATTATAACAACAAAAGAAGAAGTACCTATTGGAACGGTGATAGGACAACTAGAAGCTGTTGATGAAGACATCGGAGAAAATGCCGCAATAGATTATATTATAACAGGTAAAATGTTTAACAGATACTACATAGTACTTCAAGTGTGTAATAACAATATTCTTAATGTAAAATTGTTGAAAATACTATATTTTAACTTACGACAAAATGAAATCATAAATAATATAGCCAGCGACTACTTCTACCTAGTAAAACCGTAATATTGACTGACAAACGATTTATAAGTTTCAGCACATATTAAAAGTTTCTTATTGTAACTTAAGTTGTAATTAATGTGTTTAAAGGACAGAAAAAATATGTATGATATGATATAATCAACTAAACTCCATTAAAACAAAAAAAAATCAGTATAAAAATCCGAACTAGATCATTAATAATATTTTATTTACAGCGGGAAATGAACTAGAGCTGATCAAAATAAAACGTACAAACGACAGCAAGGCGCTGCTAGTTGCAGCAGCACGACTTGACAGAGAGGCAGTTTCACGACAATTGCTCACTGTGAAGTGTTTTAAGTATGGCACTACACCAAGATTGAGCAAATCCTATAACAGATTGGTGAGTATAAATAACGTAAATAACGTATCACACTCAACGGCTCCCATTAAGATCTCATGACCTTGAGTCGGGGGTCCGGAAACACTCACAACACTAACACAAACACCCAGACCACGACAAACATCTGTAAGTCCAATACACACGATTGTCGCGAGTGAGGATTGAACCTGCGACCGTTAGCGCTTTAGTCAGTTGTAGTGACCATTGCGTCAACGCGTCTGTCAAATATATATTTAATTTTATGTAGTATGCCAATATATATTTAAGTTTTGTAATGTAAAATGTTAATAAGTTTTTCATATATATTATTAAGTAAATATATATGTACATCAATTCCATTAACGTTTCAATCTTAAATATTGTTCTAATCTTTTGATTGAGCTATGAGCCGCACATTCACCATGTTGAAATTCTTGATATGATTCTATCATTCGGTCCAAAGCTATTGAAGTGTTGTTCATAGTGAAATCTTTACAGAGTCCCTAACTATTCAAAGTCCCATATTATAATGAATTTCAATGAAACAGAAAATTTCAATATTTAATACAACAAGTGTCCCATACATGTGTAGCTGAATTAGCAAAGCACCTGCTAGAATTTCTCTTCATTTCTAGCAGCGGGTGCGGGTTAAAATCCGATTTTATCGCAGTTTTTGGTATAACATTTAAAATTTTAATGTATTCACGTGTAAATTGACAAAAAATGACATAAACAATTTCATTTACCTCAAAAATTGTATATCAGGACCCGACAGAAATCCAGGTAGTCATCAAGATATTGGACATAGACGATCATCTACCAGAATTCGACAGTACAAATATGACCATCGGCGTCCGCCTCAACGTGCCAGTAGACACCGCCATCGCCACCGTCAAAGCTATAGACAAAGATCCAGATGCATTGACCATAGATTATAAAATCATAAACATGACATTTGAATCACCTATCAAATCGAAATCGTCGAATAACGTTACTGATGTCATTGTTATAAACAATGTGACTGGAGAAATGAAGATAATGAAGAATTTGATACACTACGCTGATGGTATATTCAGGTGAGTGATTCGGTGTATTCATATATCAAACCGAAGTCAGTTAAATGCTCTTAATTGTGTTAAAAATAATAATTTTATATTGTTGTTTTTTGTATATATATTGTTGTTTGTATGTTGCGATATCTGATCCTTCGTCATAGCATATGCATGCAAAGTCTTAGCCCAATCGGTTTTAAATTGACAAAGTTTCATACAAACTGTCATCTCTTATTTTATCCCCTCGGTAGAATCAGTTATTCAGACAGTCAGTCAGGCAGTCACCTGTGAGTTATATATATCTAGATATGTTATAAAAGATGGATTTTGACACGACAATCCCTGGAAACCGGTCAGTGAGTTATTATGGCTAACAAATCTATCGACAACTTTTTAAAAGTCGGGAATGGGAACATATTTTAACGCCAAATAGTGTGAACGTAACATATGTATTGCTACAAAATAGCATTATTCACACATTATTAATTATTATCGTAATAATTTGTGAAAAAGATTTTTAATATTTACGCTTTAAATTAAACGTGGTAGTTTATATAGAGCTCTAACTGTTTTATTTAATCTAGGATCTAGAAGTTCAGCTAAATAAATCATATCTGCTAAAAGTGGACGTTTATCAGTAAACGTGTAGTGCATATTATATTTTTTTTATCGAATAGGTCTTTTCAACCAGTTACGAATCAATAATCAAGAAATCAGTGATCTACTTATGTATTATTTTAGAAGACACTATTAAATTTGAATTTTATTTATCCTTTCAGATTAATCGTTCGAGCGAATAACTCAAATGAAACTGGCAGACACAGTGACCTTCAAATTGAAGTAAGTAAGAGGGAATGAGAGTCATTCATTTTAATAATTCGTAGTAATCCATAACTCATACAGTTTGTTTGTCATACAGAATAAGGATTGGGATTTTTAGAGAAGATACATGCTATCATCACATTTTAAATAATAAGATCTATATTCTCAGGTGGTGGTGGTGCGCGAGCGTGACCTGCTGAGGCTGGTGGTGCCCGACGGCCGCTCCCGCCTCGCCTCGCTCAAGGAACAAATATCGAAGATTCTCGAACCTCGCAATCTGAAACTGCAACTTCACGACGCGCCGCACGCGGCCTTCTATGACAATGTTGGGTGAGTTGGTGTATTTTGTTGTGATAAACTCTTGTATTTAATTTTTATTGTTTTAAGTTGGGTATTGTTATTTTTTTGAGTACGGAATATGTTGTGTATGTAATTTAATAATAATGTTTAGAATTATATATTTTAAAATATCGCGATTAATAATTACAAGTTATGATTTTGTAGGTTTGCTGTATCAAAAGTGTTATAATCACTTTCATTATTGTTAAATATGAATTTGATCTGTCTTGAAGTACCATAATTTTGATATATTTTTATATCTAAAAAATATTAACAAAAAATCCCAAAGGGGGTATATAAGATTCGACTTTCGCTTCAACTGGATACTGTGCTGAACATTATAGCGACACGATGTTTTCTTAACCATACAAATGTTCCCTTAGGCCGTGCTTCCAGTTCCGCAAGACGGACACGGGCGAGGCGCTGAGCCCGAAGGCCACGCGCGCCGCCATGCGCTCGGCGGGCGAGGCGCTGCAGGCGGCGCTGCTGGCGCACGGCGTGCGCGGCGTGGCGCCCTGCGGGCCCCCGCGCGGCGCGCAGCACTCGCCCGCGCAGCGCGCGCTGCTGATGCTGGCCGCTGCGCTGCCGCTCGCCGCGCTCGCTGCTGCCATCGCGCTGTGCTGTCTGCGCTCTAGAGGTAACACTGCGCTGAATATATATTGTGTACGTGTATGTATATGTGTGTGTTTTCTAAGTTCGAATGGAATGAAAGTTTTGTGCGTGTGTGTTTGTATGTGTATTTTGCTGTTGCTTGCCGCCGGGCTCGTTGCTGTTGTTGCGGTATTAACTACACCAAGTATACGCTAATCCTACACGTGTGTATCTTATTACTGTTCTTCGGTATGCTGCCACGCGCTGTATCTTCTACTGTCATAGCTCTGTATTTTTGTAGTGTTACAGATATATGAGTGCACCGACTGCCATACATACGGATTGATTTTTTTAAATAATATTTTTTATCTCGTCAATTACAAAATATATAAAACTTATAAACAATGATCCCCTAATGATTTGTAAAGTAAGTCCCATTAAACTAATCTACTTTTCTTGTTCATACACATATCTCGGTACCTACTGTCGTATATTAACAAACGTTCATAATACTAACTGACATTAAAAAGAGAGGGGTATCTCAGCCGATAAGAGAGGACATCCGTTCTCAACAAAACATTTTGTGATATAAAACTGTTTTTACATAAAGAGATTAGTGTCAAACGCTATCGTTAATAAAACACGCGACATTTTGACAGTTAAATGCTGTATTTTAATATAAAGACATGACTCAATGAATTTAAATAGAAAAAAATCAATTTAAATAGTTTCGTCTCTCCGTCTGTCGGATCGAATCTCTGAAACGGACCGATTCTGACGGGACTATCACTTGTAGTTAATGTTATAAGAAATAACTTAGGCTACATTTATTTTGAAATTATTTATGAAATAGTGAAATACGTGATTCTAATAAGGAATAAATATAATTAAACCGCGGGGCCTAGCTAGTCTAGGCATAAGATAAGAGTGAATTCAATATTGACATTGCCGCCAGCCAAGCGCGGCATGCGCGCCGCGCTGCACGCCGCGCACGACGCCGCGCCGCGCGCGCCGCGCCTGCTCGCCGAGCCGCTCTACTCCACCTGACCGCCCGCTTGCCACGCCATGGAGGACAATGTTGTACACAATTATAGAGACTTTTATAAACGAATAAACGTTGTATAGTATACAGAGTGTCAATTTGGCATGTGTCGGGTTATTATACCAGTGTTACCAGAATCGATATTTTAAGTTAAAAAAAAAAACTATTTTTTTTATTTTTTTTTTCCATAAATGATGCCTATATACGAACCTACAAGATCCAATATTTAATTTTTTTTTAATAAAAAAAAATAATTCAGGTTTTTACTTTTAAATATCGATTCTGCTAACGCTAATGAAATGTCCAGCACATGTATAGAGAGAAATTGTTTTCGTAAAAAAATATAACCGAATTCGAACTGAACTCGTATTGTATACATACGATTGCATCAATCGTTGGTTCACTATTCATTCTTAACGAATTTTATTCTCTGTCTTCGAAGATCTTTATTGGATCCTAATATTTTATATACGAAAATCTCCCGTCAAATGTGAAAACCTCTAGGTTTAATACCACGGTTTATAAAGAAGCCGTTATATCTGCCTCATTCTGGCTACGCCTATGTACACAGTATGCATCAACGACTTAAAAAATCATAACTATATTTTAAAACTGCTAATGTGTGTTTATTTCTTTCTCGAATAATAATAAACAAATTAAAATAGACATCATTTTCAATAGGTAAATATTATTTGTATTGATGACCAATTGAGTTTCGCAACTTTGCAAAATTACATATTATCCATTGCTATATTATATAGACTTGTACAAAATAGATTACTGTAATTCTTAACGTTAAAGTAACGTGTTTAAAACATCATTTTAAAAATTGAGATTGTTCATTGGCTTGTTATTTTCCGTCTGTGAAATTTTTACAAAGACGTCCGCGTTTTCGAAATGGAGATGAATATTTTTAAAGGTTTTTCTCTATTCCTACTTAAGGCGCGTTGAAAAGCACTGGTCGTGATTGCTACACGCCTTAAATGGTGTCAGATGCGCCATATTCCATGCGGTAGTTCGCAACGCGCGCGTGGCGCTTTTTCCTACCCTTGCGCTGGTATTAAGATTCGAATTCCTAGGATGATGTAACCTTTTACTCAGTCAAGTTTATGTCTTCAGATGACTTTACTCGAACCTTTTTTATGACAGCAGGGTGACAGAGTTTACTAAAAAGACTTTTTTTCACCGCATTAATATTGCACCCCCAATGTAATGACAACATTAAAGTTGGCGGTGCTGCCAGCTTTAATAATTTACTTAATCTGTCACAAAAGACCATGAAAAATAAATTGCTTACGGATATTTATTTTATATTTTTTTGCATTACATCGAAATAGATAAACCTAATTGTTGAAAACTATCGCTATTAAAGAATGTCACATTTTGACGCTTAAAGCCGTATTAGTACAAAAATCAGATAGCCATTTAAAATTTTACATGTTTTGATAGCGACAGTGTTCACTAATTAGGCCTATGTCGAAATGAACATAATTACAATTATAGTGTGATAATTAGCAACTAGTTTTAAGTCTAAGTCACAACAATATATTTTTTATATTTCCTTAAGGAATAATTAAATATTTATATTTGTAAATAGAAAATAAATATTTGTGTTTTTAATTGTATTTTATTGTGTAAACCTTGACCAATGCTTGTATACATAATATTAAGTGATGTGCTGGATATCCCTATCCGTATTCATATCCGTTTATATCCAAGGAAGAATAAGGATCCGATTCTGTTATTTTTTGGTAGATCTTTTACCTTAATAGGGTTTTTAATAAAAACATTAAATTTAATATATAGCAAAACAAAAGAAAGACCCACGAAATGAAAATCGTAACACGTCTTGCCTATAAAGTATCAACATCCTATAAGTATCAAGTGACATTAACTATCGATTCATATAACAAAATTAAATTAGTAATAAGTTTTTTTAAGGAAGTTAAGATCCGTATCCGCGGATCTTGACACCAAATATCCGTATTCGGATCTATATCCGCGGATATATATAACGTTGTTTTAATGTTATTAAATCAGGGTACTCGTGAACAGTAATTGTATCAACAACACTGATCTGGTTTTAAAGTAAACAGTCAGCCTATAAATATCCCACTACTGGGCAAAGGCCTCTTCTCCTATTAAAAAGCTTAATCGACCACGCTGCTACACTGTTGGTTGGCGAATATACATGTGTCAGAATTTCTCCCGGTACATACAGGTTTCCTCACGATGTTTTCCTTCCCCGTCGAGGTCGAGTTGAATTTAATCACAAATTTAGCACTTGAAAAATGTTCTTAACGTGTTCTAACCACCAGGCCATCTCGGCTCCTATATACCAACCTACAATAAGTAAAAATAAGGTGTATGTTTTTATTTATTCGTTCCGAATCATAAGTTTCATCACAATGCGATCTAGCGCATTGTGATGAAACTTTGATATCATATTCTGAAGACGCACACAAGGGTTGCTGGTATAAAAAAATCTATATACTTTAGATGGTATTACAACGCATCCCGGTGTATAGCTAGTTTTGTTAATAATTTAAAAGAAAACTTCGAGAATCTATTCATTGAGACCATTTTAAACGGACCCCCACCACGACAATTCTACTGCAAGTTGGCGTGGAGTTGCATATCCTGCTGATTTCAGATGATGCTACAGTTTCAGGTTAAGGTTATTTTAAAATTATTGTAGTATAGTAAATTTAGACCATTAGAAGATGCTCAGATCCTTTCAACAACTAGAAAAGATCTAATAACCATTGAGCGTCTGAGCAGATCTTCATAAATTATAGCTTAAAATGATCTTGATTACTTTAGCTTTTAACCAAAAACATACCGCATTAAAATTGGTCCATTCGTTAAGGAGCTAATGCCACAGACAGATACACAGACGACGGTCGGTAAAAAAAGAAATAAAATTTGTTTTGTAATTTCTTATTTGTTTTTGATTGTTTGTATATAGGCGGTAATCTTTGTAACAATTTGTCCGATTTTTTGAAATTCTTTTACTAATAAAAAGTTCTATTTTACGTATATAGTATTTTTTTCTATAATGTATGTTTTGTGTGATATAACTGATAAATATTCATAACGAAAACATACATATAATTCGATTTTTTTAGTACAACATTGCATACATCAAAAAAGTACTAAATATAGAATTGTACGTATATCTTCTAGGTATGAATATAAAAGATAATTACATAAACACGTTTAAAATATGCGCATATTATTATGATTTCTCCGTTCGTTCTAAACATTATGTGATATTTTATCTTGTTAAAAAGCTGTTATAGATATGATATATACTTTTACAAAATTTTCCTATTTTTAAGGAATAAAATAAACATTCCAATATGCGAAACAGTTATTATGCTTGCTAGTGATGTGACGTAACAACAAACACTATCTTTGTTTACATTTTAAACAAATTCTATAAACCAACCAGGATTTTTAAAGATCGAATTCGTGACCATGGCAGACATTACTTTCACTAAAAATATCTGTGGCACAGATTTTAATTATCTATGGTTATTTTTTTTTAATATTTCTTTTATCTTCATAAAAGATATGAATTTATAAATAGAGGTCTGAGTGTCGCTCGCGTCAGTATCAGCCGTCACTTGTTACGTAATAAGTTATTGAAGAGTGTTAGTCAGTTTACGAATGTCATTTTAAGCTTGGCAACATCGTCTATTTAAAGGTCACATAATATAAATTCAATGTTTTTGACTAGTTTATACCTACAAAGCGACCCGTTTCTACATTTGTTTTTCTATGTATATTAACAGAATTTAGTAACAATTATTAAAGTGACAAAACAAAATAGTAAAGTGAAGAGAACAAGATAACTTACAATGTTTAATATATATATTATTTGCATTATAATAACAATATTGACAGTAAGTTATTATCAGAAGAAAAGAAATTCGTTTTGTAAATCAAAGAAGAAACTCGACGGACGTACGACGATCGTTACGGGTGGAACAAGTGGTATTGGCTTACAAATAGCTCTGGATTTCGCCAGCAGAGGCGCCAAAGTCATCATCGCTTGCCCTTTTGAAGACGAAGGCATAAATGCTGAAAAACTAATCACAGAAAGGACTGGTAACCGGAACGTTATTTTCAAGTTACTGGACTTATCTTCCTTGAAGTCTGTCCGCGAATTCGCCGACGATATATTAAATAATGAAAACCGACTGGACATATTGATAAACAATGCCGGCGTCGGCATCACGGGCGACTTTCTAACGGAGGACGGAATGAATTTCATAATGCAAGTGAATTATTACGGTCATTTTCTTCTCACGATTCTCTTGCTACCTCTGCTGATAAAGACAGGCAAACCGGCAGATAACAGCAGGATAGTGAACGCGACGTCGATGACGCGTTATCTGAGTTCGTTTGACGTCGATAATTACGATAAAATCGGTTATTGGACGAAGTTAAGGATTTATGCGAATAGTAAAATGAGTTTTGTGTTATTTTCACGAGAACTGACGAAGAGGATTGGGAGTTATAATGTGGTTGTGAACAATGCGGACCCCGGCCTCGTAGCCACGCGAATATATGATAGCTGTAATACAGTAGCTGGTCTTGGAGCCCGAATTTTGTGCTATCTGTTCTTCAAGAATCCTCTCGAAGGCGCGCAAACAGCTATTCACTTAGCTTTGGATGAAGAATCTGGATTAGTTAGCGGACAAATTTTCGAAAATTGCGAAATGCTTTCTATGAAATCAATCGATAATATCGACGCGGCCGCGGCGAAATTATGGAAACGATCAATCGAACTTGTTAAAATAGGAAAACACGAAGTGAATATATAGTTACATAAAGAATAATGATTTAGTATAATCGTTATGAATTGTTTATATTTTTATCTATATATACTAGGTTAAGCTCGCAGCTTTGCTCGCGGTAATGTAGATGTTTTACCGAACGACTGTTAAAAAGGGGGGAGAGGTCTAGACGGTCGTCCGTTAAACAAAATCAACATGAAAGCGATTGAAGCCGCGGGAAAAACGCTATTAGGTATAATTCTAAATAAAAATTATGAGAAAAACATGTTCATGTCTAGTTTTTGTTTGAATCCACCAGTTATGACGTAATCTGGTTAATTATACAGTGAATAGATATAATTTTAAACCTTGATGTAGCTTAAATGATACGGTTTGTATCAAGGCCGATTCACATCAGGCGAGTGAATGCTTATTCTTTTCTCACTCTTATAAATTGTTTTAGAGTTTTGTTGAGTTCACAAAGATTCGGATGACTTCGTTTATCCACCCCAAAGTATCCACCCTAAGAGTGATAATTGAAATCGCCTGTCGTTTGGCCATCCTGGCCGTGGTGCAGCGTTCTTGCATGGTGCCTGTGCTTCGTTACAGCAGGTGGACACTGTTCCCCTCTTCGCGCCTCCGGAATTACAAAAACACTCTAGGAATAGATCAGCACCAGTTGGAGTCGGGGTTAGTCGATTTTATGTTTTTGTATACGAAAAAAGTTTTAATTGGTAAATTAGGTGAATTTCAGGGATCCTCTTGTAAATACTATAACTTTTGAAAAACCGATTTCTACCTCGATTTTTTTAATTTTATCAGTAAGTAATTTTGACTAGGTGTATCAAAAACTGGGTTTTAACACCGCTTTGTTCTAATACAATTAATTAATTTCGGCTGCAATTTGAAAAAATAGACATGCAAAAAAGTTGATAAATTTTCTCACGATTTAAAGTCTAATGGTTACTATCTTTATATTTTAATATAAATTATTATAAATATCATTTAAAATCCGTGCTTACTTTTTTAAAAACGAAGTCTTAAGCGACTAGATATTCAAAGATATTATAGAATAGAATATATATTTTTTATATTTAATAGATTATCACCTCATATTCTGGTTGCTGACTACGGTGCATGATTTTATGGAGTTTTTACACAAGTATCGCGCTTTACGCTCGAGCTCGTAATGTTGCATCGTAAAAAAGCTTCATCTTTATTAAGACAAACGTGGTTACTGTCTTTCAGTGTTGGGAATATGGAACTGATGAACATGTACACTAAACCTGGCCTTTTTGGAGAGTTAACCCTTATAATTTCGTTATGTCCATCTGTCTAGATGTCCCCGTCTTAGATAACATAATATGTTTGGCCCACCAACTAAACCATTGCTTTTAAATATTTGTAAAAATCGCGGTAATGATATAGGTATATAAAGAACTATCAAAGATAAGGATGCTGTACTAATTAAGTCAACCAATTATAAAATGAATGAGAAGTGAAAACACACATTTTATTTAGTTGTTAATAGGGATGTTGAATGTACCCATATAAAATCAGTCTCAAGTCACGTGATATGAAACACCAATTAAAGTGTATGACGTCATTTGTTCCTAATGTCAACAGACGCTGTCAAAAGGCTTCCTGTTTTGTTGTTAGTTATAGTGATTTAATTAGTAATCTCTTCGAAATTTGCTCTTATTTTGTCGTTGAATACTATTCGAAGAAATTTCATATCATGGGAAGCGGATTTTTAAGGCAAAATAATAATAAATATTAAGAGTTATATAAGGGCGGGCGGATACCTAGTTTTGGTCAAATCACAAGAAGTAATAATTTAAGTTTGATAATAATCGATACAGGTAAAAAGTTTTTATGGACGTGGAAAAGTGCCAGTCTAGTTAAACGTTCTTCAATCATACAAATTATATTAAATTAATTAAATATTAAAGGTACTTACATAAAATCTATATTGTGACAAAAAATATAAAAATCATGTTAATCATCATCATGTTTAACAGTTATAATTAGTGCTCTACCTAGGTCTTGGACCCAGCCCAGGTGGGGGTCATGACCCCCATGACCTCCCAGCTGGATCTGCCCTTGCAGCTATATTAGGTACTATTGAGCGATTTTAAGCACTTTCCTAAAAACAAGTCAACGTTCCTATTGTGTAAAATATGTATTGTATGTATGTGTATGCGAATAGATATGCATTTAACAGAAATTATGTCATTAGCTTTGTGTGTTGATTATACTTAATTATTACTAAGTAAATTGAAACAATATTATCATACAAAGTCAATTGTAACGATTTAGATATAGTAGGAAATATTATCCAAGCAAGTGCAGAGACGTCATAGGTCAAAGTAGACTATAATCTGTCCATATTATGAACAATAGAAACTGTTAGTCCGTACCAGAAATTAGATGATCTGTGTCACTTATTCTTATAGTGAAAATAAATAATTCAGGTACTTATGTATCTTTTTTTAATAATAAACACCAAAAAACAACCACGAATTGTTAAAATTGCTGGTCAACTATTGATCTATTTTCCAACAAACATAGTTGCAATAATAAAATTTAAAATAATAAACATATACTGTCATACTACAAAAGACGCATTAAAACCATGTTGAACACGTGTCTAGCTAAACAGTGTTTAAAAATTAAACATTGCTTAAAATATTATCCAAATTGCTTAAAAGCGAATAAACTCATAAAAAAACTTATTGATAAAATGTTATACGTTACCTTTGACAGCAAAATTTGGTTTTAGACATCTTTTAAACGCATATTAATTTATATCTAAAGTATCTTTAACTCAAAACTAGACAGTTTACTCGCGGATTTGTAGTATGGATTTTTTTAAGCACGCATTTAATGTCTGTTTAAATCGTTTGTAGTAAGGCAGAAAATTTCTTAATTCTTTCCTAACAAAATCAGTTTTATTATATAAGTCGGTACCTTGTGTAAATAAATAGCTATATTTTTTTCTGCAACTTATTGTAGTTTTTTTTTCCTTTTCAATTGTACATCATCAAGGTCTTATTTGAAAACGGTATTTGATTTTAATTCAAAGCAATTGAATGAAATTAATTCTTTACATAAGTAGTTGCGGTGTAAGGTTTTTTAATCTTTATATAAAAAATCCTTTATCCACAATGACAGACTGACGTGTCATCGCACAGTGTAAATTGCTAATTGTAGAGAGTCGAAATTTGTAAGACGTATTCCTTATATGATGTAGGCCCTCGATAATAAGGGATTTTTGAAAATTCAACCTCTAAGGGTGGAATAGAGTAAAAATAATTGTATGTAAAATCTTATTCCGTGGTTATATTTACTTAAAATTTAGTACAAATACTTGTGTCAAAACAACATTATCCCATAGTGAAGTACAATCAGTTGTTAGTATGGAGAAAATGTATTTCTATAATGTATTTTTTTATAGTGTATAAGTAACCTTTATCAAAAAATATCAAAATTATCCCTTATTAGGTTGGTATGGTTGAGTTTCGAAACGAAAAAAATTTGGTACACCTATTAAGCTGAAAATTTGTCATATTTTACCCCTAAATGGGTGAAAGGGGATAAATACGTTTGCATGACAAATCTTACTTCGTGTATATATTTACTAATAACTGTAAACAAATACTACTGGATGGTAATAATGTAATGTGAAGCATAAAACGTACCAATATCATTCCCTATTGAGGGGACAATGGTGTGGTGAAATTTGTATGAAGAAAAAGTATTTCTTTATTTGATTAACTTTAAACTTAGCTTAAATATTCCATAGGATGGATTAATCCGTTTATCACAGAATTTAGAAATTATCCTTTATTGAGGCTCTAGAGGGTATTAAAGTTCGAAAGGAACATAACTTCGTTGGTATTTCTATTTGGAACAATTATGTTCTTTTGTCAAAACTAGCACCACTGAGTTTTCAAGATCTTATAACTTTTGTTTAATTCATCTCGTGCTCAGCGATGAAGGAAAATATCGTGAGGAACCTGCATATGCCGGGAAAAAATCTAGCACATGTATATCCGCCAAGTCGCAGTGGAGCAGCATGGTGGATTAAGCTCTGAACCTTCTTCTTAATAAAAGAGGAGGCCTTCGCCCAGCAGTGGAATTTTTACAGGTTACTGTCTAAAGCAAATAATTACATGTTTTTTCAACAAAATAAAAAACAACCAAATGAATAAATTCGAATTCGAAAGTCTATGAGGTAAGGAAAAATAATGATATGTATCGCATGCAAAGTAAACGATTGTATACATTATAATAACATTAAACGATAAAATAACACAACGAAATTTACTTCTAATATGAAGCAAGTATTTAATTAGACTCAAAAAAGCATGGCTGG
The DNA here is from genome assembly GCA_037950945.1 of Hypolimnas misippus. Taxonomy (NCBI): domain Eukaryota; kingdom Metazoa; phylum Arthropoda; class Insecta; order Lepidoptera; family Nymphalidae; genus Hypolimnas; species Hypolimnas misippus. Next base: position 988,399 of record JBBEEQ010000012.1, read on the forward strand.
GTTTATAAAACATAACAGCACTTTTAATATATCTAAGACATTATTAAGGAGATCACTCATAAATGTTTCGAGTACACAGGTAAGTTTAACGACTATTGCCATATTCATAAGTTTTATCAATTTATGTTAAACAATAATTATGTAACTAATAATGCAATAGAATTTCTAGAAGATAATTTTGTTTCGTTTTATCGCCTCCACTCGTTGTCACTAGTGCAATTTTAGCCCTGAGAATCGAAATTGCGATTCGAAGGGGAAATCCTGTTAGAATTCTTTCGCCATTTCGTGCGGAAATGATTTGTGCAATAATTAATTTTATGTATTTTTTAATTCTCGCCTAATTATTAGCGGCCAAACGAGCCGGCGGAACACCTGACGTTTAGTGATCACCATCGCTCATAGACCTTTCCGGCACCACAGGAGCCACTAAAGTGTTACCAACTTAAAAATGAATCTATACTTATATTATAAAGCTGAAGAATTTGTTTGTTTGTTTGTTTAAACGCGCTAATCTCAGGAACTACTGGTTTGAAATGAAAAATTCTTTTTGTGTTAGATAGTTTATTTATTGAATAAAAACAGAAGAATAACCAGAAACGCGAGTGAAACAAACAAAGAATGAAACGAATAGGAAGTGAAGAAAGGAATTGGGGAGGGGGTTAGGGCTACTACTCTCTCACTCATCACACGAATTAGTGAGTCAAAAGCAGCTATGTTAGCTAATTTATGCCGATCTTTTCTGAGAGTGAGATACTGCCCCGGTTGAGCCAGCCCGTATTTGATTTGTAGTCAGTGAGCTTCTAGACTCTACCTCATTTGATAAAATATATGAGTGTCTCTGTTATTAACAGCTTATGACTATACTGTAATTCTTTTTTCAATAAATGCTTATAAAAAACATTAAAAAAAATCTATGTATAATTATGTTTTCAGTCTAGTCCTGTAGTGACGGTGAGAGAAGGGAAACTACGCGGTACGATAAACAATTTACTTGATGGTTCTAACTACTACAGCTTCAAAGGTATCCCATACGCTGAACCTCCTGTTGGAAATCTCAGGTTTAAGGTAGGTTTTTATAAAGTTTATCTATATTAAAATTGAAAATTCAAAACAAAAACCTACAATAGTTTCACTACACTACACTAGTTCACTGAGTTCATTTCAATGTGCCCCAACTTCTGCTGTAAGTTGGTGAGGAGTTGTGTTGATTCCAGACGATACAGCATTAGGTCAACGTTGCGCAATTATGTTATTTTTATCTGACTGCGCTACGCAAAGGATTGTTATGTGTTTATTATATTTTAGACTATGTATGTCTGTATGTAAGTATTTATGTATGTACCTATGTGTGTATGTACATATGTGGAATTGTACTTTTGTGGCACTATTTAGACGAACTCTGGTCAGCTCTTGACCACGACGAATGCAACTTCGTCGAAACGTCGGGCAATAAAAAGATATTATGTTAAATATGAATCTAGGAAAAATTTTAGTATAAGTACTTAATTATAACATAGCTTGTAATTATGAAATAGAAGTTTTTTTTTTAATTCATTAAATGACTGAAATATTTATTGAACACTTTGTTATTCATATTAGATTCATATTTCATAATTAAACTTAATAAACTTTTGTAACTTTAAGGCCCCTCTGCCACTGAAGCCATGGAGTGGAATCTTAGACGCAATAGAAAATGGACCGATATGCCCGCAACATCGACTTTTCTGTCAAGAAAAGACCAAAATCAGTGAAGATTGTCTATTCCTAAATGTGTACACTCGATCGCTACAACCAGATTCAAAAATTCCTGTAATGGTTTATATTCACGGTGGAGGTTTTTTATCCGGATCTGGAGACACTGACGTACGCGGTCCAGAATTCTTACTACAACATGATGTTGTTTTAGTGACAATGAATTACAGATTAGAAGCATTCGGATTTTTATGTCTCGATATTCCGGAAGTGCCCGGTAATGCTGGCTTAAGAGATCAGGTCGTTGCATTACATTGGGTTAGAAATAACATAAAACAATTTGGGGGCGATCCTGATAATGTTACTATTTTCGGTGACAGTGCGGGTGGTGCTTCAGTCACATATCACATGATATCTCCAATGTCCACAGGACTGTTTCATAAAGCCATATCACAAAGTGGAACAATATTGCCCGAATGGACATTACAAAGCAAGGCAAAGGAAAGAGCATTCAAAGTCGGGAAATATTTAGGAAAAGACACCGATGACCCCTACGAACTTCTCAACTTTCTACAGAGCGTGCCATTTAACAAATTAATGGCAATGACTAGTAAAGTAGTAACACCAATTGAAATAAATCAAGCAATGACAATAATTTTTTCTCCGGTTGTTGAAAAGAAATTTCCTAGTTGTGATGCATTCATTACTGAAAACCCTTTGGACATGTTGCTGTCGGGTAGAATTCAAAAGGTTCCACTTATAGTTGGTTATACTTCATCGGAAGGTTTATTATATGTGCAAAATGTAATGAAATCACAAAGTATTAGGAACCAGTTTCCGTCATATTTCGTGCAACCAGACCTAGCTGAAAAAATATCACATGAGTATTTAAAGGTCGCACAATTTGGTCGTCGAATAAAACAATTCTATTTTGGTAACAACGAAACACCAGATGATATCGAAAAATTGACAGATTTTTTAACTGACAGACATTTCGTATACTATATTCATAAATTTGCTAGTTTTTACGCCGAATTTTCTGAATCACTTTACATGTACAGATGGAACTTGGTAACGGATTTGAATTGTATCAAAGATATGACAGGACTTAATGCTTCCAAAGGTGCTTGTCACGGTGACGACGTATTCTACATCTTTAAAAATGCACTGAACAGTGATAATTACGAAAAACAACACAAGTTGAGGGATCATGTTTACATGATTACGAAACTATGGACCGACTTTGCTAAAACTGGGTAATTTTTTTATATTTTTCTAACAGGTTTTTTATTAAATAAATAAACGCTCACACTCAAAGGCCCCCATTAAGATCTTGTGACTTTGTGTCGGGGGTCCGGAAACACACACAACACTACCACAAGCACCCAGACCACAACAAACATCCGTATGGCCCATACAGACATTTGCCGTGAGCGGGTATCGAACCCGCGACCGTTAGCGCTATAGTCAGTAGCAGTGACCACTGCGCCAACGTGTCTGTCAATATAAAGTATCATGTGTTTTTCTATAACATTTATTATAACAATAAATGTTGTGGAAAAACACACATATTAAAGCTGAATTGTTTTATACTTTATTGTCTTATTTATATCACTTTTTTCAGAAATCCTACTCCAGATGATAGGTGGAATATAAAATGGAAGCCATACACGAAATCAAGCAGGGAATATCTTCGTATAGATGAAAAATTATCTATGGGAAAAGACGATGAGAAAGAGCGTATAGAGTTTTGGAATAAATTGTACATTGAAGCTGGACTACCTGCTATTACAAAAAGTCATTTGTAAACAAAACAAATTAATAATATTAAGCATATAACGTAAATCCATTCATATATCTAAATTTTATTTCATTTGCAATATAGTGGTAGAGCCTAGCTTATAACTTATGAGCTGTCTAAACCGAAGCCTTCTTAAATTTGTTAGTACAGGCAGCATAGCTGTGTTTCGTGTACCTTCCTATTCTCCTTCATTCCTAATCCCATATTAATCTATCAGCGCTTTAGTGGTTCTGGTGCTGCAAATTATCATAGTCGGCGGTGGTAATTATTAACATCAGTTCACTGAGGTGTTTGGCGTGTATTGCACTAAAAAAATGTTAAATAATAAAGTAAAAACACATAAATGTATCTCAAGGCTTACCTTAATGTCAGAGATGTAACTATACCATCTGAGGTCCGTGGCAAATTCTTTGGATAGGGCCTCGCAGTAAAAATCGTCACGTTATAACTTAATTTTCATGAACTATTTCAGTCGTTAACCAAAACTATTAATAATATTGTGTGCATTTTAGTTAAATACCTGATAAATGTTTTATTTTCATAAGCTTTATACATATACAAAGTTTATACATATTTGTAATAAAGTAAATTTACTTTTATGAATAAGATTTTTATTAATAAAATTATTGTAGGCCAGGGCTCTCTCCTATCAGGGACCCGTGGCTTTTGCCACATCTGTCACCCTATTGTTACGCCCCTGCTTATTATTGGTATTTCCAATGAAAATTATATTAAAATAGTTTCTACAGATTCCGATAAAAATAAGTCGAACGTGTAAGTTACTTGGTTACCTAATGCATCTATCTCCGTATTTTTTTTATGAATTATTAAATATATTTGTAATTTTTTGACAAAAATCGGAGATATGTCATCTTGTCAGCGTTACTCTACCTTACTCTATTAATCAACAAAAAAACCCGCAGTCCTGTCGATCTTTGAAATGAACCAATCTACTCTTTCTTTCCTTTAGCCAATACTAATGTATATTTGGACGCTGATAAGCAATACTGTGTTAAGCCACACGGACTTCGTTTTGAGAAAATGGCGTGTAAAGATGTCAAACCGATTCTTAATAAATTTGTTTGAAGACGTATGTATATATTCATCTTTTCTTTTCTATTTTGATAAAGTGTATTATGAATTAAAAGCAGATAGATTTTTTGAATATGTTATCTAGTAATAAGTTTTTAAATGTTTGAAATTATTTTATAAGTTGCAAAATATGGAACGCACCTGAAATTCGAAGCATTGATTTAAGAAACTTTTTTCCATACTTATTTAGTTTGGATGACTTGTATTTTTTTTGAATAATGTTAAATAGGTGATGCAGTATCAAAATACATCAATATCTCCAAATTTGACTTTACGTGGTTGACACATTATTGCCTATCAGCATCCATTTATGTGCTTTGATGTCAGTGTATTTATTATCTATGGTAAACTAAGTTATACTCTTTTGTCTATCACAAATTTGCATATGTCAATTATAAGTAATAATACATTAAATGTCTGTTTTCTCCATTCCACGTGACATTGGCGAAATAATATGTGTCTTATTGGCACAACTAAAAGCCATTAACCAAAGAATTGAATTTTTTTATATAAATAAATAAACGCATCACACTCAACGGCCCCCATTAAGATCTTGTGACCTTGTGTCGGGGGTCCGGAAACACTCACAACACGAACACAAACACCCAGACCACGACAAACATCCGTATGGCCAATACATACATTTGCCGTGAGCGGGGATCGAATCCGCGACCATTAGCGCTACATACAGATACAATGACCACTGAATTGAATGAAATGTCTTGGTCCAAAAATGTTCTTTTACTAGCAAATTAATACCAATGGAAGACGATAAATGGACGCTGAGCTACATGATCTTAATTTTGAGAAAATGGCGTCTAAACATGTCAATCCTATTGTTAATAAATTTGTTTGAGGAAAAATGTATTGATATTTTCGTTTCTATTTTTATAAAAGGCAATATTTATAAAAACAATGGTATAATAGAATGTTTTATCTAATATTTTTTTAATACATAAAAATTTGATATAGATTGCAAAGTCTGGAAAACACTTGTGAATTCGAAACAATAAATTAAGAAACATTTTTCCGTATTTATTACGTTAAGATAACTTTAATTTTTTTGAATAATATAAAATATATATAATATCCACGAATTTGACTTTTTGTTGGTTGACACATTATTGCTTATCAGCATGCATATGCGCTAAACTAAACCCTGAAAGCGTTTGCCGGAGCTGCGGCAGCCTGCAATTATAACCGACTTAAAAAAGAAGCAAAGTTTTCTGCATTGCTGTTTGTATTTTTTTAATAGCACGTAAAAAGTATTACTTGGCATCAACTTCAAATGTTTTACTGGGCACCGACTTCGAAATGATGTAGAAAATATTTATTTTCTGCTTTTTTAACCGAGTTCGAAATCGAAGAAACTTCAAATATTATAGACACACCTATACCGACTTAGATATTTTTATAGTAACTCGTGCATTAGCTATCAGTAAGCAACATTTGTTAAAGTGTAACTGACAATGAATACCAGAGTTGTCCACCGGAAATACTCAATATCAAGTGTTTCAGAGATTGCAATTCGATTACTTCAATAAGATTGCTAAGCAACGTACAATGCTCGTCGCAATGCATTTGGTAAACTGGAGCTGATGAAAAATATTTTATACAATTTGACGTTTTGATACACCATCAAAACTTCAAATTGTATAATATTTTTTTTATGTTTTTATATTTATTTGTACCTATTAAATTTGTTTTGAATTTTATAGTTAACTTTTATTATATTCTTTATATAAGTCTGTTATTTTTATAGGTTTATAATTAAGTTTTTATACCGTTAATTTACAAGAGGTGCTTAATGCTTATCGTATTTTTTATTTTATGTAAATTACTTATTCTATGTACAGTAATTATAGTTAAATGATAATAACTTGTTTTAAATGTGCGATTATAATATTACTTGTGTTGAACACATGAAAGAAGAAACTCGAAAAACTTGTATACAAATTATAATTTATTAATAAATAGTTTAAAATTATATGCCTATTGAAACTAAGACTACAATGGTAAGTTATATTATCATTTTTTTTTCTATTTAATTATGTAGATGCATCTTACAAAAACAGCAATGTCATTTTTAATATGTAGTTCATTTTTATTTACTAAAAAGTGAATTCTAAAAATTATTTTCATAGGTGTAATTTTTCATTAATAATTAGGTACTAACTTTCATACTACAAAAGACGCATTAAAACCATGTTGAACACGTGTCTAGCTAAACAGTGTTTAAGATTTAAACATTGCTTAAAATATTATCTAAATTGCTTAACAGCGAATAAACTCATAAAAAAAACGTATTGATAAAATGTTATACGTTACATTTGACAGCAAAAATAGGTTTTAAACCTCTATTAAACTCACTTAAACGTATATTAATCTATGTCTAAAGCATGTTTAACTCAAAACTGTTTTATACGCGCGTTTAACGTCTGTTTAAATCTTTTGTAGTAAGGCAGTAAATTTTTGTATCAAAAACCTATAGAGTAGAGTGTAGACGACATTATAATATTTTCTGTATTAATATGCAGGATAAATATTATTTTATACATCTGAATATAATGTCATCTAAAATATAATATTATAAATGAGTTGGTTTATCGAAATTGATGAATGGATGTTATTCGTTCTTGTTTCAAGCAAAAATTACTGTACAGTAAACTATCTAGTACAAGTTTTTATACTATTCCATGACATAATGTAATAATCAGTACCGTCAAACCTGTCGTTTTTCTAAAAAGTTAAAAAAATATCAAAAAATTGTATGTTCCCCGATTACTTGAAAATGGCGTGGCGTGGCGTGACTGTATGGCGTTGTCTTTTTTTGTTTGATCGGTTGTTTCCCCAAAAAATTCACCGAAATCAGTTTGGTAATTTAGGTTTACAATCGAACGAATAAAATACGTAATTTCATTAGATGATTTCTTTTGGCCACCCTAAAGTAGCCACCCTAAGTCCAGGGTGGTAGTTGACGAGTACAGGACTCGAGTATATGTAAGAGCCGAGATGGCCTAGAGGTTAGACCACGTAGATTTAAACCAATGATCGCGGGTTCAAAACCCCGGCTACCACAGTTAATTTTTTACGTGCTAAATTGGTGTTCAAATTCATCTCGAGCTCGGCGGTGAAGAAAAACATCGGGAGGAAACCTCCATGTGCCGGGAGAAATTCCGACACATGTATATCCACAGACCCGCAATGGAGCAGCGTGGTAGATTAAGCTGTAAACCTTCTCCTTAATAGGAGAGGAGGGCTTTGCCCAGCAGTAGGATATTTACAGGCTTTATTTACTCGTATGTGTCTGTGTATCTGTGTGTCTGTTGCATCGTAACTCCCTAAAGAATGGACCAATATTAAAACAATCTTCTGTTTAAAAGATGGTCCTTAGCTGTAATATACACAAACATAAAACTTATAACCTTTCTTTTTTGGTCGGGGGTGTAAAACCGCATCCACGTTCAGTATCATCGCAGTACATACCAGTTTAATTCTACATTTATAATATTAGTATGGAAGTATAGATTTGTATTGATTATATTTATATTTTAGCCTAATCCTGTAGTGGCGGTGAAAGAAGGGAAATTGCGGGGAGCCGTCAAATATTTGACTGACGGGTCTCAATACTACAGTTTCAAAGGTATCCCATACGCTCAACCACCTGTTGGAGAGTTGAGGTTTAAGGTAAGATATGCTTGACTGAGAGAAAAGTGTTTTACAACTGATTGTGAACTATTAAATATTTTGAAGAGGATTGATATACTTTGGGGTATATTTAACTTTTTAAATATGTATTTTAAATCAAGTATTATAATATAAAATAATAAAATATCAAGATTTTTTATAAATTCCGCAGAAAGTGTTACAGTTTACAATAAAGAAATTTAAAGTAAGTATTAAAAAATCCTTAGCAGCTAAAGCATATTATTCTGTTCAAGATTATATAGATGATAAACATGCTTGGATTTAGTATAAGCTGGATTCACACAGGGTATTTAATATATTTGTAACACATAAATGTATGTACCCATTGTAAAACTTTTAAAAAGAGTAACTATCGAGTTTCTTGCCGGTTCTTCTCGGTAGAATCTACATTCCGAACCGGTGGTAAATTAATTAATTAATTAGTGTTTTGTTTTCTTTTGTTTCTGTATTGACGATTCAAAAGTGCTTGTAAAAGCCTACTTGAATAAAGCATATTTCGATTTTGATTTTTTGATTGTATATTTTTTTATAACTTTATAATTCATAAAAATATAAAGTTAGCTCATATCTGGACGCTGATAAGCAATTGTTTTGCTTTATTATGACAAAATGGCGTCTAAAGATGTCAAACCTTTTCTTAATTAATTTGTTTGAAATCGTATATATTCATATTTCCTTTTCTCTTTTGATAATAGGTATAATGAATAATAAACAGATTATATATTTAATGTATTATCAAATAATAATTTGTTCAAAAGTTTGAGATTGTATGAATTGCAAAATATTGAACGCACTTGAAATTCGAAACATTAAATTAAGAAATTATTTTGTTAATGTTAATGTTAAATAGCTAATGCTGTATTAAAATACATCAATATCTCCGAATTTGACGTTTGTTGGTTGACACATTATTGCTTATCGGCATCCATATTTCAATACGATAAAATTCAAAGAATCATTTTTAATTATGAAAATTAAATTAGATATTGTATGATATTAGATTTCGTAATGCCGAATCATCTTATTATTTTGTCGGATCGGTACGACACGCGCACATCGGGCGTGGTAGTTAATGACTGGGAGATAATTGTACTGTGCCTGAGATTCGAACGGACAAAAAATATGGTTGATGAATACTACTTGCCCATAATTTATAAACTACGTCGATCTATCTATATTGTAGTATTATAACTTAAACTTTATTCCATTTTAGCCCCCTCTACCACCGAGACCTTGGAATGGAATCTTAGATGCAGTGAAACATGGACCAGTTTGTCCCCAAAAAATGTATTTCAAAGAAAATATATTAAATGGCAATGAAAATTGTCTATTCTTAAATGTATACACTCGATCGTTACAACCAAATTCAAAATTATCTGTAATAGTTTATATTCACGGAGGAGGGTTTTCAGGAGGATCTGGCGATGCTGATATACACGGTCCAGAGTTCTTACTGCAACATGATGTTGTTCTGGTGACAATAAATTACAGATTAGAAGTATTCGGATTTTTATGTCTCGATATTCCGGAAGTACCCGGTAATGCTGGCTTACGAGATCAAGTCGCAGCATTACATTGGGTTCAAAATAATATAACCCAGTTTGGAGGTGATCCAGAAAATGTTACTATTTTTGGAGTGAGTGCTGGTGGAGCATCGGTAACCTTTCACATGATATCGCCAATGTCCGAAGGACTATTTCATAAAGCCATATCACAGAGTGGGACTTTTTTAGCGGATTGGTCACTTCAAACAGAGGCCAGAGAGAGGGCTTTTAAAGTTGGGAAATATTTAGGAAAAGACACCGATGATCCTTACGATCTTCTGCAGTTTTTACAGAACGTACCATTTGAAAAATTAATCGGAATAACTAGTAATGTAGCAACAAACTCGGAAAAACCCGAAGGATTATCGATATATTTTTCTCCTGTCATTGAAAGGGAATTTCCAAATTCTGAGGCATACCTTAGTGAAGACCCTCTAGAGATGTTATTGTCCGGTAAGATACGAAAAATACCGTTTTTAACTGGTTATGCCACCGCAGAGGGTTTGATATTTGCAGAAAATGGAATGAAAAAACTAGAAAACAATAAACAGTCAAGGATGTACATGGAAAAACGATTACTTGAGAGATTATCCGAGGAGAAGATCGTAGAATTTGATGGACGTATAAAGAAATTTTATTTTGATGACAAAAAAATTACACGAAATGATATCGATAAATTCTCCCATTTCATGTCAGACCAATTAAGCGTATATTGCACTTATAAATTCGTTTCTCTGTATGTTGAGTTTTCGGAATCAGTTTATATGTACAGATGGAATTTAGTAACTGACTTAAATTACGTCAAAACAATATTCGGATTTCAATCTCACAAAGGTGCTTGTCACGGTGACGAGTTGTATTACATATTTAAGAATGCAAAGAATAGTGAGAAATATGAAAAACAAGAGAAATTAAGGGACTATGTTTACATGATTACTAAACTTTTGACAGATTTTGCTAAAACTGGGTAAAGATTTCTCATTTTTACAAGTCATTACATTACTTATTTATTATATCTGATGAAAAATAACCATTTATATTTTAAGTTGTCGTATTTCATAAAGCAAAATTTATGCTATAAATGATTAAAGAAAAATTTCAAAAGACATTTTTTTCTACCAAAAAAAAAAGAAATTGATATTTTAACAATTACTAAGTACTTATTTAAGGTTTATTTGTTTATTGTTTATTTATTTATTTATTAAATAATAAAACATAACATAATATGGATGATCAATTCAAATATATGCTAATTTTATAACATATTAAAAACTTTCAGATAATATAGCTAGGACACAGAGACGGAGTCTAACTGGACGCAGTTGACATCCTAGCTAGATTATAAAAATAACCTGTGATAAGGATAATTCTGATGTTATAGTTTGTCTTTGTTTTCATCTATGTACATTTAATTTCCAGAAACCCGACTCCAGATAACAGATGGAATATTAAGTGGAAGCCATACACGAAATCAAACAGAGAGTATCTACGTATAGATGAATCATTGTCTATGGGAAAAGATGATGATAAAGATCGTATTGATTTTTGGAATAAATTGCACATTGAGGCCGGACTACCTGCTATTAGTAAAAGTAATTTGTGAAACGATGCAAACTAAACGATAACAAAACGATATGGATGCTGATAAGCAATAATGTGTCAACCCACAAAAAGTGAAATTTGGATATATTGGTGTATTTTGATACGGCATCACCTATTTAATATTATTCAATAAAAAATAAAGTCATATTAACTAAATAAGTACGGAAAAAAGTTCCTTAATTAATTGTTTCGAATTTTCAGATCGTTCCTTATTTTGTAATTTATACAATAATCTAATATATTTAAAAACTTTTCATTAGATAATATATTAAATATATCAACCTGCTTTTAGTTCATTATACCTTATATAAAAAAAGAAAAGAAAATATGGATAATTACCTATTCAAACAAACTTATTAAGAATAGGTTTGACATCTTTAGACGCTATTTTCTCAAAATGAAGTTCGTGTGGCTTGACACAGTATTGCTTATCAGCGTCCATATAATTGTTACTTTACATAGCAAGTTCATTTTTAATTATACGTTTACTAATTATATAAGGTGACTGAATATTATTATTCTTATCGTTTAATATTTATTATTACTAGGTTGTCTAGCGGTCGGTATTCGTCTTTAACAGTGAAAAAAAAATATACCTCCATGTGTCTGTCAAATACTTGGTACTGTCTCTCTCAATATACATAAACTATAAGTGCGAAATTTCATACTCCTCCGTCCGCGCAATTTTCGCAAAAAGTGGTACAAAGTTTATGCTTTATTGTCCAAAAATAATGCGTTTTTAGTTCCAAGTAAATTCAACTCTGAATATTTGATATAATATAAAATTACTTGTCCTGACTGATTCACTAACGCAGAGCCTAAAAAGCTGGGGTTACAAACTTGAAATTTTGGATGTAGGTGCCTTTTAGTCAGTAAGCATCCACTAAAAAAGGGTTTTTCGATTTTCCACCCCATAATAGGGTTAAAAGGGATAAAAACATTTTTATGGAAAATCTTATTCCGTGGTCATATTAACTAAAAATTTAATAATACACATATTTCTGGATGATAATAATGAAATGTGAACCATAAAACGCACGAATATAGTCCCCTGTTGAACTGCAAGGAGGTGGTGAAGTTTGTATGGACAAAATTAATTTCTTTAGCCGATTATCCTTGAACTTAGCATAAATATCCTTCGAGTTAATAAATAAATATCCATATCCCCGAATTCAAAAATCATCCCTTATAGTTGTGCCTTAGTATATGTACGTGGGCAATGCCACGAGGAATTGCTAGTTTGATTTAATTTACAAAATTTACACATTCCTAAAAAAATACCCTATGACTTTTAATTCCCTTGCGAAAATATTAAAAATGCAAAAAAACTGAAAATATATAACATAAACGACTGTATCTATTGATTGTGTCGACGTAAAAGTTTGATTTTTTCACGATTGATTACAGATAATTACAGCTGTCAGTACTGAAGTTAAATAAAAAATGTTACCTTAACGCATTCCTGAGAAAAGTGTTGAAAGATAAATTTACAAATATATTTTCAGTTTTCAATAATTTTTCACTATTTGTACCGTAATAACTTGCCAAAATTTAGTTGCTGGGTAAATAGGAAGTACCTTATAGGTTACACAACACGTCAAAACGTGTAAACGTAAACGGTCAAATTATAGACAACGGTACAACGGTCAAATTATACGACATAATTGCCAATATCTTTTGATCGCGTCGACTTAGAACTTTAATTTTTTCACAGCCGCACTTCATGTAACCTTGTGTATATAATATTAATATCAACACGATGTCTCCACGCATTTATGAGAAAATGTCCTGGTCCCATTGTCTTCAGGTCAGGATCTGATGATGGGATCCTGGAGAAATTGAGGGAACTCTTCAAATTTGATAGGCACACCTATACCAATTTAGGTATTTTTGATAGTAACTTATGTATTTACCTTCAGAAAATAACTTTTGGTAAAGTGGAACTGATGATGAAGACCACAGATGGCCACCAAAACTACTCAATAACAAGTATTTCACGGCTTGCGATTCGATTATTTCGTTAAAAATTGTAAACAATTTACGCTCGTCACAATGCATATGGTGAAGTGGAGCTGATGATGCAACACCAGGAGAACTCCTCAATAATTAACAGCACTGCATCGGGAAAAGATATATATTGTTGACGGCGATGAACAGTTGGCATAAGGCTATTGTAACTTAGGTAAATCAGTTAATCTTTATATATTCGTAACTCAAAAGTGTAAAATAATAATTTTTTTTTTCAAAAAATTAAACCGATTTCAAAAACGAACTTAAGAGATACAAATAAACTAAAAGGCATAAAATAAATGTTTTCTACAACATTATGTAGTCGGTGCCAGTAAATGACATGAAAAAGGTCTTACTTGACGCCGACTTCGAATGTTTTACTAGGCAATTTTATTTTATTCCTCTTAAGATGCGGAACTGTAAATGTAATAAAAATAAAAACACAGAAAATTAAAATTTGTATCATAGATATGTAAAATACGTTGATCTGGTGACGTCACATTTAATGAAAATTATGCCTGCTATGTAACGAGCTAAACTATCGCATATTATGTTTAGAACCAAAACTGAAATTATAATGAGATGCGCATATTTTATACAAATTATATATTTAAGTATGTAATTATCTTAAAAATTAGTAGCTAATACGTATACGTACGTACAATTGTATAAAACTTAGAGAATAATAAACCGTCTTACAAAACGAAACTAATAAGTACAAACTAAAAACTAACTAATGCCAATCATTTATCACCATTGACAAAATATTGCTTTTCACAGTACAGGGCTGTTAATTATCGAGGAGTTCTCCTGAAATCGCCACATCAGTTCCACTTTACCATATGCATTATGACGAGCATAAATTGTTTAGCAATAATATTGAAGTAATCAATTGCAACCCGTAAAATACTCGTTATTGAGTTTTTTTACGGCCATATGTGATCTTAATCATCAGATCAGATGATTCATCAAATGTGGCTTTCGAAAATATATGCACGAGTTACTATCAAAAGTACCTAAATCAGTATATGTATGCCTATAATAGTTTAAAGAGTTTCCACGATTTTTCCACGATCAAGGCGACCAATTTTGATGCTAATGAACAAACCGCGGATAAATCGACGAACAAACATGAAAATAATAAATATAGATAGTGTAACTTTCTATTGGTGAAAAATGAAAGGACGTGGCTCCTCTGGGTGCTGCAAATATCATGGTCGGTAATCACATCAATAGACCCGCCAACTCGTTGAGCTACTATTTTTATTAAAGAGGTGTTGTAGCCTTTTTAAAGCCTTGTGTAAAAGAAGATTTTTAAAAGGTGAAGTAAACAAAATATTGTTTTAATTTTATTTATTTATTACGTACTTTATAATATATTATTTGTTTTTATTCATCACGATATTCCACTTGACATGTGAAATTATCAAGATGTCTCAACATAATTTCATGACTTAGACGAAATGGTTTGTTCATGTCATATGTGAAGTTAGTCGCTGGCGTGAAGCGGTATCGTCGCAACAACGTCACTAACGTTGTCGTCATCGACAACATGGCGTACTGCTGGCCTGAAATATATTAATATTATATAAAGTAATTCATTTATTAGTTATGTAACTTTTTTTGAATTATTTTTCTTATATTAATTTTCTTTTAATTTTAGGATAATGAACAAATAATATGTAAAAAACAAAATATTATAATTTAAAGAACACATAAAATAATCAATAAGATAAATCCGTCTATTACTAATTGGACGCTGATATGCAATACTGTGTCAAGCCACACGTACTTCATTTTGAGAAAATGGCGTCTAAAGATGTCGAACCTATTCTTAATAAGTTTGTTTAAATAAATTTATCCATATTTTCTTTTCTTGTTTGATTAAAGCTGCAATTAATTAAAAGCAGGTTGATATATTTAATATATCATCTAACAAAAACTTTTTAAAAATATAAAAATATTGTATAAATTACAAAATAAGGAACGACCTGGAATTCGAAACAATTAATTAAGAAACTTTTTTCCATACTTATTTAGTTTATACATATGTCTTTATTTTTTATTGAATAATGTTAAATAGGTGATGCAGTATCAAAATACACCAATATCTCCGAATTTCACTTTTTGTGGGTTGACACATTATTGCATATCAGCATCCAATTATTATCTTACCAACACAGTTCCGAGGGCCATAGCTGAAAGGCATGAAAGCGTTGGCCGGAATTTCTCGATTCATGAAACGATCGGGATTGAAATCATCCGCGTCTTCGCCCCAGTGCTCAGGATTGCGATGTATACCCCATATACTTATAGCTACATCACAGCCCTTGGGCAAAACTAGACCACTAGCTGAGGGAATAAAATTAGTTTTTTAATTATTATCTTCTCTGTTTATCTACTTTTTCAGTTATATCAGGGGGGAGGGAAAAGAGGCAGATATTTTAGTTTACGAGTACTTGCCATAATTAAATAAATATAGTAATAGGTACAGATTTTAAACCTGAGACCTTAAATATTTGTAACGAAAAAACGTTTCATTGTTCAGGTGACTACGCTTTGGAACAACTTATCGTCAGGCATAAGGCAATTTAAATCGTTGCAAATATTAAAAAAAAATGTTTAGATATTTAATCATTATTTATAAGGTGTGTGCAATAAAATCTTAAATATATAAATTCAACGACTTGTCCCGTTAATCACTTAAGTGAGTAAACACTTACGTAATTCTAGATCCTTATCACAATGTCTCGTTACCGCTGGAACAGGAGGGTAAAGTCTTAACGATTCTTTTATAACAGCTCTCGTGTACTTTAATTTCAGCAAATCCGCCGCCTCCAGCGGCTTATCCGAATTTCCTAAAACTTCCTGAATTCTGAAAATTGATTTATTGTTAAAAGCAATTTTAGTGAGTTTCTTGCTTACTTGCCTGTTTTTCTATAACGAATGAAATAAATATGTTATAATAATTAAAATATGTATAATTTGTTTTTTGCATTGGATTATGATTAATTTTATATATATAATATATTAGATAATTATTTGTGTATAAAGCTTACATTTGATGATACCTAGAATAAACAAATAATACTGAATAAATACGCAGTGACTCAAATGACACGTTAGAAGAACTGTCACAGAAATTGTAAAAACATAATCAGGAATTTAAACCTAAAGCATTTTGAAAATTATAAATTATTTATCAATAATAAATATTCTTATGGCATATAAAGTTTCATGACTATGTACTTATACCAATCTACACTAGATGTTTTTTTTTCATTTAATTTTCATTAACGGTGGGAGCAGCGGCATCCAATGCTGAAAATGTCAAGCGGCGCAAATACGAAAACATTAAAAGGAGTTTCGTATTTGTGCCGTTTGCCGTTGATACCATGGGGTCCTGGGGCGAGGAAGCAAAGAGCTGTCTTCCCGCCTCGTCGAAACTACAGGTGACCGAAGGGCTGGCGGCTACCTTGGCCAGCGTATCAGTCTGGCCATACAAAGAGGTAATGCTGCCAGTGTTTTGGGCACCTTGCCTCACTGTGACATCGATAGTTACTTAGGTTTAATATAGTTATTTTTAATTTCTCTTTATTTTTAAAAGAATTATTATTTGTTTAAATAAGTGTCTTGATTAAACGAAATGATTACATTTTCATTTTGACTTGTATGATTTAAAAACGTTTTCATTACTTATTTATTATATCTTGTACCGTCTTTTTGATTGCAATTTTTAAAGTTTGTATTTCAAACAAAGATTTAAAGCTTTCCAAATTCTAGTTCTTCTGGTATCAATTTCTCAAAAATTTAGTTTTGATAATCACGACAATGTTTAAAACCTTTATCATATACTAACTCTCTATAAACTTTGTCTTGTGCATCTTGGTGTTGGGCCAACAACAGAACTGTGAAACTAGTCGCCACTGCTGAAGTATCAGTACCCGCTCCAACCATTACAATCGTTTCTTCCCGAATCTCTTCCTGTGTAAATCCTTTACCTTCTTCCCGAGAATTCTCTACAATTAACTCTACGAATGTCTTAAAATGGGGCCGAGATTTATCTGATGTATTCTTCATGTGATTAAGATTTGCATTACTGCTTTCTCCGCTATCAATTCGCGAATCATTATTAGAGTTATCTACGTTTAGCTCTCTTTCTTTCATTCGAGCTTTCGTTTTGTAAATCAACTGAAAAATTTATTATTGATAATTAAGTCACTTGCTTACATAATATCACTTATATATACTTAATAAACAGTTTAAGAATCAGCAACATTTTCATATCATTCAGTATGGTTCAATTTCTAGGCGATGTTCAATTTTTACACGTTTTATGTCGCTATTGTTATCAATATTATGACACCGATTTTGAAGCTATGTGTATTGCAAATGCAGTTCGCATTCAAAGATTTATAGAAACTTTACGAGCTGCACAATAACAAGAAAGTAAGGCTTTTACAGTTGGATAACGCTTTCGTTGTAACGTATAAGAAGTAATATTGGAAAATTTTATAATTCCATTGTTATAATTATTTATCTATCATATAGTTATTAAAGGGTGAATACTTCTTGTGTACAAACCTAACCCATAATTCAATCTAGTAACGCTTATGTCTAATTTAATATCATAAATTGCTTTTTATAGAGGATCCAAATTTTTTTTTTGAAAAACTATCAAATTCGATTCCCGAGCTATGTAGAGTGTTTTTGCAAATCTACGACAATTGGAGACAGATTTCTTTGTAAATTAGGACTCCGATAAGAAAGAATTTTCTGGAATTCTACCCTTCTAAAAAGAGTGGCAAAGTTTGTATGGGACAACGTGATTGTTTGGCCAATTTACTTCAAATGTTGCCTAGATATTCTTTAAAAGAGTTTATAGGTAGAAAGTTATATTGGGAGTAAATCACTCCTTCAAGTTGATGCCAATACTCCTTAGAGATCTTTATTTAAACTACATTTTATTTTGATGCATATTAAAAAAAACTAAATCTGATTTTCAATAATTCAAAAAGGTGGAATTCACATAAAAGCAAATATTCTTTAAAATGTCAATCTCTGTAGGTGAATGAAATGCACATATTTTTGGTGTAAATATAAATAACATTTCCTATATATTGTAATTGATGTCGATAACTGTTATGCTTTGCTTTCCTATAATTGCGGACCATCAAATTAAAGGCTCAATATTATGGGCGTCTAGAAAACTCTTAGATTTTATGGCGTCCAAATACGTTTTTTAAGACACGTGCAATACTATTTCCATAGTAATGGTTTGTGTAATGTCATCTAAAGATATAAAGATACTGTATATATATATATAATGCCAGGCAATATTATTCTAAGACACCAAAGAATTAGCCTATTAGTGAAATTGTCAAATATGTTATTGAAAAACAAAATAACGTACATCATCGAGGAACTCGAATACTATTTTCATCAAACGCATTTGTTTACCATACACCGGTAACATTTTGTATATGGCGTCAATGTGTAACCAAGGCTTGAACACGCGGCCGATAATATTTTTCAAGCATTGTCGTATAATATTGAATACTGGATGATCTGGTCGCCGCTGTATATCCATGTTCACACCAAACACAGTTTCTAAAAGTATACACACTTAATAAATCAATACAGAAAAGAAGGTATTTCAAACTTTTCTTCTTTTTTTTAAATTACATATTTAGAAAGATATTTGTGTATACGGGATGTCAAGTTAGGTTGTTAAACTAGAAAAAAAAATTATAACTTAGTATGAATGTTGTCAATATTAATTCTTATCTATCGTGTATTGTATTTCATGATAATTTACTTAATTGATTGTACTTTAAATCAATTAATATTTATATAGTTATAGTACATAGGTACGATATGTTATTGTTATATATTTGGATCAATAAGTATATATTTTTAGTATTGGTACCAATGTATTTATTTTTTTGTTAATTTTGTTTGTATGTACACACAATACCAATTAATCACTGGGCATTATATCCGTCATGACATGGTTGCCATGTACAGATCGCTGTTTAGAGATAATGCCGGGAATTGTACATGTATTACTGTATAATATTTTTCTTTCATAATCTGGGAATCTGGTTAAGTATAGATAAATTCGCGGAAATAGAACTATAGCATCTTGAATGTTTTGCCGCTGATTATATAGGCCTATCTCTAGGCGTATATTTTAAGAAAGTTTCTATTAAAAATATAATACCACAAATAGAATCCAATGAGTTAGCGTTGAACAAATCATAGCAGGAGAAATTGCCTTCTCCAACTCTGGACGCGAGTATGTCAGCCGCCACCTTACTCTGTGCTTCAAAAACTGTTACGAATTGCGTAACATTTCTTGGAGCAAATGTTGGCACTAGAACTTTGCGCCTTTGATACCAAATATTAACTGAAATATAAAATTCAGATTTTATTTCTTACAAGTTCATTAACGATTAAATAATTTCGAGAATATACAAGGATATTGTATGTACAATATTTATATATACTGTGGTATAGTCTAGCTAAACCACTGACGGATACAGGCTGATTTGACTGGGGAAGAACCACATTCTCACAGAAAATTGGCGTAAAGTAGCTAATACAGCAGCGATTTATACGGTGAGCCGTTAGCCCCACTCCCTATATTCTTAATCCTCTCAACTCTATTGTAAGCCTTGCTTTTGTCACAAATGTTCATGGGTTGCGGTAATTACTTTTCTTTCATAAGGCGAGAGTTACACTTAGAGGTTTTACTCTCAGACTTTCATAAAGATTTACGTAAGTTGATTGTCATTGCTTTACACTAAAAAGAATATGCTGTCAGTGCCTTTATTTTTGATAGCATTTGTAAGGCTGCCTAGATATCTGTTACTGGATTATAGCGTTGTATTATATCAATTACAAGAGTAAAATTAACAAATGTAATTCTCGCCTAATTAATAGCGGCCGAACGTGCGGCCAGGTCACCTAATATTAAGTGATCACCGCACTCCACCACGAAATGGGAAATAAGTGCATTGCCAGCTTAAAAGTGATGAAGAGAAATAGGAAGTATAGACAGGAATGACGGAAGGGCAGCTTCCGGCTATCTTAATCACAAGTAAATATTATATATGTCGGCGCAAATGTAACAGACGACCTTATTATTAAGCTGATTGTTGGTTAAAAACGGGTTCATGAAACGTCAATTGATCATTTTGTTGATTGTGATGTGGAGACAGCGTTAAACAACGTTTCATTCTTGTTATTTGGAAACCTAACCTGAAGATTTATAAACACGTGTATACAATAAATACGGTTGCACTGTTGGTGATTCATTCGTGTTCGAACGCTCGTGCAGTGCAGACCTCTCAAAGAAGTCGTTACGCTGAATATACGAGATTTACAAAACACTTGTGGAATTTTTACTTGGAAGATCCAAATATGAGTGATCATTTTGTAATCATCACTTGTGACGTCAACAATGCTAATGTCACACATTTTAAAAACACTTCAGAGGCACTCCTTCCGTCATATATAAAAAATATAAAAAAAAATCCAAAATTATGTACCAGGTGCGAAAACGGACCCGTTACCGATATAATCCTTTGTAAATTTATAAATATTTTTTTTATCTAGAGCTGTTTTCAATATGTATGAAGCTTGATCCGCATCAGCGATTCCTGAAAGGTAGTAATTACATAACATAAAATACTATTAAAATTTTTATAAACATTTAAAAATTAGAACTCGAATCAGTTACTTACTAACAAGCAATTTATTTCCAATCCATAGACTTATTGCTTTATTTTTACTTCGATATATTTGAGAGTCCACTTCTATTAACATCTTTGTACGTTCTGAAATAAAAGAATAACAATTCTTATTTAAATAATAC
Source organism: Hypolimnas misippus (assembly GCA_037950945.1). Classification (NCBI taxonomy): domain Eukaryota; kingdom Metazoa; phylum Arthropoda; class Insecta; order Lepidoptera; family Nymphalidae; genus Hypolimnas; species Hypolimnas misippus. Next base: position 1,009,727 of record JBBEEQ010000012.1, read on the forward strand.
AATCATATTACACTGCTCCATGGCAAATTTAAGCAATCCATGGCATATTTCAGAATTCGTTCCATATGCGTCGAAAGCATTTCAACTTAATCGTATATTTTGTACTATCTGCCGGACTACACGCTGGTATACTAATTGGACGCTGATAAGCAATACTGTGTTAAGTCACACTGACTTCTATCATTTTTAATAAATTTGTTTAAGAAGTATAAATTCACCTTTTCTCTTCTATTTTGATAAAAAAGTGCAATAAACTAAAAGGAGATTGGTATTATAAATAGTTTTTCTGATAATAAGTTTTTCAAATATATTAGATTATTGTATATCACTAAATTTAGAACATACTTCAATATTTGAAACTGTTATATTTATGAGTAATAATGAAATAAAACAATGAACTTATGGCACACCATTTACTGCTTCAACGTCGACTGACACCCTCTCCCAAACATTCTTTAACTACCTACTATCTGTATTTGTTACAAACACTATATCCCTCCACCACTATTAACAAAAGAAATCCAAAATAACTAAACTTAAACTATTTACTATTTACTTTTTGGTCCGTGTACTGCGAATCGGAAATCTGCGAGGTTTGGTTGTGACAACAGACCCTTCATTAACAGGAAGTACAACATCAGAAGTTTGTTTGTCTGTCATTGGACTAGACACCACAGAGTCTGAACCTTCATTAGAGACCACCTCCTCCAACCGTAATTCAGAATCACCTGGGGCTGCGTCAGGCGCGGTTGAAGGACCAGGAGTAATAGCATCCGAGACTAAATCACTTATTGGAGTTGTAGGTGTCGATTCTATAATTTGACTATTGGACTCTATTGTAGATTCAGACGCTACCTCTTGAGTCAAATCAGTATTCAAATCTCCGATTGTACTTATTTCATCAGAGTCAGGAAAATTATAATCTCCCTTATGCAGTAACATTTGATCTATATGTTTTTTTACATTAATTTTAAATTCCGGAATATATACAAGAAAAAGTCTAGATCCAATTTTCCTCTTAATTATACCTATTTTCCACATATATTTTGTTCCATTTTTATAAAACTGTTTTATTAAGACTTTATCTCCTATTTTGAACTTTTGGATCTTACGAGTTCCGCCAAACTGTTCACGCTGTGATATCTGTTTGGAAACAACATTATCATTAGCCATGGATGACGACATTGGATGAGATAAAACTTTCATAGGTTTCATAAAATCTAATCTAGAAAGCAATTTGTGTCCTAACAACAGGTTTTAAGTTCGTATCTTTTACTTTACGTGGCCAACCATTTTTTATGAATTCGACTACCTGTTTCAGAATTGCATCGCGCTCCGTTTCACATCTAATTTCATTAACTGTAACGGGCTTTAACAATGTGTCAGAAATAAAATTAATTAAACAAGAACGATCTAAATCGTCCGACAATAATTGCGGTTTATCGTCTTGGGGTCCACAGCGAGACAAGTAATCCGCGACATTGCTTTCTCCCTTAATATATTCGATATTAAAGTTGTAAGCCGATAAAAATAAGGCGTAACGCTGCAGCCTGTTAGCTGCTAATTCGGGAATTCCTTTTTTCGCGCCAATGATAGACAGCAGCGGCTTATGATCCGTGCGTAAGGTGAATGGAACCGTGCGCCCATACAGATAATGATGAAATTTTTTAATTGCGAAAACAATCGCGGCCGCTTCTTTCTGTATCTGCGCGTAATTTCGTTCGGCTGTAGATAAGGTGCGTGACGCGTACGCCACCACGCGCTCGACGCCGTCCGCTTGCCGCTGCGACAGCACCGCGCCGAGCCCGGCGGGCCCCGCGTCCGATGTTACAATGGTCGGTAACTCAGGATTGTAATGAGCTAAAACTCGATTAGAGGTTAACTCTTGTTTAATTTTAATAAACGCTTCTTCTTGAACCGGTCCCCAAGTCCATTTTTCACCTTTTTTGAGTAATAAATGCAATGGACTTAAAACACTTGACGTATTAGGCACAAAAACCCTATAATAGTTCACCATTCCAAGAAAGGATTTCAGTTCACTCACATTTTTAGGGCACTTAGCCTCCACAATCGCTTTAATTTTTTGTTTTGATTTTTGTAAACCTTGTCTGTCAATCACAAAACCTAAATATTCTACAGATGATTTAAAGAATTCACACTTTTCCTGCTTTAACCGTAATCCTGCATTTTGTAATCTACTCAAAACCAGTTCTAATCTTTCTAAGTGAATAGCTCTAGTCGGACCTGTAATTAAGATATCGTCTAAAAATATACAGGTTCCTTCTATATCCGATAATAACTATTCCATAGTACGTTGAAAAATAAAGGGGGCATTTGCTAACCCAAACACTAGCCTATTAAAACGGAATAGCCCTTTGTGTGTGTTAATGCAGGTGAGATTTTTAGAATCATCCAGAACAAGTTGGTTATAAGCTCTAGAAAGATCTAATTTTGAAAACTCGATCCCTCCATGCAACTTGGCAAAAAGATCCTCAATTTTAGGCAAAGGATAATTATCCATATATAAAAATTTATTCAGTGTGACAGAAAAATCGCCACAAATTCTTATATTGCCGTCTGAACGTAAAACCGGAACAATAGGAGTTGCAAAATCTGAATGGTCAATTTTTTCTAAAATACCTAAACTCACTAATCTATTCAACTCGGATTCAACTTTGGACTTTAATGCTAAAGGAACAGGTCGTGGTTTGAAAAATTTTAACTGTGCGTCAGGCTTTAACTTTAACGTGATTTTAAATTTGTTAAAACACCCTAACTCATTACAAAATAATTTATAATACTTTTTTGTTAGTTTTTCGCCAATTTCACAGGTCGTTATGTTATTGCATTTTATAGAACACAATTGTAAATTAAAAGCGCTAATAAAATCGCGGCCCAAGAGTACTGGTTGGTAAACGTTAGTTTGAACAACATATATTTTAAGCATTCGTTCATGACCTTCATAATTTATTAATAATAATAAGTAGCCCAACGGTGTCATTTTACTGCCATTATAACAATTAAATACAACACGACACGATTGCAGTTCCCATCTTTGAAAGAAAAACTTATCGTATACGTGTTTAGGTAAAATCGAAACCGCACTACCGCTATCTATTTCACATAAAATATTTTGATTACCGATTGAGATGATTTGTTGCATCGGTGCCCCATTTACACACTTAATATTAAAACATTGAAAGTTACCTTCTACAATGTCGTCACCGCCCTCGTCATCACCCGAGTACTTATCCAAATAATTGTTACATTTCATTTTATACGCTTTACACATTCGCTGTAAATGACCCTTAGCATTACATTTACGACACGTAAGGTTCGCGTAACGGCACTGATCTTTCGTATGGTTTTTATAACCACACACTACACAAACTTGTTTCACACTCGGAGCACTATCACGCGGCGCGGGTGCCGGTGGGCGGCGGGTGCGCAGCGCGTACACGGCGCCGCTGCCGCCGGCACCCGGTGCTCGGCCCGGGGACTGCGCCCCGTCATGCGCCGCCGCCGACGCCGCGTTCATGAGCGCCAACCGCGCACACCGCACACTCGTAGCTAACTCCAACGCCTTGTTAAACGTCAGATGTTCTATGTTTTCGGCAAACAATTTCTCCTTCTCTTTAGCGTTTTCTAATCCCAGTACAAACCTATCTGGTAATGCTGTCTCGAGATCTGATTTAAACTCGCAATGCTGTGCGAGGCTGCGCACTCGCGCCGCCCATTCCGTTAAATCTTCCCCGGGTCGTTGTTCGGCTTTATAGAACATGTATCTCTCGGCAAAAGTACTTTTTTTTGACAGAAAATGACTATTTAACTTTTGCAACAACACTCCATATTCTACATTGTCTAGTTCTGTAGGGAAAATCAAATCTTTTGCGACGCGGTATGTTGAATACCAGCTTTGTCATTTGCGTCGGTAATATTGTTTGCCGTGCAATATTGTTTAAAACGGCTTATAAAAATGCTCCATTCCTGTGCACGATGATCGAACACGAGGTTTCCACCAAACATGATATTTGCACTCGACGTCATTATATTTTTACTCACAAAGTTCACAAAAACACTATTTAATGCGTGGATTGCTTATTCGTCGCCAAAATGTTATATTTATGAGTAATAATGAAATAAAACAATGAACTTATGGCACACCATTTACTGCTTCAACGTCAACTGACCCCCTCTCCCAAACATTTTTTAACTACCTACTATCTGTATTTGTTACAAACACTATAGAAACATTAATTTAAGAACCATTTTTCCGTACTTATTTTGTTTAGATGACCGGAAATTTTAAATACATGACGCGATATCAGAATATGTTAGTATCTTCAAATTGGACTTATTGTGGGTTGACACATTATTGCTTATCAGCATCCGATTATGAAAAATTGACTATCCAATATTTAAAAAACGATGTCACTAAAATAATTAAATGCGGATACAAAATTTCGTATGCATAGTGTTGAACCTTGAAGAGTTCCTTCGTTGGAAATAACGCTTAATTCAGTCATGTCATAGTCACACTTAGAACGGCGAATCATTGTTTAAAACATATACAAAAATTCTTGATCACAGTCCTGACTTGAGGAATTTCGTTGTAAAGAGCGAACCCTTATTTCGATAGCCATGCCATAATTAGAATATGCTACCATATATGAACACTGATAAGCAATAATGTATCAACCCACAAAAAATGACATTATGATATAGCTATTTAATTAATGGTTGTTTCAAAAATAAAAAATAAAGTGTGTTGCATTTATTGTAGGTGAAAATTTTGTATTAAGTTATAACCACACTTACACAAATATGTTAAGTTACCTCTGGGGTTCTAGTTTACTTGTAATTATGAATATAATTGTGAGAGTAAAGTCGAGCGATCTATCCTAGAGAACAACAACAGCAATAACAACAAACTGATCTACGAGCTACCATAGACCAAATACAGTATTTTTTTTTTATATATTCCTAACATAAATTAGTTATGTAGGTGATACGAAATATACCGGGTCATCTAGTTAATTAAATAAAAAGGTGTCTAGATATGTAATTAATCCTATAACGAATAACCGTTACAAAACTAATGATATTACCTTCACCACTTCCTAGAAGCTTCAACGCATTGCCGATGATCGGTACATACGAATAAGTCCATTCGTTTCCGAGCTGCTGATGCAGTTTCACGAACCTCCTCGGCTTCCAACGGTCTATAACTAGCACAATCAAAAACGTCACAACCAAACATTGCAGGAACATTATTACTACGATTAATTGAATCCAGGCACGTTTATACTGCTGAAAATTGCCTATGCAAATTATGCGTCTTGTAAGCGGATAAATAAACGTTGTTATACAACGTGATGTATAGGGTGTTAAAAGGGTGTTAGGGTATGGTGGTAAGTCGAGTACCTTCTTACTGATGTTGAGTTTTCAAATTTTTAAATAATTCTCGTGTTTAGCATGAAGGAAAAAATCGTGAGGAATCCTGCATGTACCGGGAGGAATTCTGACACATGTATATTCGCAAACCCGTAGTGGAATAGCGTGGTGGATTAAGCTCTAAACCTTCTCCTTAATAGAAGACGACGCTTTTGGCCAGCAGTGGTATATTTACAGGTTACTTACTTACTTTTAGAAAATCTTGACGATTCACATTTTAATTTTAGTCCGTTAAAAATCTGACATCACGAAATTTCGAGGATGTCTAGATTTGTGTCAAAAGCTTGGCGTTATTATTTTAATTAAAAAAATATATTAATGTCTAATAGAAAAAAATACAAGTCCAATAATGTAATTCCCGCCAAATACTTTTGTTGAAATAAATAAATAAATACAAGAGCAAAGATCCTCTTGCAATATTTTATCAATACTTATATTATGAAACTGAAGAGTTGGCGGTTTTTTTGAACGCGCTAATCTCAGGAACTACTGGTTCGAATTGAAAAATTATTTTTGTGTTAGATAGTTTATTTATTGAGGGAGGCTTTATGCTATATTACGCTACGACTCATAGGAGCGAAGCAGTAACCACTAACGCGAGTGAAACGCAAGGGAGAGCTAGTGTAGGTATACTTAAATAGTAGGTACAATGAAGGAATGCTAATAAAATTCTATTTCATATATTTTTTTGTTCTTTGTTTATAAAGTTACGAAAATATATATATATTTTTAAATATTATTATCATCACAACAAGTACGCAAACAACACTTACAATAACACCCTTATAAAACCGAATTAAATGCAATACGGAATTAATTTGAATTTCAACGAAATAAATTTTAAAATTGTTTAATATTCCATTAACCAATGGATTTATTTGAATTGTTTAGTTTCGTAATTAATATTTACACGAAATTAGCAGTTGTACGCGGCTTTGTACGCGTATATTTTAATATTTCATAGAAGCGATTCAGAAAACAGCTCATAAACAGTCTTTCAAGGGTTTAAGCTTTATATGTATGTAGAATAAATGTTGATTTTATACTGAATTATTTTCAGTTTTTTTCTTCACTTAGTCCAGTGCGCCGCTGTAAGGGTTGATATTGATACATTTTGAGGTTTATATTTCATTATCAGAATCAAGAAGCATTTTTTTGGCACTTAGAAATATATTACGAATACATGTCTGGGTTATCTATTATATGTACTTAATATTTTTGTATTTTATTTTTAACCGACTTCGAAAAAGGAGAAGGTTCTATGTTCGGCCGTATGTTTCGTTTTTTTTTTTAATTTTTTTGTTTTTTAGTTTTTAAATGTTTGTTTACCGATTTTTTCGCCGTTTGTGGACCGATTTTGATTTTGATTTTGTTTAAAAGGGTATACTTTAAAGGGGGTCCTATTGAAATCAGGTCAGGATCTGATGATGGTATCCTAGAGAAATCGAGGGAAGTCTTCAAATATTATAGGCACACCTACATATACTGATTTAGGTATTTTTGTTAACTCGTACATTTACTCTTTAATGGATGACTATCAGTTTTTTATGAAGTGTGGAGCTGAAGATGAAGACCACAGATGGCTACCGGAACTACTAAATAACGAGTATATCGACTTCAAATTGTTTGACATCATTTATTAATAAATTATTTCTATATCTTAATATGGATGCTGATAAGCAATAACGTGTTAACCCAACAGAAGGCCAATTTAGAAATTTATATTCTGATTATGCGTCACCTTTTATTTTAACGCGATTCAAAAAAATGTTCTAGTCATTTAACCTAAATAGGTGCGATAAAAAATTGCTTAATATGATGTTTTGAATTTCAAGTGCGTTTCATATTTTTCAATTTATAAAATAATCTCATATATTTGCAAAACCTATTATTATAAATCTGTTTTTAATTCACTCTATCTTTTATCAAAATAGAAAAGAAAAGATGGATATATATGTCTTCAAACAAATTTATTAAGAATAGGTTTGACATTATTGATATATTAATGACATATTATTATGCTATACATTAATAGCGATGATTCGACGATAAGCCTTCCCAGTCTCAACAACTAATTGGTCTATCACGATAATCAACTTGAACAGAGAAATTGTGAACATGTTTCACTTGAAGATCGAAATATAGTCGAAGAGGGTTGTTTTGGCGTGAAGCGGTATCGTCGCAACATCGTCACCAGAGTTATTGTCATCGATAATATAGCGTACTGCTGGCCTGAAATACAACAGTGAAGTACTATATGACCCGTGAATTTACATCGCACCGTAATTGCTTATGCATATAAGCAATAATGTGTCAACCTACAAATGTTTTTCGATAAAGCGTCACCTATTTCACATTATTAAAAAATATTCAAGTCATGTAAACTAAATAAGCACGGAGAAAAGGTTTCTTACGTTAATGTTTCGAATTTCTAGTACGTTCCATGTTTTGCAATTTATACAATAAGCTCATATATTTGAAAAACTTATTATTAGACAAAACTCTTAACTGTACTAATGTGTTTTAATTGTATGATATGGGTATATATGTACTACTTAAAAAAAATTTTTTTTTTGTTTACGCAGGGGAAATCTTCGAAAAGATACCCGATTCCTGGGGGGGAGATCGGGTTATGTGGAGATTTATACCCACTAAAACCCCTGCGATGGCCTTTCTCAGCACGGAAATGGAGAGGCTTCGGGATCGCTTGCGCATGCGCATCCGCTGCCCCTCCCGTGCGACGCTCCGCTCGTGGCTGGCGGAGCTCGGCTCTCTTCTTCAAAATTTACTAAGAATAAGGTTGACATTTTAGACGTTATTTTCTCAAAATGAAGTCCGCGTGAATTGACCCAGTATTGCCTATCAGCGTCCAATTAGTTATGTGATCATTTTAAATTTTTTTTTTATGACGTTTTATATCTTTTTTATGATAGACATATCTGCAGATATATTTTGCGGTATTAAAGATTACCTGGTTGACCGAGCTCTGCTTCGAAATTTTTATTTTTGTTAATGCATATTTTTCGGAAATCGTGTTTAAATTTAGTAGTTTAAAAAAAAATAGCAGTTTTTTTCTCGTCTGTAAACACGGATAAACGTTTTCTAAACATAAATAAATATAATAAATAAAAACTAAATTTAATGAAAATCTGCATAGATTGTCGACCATGGACCATCCGAGGTTTTTAATTACACTTTTTCTTACCGACACAATTTCGAGGACCATGACTGAATGCCATAAAAGCGTTAGTCGTTGCAATTTCTCCTGACGTGAAGTTCTGTTCAGGGTTAAAATCATTCGCATCTTCACCCCAGTACTGTGGATTGCGTTGTATTCCCCAAATACTTACAATCGGATTCCAGCCTCGCTCTAAAACTAAACCTGATGCTGGAATAATATGGCTATGTTCCATCACGTAGCGACTCATAATTTATATAGTTTAATTTTACATTGCAATCGTGTTGTAAAAAAATCAATAAAAATGTTCAGCATATAATCATATATGCTGAAACATATAATACATATTTCTGGTATATTAGGCGCTAACAGAAGATATTTAGAATAATAAGCATGGCATCAAAATCATAACATAAAAAAAACAAGTCTCAGAACTCAGATCTATCGTAAAAAGTTGTGAGATCCATGTAATACCAAGTCGGTTAATTTATTCAGTTCCTACTTAAGGGACTTTCTGTCTTAAGTTATTTCGTAATTAGCTAACCTAATAATATCTTAGAGTGACCATATCAATATTAAAAAATTGTGTTTTAAATAAATAAATTGACTTGCAATCGCACTAAACAACCTAATTTAATATAATATGTATTATTTGTAAGATGCATTGTACTTTCATGTGTTGGCCAAGTCCATCTATTTATTTAAACCATAAACATTTTTAATATAAAATATTTATTATTAGATATGTTTTAATGAAAAAACCACTTGTGATACTATCGTCAACACGGTAAGACATTTATGATTCTAAACTATTTGAATTATCAAAACTTTAAAAAGAAGTAACCGACTTTAAAAGCAAAATACTCAATTTTGTTTACATGGGCGACACAAAATAACAATTATTTCGATTTTATGACCAAACTGTTAAACCAATTTTGATATGCTATATGACTAATCTGAAAATTTTCGATAAAAATCTTAAAACAAATTATTTCGGTTCAGAAATGACAGAGTTCTGAAGTAACACCATTAAAAAAAATACACTGTAAATGAAAAAACTATTTTTGAAGGCGGTTGAAAAGAAAAATAATTACGTAGTTCTATGTCCTTTTCACGATGTCTCGAGATGAACGGAACGGGTGGGTTTTTATATAAAGCTGATTATATTTTATATTTTTATATAAAGGTGATTTTTATATAAAGCTATTTATATCTGATTTCCAAAACCTTTGATAGCAAGCCAATAACCATTTAGATAAGAATACTCTCCCTACTAAGAAAAACGATCATTATCAGGTCAATGTGATAACAACAATACCGACAGCTTTCCATGCTTTCCGAAGTAGGTTGGGGACACCCACAAGGAAACACACCCAGATTTAAAAACAAATATTAATGCAAATACAAATCCCGAGCGGTGATCTAACCTAAAAATGCTCCCAATACTATTAATAGTTCTGGGTGACTACTTAAGTGGCATTAAAATAAGTTCTAACGTTACGATTTTTACTGGGAGGCCACATCCAAAGAATTTGCCACGGATCTCAGATGGTATACGCCTTTGAAGACAAGCAAAATCTATATTAAGCAAATTATAAGAAATTGGAAGACACCTACGTAAATTCATATATAGGCTTAATTGTATTTGCAAGTTTTGTACCACACAGAGAATCCAATGCGTACGGACAAAAGTAATCAAAGCATGAGAAGTTTCCGTTTTTAGCTTTGGACTCGAGCAGTTCGGCTGTGACTTTACTCTGCTCTTCAAACACCGGTACAAACTTCTTAACATGTCGTGAAGCGAATGTTGATCCTAGAATCTTCCGTTTTCGATGGCATATTTCCACTGCAATAAAAAATTTGTTTTTAATACAAAAATATTTCATAATGTGTGAAAACAAGTCGAAATAGTGGCGAAACATTAATAAGTATAACAACTTTCCTCCTCGGCTCAACTTTCGTCTGACCAGTAGTAAACAGTTCTCGATAATTATGTACACCTGTTTTGTAAGAAAAGCCGGGGACTGGTTTCTCGCAATTATTAAAAAAAAAACGAAATAGAATTGAAATTAATGTCTTAATAGACTAGACGTCGTAATGTTTTTTGTAAATATTGCATTAGTAACTTTAAATATGACTTGATGTTCCTTGTGGTTTCATTCGTTTATGGTCACTGCTTCGTTCCTATGAGTGATAGCGTAATGTCATGTAGCATATAGCATTCCTCAATAAATAAACTATGTAACCATAAAATAATTTTTCAATTCGAATCAATAGTTCCTGAAGTTACCGTGTTCAAACAAACAAACAAACTCTTCAGCTTTATAATAACAGTATAGATGTACATGCTAATATTATGCAGTATGAACATCAAATTGCTCCTCTTACATATTTTTTACCTGCAAAAGTAACAATGATCCATATTTCATAGTAGCCCATAGTTTCTATCTACACTGAAAGCGTACGTTAAAAAACTTTCAGGTTTATTAAATAATGTATGTCATTCACGGGCTGTTAAACTACCTAGGAAGTATTATAAACATGAAAAATTTAACCGTTTCCAAAAGTAATACACATTTTGAAGATCGCTGGATCCATTTAGTCTTAATTTGACGTCTTTCTGTGTCTATGTCATGTCATAACTTAAAGGTATTTAACTTCTTTAATTTTGAAGTTATTATTCAAAGAATGGTGGTCATGGTGTATGTGTTACAGTCAAAACACTTAACCAGTCAACCTATAATAACTTATTTTCAGTTATATTGCCTTTCATATTCGTTATTTATATTAAAAGTATTAGTCGAAATCCTGCAACTAAAAGTAATTTTGATTGATTTCGTCAGTTAAAAGCACTATGGACTGGTTAAGAGATTTCACTGCGACATGCATTAGGTCCTAGAAATTAACATACCAGGAGCAAAACCCACTCCATTGCCCACGACGTGCTTCAAAAAAGTATGAGCGAAGCTTTTACCTAGAGTTAATTTTAAAATCGCACAAGCTTGATCTGCGTCAGCTGTTACTGCAAATAATAATGTTTTCTTGCTTTATTTTATTTGATTTTTTTTTTATTTCATTAACTTGGTGTTAATATGAAAATTATTATAAAAAAGGCTTATATTATAGGTATCTGATGTTACTTCAGTGAAGAAAATTGATGTATCCCTTTTATGAGTATGAGGTAAAGAAAGAGTTTTTTTAGAAAACAAATATAGATCGAACGACAGTTACGAAACCCATTAACATTTTGTATAGGAATTTGTTTTTTCTTTTATTTTATTTTTACGTAATTTTTTAATTTGTTTTAATAGTTATTCTGCGATTCGGGTCGGAGACAAATATAACAAAACAAAAACCATAAAAATCGGCCCATCCGTTCTTGAGTTATATATAAATGTACATATATATACATCTATATATATAGATGAACACAATAAATTACATTAAACATTAATTATTTACATTCAAACTTCCAATGTCAAATATAAAAGTCTGTTAGGCAAATTGTTATTATTAAAATTTTCAATTTCGACCTTTCCTCCACCAGATTTATAACTCATTAATATTTTATGCATAATATTTATACAGGCAATATTTGTAAATATGTATATTAACACCAATTGTTACTTACAAACGAAGAATTGGTTTCCTGCCCAAAAACTCATTGTGCTATGAATCCTCTTATATGCCTGCAAAGTCAGCTGTATAAACGTATTCATAGTGTTTGAAAATAAAGATTATCTTTAATAATATTACATTCTTATAGAAAATTAGCTTTAAGCTACTTTCGTATGGTGAGTGAGAGAGAAGATCTTGACCTCCCATCCTCCATCCCCGCATCCCCCATTCCCTTTACTTCCTATTCTATTTCTTTCCTTATTCGTTTTTAAGTTACGAAATGGGGCGTATAACTGTATAGGAAAGTAATGTAAAGACATTACTTTTACTAATATGATTGCTAAGCAATTTATGCTCGCCACAATGCACTTGGTAAAACGGAGCTAATGGTGCAACACCACAATAATTCCTCAAAAATTAGCAGCGTAGCATTGAAAAAAGTAATATTTTGGAAATGGTGATAAGCATGACATGCAATATCTATCATTAGGCTTTTGTAAGATAGGTAAATCACAAACTGTCCCTCAAAGTATTCGTAACTTAAAAGTGTAAAAGAAAAACACGTAAAAGATTTTATTTGTCGCCGACTACGAATGTTTTACTTGCCACCGACTTCAAAATGTTATTGAAAATATCGCTTTTCGCTTTTTACTTTACTTGTGTCGTTTTCGAACTCGGATGACTTCTTTTTAGGTTTTTTTAAGTAATACCAATTTCAATAGGACCAAATTAATATTTTTTGGAACTGGGTTAAAAATAAATATAATTCAATTCAATTCTTTGGTTAATGGCTTTTAGTTGTGCCAAAAATAAATATATGCGTCGAGTATAAAGTCAACTATTATCAGAGTAATTAATTTAGATTAAAATGACATGTACAGATAAACGAAACGAATGACATAGACTTATTTCGTGAGTTGTGAGTCTATTACTCAGTTATGTCTATTACTTTGACACGAAAAGTAATGGTTTTTTAAACAATGGTAAGTTCAATAATCTTTTTATTCAAATAGTTAAAACAATATTTATATGAATACGTAACGTTCCGTGTAACTTCTTTGTATATAATGTCATTCCACTATTTATCTTTTCTACGTTTCACTTTCACGACGTAAATTTGCCTCTCATGTCCAAGATCCAATCTATTTTATCATCTACCTAGCATTGAAACATGTATATATCGATACAGGCTGCTAATAACTCTGATCCTATTGTGTATCTTTTGTTGGAGATCCTAAAATAAAATAAATAAAAATAAAATAAAAAATAAAATAGCGAGGTTCTGACTTTTACCCACAGCGATTGCCACCTGACATCCGCAACCTCAGAGGACAAGCTAGTAACCATTTAGACTAGAATAATATCCCTACTATGAGTAACGATCATTGTCATGTGATTGTGATAACAACCAGGATCGACAGCTTTACGTGCTCTGCGAGTCACAGTAGGAAGTCCCTTAAGGACAAACAACGATACAAAAAAACTAATATTTATACACATACAAATATCTGCCCCGAGCGGGGAATCCTGCAAACGTAGGCGTTACGATAACGATTCTCACTTATAGGACAGATCTCATATTGATACGGTACTGCCGATAGCTAGATAGATAGATGGTCTTGTAATGCAATCGGGTTTTTGATTTTTTTCTAGTAATTTATCTTGTAGTATTAGTATAGTTCACCCTTTCAGTCTAGTCCCGTAGTAACTGTGAGAGAAGGGAAATTGCGGGGAACTATAAACAATTTGTTTGACAATTCTACGTACTACAGCTTCAAAGGCATCCCATACGCTCAACCTCCTGTGGGAAAACTGAGATTTAAGGTAAGATTTTTATCTTCTTCCATCTTCATTATACGTATGTAATATGATTATACCACAAATAAAAAAAATACATTTTTAACACATTCAATTACTAAAATATTAATATTTTAATGCCTTGGTACCTATTTTGATTTGATTTAAACTTCACAATAAAACGAAACCTTTATTATTTATTAAAGAGAAACTTTATTACTTTTCAAGGCTCCACTGCCACCAAAGCCATGGAATGGAATCTTAAATGCAATCGAAAATGGACCAGTGTGTCCACAACAAAAATATTTTAGTCACACAACAGAGGGAAATGAAAATTGTCTATTCCTTAATGTGCACACCCGATCACTACAACCAGATTCAAAAATGCCAGTAATGGTTTATATTCACGGAGGAGCATTTTTATCAGGGTCTGGAAATACCGACATACGTGGTCCGGAGTTTTTACTACAACATGATGTTGTTTTAGTGACATTGAATTATAGATTGGAAGCATTCGGATTTTTATGTCTCGATATTCCGGAAGTGCCCGGTAATGCTGGCTTAAAAGACCAGGTCGCTGCATTAAATTGGGTGAAAAATAACATAAGCCAGTTTGGTGGTGATTGTGAAAATATTACTATTTCTGGAGACAGTGCCGGTGGTGTGTCAGTCACTTATCACATGATATCGAAAATGTCTACAGGACTTTTCCAGAAAGCAATATCTCAGAGTGGAACCATGCTATCAGAATGGACATTACAAAGGAAGGCGAAGGAGAGGACTTTCCGACTTGCAAAATATTTAGGTAAAGACACCAATGATCCTTACGAACTTCTCGATTTCTTGCAGAACGTGCCCTTTTATAAATTAATAGCTATTACTAAAAAAGTACTTACGCTGGAAGAAAAAAACCATGGAAAGTCTATAGTTTTTGTTCCAGTTGTTGAAAGTGAATTTTCAAATTCTAATGCATTCCTTACTGAAAACCCCATGGACTTGTTACTCTCCGGTAAAATTCATAAAATTCCGCTCATTATTGGACATACTTCATCCGAAGGCTTGCTATTTGTAAAACATAATTTAAAAACACTAGAAACTATGAACAGGTTGACATCATATCTCGTGCCACCACAATTAGTTGAAAGAATATCACAGGAGAAGGTTGAAGAATTTGGTAATCGTATAAAACAATTCTTTTTTGGAAACAAAGAAATAACATCAGATGATATCGAAAGTTTTGCAGATTATTTGTCAGACAAACATTTCGTTTATGACATTCATAGATTTGCAAGCTTTTATGCTGAATTTTCTAAATCGATTTACATGTACAGATGGAACTTGGTGACTGATTTGAATTTCGTCAAAAAAATTACAGGACTTAAAAAATATAAAGGTGCTTGTCACGGCGACGATGCGTTTTACATATTTAAGAGTAAAATTAATAGTGATAAATACGAAGAACAACAGAAATTAAGGGATTATATTAACATGATTACGAAGTTCTGGACCGACTTTGCTAAAACTGGGTAAATTTTATTTATATTTATATAATTACAAGATACTAAAAGAATCGGTGCTTAATACATATTCTCCTATACCAAGTACACAATCAATATCACTGTTGCTACTTAGTACAGTGTATCAGCACTTAAAAATTCTAAAACTGTTTACAATTTTTGAACAGTAACAAACAATTTGTGAAGTTCAACTGTGATTGTTTTGTTTATAAAGATTCAGTTTAGTTATTAAGTAAGCATTGAAATGGACGACTAGTAATAATATTTGGCAAATAATTATCAAACGAGTCAATAAAAATTGTGTAATTTTTAACGTGTTATTTTTCAGAAACCCCACTCCAGATGATCGATGGAATATTAAATGGAAGCCATACACGAAATCAAGCAGGGAGTATCTACGTATAGATGAAACATTGTCTATGGGAAAAGATGATGAAAAAGAGCGTATTGAGTTTTGGAATAAATTGCACATTGAGGCCGGACTACCTGCTATTAGTAAAAGTAATTTATGAACAACATAAATTGATAAGATATTTGAATTAAATATACCTAACGGATGAATGTTTGTAGAGTAAAGAAAAATATCGTCGGTAAAGAACAACATTGCCTTAAAGCCAAGATAAAGAAACATTACATATTTATCAAACGCGCCTCGATCAAACGTTACGCGGGAAGTCACTACATATTACTTAGGTTATATTTCTTGATTATAATTTATTACCCTGTTAAACAGGTTAAACCTATCAAATGGTTACAAACGGCAGATAGCACTATCATATTATTTATTTTATAACTTAACCATACATTTGCCTATGGTCGGGACCATTGCTTCTATTGAGCAGGCTAATAGTTACAGAATACGTTGCAATATATAATATTTAAATAAATTGGAATCCGTTCTAATTTAAATGAAATAATATGACAACAGAGGGTTTTTCTAGCAAATGTATATTTAGAAAATAATGTTAAAATTAATAAAGACTTTTAATGATAAAAAAGTTATTAAAAAAAATATAAAATTGTAAGCTTGGTTCACCAATACTTGTAAGGGTTACCAGGTAAAGAACTAGAGTTGGAGTTGTTTATGAAATGTGAAAATATTCATATTTTGTGTATCACAGAGCATTGGCTCAACAAATATAAATTCATATTTAACTTCAACGGTCAACAGGTCACTAGTGCGTTCAGAAGAGAAAATGCGAAACGCGGTGGCTTGCTGATACTTATAAGCAATATTGTTAAATTTAAGGAAGGTAAGGATATCGTGAGCCTCTCTGTTAAGCGTACTATTGAAATAGCCTGTGCTGAGCTTGAGTGCCTTATTTTTGTAAACGTATCGAGTCCTCCCGACGCGTTATATGAGTTATTTGAAAATGTATTAGAAAAAGTACTATTAAAATTCTGAGTCTAAAAATATATGATATGTGGTGACATTAATGTTAATTTATTAGAACATTCTCTCGCAACTATTAAATTCAGATCTGTGTTAAATACACATAACTTGACTATTTTGTTTTAGGAGCCAACTAGAATCACCTTGGTTAAGTGCATTGACAATATATTCAATAATTATAAGCCATTGTCAAACTATAATATAATTAATCACTTAGGTCATTTAAATTACATATAAATAAGAATATTAAGTATTTGTATTTATTCTATAAATAAATAAATGCGTTTTGTGTACATATGTCGCAAGCAAGTATGCAAATAATTTTAAACTTAAAAACAGCCGTATTTGAGGCTATTTAAGAAATAAACTATTTTTGAAAAAAGCGATAATGTACAGTTTCACGATAATGTATAATTCAAATGTATGCCAAGAGTTTTTTTAGAATGACCAAGGATAATTTCAAGGAAAAGGAATTCTGCTGATTCGGAGGATTGGGTGAGGAAGATATAATTTTGTAAGGGATATCAGTTCGCAAATAAATTGCTATACCACCTCCACCTTTTCCGATTCTGTCATTCCTTATTAACCTGAATCCGGGTAAGGCAAACTGAATGGAGGGAAGGGAAGGTTTCAAGAAGGTTTTAGAGATCAGAATAGCGTCTACTTGACTACTACTGAAGCACGCTGAAATATCGGAGAAATGTGCAGGAATACTCTGAGCGTTTATATGAACAACATTTAAGTTTTTAGGGAAAGGAGAAAATATAGCACGTAATTGTTCGTGTAACGACAAGTCAGAAGAATCATCACTTTCTGCACTAAAAAAATCATCACAAGAAGAAGAGCAAGAATTGAAGCTAATATTAAGTTGATCGGCATAATCCATACTTAAAATATAAAATAAATACAATAAACATATGAATATATAAAATAAAAATTAAATCAATCATTAATAATAATTAATGCTTAAAATTAAGTGACTAATTAATTATAAAAAATACAATTTACTTTTACATTTAAAACACATCACTCAAAATACTAAAACAAATATCTTGCACTAAAAATAATAATAATAATAATAAATTATAACCCACTAATAAAAAAAAAAATAAAAAAAAGAACCAACTAGTATGTGTGACATGCCTTATAAATGCACTGTCACTAACATGTGTCAAAAGTGGCATCGCAGTGTCGTATGTCAAAGTCATGCCTTGACAATGACTAGTGTTAATTACTAGAGGTACATTAAATATTAAAAGTGAAATAAAATATGTAATTACACAAAGTAAAGAACAATTAAAAATAATTTAATTACCCTACAAAGCATGAACAAATTGAAAGTTTTGTTGCAATAACCCGGACAAATTAAGAAGTTAGGTGCAGTATGTGTTAAAAGTTAATGACAAAATCATAGTTACAACTTGCGCCTAATTTTTAATGGCGATATGTTAAAAACAACCAAACCCACTAGTATATTATATTCAACAGTATTGAATGCGTTGCTGAAATCCAACATAGTCAACTATTAGGTGCTTACTGTCGAGTCGAATGTTTCTATAATTCCCATCAGTACAATCGCTGTACAACGCCCGGGACGGAAACCGGATTGTAAAGGATTCATGATTAAGGAATAGACTAAGCTAATGATGTACTAACTATTCAAGGACAGAAAGGAAAGGTAGTATGGAGATAAGACGGTAATCAGTATAATTACGGGAATTGTTTTTTTGGGATGTGTGGTTATTCGTGTTTTTATCTCTACGTCAGGGGATTAATAGGAAATAATTGAATAATATTTTATTAGATGAAAAATATATATACACTTCAATATAACTGAATTAATAATTTTTGGAACTAGGTTACAAAATTAATATATGCGTTGAACACAAAGACAATTAGTATATAAATTTATTTAAACCAACATTAAGCGATAAACATAACGATTGACAAAGACTTGTTTTTTATGTATTGTGAGTAATAAGCTTAGACACAAAAAGAATGGCTGCGTTTTTAAAACATAGGTGTAATACCTCTAAAACATTTTTAAATTTTCGGTCTCTATCAAAGTCAATGGTAAGTTTATTGACAGTCGTATTTAATATTTAAAACATGATTTATATAAAGAGTAATGGTCTTTGTAAATTCTGTGTAAATTATATCTTCCCACAATTTACCTCCTTTATATTTCACTCTTTGACTTTTTCACTTGAGCTGAGATGGCCTAGTGGTTAGAACTCGTCAATCTCAACCGAAGATCGCGGGTTTTCAAATATTGAATTTTTGTTTTATTTCATTTCGTACTTGGTCGCGAAGGAAAACATCGTAAGGAAACGTGCATGTGACGAAGAAGTTTGACATCCCCTAACCCGCAGTGGATCACCGTGGTGGATTTAGTTCTAAGCCTTATCCTTAATAGGAGAGGAGGCCTTTGCCCAGCAGTGGGACATTTATATGCTATATTAATTTTTATCCACTTTCGCGACGGCATGTAGCTTGTATAGGATTCAATTTATCTCTATACAAAAATTCATCAAAATTTAGTTCAGCTATTTAGGCGTCAAAACGTAACAACCAGACAGACAAAGATACTTTTATATTTATAATATAAGTATGGATAGTATGAATTCTCTAATTTAAGTTCTATACCTGTACAACTAGCTGCCCCTTGATGTTTTACTCGCCTTTATGGTTACTTCTCTTCCTATTAGTCTAATATCCTATATCCTCCCTAAAATGCTATCCAACGCGAAATTTCAAATCGGATCAGTAGTTTCAGAGATTACCTACATATAAACTTACAAACAAATTTTACCTTTTTATAATATGAATATAAATAATCTTTACAGCCCAGTCCCGTTGTGGCTGTGAGAGAAGGAAAATTGCGGGGAATTGTGAATAATTTGTTTGACAGTTCTATATACTACAGCTTCAAAGGCATCCCATACGCTCAACCTCCTGTGGGAAAACTGAGGTTTAAGGTGAGATTTCTTAAGATGGGCCGAGATAGGTGAGAACACGTCAATTTCAACCGATGGCTGCGGCTAACACCGCTGAGCTTTCAAGTGCTAAATTTGTGTTTAAATTCATACCATGGTCGAGTGTGAAGGAAAACACCTTGAGTAAATTTGTATGTACCAGGAGAAGCTCTAAACTTTTTCCCCAATAGGAAAGGATGCCTTTGCCCAGCAGTGGGACATTTAGATATTTTGGTACATTTTTTTTCTTAACCTGAACGAAAGGTAGACGCTGATAGGCAATACTGTGTCAAGCTACGGACGTCATTTTGAGAAAATGGCGTCTAAAGATGTCAAACCTATTCTTAGTAAATATGTTTAAAGAAGTGTATATCCATTATTTATATTATTTTTTGATAAAGGGTATAACTAATTTAAATCAGACTGATACATTTACTATATTATCTAATAAAAAGTTAGTTAAATATTTGAGATCAATGTATTATTTGCAAAATATGGAACGCACTTGAAATTCGAACCAATTAATTAAGAAACTTTTTTCCGTACTTATTTAATTAATATGACTACATTTTTTTTTTCATAATGTTAAATAGGTGATGTAGTATCAAAATACATCAATATCTCCGAATTTGACTTTTTGTGGGTTGACACATTATTGTTTATCAGCATCCAAGTAGTAATTAAGTACAGAAACTGCGATAGGGCTTATTACTACTATTATTATGGAAGACCTCAACTGACTCCGACTAACTCGTACGGGTTGATTCGACCGGTCTAGTACAACATTTCCATAACATTTGGAATCAAGTAGCTAATATCTTGGTTCGTATTTATATTCGTATTTATATTTAAAAACTTTAAACATTTCTTGTCTTATTATGTTTTTTTTTCTTTTTATAAACGTACTTGTTCCTTTTTTGTAACGTTTTATTCAAATTATACATAATATGTTCTTTTAAAAACTTTTTTTTTTAGTTTTGTTCATTAAGTCTTTACTAGTGTGATAGTTATGTGTTTACCAATGAAAAAAAAAACTTAGATAAATTTTCTTAACGTTTAAGGCCCCACTGCCACCAAAGCCATGGAGTGGAATCTTAGATGCAATCGAAAATGGACCAGTGTGTCCACAACAAAAATATTTTAGTCACACAACAGAGGGAAATGAAAATTGCCTATTCCTTAATGTATACACTAGATCACTACAACCAGATTCAAAAATGCCAGTAATGGTTTACATTCACGGAGGAGCGTTTATATCTGGATCTGGAAACACTGACATTCGCGGTCCGGAGTTTTTACTACAACATGATGTTGTTTTAGTGACATTGAATTATAGATTTGAAGCATTCGGATTTTTATGTATCGATATTCCGGAAGTGCCCGGTAATGCTGGCTTAAAGGACCAGGTCGCTGCATTAAATTGGGTGAAAAATAACATAAGCCAGTTTGGTGGTGATTGTGAAAATATTACTATTTCTGGAGACAGTGCCGGTGGTGTGTCAGTCACTTATCACATGATATCGAAAATGTCTAGAGGTCTGTTTCATAAAGCCATATCACAGAGTGGAACCATGCTGCCAGAATGGACGTTGCAAAGGAAGGCGAAGGAGAGGACTTTTCGAGTTGCAAAATATTTAGGTAAAGACACCAATGATCCTTACGAACTCCTCGATTTCTTGCAGAGCGTGCCAAGTGATAAGTTAATCGCTATTAGTAAAAAAGTACTTACGCTGGAAGAAAAAAACCGAGCAACGTCGGTAGTTTTTAGTCCAGTTGTGGAAAAGGAATTTTCAAGTAATGATGCATTCCTTACTGAAAACCCCTTGGACTTGTTACTGTCAAGTAAAATTCAGAAAGTTCCGCTCATTATTGGATATACTTCATCAGAAGGTTTGCTATTTGTAAAAAATATTTTAAAAACACTAGAAACTATAAACATGTTACCGTCGTATCTCGTGTCAGCACAATTAGTTGAAAGAATATCACAGGAGAAGGTCGAAGAATTTGGTAATCGTATAAAACAATTCTTTTTTGGAAACAAGGAAATGACATCAGATGATATCGAAAGTTTTGCAGATTATTTGTCAGACAAACATTTCGTTTATGACATTCATAGATTTGCAAGCTATTATGCTGAATTTTCTGAATCAATTTACATGTACAGATGGAACTTGGTAACTGATTTGAATTTCATCAAAAAAATTACAGGACTTAAAAAATATAAAGGTGCTTGTCACGGCGACGATGCGTTTTACATATTTAAGAGTAAAATTAATAGTGATAAATACGAAGAACAACAGAAATTGAGGGATTATATTAACATGATTACGAAGCTCTGGACCGACTTTGCTAAAACTGGGTAAATTTTATATATATTTACATAATTAGAAGATACTAGAAGGATCGTCGGTTACATGATTTTACAGCAAGTGCTCACAGTCAATATCACTGTCATTACTTAATACATTGCTAACACGTCGTAAATTTTTTAAATTGCCATTGTCATGTTTATTAAGACACATTAAGCATTTAAATTGAATACGCAGAACATGATATTTGGCAAAAATTCATATAACGGGTCATCTTATTTTCACCGTTTTTCTTTCAGAAACCCCACTCCAGATGATCGATGGAATATTAAATGGAAGCCATACACGAAATCAAGTAGGGAGTATCTACGTATAGATGAAACATTGTCTATGGGAAAAGATGATGAAAAAGAGCGTTTAGAGTTTTGGAATAAATTGTACATTGAGGCCGGACTACCTCCTATTAGTAAATTTAATTTGTAAACAACACAAATAGATGAAATATTTGAATAAAATATACCTAACGGATAGCCTGTTGTTCCCGATAGCTGCGTTAATTGAAAAAATATTTAAAATAATTGAAAATAATTATTTAATAAATAAGTAAAAAGTAAAAATATAAGTAACTAGCTGTGCCCGCGACTTTGTTCGCGTGGATTACAGAATGCTTGGATTTCTCCTGCAAGGCGAGGCTGTAGTCTGGTCTGGTCTTGGTAGGGCTTGTTAGGCCAAATCCGGAACCATAAGGAATCGCGAAAAATACTTAAAGGAGTCTCGTGTCCGATTTTGATAAATCTAAAACTGCATCATAAGTTTTTTTTATTGAATGATTTTCCTAGCCAGGAATAGAACCCACTAATTTTGTAAAAAAATAATTCATAACTTTTTTTTCATAACTATAATTCACCTAATATGTCACTTTTAAGGATCAACTTTTGGGAAGTAATAGTAAGCGACAAATTAAAGGAAAAGATTTATTTTTTTTAGAAAATAACATTAAATCTCCACATAAAATAGAAGTTAAGTGGGTAAGTTATTTAACTTGTGGGTTAAATCATGGGTCCCGGTAAGATTAGAGAAAAAACTATACGAAAACGCGATAAATACTTAAAGAAGTCTCGTGTCCGATTTTGATAAATCTAAAACTGCGTCATACGTTTTTTGATTTAATTATTCTAGCCAGGAATAGAACCCACTAATTTTAGAAAAATAGAATACATTCTCTATTATTGCACCACCTAATAGAGGCACATTTAAGGATCAACTTTTGTAGTTGAAGTAAGTAAGCGACAAATTAAAGGAAAAGATTTATTTATTTTTGTTTAAAGTAAGTAATCGTTTCTACATAAACATGATCAAATATTTAAATCATGGGTCCCGGTAAGTTTAGAAAAAAAGTTTGCATTACTTCGAACGATTTGTTTATAGGTTGCATCAAAATGCTAGTTACCTACTAACGTAAGGAAGAGTGTGAACAATACAATCGAAAATATATATAAAGTGAATAACTCACAGTAACTTCTCTTATGTTTGTCTATTTTTTTATGTGAGCTATACAAAGTTGATAGAATGTGACGTTTGTTTTGGTCCCTGTCCCCCGTTACCTTGGTAGGTTTAGATAATTCTTAAAAAGATGAATCCATTTATTGAAAATCTGCATTCCACTGGACTCGACTATTGTACTCATCCGCTATTAGAGTTACAACATCCCGTTTTAATTTTAAAATTTCACGTTTAGGTATGATCGTTTTTTGAAGAATTACTAAAGATTTAATTATTGTATAAATTTAATAGAATTTTGTAAAAAAAATATCCTTTTCTTTTTGTTGCAGTTAACCGTATACTATTACTTCCCCGAAGATGATCCTTATAATATGTGATAGTATCAGATGGTGCAATAATACAAAATGTTTAGTTTTTTTCAAAATCAACGTGTTCGTTTATAATAATAATAATAATAATTCTTTATTGTCAGATAAAAAATCCATACAAAATACATAAAGAAAAAAAATACAGTACAGAACAGACTACATTATATTTAAATTACACTATGAACAGGATAACAATCTAGAAACATATCTATTTTTTTTACAGTCCAAAAAAAAATCTATTTATTATTACCTTTCTGGTGAGCTTTAAGCCAATATCCTAGCATTGGAATTGTAAAGTCCTCACCAATGACCCCAAGAATGACATTATTAGAATTCCGGAGTCTTTCCCAGTTGGAAGCTATGCGATTCCTAATAATAGCGAAGAAGTCGGCTAAGTACGGCCTTATAGTTTCGGATTAAGTCATATCCAGTAAAAAAATCAACCAGTAAATGTATATATTTTTTAAATTATTATATTTATATTATATATACCTTCCCTGTTTAAATCAGTTATTGTTCACTATTTCATTAGTTTCAATTTTATTTTCGCGTAAGGGTTTTTTATTTATTAATTTAAAAAAATAAAAGTAGCCTAAGTAACTCCTTATTACATTGGCTTTCTGCTAGTGAAAGTTTCTTCAAAATCGGTCCAGCCGTTTCAGATATTAGCCGGAATAAACAGACTGATAGATAGACAGACAAACATTTAAAAAAATGGTGTTTTTGATGTAAGTACCGTGTATACTTTCATATGCTTTTATTTAAAAGTTGTTTATTTAAAATTACAAACAGACACATCAATTTTATTTCTTTGTATAGATATATGTATACATCCCCTTCTTGAATCGGAAATTTTATTGGTTTCTACAATATTTTGTTTTCGCGTAATTCTCTTTTTTACTTATTCATTAAAATAAGTATGGTTTTTTTTTTTTAATAAAAGTAGCCTAAGTTAATCCTTATAATATTAGCTATAGGGGTGTCCATTACCATGTAATGTTTTAAGAACTTTGTAGACTTTGTGATATTTCGTGATTTTTTTCTTCGATCCCCTCCCCCTCTTCTACAGCCTCAACCCCTAATTGCGAGTTAAAGTCATATCAAATTCGATTCAGCCGTTTCAGAGATTAGTCTTAAGAAACAGTCTGACAGAAAAAAAATAAAAACTGGACTTTTAAAAATAGTACAAACAGCGACCCGTTAGAATTTTATCATATGTATAGGTTAAAAAATATCTAAAATAGAAGTAAGCCTAAGTCACTCCTTATAACATTTGCTGACTGCGAGTAAAAGTACCATCGGAATCGGTTCAACCGTTTTAGAAATTAGTCGGAACAAACAGATAGACAAACAGACTGACAGACAAAAAATTAAAAAATGTATTTTTTGATGTAAGTACTGTATATACTTTCATGCATTTAGTGAAAAACAAAAAATGTTCGACGTGATTCTTTAAATTGACATAACTTTTTTATTTATGGACCGATTGACATGAAACAACCTCTTAATATTAAGTGAAGCTTACTACAATATATTAGTGAAAACCGCATCTAAATCGGATAAGCCGTTTCTGAGATTAGCGTGCACAAACGCACCGATAAACAGACAAACAGATAAGAATTCTAATAATCATTGATTTGGGTTCTATTGCGTTAGTAAAGGCCCCAAATAATTTTTTTTTTTTCATATATCTTACGTGTACAGACAGCGATCCGCTAGAATTTTATTATTAGTATTGATAGATAAGAATGAAATGTTTGTAGAGTAAAAAAAATATCGTCGGCAAAGAACAACGATGTCGTGAAGCCAAGATAAGAGAAGCATGACATGTTTTATCAAACGCGCCTGAATCGATTAAAATTTTGGAATTGTACATTGAAGCCGGATTACCTGCTATTAGTTAAAGTCATTTGTAAATAACGCCAACTGATAAAATATTTTATCAACATATACCTAACTAAATAAAATAATCTACGCTAAGTTGAAAAATTAAAATATATAGAAAAAGAAAAATAATCAATTTTCTGTTATTTAAAATTCTCACATATTTACATACCGATAGTATAAAAATAAGTAACAATTGGACCTATATATAACCATCCACTGCATTTGTTTAAAACCATTTTGCATTATTACTTTTCTCATAAAATCAGTTTTGAGTACATCGAGGTACCAAAGACTATAATAGACAGAGACACTAGAAAGAAGAAATAACTTTATTGTTCTTAACACTATATGGGTTTGGCCTGAAATAAAATATTTCCATCATTATATAAATAATTATCATTATACAAACAAGAAAATTGTTTAATACTTACTGTTTTATCATAAAATATATTAAAGCCAGGCAAACGAGCGGTAACAAAGCGAGTCCAACAACATACATCGACACAACAGACGTTGATAGAAATTTGGCAGTACTTTGGGCGACATAATTTTAAATTACTGCTATTTGCAATAGATCAACGATCGTATAAATTGCTATATTTAAGGAATTATGTTATGCAAAATTTTAATAACAATGAGAATTCTAC
The DNA here is from genome assembly GCA_037950945.1 of Hypolimnas misippus. Taxonomy (NCBI): domain Eukaryota; kingdom Metazoa; phylum Arthropoda; class Insecta; order Lepidoptera; family Nymphalidae; genus Hypolimnas; species Hypolimnas misippus. Next base: position 1,036,373 of record JBBEEQ010000012.1, read on the forward strand.
AGTTTATTTTTCTTTATTTGTCTCATTTGGTAACAATACTTGGAACAATAATCACGAACTTTCGAACAATATTTATTTCATTATAATTTTACATTTAAAAAAATGATTCAGTTCAATCATTCAATCGATAACTTTTTATCTAACTCTTGTGTGTGGCTAGAAATACGTCACATTTGTCTGTTGAATTGGTGGAAGCGCTGGCAAAAGTCCACGGGCCCCGAACCCAAGAGGGCATCGGCCTAAAAAAATTCTAGTAATAAAAGTCTTATTAAAAGTTGTTAGGAATATATCATAAAAGTAAATAATACTGTATTTTGTCTATGGTAGCTCGTTGATCAGTTAGTTATTATTATATATCGGCAGTACGCACCCTCCCTCTCTCTAGGATAGATTGCTCGTCTTTACTCTTAATATATTCATAACTATCTGTGCCCGCGACTTCGTTCGCGTGGATTACAGAATGCTTGGCATGCCTCCTGCAAAGCAAGGTTATAATAGTCTGCGGTGCTGCTCAAGAAAGGAGCTTCTTACTTTGGATTTGGGAACTTTCTGGTTGTATTTATAAGCAGACTCTAATTCAGATATTCCTCCACGGTTTTTTTACTATAAATGTTGAAGAAAAGTGTTTTGTGCTAGTCTTTAAAATTTCGACTGTATACCAGTATATTCTCGCCGAGGTTTTCCTTGTATTATATATCGGGTGACTTTTTTAACTGGGCTTGATAGGCCATATCCGGAACTTTAAGGAATCGCGAAAAATACTTAAAGGAGTCTCGTGTCCGATTTTAAGAAATCTAAAACTGCATCATAAGTTTTTTTAATTTCATGATTCTCCTGACCTGGAATTGAACCCACTAATTAAAAAAAAATACATTCTGTATTATTGCACCACCTACCTAATAGTGTCACTTGTAAGAATCAACTTTTCGAAAGTTTTAGAAAAAGATTTATTTTTTAACAAAATAACATTAAATCTATACATAAATTAGTAGTTAAGTAATCGATTCTATATATATTAAATATACATATCAAATATGTGGGTTAAATCACGGCTCCCGGTAAGTTTAGAAAAAAAGTCTGCATAACTTCGAACGATTCGTTTATTTGCATCAAAATGCTAGTCACCTACTAAAGTAAGGAAGAGTGTAAAGAATATCAAAAATATATAAAATGAATAACTCACAGTAACTTCTTTTATGTTTGTCTATTTTTTCTATGTGAGCTACACAAAGTAGATACAATGTGACGTTTGTTTTGGTCCCCGTCACCTACTCTGTTACCTAAGTAGGTTTAGATAATTCCTAAAAAGATGAATCAATTTATTGAAAATCTACATTTCACTGGACTCGGCTATTGTACTCACCCGCTATTAGTGTTACAACATCCCGTTATAATTTAAAATTTTCACTTTTAGGTATGATCGTTTTTTTGAAGAATTACAAAAGATTTAATTAATGTATGAATTTGATAGAATTCTGTAAAAAATTTGCCCTTTCTTTTTGTTGGAGTTAACTATATAATAATACCTCTCTGAAGTTGATTCTTATAATATGTGACAGTATCAGATGATGCAATCATACAGAATGTTAATTTTTTCCAAAATCAACGTGTTCGTTTCTGGCTAGGAGAATTTATTTTTCAAAAAACTAATGAAATAGTTTTAGTTTTTATTAAAATCGGCTCTGTTACTTCTTTAATTATTTTTCGCTATTGTTTATAGTTTCGGATTTGGTCTATCATATCCAGTAAAAAAATTACCCAGTAAATATATTATTTTCCAAATTATTATATTCATATAATATACATATATCTTCCATATTTGAATTAGATGTTGTTCACTTTTTCATTGGTTTCAATTTTGTTCCTTATTACATTAGCTTTCAGCAGTGAAAGTTTCGTCAAAATCGGTCCAGCTGTTTCAGATATTAGCCGAAAAAAATTGAGTGACAGAAAGACAGACAAAAATTTTAAGATTGGTAATTTTGTTGTAAGTACAGTATATACTTTAATATGCATTTATTTAAAATTACAAACAGACATCAATTTTATTTATTTTTATACCTTCCCTTCTTAAATCGGAAATTGTTCACTATTTTATTGGTTTCTACAATATTTTGTTATCGCGTAATTCTCTTTTTTACTTATTCATTAAAATAAACATATTAAAAAAAGTAGCTAAAGTTAATCCTTATAATATTAGCCATTAAATACGTCATGTTTTGAAGAACTTTTTAGACTTTGTAATATTTCGTGAATTTCTTCTTCCATCTCCTCTCCCTTTCTGGACCTCACGTAATTAATGGACATTCCCTAATTGCTTGTGAAAGTCCCATCAAATTTGATTCAGCTGTTTCAGAGATTAGTCGTAAGAAACAGACTGACAGACAAAAAATTAAAAAATTGATTTTTTGATATAAGTAATGTTTATACTTTTATGCATTTAGTGAAAAGCATAAAATACTGTTCGACGTGAACCCTTAAATTGACATAACTTTTTTTTATGAATCGATTGAAATTAAATAAACACCAAATGTTAAGTGAACCTTACTGCAATATACTCATGAAAACCACATCTAAATCGGATAAGCCGTTTCTGAGATTAGTGGGCGCAAACGCACTGATAAACGAACAAACAGACAAAAATTCTAACAATTATTGTTTTGGGTTCTATTGCGTATGTAAAGGCCCAAATAATTTGTTTTTTTCATATATCTTCTATGTACAGACAGCGACCCGTTAGAATTTTTTTATATGTATAGATTAAAAATATCTAAAATAGAAGTAAGCCTAAGTCACTTCTTATAACATTTGCTAACTGCAAGTAAAAGTACCATCAAAATTGGTTCAGCCGTTTTAAAGATTAGTCGGAACAAACAGATAGGCAGACAGACTGACAGACAAAAATTAAAAAATGTATTTTTTGATATAAGTACTGTATATATGTATGTACTTTCATGCATTTAGTGAAAAGTACAAAATAATGTTCGACGTGAACCCTTAAATTGACATAACTTTTTTATTTATGAACCGATTGACATGAAACAAACTCTAAATGTTAAGTGAAGCTTACCACAATATATTAGTGAAAACCGCATCTAAATCGGATAAGCCGTTTCTGAGATTAGCGTGCACAAACGCACAGATAAACAGACAAACAGACAAACAGACAAACAGATAAGAATTCTAAAAATCTTTGTTTTGGGTTCTATTGCGTTGGTAAAGGCCCCCAGTAAGATTTTTTTTCATATATCTTCCATGTACAGACATCGACCCTCTAGAATTTTATTATTAGTATAGATTACGAATAAACTAGTTACTAGAACCCCGGAGATAACTTAACAAAAGTAAATTGTTATTCTATTATAAATGTGTATAAACCTATGCTCTTGAATATAAAACGATGAACGAGAATTATCAGATATTTAACTAAAATACACACAATATTATTAATAGTTTTGTGTAACGTCTTAAGTGGTTCATTTAAATTAAGTTATAACGTGACGACTTTTACTTGGAGGCCCCATCCGAAGAATTTGCCACGGGCCTCAGATGGTATAGTTACGCCTCTGGATGAAACCCTAAATATTGTACGTGGGTACGTACATAGGTAGCTGTTTAAAAACTTTTTTAATTCAACCTTCTGTTGTTATAGATATACGTTATCAAAATTCTGCTAAATTTAATAGTCCTAGCGTCGCTATAGGGGATAATGATATTTAGTTATTCACCCTAAGCAATTTTTGGACGCTGATAAGCAATACTGTGTCAACCCACACGGACTTCATTTTGAGAAAATGGCGTCTAAAGATGTCAAAGCTATTCTTAATAAATGTGTTTGAAGACGTATATATCCACCTTTTCTTTTCTTTTTTGATAAAATGTATATTTAATTGAAGCTGATTGGTGTAATGAAAAGTTGTATCAAAAATAAGTTTTTCAAACATATAAGATTATTGCATAAATTGCAAAATATTGGAACGCACTCGAAACTCTCTGCTATAAATTAAGAAACTTTTTTCATACTTACGTAGTTTAGATGACTTAAATTTTTTTTGAATAATGTTTAGTAGTTAACCAAGTATCAAAATACATCAAAATCTCCGAATTTGACTTTATGTGGGTTGACACATTTTTGCTTATCAGCATCCATTTATGCTAAATATAAGGGTAATTTGCAAAAAAAAAACATTACAAACTTCACAACTTCCTTGCACTCATGTGATAAAATTAATGCGTTTCGTATTTCACATTTGATTACTATAATCCAGAAGTATGTGTATTAAATTTTATGTTAATCCGACCAGGGAATAATATTTTATATACAGAAGTTTTACCCCTTTTTATATTTGAGCGTTATAATATCAAACAACTCTTTAGTAGACGATGCCTACAACCTAAAAGATATCTATTGCCAAAATTTCAAGCTTGTAGCCTCAGCGCTTTAGATGCATTGATGAATATGCCTGTCAGTCAGTCAGACAAGTGATCATATATATGGACGCTGATAAGCAATACTGTGTTAAGCCACACGGACTTCGTTTTGAGAAAATGGCGTCTAAAGATGACAAACCTATTCTTAATAAATTAGTTTGAAGACGTATATATTCATATTTTCTTTTCTATTTTGATAAAATGTATAATGAATCAAAAGCAGATAGATTTATTTAATATGTTATCTAATAATAAGTTTATAAATATTTGAGATAATTTTATAAATAGCAATATATGGAACGCACCTGAAATTCGAAACCTTGAGTTAAGAAACTTTTTTGCATACTTATTTAGTTTAGATGACTTGAAATTTTTTGAATAATGTTAAATAGGTGACGTAGTATCAAAGTACATCAATATCTCAAAATCTGACTTTTTGTGGGTTGACACATTATTGCTTATCAGCATTCATATATAGATGAAAAAAATAAACCTCTAAATACATACAAAGCAAACATGTCGTGGAATGAATGTGTAGTTGCACGAATATTTGTACACAAAGAATATAATGAAAATGTTTGATCGCAATCCATTATAAATAATTACTATACTATCACATATTAATTAGGTAATTAGTATTTGAAGGTAATAAATGAAATTATTCTTTATCAATCAACCCACTAATAGAACGTTAAAGCGTAATAAATTAATTAACTGATAGCCATTCTGGTTGATAATAATTTCATTTAATATGGAACTGTTTAAAAAACAATAATCTAATAAATACTTTGATTAAAATCCGTCAAAATAAGTATAAACATAATGCACGTTCCTACATTTTTGTGACATTTTCATACACTGTGCATCGCGATTACAGTCGCCTTTATTTAAGCAAAAAAAAAAAAAAAATGTGTTAAATATATCCATTCCCTTCTCGAATCAGATATTGTTCACTATTTTATTCGTTTTAATTTTGTTTTTGCGTAACCCTCTTTTTTTAGGGTTCCGTACCTTAAAAGGAAAAACGGAACCCTTAGTGATCCTAACTTTGTTGTCCGTCTGTCTGTCTGTCTGTCTTTCGGGATGTCAACCCTTTTTTCTCAGAAATGCATAGACGTATCATGTTGAAATTAATATCATATACTCAAGTCTACGATGACATGCGGTCGTGAAAATATTAAAGTTCTAAGTCAACGCAATCAAAAGATAATGGAAAATATGGCGTATATTTTGACCATTTTAGCGTTTTCGCAAGGGAATCAAAACCTATAGGGTACTTCCCATTGAGCACGATGAAATTTGGCAAGAAGTAAGATCTTATGGTACAAATAAAGGAAAAAATCTGAAAACTGTAAATTTTTGTATGTATGTTTGTCTGTTTGTAAGTTTGTCTTTCAACCTTTTTCTCAGAAACGCGTGAAGGTAACAAATTTTTATCCACGTCAAGTACTCAGAGTTGTAATTACTAAGAGCTGTGAAAAAATCAAACTTCTAAGTTAACGCAATAAAAAGATACGGTCATTTATATCACATATTTTAAGTATGATAGCGTTTTTAACGTTTTCGCAAGGGAATCAAAACCTATAGGGTACTTCCCATTGACCAAGCATTATGAAATTTGGCCAGGAGCAAGGTCCTTTAGTATACATAAAGGAAAAAATCCGAAAACTGTAAATTTCTGTTCGTGTGTCTGTCAGCCTGTACGTCTGTCTTTCAACCTTTTTCTCAGGAACGCGTAAATGTATCAAGTTGTAAATTGATCAAGCGGAAAATATATATTAATCTTAGAATTAAAATTATATGTACTTGTAACAAATTAACATAGAAGTTGACTATGGTCAAAAAACAATTTTACTAACACTGAGAAGAAATTTGAATCAATACGAAAACATTAAAAAGCAGCAAACCTTTACATATTTTTTTTTTCTGAATGTGTATTGCTGTTGGCCCTACTGGCCTTGACAGCGTCACCGGGGGGGGGGGGGGGGGGGGGCTGAGTACTGAGACTCGGCCTTGAAATTGGGAGCCCCCGTTGTATACGAAATAATACGAAAATATTAAAAAGCAGCAAACCTTTATAAACAACGCAATGCTATCTATATATCGCAGCTAACAAAATGATAGCGCGATGTAGCGTACAGCTAATGCCATCTATTACAACATTATGACATTAACTGTGATATAATTCTGCTCGATTAATATATATTTTTTTATTTTAATTATTATTTAAACGCGCTAAAAATAATAAAATAAACTTTTCATTTAAAAGTTTTATCGTCGATTTATAACGTCATTACGTAATTAACATTCAATATAAGAGCTTCACGCGATTTGATTTAAGTACTCGTATTGACTTAGTACGAAAATTTTAAAATTAAATTTAAACAGATCGAGTTATTTAATTTACTTATTTATCTACACATATAAGCCTTCTGGTTATTAGTAATATAATTAGTTATTTATAAATAAACAATTAGTTTTGTTCGAATTAAGGACTAATTATTTTCGTCTTGGCAACACTAATATATATTTTGATATTTTGATTGATAATGTAAATCTAAATATTTTACGAACGTAGTGCAGGGGTAGTGGAGTGTAGTAGAATGTAAATAAAAATAAAACGAGAATAAAATATAATATAATTATGTTGTTAATGTCAAAGTCAACAAGTTAGTTCATTGAAATTGTCAAGAGATGGCGCTGGGTGTATCCTGAATCGCGCTATAACTTTGCTTTTTTAAAGTATAAGGTGTATTAGTACTTAAACTTAAATTTTGTGTTTCCATGGATTGCATCCATGATTGTGTTTTAAATTAAAGTGCTCCTAAGTAGTTTCAAAATAGTTCTTGGGACGTGATCCATATTGACATAATATTTGATTATATTTAAGCGACTTCTAAAAAAGGAGTGTTTTCAATTTGACCTTGTATTTAATTTTTTTTTATGTTTGTTCGCCGATTACGCCGCCATTTGTGTATCGATTTTCAAAATTTTTTTTTGTTTGAAAAGGTATACTTCCAAGGTGGTCCCATTGTCTTCAGGTCAGGATCAGATGATGGGATCCTGGAGAAATTGAGGGAACTCCTCAAATATTATAGGCAAGCCTATACCGATTTAGGTATTTTTGATAGTAACTTAAGTTGGAACTGATGATGAAGACCACAAATGGCGTAGATGGGTTAGTCTTATATAGATTTCTATAAGTTTGTACGGAACCCTCGGTGCGCGAGTCCTACTCGCACTTGACCAGTTTTTATTAATTAAAATGAATACAATTTTAAAAATTAAAGTAGCCTAAGTTACTCCTTCTAACATTATCTGTGAGTTAAAGTTCCGTCAAAATCGGTCGAGCCGTTTCAGAGATTAGCCGGAACAAAAAGAACAGATGAAATGTTAATGCCATACACAAATATTATTAGTATAAAATATTTTATTATTGATCAAAAATTCTATATAAATTAAATATTCTTGCACATACACACCGCACGTTGTCAATAGATGGCGCCGTGCGTAATTTAAATCGCGCCATTAAAGTGTTATAACCCGGGTTGATATATTTGTGTCTTTAACCCTCGGCCCTAAAAAGAGAGTTGTTAACTATAATTCATGAAGACAGATATCATCATAATAGCCCAAACGTTTCAAGGTTACTTTCTAGTAGTCAAAAGGATCTGAGTAACTTATACTGTGAATTCAAAATAACATAGTTGTGTAACCTTGACCTCATGCTACAGCATCACTTTCGTCAGCAGTATACACAACTCCTTAGAAAATTACAACAGAAATATCGTGTTGGTGCTCGTTGAAATGGTGACAGTGAGTAGTAGTAGTTGTCGGATTTTTTTTATATTAGTTATATAAATGAAGCTGATAAACAATAATGTGCCAACCCACAAAAAGTCAAATTCGGAGATATAAATTAGGTCTTTTAAACTAAATAAGTACGGTAGAAACTGTCCTAATGTTTTATTTAGAATATTGAAGTGTGCTCAATATTTTGCAATATATAATAACCTAAAATATTTGAAAAACTTATTATTAGATAAAACTTTTTATTATGCCTATCTCCTTTTAATTAATTATAACTTTTATCAAAAAAGAACAGAAAAGATGTATATATACGTCTTCAAACAAATTTATTAAGAATCGGTTTGACATTTTTAGGCGCCATTTTCATAAAATGAAGTCCGTATGGCTTGACATAGCTTTGCTTATCATTGATAAAACTTATGAATACGAATTGTCATACTAATAAGTTTTATCAATTAATGTAAAACAATAGGTAAGTGTAATGACCATTGGATCATTAAACCTGTGTTCTCGACAAATTTGTGACTTCTTTAGTACTGTCATAGATATATTAAAAGTGCTATCATGTTTTAAAAACCCAGCCATGCTTTTTATGCAAAATTACTCGTTTCATGTTAGAAATAAGTTTTCGTTGTTTTTTTATCTTTTAATGCTATTATAATATATACAATAATTTACTTCGTATGCGATACCTACACAACATTACTTTTTACATTATTAGTAGAATTCTCAAATTCGTATTTATTCATTTGGTCGTTATTTCTTTTGTTTTAATATTTTGTGATATTAAATATAAGTTTATTTTAAAGATCCTGCTCTTTATCTCTATTCTATAAAGATATATTCTATAAAGATGTTATGTTAATAAAGTATAGTTTTTTTGGCCATACTCTTTTCCCACAGTTGTTTGTGTTTTTCCGCATAGTTGTCAGAATTGACTTTGTATCAGGCGCGGTCCCAAGAGAGGAGGGGGATTCACAGGAAACACGAACGCCTTGATCAATTTAATATTTTTATAGTTTAAAAGGTTATTGGCATCATAATTTTTTTATTAAAATCGGTTCAGTTTGTCTCCTTTTTTTAATCGGTATTTGGTTTTTGAAGTCGGGTTTGTTTTAAGTTGTTTTTTAGTGAGACTCGCACTGTTAATTCGTAACTGACTGGTTTCATTGTGAACAAAATTGTACTATACTTTATAGGGAAAGGAATAATAAATGCAAAAAAAAAACAACCAAATTTTATTCAAAGTAAAACATTGTAAATATTTTTTAAATATATTAAAATGTGTTAGACATAGTTTTTTATTATATTTATCACAAAATTCATACAAAATAATCAAATAGACAACGATCACAGATAATTTTTCGATTATCAATAATTAGAAATGCAAATGTATGTTTTATGTCAAATATTTCAAACAATTCACTTAAACATTGTATATCTTGTAGAATATATAATATTTTTGTTCTATTAAATTTTTAATCTGGATACTTTTTTAATCTTTTGAATATATTATTATAAAAATTATATTTTGTATTTCTCACATTTTAACCTTGACGATTAAATTTACTTTTTATTAATTGTTTTATGTTTTAAACTTTTCTATGAATATAATATATTAATTATACTACTCCTTACTCGACATTTTTGTAAAGTTTTTTTTTTTAATTAAAAAATATAAATTTTCAATCATCCCTAAATTTTTTTAAAGTGCAAATTTGTAATTTAAAATTCAAAAATGGCCTTCGAACCATTTAAAAAAGTAAATATAATTAAATAATTAAATTAAAGTTTTTGCGACGAGGTATTTAAGGTTATATATATTATTATATTATAACAAGGTTTTACCCAATTGTCTCTGATAATTAAATTTACTATATATAAATTGTTTTAAACTTCTCTGAATATAAAATTTTAATTATACTTTTTACTACTTACTTCATACTTTTGAAACGTTTTTTTTTTTTTAAATTAAAAAAACTATAAATCTTTAATTAACCCTGTATATTTTCAAGTGCAAGTTTTAAATTAAAAATGTAATTCTAACCAATTAAAAATTTTAAAAGCATAACTAAGAACACTATCAATCAAGTCACCTTTCTAACGAAAATAAAAACTTATTAAATAAAAATCATTTTACCCATTTAGGAGATACCACAGACCGACATAGATAGACATGTTGCACTATTACCAAATACAATCCATTGAGTAATAAACAAATCTATACTAATATATAAAGCTGAAGAGTTTGTTTGATTGTTTGCTTGAACGCGCTTATCTCAGGAACTACTGGTCCGATTTGAAAAATTCTTTCAGTGTTAGATAACCCATTTATCGAGGAAGGCTATAGGCTATACATTATCACGCTAAGACCAAAAGGAGCCGAGCACCAATGAAGAATGCTTCAAAATCGGGGGATATTTTCTTGTTGACGGAGCTTACGCTGCGTGTGCTGCGTAAACGGTTAAAGTTTCGCAAAAATCATGTAAGACAGAATTGTTCCCTTATAAGAGTTCTAAAAAAATGTCCGCGACAGCATATGTCTATCTTTTAAGGTTAGCTCACTATAACCTTTTTTATGCTAACCAAATTTGTTCTAATATAATGCTTTATTAGCCCAAAGTAACTATTCCACGCGGACGAAGTCGCGGGCGGAAGCTAGTATCACAATATTTTGTCAATTTGCCTTTTATTACAAATTACTCTTAACAGCAGCAGGCAGTCCGGCCTCAATGAACAATTTATTCCAAAACTCAAAACGCTCCTTCTCTCCATCTTTTCCCATAGACAATGGATCATCTATACGTAGATATTCTCTGTTCGATTTCGTGTATGGCTTCCATTTAATATTCCATCTGTTATCAGGAGTCGGATTTCTGATAAAAAAATACATCATTAACCTTATAGACATTTAGATAAAATTTTTATCACTTTTCAAGCTGTATGAATTGTAATACTGGATTAATTTAAAAAACCAAAAAGCCCGTCTGAGCCCCGCCATGTTGATTTATTGCTGACGTCACATAAAACCAAACACACTTTACACTTCAGCAAACAGAAAAATAGCTTTATGTGTATCAATATGATATAATTTAAATGACCGTACAGTTCAAAGTCAGACTAGCCGTTAAGTTTAAGAGGTCACAATGGAATAGGCATACCACAACCAACATAACATACATATGAATGTATGTATGAACATAACTAACGTAAATACATTATACTCTTTCAGGGTCTATCGGGTAATGCACTTTTAATCAATGCTTAAGTTAATATATATGCTACAGTTAATATATCAATTTATTGCACAGTTTATTCAATAGTTTGATGTAAGCAAAAGTTAAGCATTTGTTACCCAAAATGTATATTACCACAGACCTCCAATCCCATAAAGAAAAAAAAATTGAATTTTGAATAAAAAAAAAATAAACTGCACTGCTTCTGGATGATAACAAGATTTTTTTGCATTTAAACTTAAGCTTCAGCTTTTATATACCATCAACATCACATCAACATCAACTTACCCAGTTTTAGCGAAGTCGGTCCAAAGCTTCGTAGTCATGTAAACATAATCCTTTAATTTCTGTTGTTCTTGTGTAATACACTATTCATTTTATTTTTAAAGATGTAGAACAAATCATCAGCATGACAAGCACCAGGAGCATCGAGTCCCATCATATTCTTGACGAAATTCAAATCTGTATCCAAGTCCCATCGGTACATGTACATTGATTCACAGAATTCGGCATAGAAATGAGCAAATCTCTGAGTTGGATATATGATATATCGATCACCCAAGAGCGTGGACAATGTTTCGGTATCATCTTCGGTAATTTCTTTGTTGTCAAAATAGAATTTCTTTACACGACGACCAAAATCTGAAACCTTCTCCTCTGATAGTGTTTCGACTAATTCCTTTGGTAAGAAATATGAGGGAAACTTATTTTTAATTTCTATTCTTTTCAACTCTGCCATAATAAATAATAAACCTTCAGCGGAAGTGTAACCAGCTACAAGAGGAACTTTTTGAATCTTGCCGGACAGTAACATATCTAAAGGATTTTCAATAAGGAATGGCTCAGAATTCGGGAATACTTTTTCCACAACAGGACAAAAATTCATAGGCAACTTAACCAATTTTTCACCATCTGTAATAACTTTGAAAGTAACTCCAATTAATTTACTAGTTGGTACACTCTGTAAAAACTCGAGAAGTTCGTAAGGATCATTTGTATCTTTTCCCAAATATTTTCCCACTCGGAAAGCTCTTTCTCTAGCGTCTATTTGAAGTGACCAATCAGATAGGAATGTCCCACTTTGTAATATTGCTTTATGAAATAAACCCTTCGACATTGGGGATATCATGTGATATGTGACTGACGCTCCACCAGCACTCTCTCCAAAGAGAGTAATATTTTGTGAATCGCCTCCAAACTGGGTTATGTTATTTTTAACCCATTGTAATGCTGCGACCTGATCTCTTAAGCCAGCATTACCAGGCACTTCTGGTATATCGAGGCATAAGAAACCAAATGCTTCCAATCTATAATTCAAAGTCACCAAAACACCATCATGTTGAAGTAAGAACTCTGGACCTTGCAAGTCTGTGTCTCCAGATCCTGATAATAATCCTCCTCCGTGAATATAAACCATTACCGGGATATTTGAATCTGGTTGTAGTGATCGGGTGTATACATTTAAAAATAGACAATCTTCATTACTTTCTATTTGTTCACGAGTGATAAAATGTTTCTGCGGGCACATTGGCTTATGTTCTTTCGTATCTAAGACTCCATTCCATGACTTCAGAGGCAGCGGGGCCTTAAAGTTTAAGAAAGTTTATTAAATCAAAAAATATATGTTATAATATACAGAAACAGAAGAGAAAATACCACATTATTTAGGTAATGAAATATCTAAGACTGTTTACCAATCAGACTTAATTTTGCATAATTAATTCATGGGGTCCATTTCGGCATTAAGTGTATTGATATGAGCTTATAACAGCATGAAGTAAATGAACAGCCAAAAGACAGACACACTCTGATGCCGTGAAACTTAACAATGGCAATAAAAAAAAAACATAAAAAGCAATAAGAGAAAAAATAGTCTAGACTTAGTGAACATTTTTTTTTGCTTTTATCAGTAAAAGAATAATATACATAATTAAATTAAGATGTTCCACATCTGACTCTCAAAACAAATTATATAATATCACTGCTTAAAATAAATTACAAAATCAGTTGCTATAATATAATTACTTAATTTGAAATCAACTAATAATCTCAAATACATTTTTTGTTATTGTAATAAAACCACACACTATAATAAAAGCAAAGTATTGTTTAAAATTTATAATGTAATGTTTATTAAATAATCATATTTCAATAAATTCAGCATATAAATAAATGTACAGAGTATACAATAAGTGCTCATTCTTATTTTAAAAATTCATTTATACTAGTATTATAGTATTTACTAAATGAAGGTAGTCCCACTTTAAATCTTTTAGCCTTTGAAGCTGTAGAATATGGTCCCGTCGAGCAAATTGTTTATAGCACCCCTTAATTTGCCTTCTTTAACTGTCACTACAGAATTAGACTGAAAGCATCATTGTAAAGATATAAATAATCATATTCACACTTCAACACAATATTTGAAAAAAAAAATAATGTGGACTTCCCCTAAATTCTATTATTTTATTTATTGAAAGGTTCTCTAGATTTATTTAATACACAAAATATAGTCAACTATTTCCACATTTTTCTAAATAAGTTAGTTTAAAAATAAACACAGTTTATTAGTATAAAAAAAATATATATATACAAATTATTCTAAATTATATTAAATATATAATAAAAGCAATCACTTAAAATTGAAAAGAAGAAAAAAGGAATAATAAACTAATATAGTTTTATTATTATTTTATGAATAGTATTGCATTTAATGCAATAATCTTAACTTTTACTGCAACCACTATGAGAAATCCCAGTCTCCTCTATTTTTTTTATTACTTCCCATTTTCCATCTTCCCTCATTATTTTTAAATTGGCATAACCTGTGGCTCTTTCAGTGCTGCAAATGTCCAATGGCAGCAGTGGTCACTTAACATCAGGTGTCAACTTATTTCCCTACTATATTTGTAATATAAAAATTTTATAGTTAATAAATATAATGTATACCTTAGTATTATACCAGAGTGACAGGCTAATCTTAATAGAAGGAATTTGAGATCCACTAAATTTGGCTCATAAATATTTAAACTATTATTATAAAAATATCATTTAACTTACCATTGTAGTATAAGTTGCAAGAGACCTAAAATTGGTTTTGAGAAGTCACTAATTAGAAACCTAGACATTTTTTATTATTTAAAATTTTGTGTACTTTATGTATTTGTTATTTTAATAATTAAAAAAATAATTTCTACTTCTTTTAAATAATAGTTAATATTAATTTAAACCTTGAAAAACAATTGGGCTCACATTTAGATTAGAAAGCCACGAATTTCTGTTTAAAATGTTTACTGTTCGAAAGATTATATTTATTTAAGTATTTCCACAAAATATTAGGTTTCGGAATCACATAGTTTGATCGAAATTAATAATTAAAAATACAATAATTTACTAACAATTTTGACGTTTTTATGGGTGACAATCGGTGACCGCCATTTTGTTTCATACCAAACGAACAAACAAGTGTCAAACATCAGTCATCTTATAGCCGCGCAGTTGAGAGCATCTTTTTGTACTCCTGTCGATATTTGTATGACTACCATGTCTTCACCGAAGCCCCAGGCCTCGTTGTCTACGCCATCGTCCCTCGAAGAGTTGACTGTAGTGCAGTTGGACTCTAGTCGTTCCGCCGAACCAACCCCTGGTTGTTCCGCCGAACCAACACCTGGTTGTTCCGCCGAACCAACACCTGGTTCGTCCCGGGATATGCCAGAGCAGCCGTCGTCTTCTGGTTCCAGTGGACGACGCATAAACTTGTATGCGGACGAGATTCGTTTGCAGTGGAACCTTTATATGATATTTTCGACACTTGGTAAGTTAGTCATTTTAACCTTTCGTTTATCTAAATTCACAGTTTTTAAGCCATAAGTAATAAACTTAGTAACTTAATGAATGTCATCAAAATATTCACTATAAAGTACTTCAACTTGGTTTATAACAGTGGAATTTTTTCATATTGTTTCAGGTACTCATGAGCAATGTATTGCTTTCGCTGAGCAGCGAGGCTTACTGCCAACTTTCAAAATGTGTACATACCACAAGCAACCAATGAAATTAAGTGAAACCACGAGTCATGGTCAAGTGGGCAAGTTTTCTTGCCGAAAAGGCAAATGCCGAACCAAATCCTACAGTAGGGCATTGGGAACATGGTTCGAAAACTCAAGGTTGCCACTACCTTTGATATTTCAACTCACATATTTATTTAGTGAGAATTACTCCTATGAATTGGCACGAAAGGAGACGAAACATTGGAGAGAAACTGTAGTATCTCAAGCTACGATTGCTGACTGGTACAGCTACTGCCGGGAAGCAATCGTTGTATATTATTTGGAAAATGAAGAAAGTCTTCAGAAAATTGGAGGCCCAGGCAAAATTGTTCAGGTGGACGAGTCCAAATTTGGACGTAGAAAATATAATAGAGGACGGAATGTAGAAGGTCATTGGGTTCTGGGCCTCATTGAAGACGGAAGCGATGATCTTCGCTTAGAAGTATGCCCCGGAAATGAGCGAAATGCCGACATTTTAGTGGGGCTAATTAAGAAACATGTTCAGGAAGGCACCACAATACATACTGATTTTTGGAAAGGATATGATTGCCTTCCTGAACATGGCTATATACATAAAAAAGTGAACCATAGTGACCCCGTCAATAAATTTGTAGCACCAGACGGGGTCCATACACAAAGAATAGAAAGTCACTGGAGAGTAATGAAAAGATTGTATGCAAAAGAAAATTATAAAGGAAATTTTACGGAATGGTTAATAGAGGTGATGTGGAGGCGAAAAATTAAAATAAACCATTTAGATCCATTCGAAGAATTAATAAAATGTATAAAATATATTTATAAATAAAAATTTATACTTATAACACTCTTTTATTTTAATGGTATGTAGATAATCCAAATTTGTGACAGAACCGTTAGATTACAATCTATCTAGCGAGATTGTAAACTATCGATAGATTGTGAACTCCATACAAAAGTTAGGTTGTGTTAGGTTCGGTATTTTTTATTATTAGAAGCTAGTTGGGTTAGGTTAGGTTAGAACTTATTTAATAATTAAATTTTAACCATATATATTATATTTTTCATACATTTTTAGGTTAGAAATCCAAGATTTAAAAAAAATCATATCTCAAAAACTATGTGTTTCCGAGGGGGGGGAGTTGTACAGGGGGGTTCTCCCCCCTCCCCCCCCTCCCCCCTCACCCTCCCAAAATACGAATTTCGTGGCTTTCTAATCTAAATCCCTTCCAACAATTGTGTATATACACAATTACTTAATAAGTACGTACCTTTCAAATTGGACGAAATACTACAATTGATTAATTAAAATGATTTGTTTTTCATTAATATTTGAAATAACGCGAATCCATTCAAGGTGACTAATGAGATACTGAGTTACATCGTATGTTTCCAAATTTTTAAAATGTACATTGGACATAATAAAACTTTGTCAATAATTCCTTTCATCTAAAAAAAAATGTCACTTATTTGTTTGTGATAATAGTATATAAATATTAAATTTAGTGATGTTTTTATCTGATCTGTAAACAAAGATATTATAAGGTAATTGACGATATTTCATTGAATTCATCTTAGTTCTAATTTAATTCGATTTTAAAAAGCTCATCTTATTTCCGAAGTGCAGTATAAGCCGACAAACATTGACCGATTAACAAGTGAATGAAATTGACAAGTTGACAACTGACACGACTTATTTTAACTGGTTTCACGGCCATGGGCTCAAGCCTTTTTACCCGGGGGTAATGTGTTTTGTCACTTTATGTATGTCTGTGTATGTATGCTTGTATATATATATGTATGTGGATTTGTACGTTTGTGGTACTATTGAGACCTAATGCGTTAGTAAATTTTGACATCGTATAATTCATCATGACGGCGCGAATTTCATGGAAAGCATAAAAATTTGGAAAAATCAAAATAGGCGAATTTGGGCGTCATAATGTGAAAAAGAAAAAAAAATTGATTCAACGAACTATATCGAGTGTGATATTAAAAAAATATTTTTAGGTTTGTTATATCGTTTTTCAATCAGAATTATAGTTTAGGATCTATAACTATTTATAATTTTTGTGATTATTAGACAGAATTGATGCAAGGGGGTAGTGATGTTTGTATGGAGAACATGTATTTTTTATCGATTATCCTTAAATTCAGCTCAAACATTATTTAGGGAGAATAATTAAATATGTGTATACCAGAATTTCAAAACCATTCCTTAAAATGACGCTAGGGGGTAATAAATCCTGGAAAGGTCACGATTTCGCTGGTACATTTATTTAGCTGAAATTCCAAAATATACGTGGGCGTATCTGCAAGCAACTGCTAGTTCTTAATAAATTTGTTTAAACACGTATATATCCATCGTTTTTTTGTCTATTTTGAAAAAGAGTTATAATTAATTTAAGCAAATTAGTTTTTCACGTATCGTAGATTATTGCGTATTCTAAAATATTGAGCACACCTCAATATTCGAAACATTAATTACTTTTTTCCGTACATTTTTAGTTTAGACTAGCTGTGCCCGCGACTTCATTCGCGTGGATTACAGAATGCTTGGCATTTCTCCTGCAAAGCAAGGCTGTTTGCTGTGCCTCTTAGGAAACTTTGGATTTGAGAAATTTCTGGTTGTATTTATAAGAAAACACTCAGTTACGAAATTCCTCCACAGTTTTTACTATAAATGTTGAAGAAAAGTGTTTTGTGCTCGTTTTTAAAATTTCGACTGTAAAACAGTATGTTTTCGCAGAGGTTCTCTGTATAAAACTGCGTCATACGTTTTTTGATTTGCTTCTAGCCAGGAATAGAACCCACTTATTTTAGAAAAAAAGAATACATTCTGTATTATTGCACCACCTAATAGAGGCACTTTTAAGGATCAACTTTTGTAGTTGAAGTAATAGTAAGCGACAAATTAAAGGAATAGATTTATTTATTTTTGTTTAAAGTAAGTAATCGATTCTTTATAAACATGATCAAATATTTAAATATTTAAATCATGGGTCCCGGTAAGTTTCGAAAAAAAGTTTGCATTACTTCGAACTATTTGTTTATAGGTTGCATCAAAATGCTAGTCACCTACTAAAATAAGGAAGAGTGTGAAGAATATAATCGAAAATATATAAAATTAATAACTCACAGTAACTTCTTTCATGTTTGTCTATTTTTTCTATGTGAGTTATACAAAGTTGATAGAATGTGATGTTTGTTTTGGTCCCCGTCACCTACTCCATTATCTGGGTAAATTTAGATAATTCTAAAAAGATGGATGAATTTGTTGAAAATCTACATTTTACTGGACTTGGCTATTGTACTCACCCGCTATTAGCGTTACAATATCCCGTTTTAATTTTAAAATTTCACATTTAGGTAAGATAGTTTTTTAAAATAATTACTAAAGATTTAATTAATGTATGAATTTGATAGAATTAAAAAAAATAGCCTTTTCAGAGATTACATATTACCATTTCTTGTTTTTCAAAGAATTTTCCGTGACATTTAATACACTTTTGCATTACCAGTTTTTAAAACATTTATGTATTTCACCCCGAAGTGAGGGTAGTCAAAATGGCCGATTTATAATCGTCGACAGCTTCTTCGGGGGAGCTGAAACGTGGACTACGAAGACTTTTCTTAATTTTGGGGAACGTAAAAAATCGTTATGGCTTAAGTCTGTTTTTTTGTTTGCCAAAAATTCAATATTTTGGCAAACAAACAGTGGTACTTAGGTTAGTACTTTTGATGACATTTTCGTGTTTTTAAGAATTCTTGTTTAAGAATTTGGTAATAAAAATATTAAAAGTAATTCAATATTTTAAAAATAGACGTATTAAAAGAAATTTCTGGATATGAATGAAGACGTAAATATTTTTAGAGATAAATAATAAAAAATGTACATGTTCTATTTACATAAATTCTATCTGTAATTTATTTTTGATTTACAATATTTGAGAATTTTTATTATTACTTTTAGTCTAAAAATAAATCCGAAAATCATAAAGAGAAAATTTTCTTATTTTAGTAGTTTAATATCATTGATAATTAATTAATAATTGAAATAAGAATTAATGAAAATGTTATCTTTAACTACTCATTATATTTTCAAATTGAGCGACATACTAAAATCAATTAATATAATAACATCTCAAAAATATGTATGTTTTATTACAAAAAATCGTAGGCCTACATCCAGTGGCGTGCGGTTCATAAAGACAAAAAGACACTGCCAACCCTAAATGACTCAGATAAATGTATATTGCATATCTTATATATTTTATCTTATTTATTATATATTTATATTATTTATTTATTTAAATCATACACAAGTAAAGGAGCATTTTATTTTAATATTTTATGTTATACCACTAACGCCATCTATCAAATTACGGTGGTAGCACGATTGCGCTGCACACTCGTGCTACTAGTGGTATAGGTACAAACTAGTGATGTCTTATTGCGTGAATATTTGCACCATGACGGACTCGTAGTTATACGACTATATTTATGTAAGGTAAACACACGATGATTTGCCGGAACCAACATTTAATGTGTTCCTGTATCGGCGGCATGTAGCAGAGAGACCGCTAGGAACCGGATCTTATTCTAATATCACAGAGTCACAATGGAACGAATGTCACAGACTATACAGTCACTTGATAGCCCATAAACATTATGCCGATTAAGCGCAAATATATGATGAAAAAATTCTAATCAACGATTATAGAACACTTAAAACGCACCTAATGATCTATGGATGGATTTTTTGAACAGATTTAAATAAAATTTGATTCTCGACATTTTTGGTAAAATTGTTTAATTAGTGAAGTTAAGTCAGCGTACTAAACAAATTTTAAAGGAAAGCTATCACAACTGAGGCTTTACAAGTTACGAGTATATCTCGATTCAACTAAGTCTAATGGATTAGCTATACGTCTTACACTGCGAAGAACAAAAATTTTTTTTAAGTAACAAACGTACATCCATTCACACATACAAAGTTTCACATTTATAATATTTGTAGGATAATTTATTTCTTTAATAACCACAAATGCATTTGTTTTAAACCTAAAAAAAATGTATGTATACACATAAAACAATTATCCATAGCATTATGCATAGAACAGCGAAAAATAAATGCGGCATATCACCTTTTTCTACTCTTCAATTAAGAATGTATTCATTATATTCGGTACATTTTAATTTTAAAATTATAAATTAATAAAGATATAAATCATATACATTAAATGTTTTAAGTCTTGTTTACTTGACTATACCGTGCGCGAGTTTGGAATCGTCTCGTATTCAGACATTTAGAATTACGGTAATCAAACTATATCTAATTATTTTAAATATCTGTTCTGTTAGCGCAACTACCAGGAACAACAGAATATCCGTTAGTTGTATTTTAATAGAAAATCCATTGTTTACAAATTACTTTTAGTAATAGCAGGTAGTCCGGCCTCAAAGTGCAATTGATTCCAAAATGCCATACGCTCTTTCTCATCATCTTTTCCCATAGACAATGTTTCATCTATACGTAGATACTCCCTACTTGATTTCGTGTACGGTTTCCATTTAACAATCCATCCATCATCTGGAGTGGGGTTTCTGAAAGGTAAAGAGTAAATACAATTATGTTCGACACGATTTATGTATGACCCGTTAGATGATTTTTTGTTGATTATCGTGTTCTGCGAATTACTGGTTGCTTCTATTTAAATGCATAACGTATTCTTAATAAATTCAACAATGAAAGGTACACTGTTTACAACGAATCAGAAATATATTAAGTAATAAAAATTATATTAGTTTCGACGACTTGTTGTAAGCGCTGATTCTTCTAGTATCTTTTAATTATATAAAGAGATATGAAATTTACCCAGTTTTAGCAAAGTCGGTCCAGAGTTTCGTAATCATGTTAATATAATCCCTTAATTCCTGTTGTTCTTCGTATTTATCACTATTAATTTTACTTTTAAATATGTAAAACGCATCGTCGCCGTGACAAGCACCTTTATATTTTTTAAGTCCTGTAATTTTTTTGATGAAATTCAAATCAGTCACCAAGTTCCATCTGTACATGTAAATTGATTGAGAAAATTCAGCATAAAAGCTTGCAAATCTATGAATGTCATATACGAAATGTTTGTCTGACAAATAATCTGCAAAACTTTCGATATTATCTGATGTTATTTCCTTGTTTCCAAAATAGAATTGTTTTATACGACGACCAAATTCTTTGACCTTCTCCTGTGATATTCTTTCAACTAATAGTGATGACACAAGATTTGATGGAAATTTATTCATAATGTCTGATGTTTTTAATGTATGTTCTACAAATAATAAACCTTCTGATGAAGTATAACCAATAATGAGCGGAACTTTTTGAACTTTACCAGACATTAACAATTCCAAGGGGTTTTCAGTAAGAAACGCATCAGAACTTGAAAATTCCTTTTCAACAACTGGACTGAAAACTACCATCCTTCCTTGATTTTTCTCATTCTGTGTGAATACCTTACGTGTAATAGCGATTAATTTATCAGTTGGCACGCTCTGCAAAAAATCAAGAAGTTCGTAAGGATCATTAGTGTCTTTTCCTAAATATTTTCCAACTCGGAAAGACCTCTCTTTCGCCTCCTTTTGTATGGTCCATTCTGGTTGCATTGTTCCGCTCTGAGATATGGCTTTATGAAACAGACCTGTAGACATTTTCGATATCATGTGATAAGTGACTGACACACCACCGGCACTGTCTCCAGAAATAGTAATATTTTCACAATCACCACCAAACTGGCTTATGTTATTTTTCACCCAATTTAATGCAGCGACCTGGTCTTTTAAGCCAGCATTACCGGGCACTTCCGGAATATCGAGACATAAAAAACCGAATGCCTCGAATCTATAATTCAATGTCACTAAAACAACATCATGTTGTAGTAAAAACTCCGGACCGCGAATATTGGTGTTTCCAGATCCTGATATAAACGCTCCTCCGTGAATATAAACCATTACTGGCATTTTTGAATCTGGTTGTAGTGATCTAGTGTATACATTAAGGAATAGACAATTTTCATTTCCTTCTGTTGTGTGACTAAAATATTTTTGTTGTGGACACACTGGCCCATTTTCGATTGCATCTAAGATTCCACTCCATGGCTTTGGTGGCAGTGGGGCCTTAAAAGGTAATCAAGTTTATCTAAGTTATATTATGATTTTTTTTTTAATTAAAAATTCAAAAACAATATACAATGATAATAGAAAAAAATATAATCTCACCTTAAACCTCAGTTTTCCCACAGGAGGTTGAGCGTATGGGATGCCTTTGAAGCTGTAGTATATAGAACTGTCAAACAAATTGTTTACAGTGCCCCGCAATTTCCCTTCCCTCACAGCCACTATAGGACTAGACTGAAAGGAATAATTTGTAAGTTTGCAATCTCTGAAAATATTAACCCGGTTTAAAAAAATTCTTTTTGTGTTGGATAGCCCGTTATTAACTAGGTATAGGCTATTTTACATCATGCTTTGACTCGTAAGAGCTATCATATAAATCATTAAACCAATTTTTTATGAATTTTTGTACAGAGATAGATTAGCGACCGCCATATTGTAGGGGAAAACCTTTGATTTTCTACGATTAAATTATGGTCGCAAATATTACGGGTGTCTAAAAAACTCTTTGACTTTACGGTGTCAGAGAACGCTTTCTAGGAGTTTCGAACTGCCCCCTTAGTGTGTGACTTATACTTAGTAAATTTAACGAATAGCAATGACAATAGTTTATATAGTTTCTAAAAAACTGAGATTAGCATTAATGCTCTTAACTTTTATTTTTTATTGTAAATACATTTTAAAAAATACAGAAAAAAATGAAACCATTAAATATTGAACAATATCCGATTCAAGCAGGGAAGGTAAATATTATATATACATATAAATTTTCCTTAATAGAACGCGGTTCAAACCGCGGGGCTCAACTAGTATTTGAATATGAAATAAGATCATTAACTTACCATTGACTTTGTTAGAAGGGATCGAAAATTCAAAAATGTTTTAGAAATATTACGTCTATGTTTTAACAAGGCAGCCATTCCTTTTCGTGTCGAATCAATAACTCACAACTCATTAAAAAGTCTTTGTCATTAGTTTTATTTATCTCTTAATGTCATTTTAATGTTAATTAAATATTCTAACGATAATTGACTGTGTATTCAAATAATCTATACCAATATGGGTGTTGAAGAGTTTGTTTGTTTGTTTGAACGCGCTAATCTCAGGAACTACTGGTTCTATTTGAAAAATTATTTTTGTGTTAGTTAATTTATTTATTGAGGAAGGCGAAAGGCTATATTACGTCACGCTAAGTCTATGTATGCTAAAGTTTTTAGGGCTTTATACTGTAACGGCTAAGCAAAATTCAGTAAAATTCGCGATTGTACTATCTTTGGCTTTTTTGTTTACCACAGGGGAAATCTTTGAAAATAATGTATATTCACTGAAATCCTTTAGATCGCCCTTCTTAGCACGGAATTCTCCGTATAGGGTGGCAGGATCCAACTCTGTAGTTCTTCGTCTCTACCCAATGCGGCATGGAGACATTGCTTATGAAAGGACAGCACAGGTGGTCCATGCATGTCCTACGTATGGCAGACTCAAGACTCCCAAAATTAGTCGTTTTCTAAGAGCTTATTAAAGTATAGCGCAAGCCTGGGGAATAATTGCTGCGGAAAGATATACAGTCCAAATATTGGGTTAATCTTGCACTTCGTCGGTCTAATTGACGCAACACCGTACGCAGATCATATACACGGTTTGGGAAAACACATCTAGAACAGCGGAAGAACAAACCCAAAACAACACTTACACCTATAATGCATCTAGGAAATTGTACTGTATAGCCTGCGACCCATGTTCGTAACAAATTGTGGGCTAGTAAGTCATATTCTTGAACATTAACGAACCAAAATACAATCGTAATCCAGCCAGTGCAAGGCTCACCGTCGACGGATACATCGTGGAGGACATCAACACACAATTGATTTTTCATAACCACACGTAAGAAAGGTTACTGGAATTTGGTTTAGCTTATTTTCTAATTCTAGCTGGTGTATTTAAACCTAATGATCAAATAATGTGCGACTGAAGGTTCCCAACCTCGAGTTTTCAGTCGCATAGGTTATGGTGGAGGGAACCGGAACTACGTCACAAAAGTAGCTCAACTGATGATGCCTCTATCATATTAAGCTTCAAATTAGGTAAGTAGCTTAATATGCCTTTAATTTAAGGTAAAACGAGGTTACTATTACCCTTATTATAAATACAATAGTAAAATCTAGCTTCATTTTTCATATGTTTCAGAACTAATTTTAAAAGTCAATTTGAATTGTGCGTCAATCCAAACAGGATTAAATAAATAATGTTTAACTACGACTGAATTCAGTGAATTGATAAGTAAAATAGTATAATTTGCATAGGATAAGTTCGAAAATATAAACCAGTAACTATTTTATTTTTATATTATGGAAAACTAATGTCGCTTATGAGACTTATAAATAGACGCCGTCAAGTGGCATTCGTTATAATAATAAAATTAACTTAAAATATGTAAATAATTATTACTAAGTAAAAAGTGTCGTGGCGTACGGCGTTAAACCGGCTATATGACATTAACATTTAGTTTTTGAAATATATCTTTAATTTTACGTGAATGTTAACGGTAAAGATCTCCTGGGTCTATATAACAGTGGGTCATGGAACGTAATTTAATATCTTTGATACGAAAACGCCTATTCAATTTATTATTTATATAAATACACTAAACTTGCCAAGTGCAAGACTCGAAAACTCGCACCTCGATGGTTTCGAACGAACTTGTAGGAATGCAAACAAGACTTTAGAAAAAAGTCCCCGACGAATTGAATCTCCTTCGTCTTTGGAAGTCGATAAAAGGGAAACCGACGTTTGAAGCCAAATATGTAAATTTGTTTTCTCGTATGTCAAACTTTAAATTGAAAATGAAACTATTCAACCGATTTTGATGAAAAATTTATGAGAGCAATAGGCTTTCCCATACATAAATATTTATGGAACCACGTACTCGAAGCGGCTAGTGGTGAGTGAGGCATTGGACGCAAGAAAATAGTGGTTGTAACAATGTAGCCAACTCTGTAAATAGTAGTCTAAATCATTCATTTTGGATGACTTTTTGTCTTGCCTCATTTTTCATCTTCACACAAGCTTAGTTTAATTAAAAAAAAATAATGAATTTTTACTTGACTTGATTGCGTCTCAAAGAAGTTTAATTTTTTTCATAGTTTCAAGTGAACGAATCTGAATATTCGATATAATTTACAACTTGATATATTTACAGACAGATAGACAACTAGGTGATCTTACAAAGATTTCGTTTTTCCTTTTTAAGTACTGTTAGGAATAAATCATTAAAGTAATTAATACTGTATTTTGTCTATGGTAGCTCGTTGATCAGTTAGTTATTATTATATATCGGCAGTACGCACCCTCCCTCTCTCTAGGATAGATTGCTCGTCTTTACTCTCAGAAATATATTCATAATTATGAATAAACTAGTTACTAGAACCCCGGAGATAACCTAACAGGTACGAAACCTTAAAGACACTAACCTTACCCATTTGCATGTTTTTACCTTTCATATTCGTTATTTATTTAAAAAGTACTTTTGTCCAAAGCCTCAAGAATATTTGACTGTAACATAGGTATATGATTCTTATCTAAATTGGCTTCGATAGCTTTTAATTAACAAATGACGTTTGGTGAAATATTTTTATATATATATTGTAGACAAAGAAATCTTAAAAACAAATAATTTATAATATTGGAAAATATTTAATGAAATTTTAATATGCAGACGAAATAAACTTTATAATTTTTCTCGCTCTTTAAATTAAGACAAGTATCATTATGTATGCGTATAAAATCACGTATAATACAATATAAATTATTTCATATATTAATATTAAGCAAAAACTCTGTATATCCCTTATACCACTCGTATGTGTATACTCTTTTGATAATTATTAAAGTTTGTGATGAAATTGAGAATATATTATCAGTGGTCAATTTTAAAATCGGTTGAAAATTTAATGAACTACAGTCGAATTCCGTCCACCTGGCGACCTCTAGTTTTTATAAATGTAGACCATTCTTATAATATACTAATTAATGTTTTAGCTTATTAAAAAAAGGAAGCTCACATGTGTGATAGAGGATTATACAGAAGGTACTCTTAATTAATAATAATAAAACGCATCACACTCAACGGCCCCATTAAGATCTTGTGACCTTGTGACGGGGGTCCGGAAACATACACAACACTAACACGAATAGCCAGACCACGACAAACATCCGTATGGCCAATACAGACATTTACCTTGAGCGAGGATCGAACCCGCGATCGTTAGCGCTACAGTCAGTTGCAGTGACCACTGCGCCAACGTGTCTGTCAATTATAAATAATTATTCAATTTATAGTCACAGTTTTTGCATCTTAATCGCAAAACATAAAAACAGCATTTTAAGGAACAGATAAACCTAAGCTTAAATTTAAGATGTTTCTTGAATTGATGATAGATAATTCTACGGACGCTGATAAGACATACACAACCGAATAACTTTGGGAAGAGTAAATTGTACTCACTATAGCTGCTACCGATGCTTCAGTAGTGCAAGAAAGAGTTTATAGAGAGTAAGTACATATATTATTGGGGTCTATATTTACTATGAGAATTGCACTTGTAGGTTTTCCTCTTGTAACTAATATAAAGTAAAAGGTAGTTCTGATGTATATATGAATGCTGATATGCAATACTGTGTCAGGCCACATAGACTTCATTTTGAAAAAATGGCGTCTAAAGATGTCGAACCTTTTCTTAACAGATCTGTTTGAAGAAGCATAATTCCATCTTTTATTTTCTATTTTGATCAAAAGTATAATTAATTAATAGCAGATAGATAAGTAAAGATTTTTATCTAATAATAAGTTTTTCAAAAATATGAAATCATTGCATAATCCAAAATATGGAACTCACATCAATATTCTAAACAATTGATTTGAGAAACTTTTTTCCGTACTTATTTAGTTCAAATGACTTTGAATTTTTTTTGTATAACATTAAATACGAAATGCATTATCAGAATACATCAATATCTCTAAATTTGACTTTTTGTGGGTTGACACATTATTGCTTATCAGCGTCCATATATTGTCCCTCTTTTACTCTATTCTTTTCCATTCTTGTACCTCTTTCCTTAGCAATTCATTTCTTCGCTTGAATCTTCGCTCTCAAAACAATAACAAACGAAGTCCGTATATATGTTTAACTGCAAGACGCAATATTATATGAATTTATTCACGGAAAAGGTAATTAGATTGTGTAAGTCTCTTCCTTTAGAAATTACCAATCTCTATTTCCATTTCTAAAATTCAAACTAAAAACTACTATTTACGTCTTTTCTAAATATTTCATATAACTTTTTACCGGGAGTGACTAATTATGAACTGTAGAGGATGTATATTATAATGTATTGATAATATATGTGATTAGTTTATAATGTTTTTATACTGTATATGTATAAGTATATATTTTATATGTTATTTATGTTTTGTATTTTTATTTAAGTGCACGACTACATAATTAAGATTTGATTAACTATGTTTTAATAAATACAGTCGGGCAGAATGTAGCGTTGTATATATGTACATATATGTAATGTGCTAATAGAGACCATTTTTTTGAGACTAGACATATAATGATTATATAAACTTTATTTTTCGAGATTAGAAACTTACATATAAAGTACATATTATATTTACCGTGAAATTTTTCTGCAGACTTGAGTCGTTTTCTAGTAATTGGTGAAAATCCTAGACGAATTGATAACCTCCTCCTTTTTTGAAATTCGGTTAACAAAAAGAGTTTAAAAATATGGGTGTATAGTAACAGCCTGTAAATATCCCACTGCTGGGCAAAGGCCTACTCTCCTATTAAGCAGAATTTTTAGAGCTTAAACCACCACGCTGCTCCACTGCGGGTTGGCGGATATACATGTGTCAGAATTTCTTCCGGCACATGCAGGTTTCCTCACGATGTTTTCCTTCACCGCCCAGCACGAAATGAATTTAAACACTAATTTAGCACTTGAAAAACCAGCGGTGCTAGCCGGGGTTTTGAACCCACGATCATCGGTTGAGATCATCATCCATAATTATCTAATCCATCTAATAATATTATAATTTTATCTTATTGCGTATGATAAATTTAACTAATTATTTAATGAATGGAGAGAAAACCAATGTTAAGAAAAACTTTATGTTAACTGGGTGTTGAATTTTGGGGAGAAAAACTTAATGTAAGGAATAATGCTAAATTCCTTTATTGCGAGAGGAATCATGAAACATTTTTAATAAAATGTCACACATTTGACAGCTCACTTATACGTGTGTTTAAGCATCATAAAAGTATGTCTTTTTAATGAGTTAACAGTTTTGAGTTAGACATACTTTATGTGTAACTCAAAACTGCCCTTAGAGGCGGATTTATAGTATGGACTATGGAATTTTATAAACACGTGTTTAATGTATGTTTAATTTTTTTTTGTTGAAAGGCAGCAACGATGAATTTAAAAAATGTAAATAGAGAAAAATCTAATATTTTTCTCTATTTCAATTTACTTTATTTTGAACAATATGTTCCTGCATCTAAATATAATCTGAATGTTTTCACGCAATATTTACACGTTTGATAAAATGAAGTCTTCAATTACAATTCTCCTATTTAATAATGTTTTCAATTTGAAGTACTGGCGCCTGTCATAAATTTCATAACATTTACGTAAAATAATTGCGTTGCGTAGATAACTTTTTACGGCCGAAATTTGTATGAAATATATTTAAACTCCTTGTTGATCTTTAAAATTTTTTGAAATATGTAAATGTAATGTAACGTAAGTACCCACCGCTGGGCAAAAGCGGTGGGTACTTAGCGTTAAAGGAGAAGGTTAATAGCTTAACCCACTACACTGCTTCTTTGATGGATGGCGGATGGAGTAAAAATCATTAGGCCATCTTGGCTTTGATATTTTCTTATGTTTTTATGCATATATTTAATTGAGTCAGGTGTTACTTTGCGGAGTTCCATAATAAATAATCACAAAACTACTTTGCTGTAATCTGCGAAACCATTTACAGCTGTCTGGTATAATGCTGTATGAGCACCACCTGCCCTTCCATACACTACAATGTATACGTTGGGGTGGTGCTTGCCTGCTTGTGCTGCATGTGCGTGTGCATATGTGGGAGGGTAGTGTTTATACTGCATGATACCAGACAGCTGTAGATGGATTCGCGGATTATAGCAAAGTAGTTTTGTGATTAAATTAATATTACACAAAGGTTGTGATGTAGTTATATGTATCTGGGGCACACACTGCAATGTTGACTATTGGGGTGAAGACGCGAATGAATTCAATCCCGATCGCTTCATGCGTCCGATTTCAGTTCCAAATGCTTTTATGGCATTTGGCCATGACACTCGTAATTGTGTGGGTAATTATTAAAAAATCATAGTAGGTACGTTACTGCAAAACTACAGAGTTATTTACAACACATAATGAGAACATATGAAGTAGGCAATTGTTTAAATATACAGTTGCCGTTATATTGTATTTTGTTAACAAAATGAATTTTAAATACTTATTAATTCGTCTAATTTCATCGTAATTTTACACATCATTTATATAATTCCCATAAACAATAATCACGCAATAGACAAACAATTTAAATTAAATTTTAAAATGAGTTCTGAAATATATTAAAAATTAAGGTGACAAGAACCACAAACGCGTTGCCATCTTAAAAAGAATTGAAGGATAATCGAAACGTAACTATATTTACTACTTCGGTTATTTTCTGTGAGAGTGTGGTACAGTCTCCAAGTCAGCCCGTATATTAGCGGCAGTCCGTGGGCCACATCTACCCTATACCACACACCACACAACCACCTTGTACAATATGCACCACAGTATATAGTGAAGGTAGTATTGATACGTACATATATATAACACATTCGAATGTGAGTTTGTTTGTTACCCTTTTACACCTGAACTATTCTACCGATCAACTTAAAATTGCACAGACGTTGCTGAAAAACTTTAAGGTACCGCAATAAATAAAGTAACCACAAAAGGTTCTATATAGTCTGGCACAACAGAATCTATATTAATGCATGCGAAGTTGTAGGCAGAGGCTATTTATTGTTTACCTAGTTTTTTTTTGATACGCGAATTAGGTTAATAATGACGTAAATGAAAAACAATTTAAATATAAAGACAATTTAATTAAAAAAACGATTGAATTCAATATCGTTAACAACCTCATTAATATTCAAGAAAGAATTTATATGAATTACATTCATAAATTTTTAAATCGATTACCCTAATTTGTTTTATTTTTTTTTTTCAAAGCGATATTGTCAATATATTTTGTGCACTGTAAACACAGATGCATATAAGCATTTATATAAAAAGTCATATTAAACTAATATATAACTAATACATAATCAGTGTTTACTGGAAGTCAGTGACGTCCTCTCTTCAAGTTAGTAGCTTCCATGAATAATATTTAAAAGTTAAAAATTATTTTGAAAACAAGTTTTTTTTAAATGTGCTATAAAACAATTAAATAAAAGGCATGCAATAATTTTTTCCGTTAAAATGTTTACTAACAACTTGTAACGTCATTACACAATTGATATGATATAAAAACATGAGGCGAGATTTACCTGTGTACATAAAAGAGTGAGTTAAATATTGTAACTTGATCTGATTGATTCAAATAAATACGAGAACTTAAATCTTGCGTCTAGCTTCTATATCATATCAATTGTGTAATGACTATAAATTCATAGTAAAATTTTGAAACGAAAAGTTAATTTTATTATTTATAGGACATTTACATAAAAGCTTCTTTTTAAAACATTTTTTTTTCTTTTTATTTATTTACTTTGTAAATTCTTATTATAATTGAGAGAATATTAAGCGGTCAAGTCTAGCATATACATAAAATTAAAGCAAAGTAAAGTAAGAGCCTGTAATTGTGCCACAGCTGGGCAAAGGCCACCTCTCCTATTAAGAAAAAGATTTAGAGCTTAATCCACCACGCTGCTCCACTGCGCGTTGGACGATATACATGTGTCAGAATTCCTCTCAGCACATGCAGGTTTCACGATGTTTTCCGTCACCTCACCTTCCACTTGGTTTTCAGAAATGGACGCTGCAGCGGCATTGATGAATGCAATGCGCATTCAACAAGCTCTAAGTGTCATCGGGACTCTAATGCTTACTGCTTACCTCTTCCCCAGACAGTCCATCGTCGAAGGTTGTTCTATAATATTATTACCAGCTTCGCACAACTTTTTCTAATTATTTTTTAAACCCCCATGCAAAAGGAGTTGTGTTATAATTTTGATCGCTATTTGTGTTTGTGTGTATCTGTGGCCCCGTATATCCTAAACGAGTGAACCGATTTTAGTGCGGATTTTTTTATTTGATAGGTCTTTTAGCGATAGTTCTTAGACGTGTTCCATCAAAATCGGTTCAGCTATTTTAAAATCATGAGCTCTGTTCTTCTTAGCTGCGGTAGGAATCCTAGGTGGACAATAAGTATTTGTGTGACCTAAAATTTTAAGCACCTATGCATGCAAAATTATGACATTTTTTGTTCTGATGCTGCGGCCAGGATCACCAGGATACACAACTCCTTACAAACTTACAGCAAAAGTAACGTGTAGCTCGTCTCAAAGAATAGAGTCGGAGGTTTTTTTTTTATTTTAAATTTTATATTATTACTAGCTGAAAAATAAATCCTGCTGTATCCATTGTAGATATATGGATTTGTTGAAATGATCTTTATGAATTAATGTTATTTTAACTTTTGAATTTGATATTATGTAATTATTAACACTTTTTAAATGTTTTTTAGGATAATAATTTTCCTTTTATTTCGAATTCTCTTGCCTACTTAAGTACTTATTCTTTAATTGAATTTCCGTGCTGTTTATCAAATACGACCATTAATGTTTGAGTCAACAAGAGAAATGACAATCTTGTTAAAGCTTTATAAAAGATGAAGAGTTTGTTTGTTTGTTTGAACGCACTAATCTCAGGAACTACTGGTTTAAAAAAAATGTGTTAGGCAGTTTATTTATCGAGTAAGGCTTAAGGCTATATTACATCCCGCCACGACTTATAGGAGCGAAGCTGTAACCATAAACGTGAGTGAGGTTCCACTATGGACAGGTATTTTGTAATAACTTTAAACAAAATTTAAGCATTCTGCACTCATCTATGTCTATTTTAACTATGTCAAATCTCTCACTCCTACGTTTTTGATATGCTTAAGAAAAGGTACAAAATTTTCTCTTCATGTTTTTATATAGACTAGTGGTCGCAATTCTGATGGAATTGTATCGTAGTTCATTAAATTTTCTACAGATTTCAATATTAAATACAGATAATCTATTCTCAATTCGACCACAGACTTCAATTATAAACAAAAGAGTATATATGCGTGTGTCTTAAATATGTGTATGTAATGTTTTTTTTATTGATTTAATGTATTTTTTATTCAAAATTTAAAAAAAAAAAGTCGTATTAATTAACCGCGCAATTTGGTACAAAGTGTTTGTTTTCCGTATAATATATAGATATTATAATATTAATGTAGAATACTAACATACATACATGAAACTTATGTTTATATGAAAAATTGTCAATGTTTTGTTTAGATTTCGAGGAGTTCGACTTTATTGTAGTCGGTGGAGGATCAGCAGGGAGCGTGATCGCCGACAGGCTATCTGAGTGGCCTCAGTTCAAGGTGCTGGTGATAGAAGCAGGAGACGATCCGCCTTTTGAGTCTATGGTATATCCTTACTAATATTATAAACGCGGAAGTTTTAAATGCTTTTGTTACTCTTTTACGTAAAACTACTGAATGGATTTCAATAAAACTTAACAATAATATAGCTTATGCACCAAAATAGCATATAGGCTATAATTTATAAAGAAATTGTGTGAATTGTTTAAAATATAACGAAAGATATCAAGTAAGTCGGAAGGAATTCTATTATCTGCGAGCTATTCTAGCGTGCACTGCAAAAAACGTTACAGTTACACATATATAATATATTTATATAGTTACACATATATAATATTATCTTGATCAAAAGTCTTTAAAAGGAACAGTCTATTACGCCTAAACCGCAGAAACAAATTTGGTGAATTTTAGTATATGAATAAATAGGATCTTGGAGAAGAAAATAATCTACTCGAAATACTAGTTCTACTCAGACGAAGGCCGGGACAAAAGCTAGTTTGTATATATACACATGTTATCAAGTCTGGGGTTCTCCCCAGACCATTCTATCAAAGTATTATCACAATCCAATCAATGGTTTCAGAACACATAGAGAACAAACACTCAAATATAATTTTTATTTATATAGATTAATACGGTAATTTTACAGAGTATTGATTAAGTTAACTTTTAAGTGTCAAACTACGTAATAGAGAGAACGAGATGTAAATTAAAAAGTTGTGGGGGCAACTACTTAAATAGTTTTCGTTTACCATTTTAGAACGTGAGTTTTATTGTTACCAGAATAAATTTAAAATTTTCTTTTTAGAATGTACTGATTAAAACATAACTTGATTCATTCTTAGCTCGGCTTTTTTTATTTAGTCCCATAATATAATTTGATTCTTTTTTCAGATACCAAGTCTGTATCCCTATTTGCCTCAAACACAGTATGATTGGAATATCACCTCAAAGATTGATTCAGATGTGGGTAATGGTTTAAAGACTAAAGAATTCAATCTTACATGTGGTCGAGTTTTGGGTGGGAGCAGTAGTTTAAATTATATGTACTATGTGCGCGGCTGCCCCGGAGATTACTCTCCCTGGGTAAGTCTGACCAACGACCGCACTTGGGACTACAAAAATATTTTGTCATACTTTAAAAAAAGTGAAAGATTAGTAAGTAAAGAAATTTTGAACTCTCGGTACAGATCGTATCATGGCACGACAGGTTTCCTTGGTGTCACTAGAGAAGATCGACCAGTTATAAAAAAATATTTGGAGGCATTCGCAGAATTAGGTAATGATATACTTCTGGACGTCAATGGAGAACGTAGTCTAGGATACACGCCGCAGTTATTTACTATAGCTGAAGGAACGAGACAAACGACTGCGTATACAAATCTAGGTGCAAATAAACACAGGAAAAATCTTCACGTGCTCAAAAGAACTTTGGTCACACAGATTTTATTTGATGAAAAAATGAATGCTATTGGTGTAAAAGCTATTACTGATAATAATAAAATTTTAACCCTCAAAGCGAAACGCGAGGTTATTGTTTCAGCAGGTGCTATCAATACTCCTAAATTGCTTATGTTGTCAGGCATTGGTCCGAAAGAGCATTTAGAAAGTCTAAAAATAAAGGTAAAGAGTGATTTGCCAGTTGGTCTCAATTTTCAAGATCACTGGTTAATTATGTTATCTTTCAAAATGGAAGAAACTGACGTGACACCTAAACCAAATGATCCCCATCAAATACCACTACCACTTATAACTGGTTATGTAACATTAAATAAATCAAAAACATGCGCCGATTATCAATCCCATAATTCTATTGCACCAAGGGATTCTCTAGGTCCCCTTGTGGCATGCGCCTTTAACTTTAGATATAAGGATTACTTGTGTCAAAATATGTACGATGCCGGTAGAGGCAGAAACACAATGCTAAGCGTATTGAGTTTATCACATCCTAAATCAAAAGGCAGAGTAACACTTCAGACAACTAATCCAATGGATCCACCGAAGGTGTCTACAGGTATATTTTCTGATGAAAGAGATATAGAAGATTTTACAAGCTACGTAGAAGACTTTGTTCGTGTCGTAAACACTACTTATTTCAAGAATGTTAAATCAGAAGTAGTTGATATAAAAATACGCGAATGTGCTGAATTTGAGTTCGGTAGTAGAGACTATTGGAAGTGTTTTGTAAAATGTATGACGACATCGTCTCTACACTTTATTGGCACTGCTTCTATGGGTTCAGTTGTGGACAGCAAGCTGCGTGTTCTAAATGTGAATCGATTGCGAGTGGCCGATGCCAGTGTTATGCCATCACATATTAGCGGTAATCCCAACGCAGTGGTCATAATGATCGCTGAAAAGTTGGCGGACTTCGTTAAGAGAGACCATAACGATAAAAATTGCTGGTCTACTATTTAACACTAGATTGAATGAACTCGAAATATTGTCTATTATTGTGTTCGAAATTAATCATTGATGTAAACTAATATCATGTCGAAGATAACATGTGGTTGTTTTTTTTATTCTACTTTTAGATTATTACTGTCCTAATTATAAAAATTTTCGGTTCCCAGTTCATTTTTTGTCTACCCAGCTTGTCGCCTGTAATAATGACAGCCCTACCCCCTGTATTACTGACAATAAAACCAGTGAAAACTCCTAGACTCTTAAATTTCACTAGTACATTATCATCATCTTCCTAGCATTTTTCCGCTGCTTTTTATGTCTTAAAGTGATACTCAGGAAAAAGTGGGAATATTTGCTAATATTTTAAGGTCTTCTTATTTAACTTTAAGAATCATACAGATATAATGTGTCAGACAATTAATAATTTAAGACATATGTAAGTAGTAATGTAAAAAATATTAGTACTCACTTATTAATAGAATAATTATTTCTATATTTCTTTTATTCGACGGTTATACAAACAAACGAATTAAAATATAAATTCTTACTTTACATATTTTTTATAAAAAGTGTACAATCTATACAAATAAATGAAATCAACGTGTCTGTTTGTAATTTCAAAATAACAGTTTTTACATAAATGCACTGTAAATAAGTACTTACACAAAAACACACAAATTTTAAAATTTTAGTAAGTCTGTCTGTCTCTTTGACCAAGACTTTCACTCGCAGATAGCTATTATGATGATATTATAAGGAGTATCTTAGGCTGCTTTTATTATGCAAAAAAAAATTAAATTATAAATAAAAAAGAGGGTAATGCGAAAAAAATTGAAACCAATGAAATAAAGATAATAAATAGCTGATTAAAGTAGGGAAGGTAAAAATTATATAAATATAATTTAATCCTCAATTTTTACGCAGGTGAAACCACGGGGCACATTAAAAACGGCCTTCCAAAAGTTTTGAATGATTTTTTTTACGACCAATTTTATTTTTAAATGCGGAAGCGTAAGTCAAAATATTTTCGTCTCCCATCATAAACAAAAATGAATTCTTCTTGTTAATAGGACGTTAAAATAAAAGAAGATTAAGTCGTTAATAGAACAATGAATTATTTTTACAACCTCGTGTAGTTTTTTTTTTTTAGTGAGAAACACCAAAATCACTCAACAATGACCAATAACTATAATGCGTTTATATATAAAGTTTCCAGCCTCATTAATATATTTGAGTTTCAATCACCGTGTATTATGTTTGTCTATTGTTTAGCTGTAATTGCCACCATTCTGCTGATAGTGGAGCGATGGAAACCGACGAAGTTCGACAAGATACACCGGCAGCTCGGAAACGATTTCAGATATTACCCGACTATCGGAAATGCTCTGCCTTTCATGGGAAGTAACGAAGGTCTTTATCGTTTTTTTTTATTAAATGCAGATGTTAAAAATGAAAACCCATTTACTTACAACTTACTCTTTTGGTTGAGCCAAAGAAACTCTCGATAATGAGACTCAATGGGTAGCTGGTTGCTACGAAACGTCGTCTAAAGTGATCGGCATTATAGGTTCCAAAATCCACGATCCATTGAAACATATCACGGTTACTAATCTGTTAACTACTAGCACAAAGCACTTTTCTTCAATATTTATTGTGAAAATCGCGGAAGATATCCCTATCTGAGTTAGAGCTTATAATTACAACCAAAAAATTTCCAAATCCAAAGTAATCCTTTCTTGAAAAGCACCGCAGACTACAGTCTTGCTTCACGGGAGACATGCCAAGCATTCGGTAATCCACACGAATAAAGTCGCGGGCACTGCTAGTGGTATATATCTGGTTACCAGTTATCTATATCAGTTAAATATTTAGATATAGTCTAAAAACAGTTTCTTTATATTGCAGATATTATGAAATGTATTTCACAACTACACAAACAGACCTGGAAAAGAAAGCACAATGCTTTAAGTGCTTGGATAGGGCACCACTTCTTCGTTCGTAAGTTAAAACATTTATTGAAAGTAAAAATTAATGTAATATATACAAACACGACTCTTAATTAATTTAAAAGATCCGACTAAGAACTCAAAAGTCAGCAGTAGCGTATCAATATTAGTTCTGTATATGTAAGAATCGTTGCCTGTAAGTGAGAATCGTCACTAACCCACTTTAGATCTTCATAGATCCTAAACGATAATTCTGATTGAAAAACTATATGAGAAATCATCTAGCTACCTAGCATTTTTCCCGGTCATACCAGGGTCTGCTTTCTATTCGAGTCCAGATGTTGACAAATTACTAATTTTTACACAGAGCGATTGTCATCTGACCTCCGCAACGGGTAACAATCATTATCAGGTGATTGTGATAACAACCGGGACCGACAGCTTTACGTGCTCTCCGAGGCACGGTAGGGAGACCCACAAGAACAAACACCCAGACCTAGGAACATATATTTAAAAAAATATAAATATCTGTCCCGAGCGGGGATCGAACCCGTAACCGTCGGCGTTAGAGGTACATTCAGTACCACTACACCAGACCGGTCATAAAAAAACTATATGGGAAACCTAAAAATAATTTTTAAATATCTATTCAACGATACCCCACTTGAGACAGTTCGTTCATTTTTATTTTTTCTTTTTCACATTATGGTTTCCAAAATCAGCCCACACGTTGGTCTAAATAGTGCCACAAAGGTACATAGGCTGATAAACACATTTCCCTATTTTGCTTTGATTTGGCAAAATCTGTCCGTATACTTCAACGCGATCACGAATTATAGTAAACTCATTACCCAATCATGCTATATTCGGACAGTTAATTTCTGATTTTTAACCCGATAAAAGATAGGTGTTATAAGTTTGACTGCTATGTGTGTCTGTGGCACTGTAGCTCCTAAACAGGTTAACCGATTTAGATGTGATTTTTTTTTTATTTGAAAGAGGTTTTTCTAGGGTGTCTAAGAACTAACATGTTCTACCAAAATCGGTCCAGCCATTTCAAGATCATAAACTTTTTTTGTCTACCAGGGGTTTTTTTTAGTGTATAATATGAAAACAATTCTTTTAACTGTCAAAAAATGTCTATGGAGAAATCATCTTTTAGTTGATTTCTACATAATTAATTGTACAGTTATTAGTGAATTTTTAACAGACTTCAGTAAGGAGAAGGTTACGATTCCAATGTTTTTTTTTAAATTTATTTTTGGCATAACTCCGTCCCATATTGGTTATTAAGTCCGGAGCTAGAGATAACAAAAATTAAAAAGAAAACAGGCTATGAAGTCATAGTTAATCATATTTTCATTTTACATTTTCCTTTCAGTAATTTCTGATGCAGACAAGGCATGTACTGCATTAAAGTCAGCCTTAGACATGAAATATGTGAATAAATTTTCGAATGTGCTTCTCGGCAACGGATCAGTTTTCGCCCGAGGTAACGTTAACAAAACTACATACTTTTCCTATAAAGTCTAAATTTCAACCAAATATGCAATTACA
Organism: Hypolimnas misippus; assembly: GCA_037950945.1. Lineage (NCBI taxonomy): Eukaryota > Metazoa > Arthropoda > Insecta > Lepidoptera > Nymphalidae > Hypolimnas > Hypolimnas misippus. The sequence goes on from JBBEEQ010000012.1 coordinate 1,075,692, forward strand.
TACATTATGACTGCTAATAAAAAAAAATACACGCTAGCGCACTTGATTCACACAAGGATTCTACTAAAATAAAATAAAATAAATAAAAATTTTATTACAGTTGACGTTTGGCATAGACGACGCAAGATTCTAGAGCCAATATTCGCTCCAAGATATATCAATAATTTCGTACGAATTTTCGAAGCACATAGTAAAGTCACAGCTGATCTACTTGAATCGAAAGTTGGAAAAGGAAATGTCTTGTGCTATGATTACTTTTGCCCTTATGCACTAGATTCTGTTTGTGGTAAGAACTTACGAACCTATTCCTAATATCTCCTTAAATATATACAGTCTAAGTAACATTGTTTGATAATGGTACAAAGGTTATGATAGTTAAATATATATAACTCAAAGGTGATTGACTGACTGACTGACGAAGTGATCTATCAACGCACAGCCCAAACCACTGGACGGATCGAGCTGAAATTTTACATGCAGGTAAATCTTATGACATAGGTATCCGCTAAAAAAGGATTTTGATTAATACTACCCGTAGCTACCGATTGACCAGGGCAGTACCTCAATCTCACAGAAAACGAAATAGCTAATGTAGCTGGCTTTCGTACAGTCAGTGAGAGAGTCGAAAGCATAACCACCTTTCTCCTTAATTCCTCTTCCATTTATCCCTTATTTGTCATTAAGCCGGCAGCGGCTCCTCTGGTGCTGCAAGTATTCAGCGTCATTCATTGGGTGTCGGTGATCACTAATAGGTGTCTTCAACTTGTTGGAATTTCTTGGCTTGAAGAAGGGTTTATAGCTAAAACTAACCTACTACATCATTGCGGAAGAACAAATACTCTGATTTTTTTAGACATAAATATACAGTTTTAAATTAAATTACTTTATTTACGTTAAAACATATATGGACGCTGATAAGCAATACTGTGTCATTTTCAGAAAATGGCGCCTAAAGATGTCAAACCTATTCTTACTAAATTTGTTTGAAGACGTATATATTCATCTTTTCTTTTCTATTTTGATAAAATGTATATTGAATCAAAAGCAGATAGATTTATTTAATATGTTATCTAATAATATGTTTTCAAATATTTGAGATTATTTTATAAATTGCTAAATATGGAACGTACCTGAAATTCGAAACATTGAGTTAAGAAACTTTTTTCCATACTTACTTAGTTTAGATGACTTGAATTTTTTTTAATAATGTTAAATAGGTGACGTAGTATCAAAATACATCAATATCTCCAAATTTGACTTTTTGTGGGTTGACACATTATTGCTTATCAGCAACCATATATGTATTAAATATATTTATTATAATTTACTAAATACGTCTTTCTCGTTATAATAGAAACTTTGTTCGGTGGTAATATCGACGCGCAACGGAGTCCGGATCACGAATTATTTAATGCCCTTAAAGATTGGGATAGAATTCTTGCAACTCGCCTGGCCAAACCTTTGTTGCATATTGATGCCATATACAAATTGTTACCGATATACGCCAGACAGATGCGAGTGATAAAAAAAATTTACGAATTCGTCGATGATGTAAGTTCATATTAAAATATTATAAGGCGAAAATTACATTTGGAAGTTTTACTCTCGTAATTAACATAAAACGACTCTGTAGACTGTCTGCTAACAGCTACTTACGAATGTTATTGGTGTCAAACATAAATTCACTGATAGTAAATTCTTCCAAGTGTAACCCAAAGATGAACAACTTATGTAAGTCTTTATGTCAGTCTGAGAGCAAAACTTATAAGTGTAATTCTCGCGTAAAAGAATAGTTAATTTTCAGTTACTAAAGTTATGTAAAGACATTTTCTTAAAGTTTGTCTTTTAGTTTTGAATATATTCATTTTTTCACAGATTATTATTTGCAACAGTTATAACTGAAAGACACTCTCCGTTCGCGGAAATGTCTTCCGTGCACTATTCAGCTGACAAAAAAATAAATTATAAACAATATAATTAAATTACAGCCGCCAAGCCAAATATAAAGACTAAACATGAACTAGATGCAATTAAAATTTCGCTGCGACTATGGAGAAGTTACTATTATGTGTGGGAAACATCCCCAGCCTTTGGCAGTGATCTAATTATAAGTGGATAATATAAATAAAGTGTTATTATTTTAAATTACAGCCGCTACAGTTGAACTAGTTAAAATTCGCTGCCACTATATTTTTAGCCATCTGAAATTGTAATAGTTAACCAGTCAACTTTTTCACGATTATAATAATTACCCAATTCCAATAATCTTACTAAGTACACAGATATAACTTCAAATGTGATTCTAGGTCATACAGAAAAAGAAAGAGCAGGTAAATAGAAGAAAAGAAACCGTAGAACAGTCTGATACCAGTAAGATTATTTATAATTTATAAAAACAATGTTAAAATTTAAATAAAATTTAATGACAAAATATTATTAAGTGAGTTTACGCATCGAAACGTAGCAGAGAACGAGGAACGGGATATAATCCCTCAGAATCATAATAGTACTAATATCACAAACTATACAGTCATCTTACCGCCCATAAACCTTACGACGGTAGATCTAATAAACGACTCTAAAAGACAATATACATAAGTGCTTTAACTTTTTCAGCAGGAGATAAATCAAAAACCAATATAAAATCGTTTCTAGAGTTAATGATAGAGAACTGTGGTAATACTGATAAGGCATATACGAATGAAGAACTTCGAGAGGAGGCGATTGTGCTCGCTATAGCGGGTACTGGCACTTTAGCGGTTGGGATTTGCTTTACGATTTTGTTACTGTCCCAACATGCAGATGTACAAGACAAAGTTTATAAAGAGTAAGTATTTTTAACCAAAACGGATGTAACTACTGAAATGTGTCTTGCATTGGTAATAGTCAAAAATGAAAGTTTTATTTCAAACAATGTTTCCTTTTGATAATCCGACGTTTTTCTATATGATACTTTATTAAATACAGCAGCAAGAATTAATATTACTTTAACAGCTGATTTGTCATCTACTAATAAATATCAGTATGCAGTAACTACATTGAAAATATTATTCCTTTCTAATTTTTCAACTTACTTGTACTGTAAAAAATCTATTTTTAAGAATTCACGAAGTTCTTGGAGATTCAAATAAGCCGTTACAGTTTGAAGATTTGCACAATCTAAAGTATACGCGAGCAGTTATAAAGGAATCGTTGCGACTCTATCCACCAGGGCCCTTTATCATTAGAAATTGTAACAAGGATCTTGAACTAAGTAAGCAGTTTTTTTCCTTTTTGAATTGCAGTAATTTACCAAATCAAGCTCTGCCATTTTACAGATTATTTTATTTTAAGGCACCTAAGTTAACTTTGCCGAAAGGTTGTGTTGTATTGATTATTAGTATAAGTATTGATTTCAGATGATACTGTAGCATCAGGTTACGCCACGCTTAAATCACCTCTAAATGTCTTTTATTTTGCAGCACCGGATTTGACTTTGCCCGAAGATTGTAATATATTAATAAGTGTTTGGGACATACAACGCAAACCTGAGTACTGGGGTGAAGATGCGAACTATTTTAGACCTGACCGTTTCTTATCTGGAAAAATAAAGCCTAACGCTTTTTTGACCTTCAGCCATAGCGTTCGCAATTGTATTGGTAAGACAAATTAATAAGTTTTTATTGTGATTTTAAGCAATTTAGATAATTTTTTAAGCAATATTTAATGTTTAATTACTGTTTAGCTAGTTGTAACTGTTAACACGTGTTGAACATGGTTTTAATGCGTTTTTTGTAATATCGCAGTTAGTATTTATCGCATTAAAGATTGCTTTACCTTAAAAAGAATTTTATCTTACGCGTCGATGTCGACAATACACATGCTTTTAACCATTGATCTAAAAAGAGAGGTGTTATAACTTTGATTTGCGTATCCGTGTATCTGTGTATCTATCTGGGGTATAGCTCCTTAACGAATGGACCAATTTTGATAAGTTATTTTTTTGTTTAAAATTTATACCGCATTTCAGATTTCGGATTGTAGTTCTATGCATGGTTAAAATTTTATATATATACAAACAATTTTAAACTTTAAAACAACCACATTTCAGGTTATTTAAGATGTACACTGTTTTTGGATAAACATATTTAATACCTTCCCTATTGTTAATCAAAACTTTGAGCTCAACTTTCATCATATCCTTTTACGCCTTCAATAAAATTGCATTACAGGCCAGCAGTACGCCATGTTGTCGATGACGACAACGTTGGTGACGTTGTTGCGACGAGACCGCTTCACGCCAGCTGCTAACTTTGAATACGACGAGGACATCCCCCTACGGCTTTCATTCGATGTCATGATGAAACATGTTGATAATTTCCCAGTTCAAATAGAGTACCGTGATAAATGTTAACAAAATATTGTTGATAATTAATGTAGAATGGGTAATTATAATAAGTTTAGAAGATACAATTTTATGGCACGAAAATAAACTAAAAAAGAAATAATTTTGTTTTATTCAAAAAGTGGTTTTATACCCGTCACCATAAACTATAGACTTAACATACATAGACTTCCATAAAACGTGGTTCTCAAACTCATATTTAATATCTTAAAACATCAAACTTAAACTCAAAATATACTTTATTCAAATAGGCCTTTACAAGCTGTTTCGAATCGTCAATTTACAAATTTATGATGTCAGTTCCACGTGAAGCTACCACCGGCTCGGAATGTGGACTCTACTGAGAAGAGCCGGCGAGACACTCACTGCTTTACTACAAAAGATGAAATAAAACCATGTTTAATACGTGTCTAGCTAAACAATGTTTAATAACTGGTCAAGTGCGAGTAGGACTCGCGCACCGAGGGTTCCGTACAAACTTATAGAAATCTATATAAGACTAACCCATCTACGCCATTTGTGGTCTTCATCATCAGTTCCAACATAAGTTACTATCAAAAATACCTAAATCGGTATACGCTTGCCTATAATATTTGAGGAGTTCCCTCAATTTCTCCAGGATCCCATCATCTGATCCTGACCTGAAGACAATGGGACCACCTTGGAAGTATACCTTTTCAAACAAAAAAAAATTTTGAAAATCGGTACCCAAATGGCGGCGTAATCGGCGAACAAACATAAAAAAAAATTAAATACAAGGTCGAATTGAAAACACTCCTTTTTAGAAGTCGCTTAAATATAATCAAATATTATGTAAATATGGATCACGTCCCAAAAACTATTTTGAAACTACTTAGGAGCACTTTAATTTAAAACACGATCATGGATGCAATCCATGGAAACACAAAATTTTATTTTAAGTACTAATACACCTTATACTTTCAAAAAAAAAAAGTTATAGCGCGATTCAGGATACACCTAGCGCCATCTCCTGACAATTTCAATGAACTAACTTGTTGACTTTGACATTAACAACATAATTATATTATATTTTAATCTCGTTTTATTTTTATTTATATTCTACTACACTCCACTACCCCTGCACTACGTTCGTAAAATATTTAGATTTACATTATCAATCAAAATATCGAAATATATATTAGTGTTGCCAAGACGAAAATAATTAGTCCTTAATTCGAACAAAAGTAATTGTTTATTTATAAATAACTAATTATATTACTAATAACCAGAAGACTTATATGTGTAGATAAATAAGTAAATTAAATAACTCGATCTGTTTGAATTTAATTTTAAAATTTTCGTACTAAGTCAATACGAGTACTTAAATCAAATCGCGTGAAGCTCTTATATTGAATGTTAATTTCGTAATGACGTTATAAATCGACGATAAAACTTTTAAATGAAAAGTTTATTTTATAATTTTTAGCGCGTTTAAATAATAATTAAAATAAAAATTTTTATTAATCGAGCAGAATTATATCATAGTTAATGTTATAATGTTGTAATAGATGGCATTAGCTGTACGCTGCATCGCGCTATCATTTTGTTAGCTGCGATATATAGATTGCATTGCGTTGTTTATAAAGGTTTGCTGCTTTTTAATGTTTTCGTATTGATACAAATTTCTTCTCAGTGTTTGTAAAATTGTTTTTTTGACCATGGTCAACTTCTATGTTAATTTGTTACAAGTACATATAATTTTAATTCTAAGATTAATATATTTTCCGCTTGATCAATTTACAACTTGATACATTTACGCGTTCCTGAGAAAAAGGTTGAAAGACAGACGTACAGACTGACAGACACACGAACAGAAATTTACAGTTTTCGGATTTTTTCCTTTATGTATACTAAAGGACCTTGCTCCTGGCCAAATTTCATAATGCTTGGTCAATGGGAAGTACCCTATACGTTTTGATTCCCTTGCGAAAACGTTAAAAACGCTATCATACTTAAAATATGTGATATAAATGACCGTATCTTTTGATTGCGTTAACTTAGAAGTTTGATTTTTTCACAGCTCTTAGTAATTACAACTCTGAGTACTTGACGTTGATAAAAATTTGTTACCTTCACGCGTTTCTGAGAAAAAGGTTGAAAGACAAACTTACAAACAGACAAACACACATACAAAAATTTACAGTTTTCAGATTTTTTCCTTTATTTGTACCATAAGATCTTACTTCTTGCCAAATTTCATCGTGCTAGGTCAATGGGAAGTACCCTATAGGTTTTGATTTCAAAATATACGACATATTTTCCATTATCTTTTGATTGCGTTGATTTAGAACTTTAATATTTTCACGGCCGCATGTCATCGTAGACTTGAGTATATGATATTAATTTCAACATGATACCTCTATGCATTTCTGAGAAAAAAGGGTTGACATCCCGACAGACAGACAGACAGACAGACAGACAGACAGACAGACAGACAGACAGACAGACGGACAACAAAGTGATCCTATAAGGGTTCCGTTTTTCCTTTTAAGGTACGTAACCCTAAAAATTAGACACTGTTTAAAATTTTGTCAAAATTGCTACACTGTGTGTAAAATTATAAAGAAACTTATTGATAAAATGTCTCACGTTATATTTGACAGCCAAATTAAGCAAATATTAAAAATACCTAAGCTTATGTTTATACATAATTAAACTAGGTCTAAACCATGTTACTATCGTTAGATGCGGATTTGTAGTGCAGGATTTTATAGACACGCGTTTAACGTGTGTTTAATTTTTTTGTAATAAGGCAGTCAGTAGTTACTCTTTTAAAAACATTGTTTGATACATACATTTGATATATGATATATATGATATTATATTGATTAGCTACAGTAATCCAGCGAGAATATCGACGGCTTTTTTCATTCCACGCGGCTTTATTTATTTTTTAATAATTATTTACTTTATCAATTTTTTTTAATGATTGATATATTTACCCAAATAAATTATTATTTTTTCGCGTATCATAACACTTTCCATTTTCATTTACATTTTTTAACTGTACTCTTTATTCTACCTGTATATCAGGCTATAGTTCTAAATAACTTGGATTTATTAGTCTTATTGCAATTGATCAATTAATCTATAGTTTTACAATCTACTTTTTATATCGCTTTAGGCGATAATTATATTGGTAAATTTCACTCCTGTGAGCGATATAAAACAACTCTATAACCTAGTAACAGATATGTCGTAAGTAGTTACCAAAACTGAATGCTGTCAAAAAATAACTTTTTTTAAGGATTTCATTGATTTTTTTTGTAATATAACGCAATTCAGTTACGCAATCATTATTTCCTATTTATATATGTACATATATTCCTGTCCCTCTTCCTGAATACGTCTCAAGAGGAAAAGGACGCCACGCCGCGCTAGGCGCTAAAATCGACGCCAGCACCGGCGAACACTTACAAAAAACTTCGAAAATTCGACGACGAGTCGGGGCCGTTACCGCTAAATAAACCCCGGGTTTAAAAAAGGACAATTTCTAAAAACAAGTGCTAAAACACTGCAGTGCATTTAATGTATCGCAATAGGAATACCGAGAACTGTAACATCAATAATATATAATTTGCAAGCCACTAAGACCTATGGAGGTAAACTTTCCTTTATATATATAAAACCGCCCCGCACCCCATACGTTTAACGCACCAATGTCTGTTACGAGTCTTTATTAAATGGATTACACAGTAATAAATAAATAATAAATAAATAAACGTATAACACTCAACTCAATTAAGATCTTGTGACCTTGTGTCGGGGGTCCGGAAACACACAACACTAACACAAACACCCAGACCACGACAAACATCCGTATGGCCAATACAGACATTTGCCGTGAGCGGGGATCGAACCCGCGACCGTTAACGCTACAGTCAGTTGCAGTGACCACTGCGCCAACGTGTCTGGCTAACAGTATTTGGTATATTCATTGACAGTGCCTATATTTGAAATTAATTTAACCTTTAACAGTTTAGCCGGATTTATTGGTATTTAAGATTAAATAAAACTATTAAGATTTTACTTATTCTCGTTTATTACTTTATTAATAATACTTTGTTTACATTCATCGCGGTGTTCAATTTGAACTGTGAAATCGTTGACATGTTTCATCATGATGTCAAATGACAGTCGTAATGGATTACTTTTGTCATATTTGAAGTTTGTCGCTGGTTTGAAGCGGTATCGTCGAAGGATCGTGACCAATGATGTCGTTATCGACAGCATGGCGTACTGTTGACCTGCAATTCAATAGAATGTTTATATTTGGACGCTGATAAGCAATACTGTTTCAAGCCACTTAGACTTCATTTTGAGAAAATGGCGTCTAAAGATGTCAAACTTATTCTTAAAGAATTTGTTTGTAATCGTATATGACCTTTTCTATTCTATTTTGATAAATGGTATAATAAATGAAAAGCATATTGGTATAATAAAATATTTCATCTTATAAAAAGTTTTTCAAATACATATATGAAATTGAAATTGGAAGCATTAAATTTTAAGTTAAGAAACTTTTCCGTACTTATTTACTTTAGATAACTTAAAACAAATTTTAAATAATGTTAAATAAGTAACGGATTATCGAAAATACATTAATATCTCCGAATTTGACTTTTTGTGGGTTGACACATTATTGCTTATTAGCATCCATTTATCACAAGATGTTCTCCGCGGTTTCATATTCGTTAATTGGAAGAAAATATTTACTTTACCTACTTCAATCAGATACTGTTTACTGTTTTCTGGGATTAAATTGTGATTTAGGTACTTTTTTTTTATTTATTAATTAATAATAGTACTTAATAAAATATATTTTATTGTCTTAATTCAAATAATTGTGACTTTTGTTAAGTATTGTTTTTATTTTCTTATATATTTTGTTGTTTATAACAAGCGTTGCATAAACCTGTAATGGCATACACAGAATAATAATACTGAACTGTGTATCTTACGAATAAATACAATGAATGTGTAAAAAAAAGTAACATAAGATTCTCATTATGACATTAGCTATTTGTGAGTGAAAGTCCAAAAAATGCAAAAATATTTACTACTATATTAATTTATTTTTTATAAATATAGATACATATGTTACACTCAAACTATTTGTCTCAAAAATCTATACCCATTTACAAGTTTGACCAGCTCGTCAATAGACTTGTTACAGTGTATAGTCTTTTTTTCTTTCTTGTCTTATTTAGCAGACATACGTATTTCTAGCCACACATAAAAGTGAGAAAGAAATTTTCAATTGAATTATTGAACTGAATCATTTTTATAATGCAAAATTATAATAAAAAAATTGTTCGAAAATTCGTGATTTTTTTTTTGAGATACTGTTACCAAAAAGAAAAGACAAGAAAAATAGAGTTTATTCGCTAGCAGATTTGTCATTCATACTTATCGGCATTATGGCTGCGAAAATCCATGAGTTTATCATAATTAAATATATTATTATTTTTCTCACCAACACAGTTCCGAAAGCTATGGCTGAAGGCCAAAAAAGCGTTGGGCGTCGTAACTTGTCCAGACATGAAACGATCTGGATTGAATTCATTCGCATCTTCACCCCAGTATTCGGGTTTGCGTTGTATACCCCAAATACTAATTAATACATTACAATCTTTGGGCAAAGTCAAATCCGGCGCTGCAAAAACAAAAGACATTTAGGGGTGATGTAAGCATGGCGTACCAATATAATTCCGAACGCTATGACTGAAGGCCAAAAAAATCCTTTATTTTTCCAGATATAAAACGATCAGGTCGAAAATAATTCGCATTTTCGCCCCAGTACTAAGGTTTGCGTTGTATGTCTCAAACACTTATTAATACATTACAATCTTTGGGCAAAGTCAAATCCGGCGCTGCAAAAACAAAAGACATTTAGAGGTGATCTAAGCATGGTGTAAACTGATGCTAGTATCATATGGAACCAGCATGCTACTATGTTTTGTCTGATGCTGAACACTGCGATTACGCAAGAGCATTCTAAATCCGTTGTTATATAGTACCCTCAGTTCATTGTCTTCTGCGTGTAGTTAGTCCAGAATCTTACCGTGTTTTTTCACAGCGTTAGCTTTTTTTTTAAATTATTATAGCTTCCTTAGTACAACGGGCCAATGTGTCATAATTTGCAATCAGGGTTCTCCTCCCTCGTTTATTTACCTGGTCTTTAATATCATCCATTTCATATATTTTATATGTATCTTATACTAGCTGTACTGGGAATGAGTTGCAATGTCACCTAAAGTATATAGATGTTTTGGTCAGGAGCCCTCATGGTTATCCTCAAAACACTCTAACCAAAGTTTCATCACAATCCTATCAATAGTTTTGGAAGGTGTAGGGAGCAAACATACAAACATTGATTATTATTTATATAGACGTCGATGATAATTTTTAGTTTACATTTACGCTTTGAAAGCATAAATCCGAAAATAATTAAAAAAAAATTGAATTAAACCGACGAATAATCCATGTTTCTATTTCGAAAAAAAGTTATACTTTTACATTTGTAACGGCCTTGACTTTTGTGCTTATAGAGACTTTATTAAATAAGAATGTTAGGATTTGCCATTTTTAATCGACTTCCGAAAAAAAGAGGAGGATCTCGATTTGTCGGAGAAAGTTCCCGTTTTGGGTATGTTTTCAGATTACTCGAAAACAATCGGACCGATTTAGTTTATTTTTTTAAAGCGTATACTCGTCTATTAGTCCCATAGAATTTTCATCAAAATCGGTCCCTAAAATTGGTTTAAAAATCAAAACAACTGAAATAAATATGTCATTCAAGTAAACAAAATAACATATTTTAAAGTCGGTTCTCTTTATAATACAATCTTAAACAAATACACATTGTATACAAAGTAAAAAAAAAACACCTTACCTAGTATTACATCCTTATTACAACGTCGTAAGATGTACGGAACTGGTGGATAAAGCCGCAACGATTCCTTTATAACTGCTTTCGTATACTTTAAGTTGTGCAGATCTTCAAAGTGTAGGGGTTTTTCTGCATCTCCAAGAACTTCTTGAATTCTATAAAATGATTTTCGTTGAGAAGATTGGACAGAAAATTATTATAATCGTAGTTGTTGCATTCTGATATTCATTCGTGGAAGAATTAAAAAGTTGTTCAACTAATAATCGTTCTTGCAGCCGGAGTCGTAACTACACCATCTGAGGCCCGTGGCAAATTCATTGAATGGGGCCTCCCGGTAAAAATCGTCACGATGCAACTTAATTTTAATGAACTGCTTAAGTAGCCCAAAACTAAACTATTAATAATATTGTGTGCATTTTAATTAAAGATCTGATAAGTTTTATTTTTAAGAGCATAGGTTTATACATATTTATAATTAAATAACAATTTACTTTAATAAGATTTTAATTAATAAAATTCTTACAAGTCGAGCCCTTTCGGGTCAGGGGCTCGTGGCTTTTTGCCAGCTCTGCCACCTTATAGTTGCGCTTAGTTTAATAAACAGATAAATGAAAACAAAGTACTGAATCATTAACAGAGTAAAGAATACATTTTTTGCATTACCTAATAATGGGTAATAAATACTTACTCTTTATAAACTTTATCTTGTACATCTGGATGTTGGGACAGTAACAAAAATGTGAAGCTAAGTCCAACCGCTGAAGTGTCAGTACCCGCTAAAGCAAGTACAAGCATCTCTTCTCGGAGTTCATCATCCGTATATACTTTGTCACTATTGTAAGAGTTCTCTATCATTAAATCTAGGAAAGATTTACAACAGGTTTTCGATTTATCTGCTGCTGAAAAAGATGTCGTACTTATATTGTGTTTTAAATTTAATTTAGAAGATGTAATTTATAAATTATCGTATTACTTTCAGATTGGTTTACGTATTCTTCTTCCCCATTCAATTGCGCTTTCTTTTTCTGTATGAGCTGAAATAAAAGTTGGTCGGTTATATGTTTTTGGTTGATCTTGTACATCTGTGTATAATAAATAACTACTACTACTAAGTCACTAAGGTGATAGTTTTGTTATTATTTCTATTCACACTATATTCTGTAGCCGCAACCTGCGTATTTGTTCTACTTATTTGAAAATAAATAATTTCTCGGGGACCTTATTCTATCAAGATCTTTTCGGAGTTTACTGCGTCACCTGTATGTTCTGTCTTATGTACGTTATTGGTTGTTAAAGTAATGACTAATTGTACTTTATGATTAATATGATCTACTACACTATTAATTATTACGTATAAATACTTTTTTGTATTTGATTCTTGTTGTATAGAATCCATACAAATATTATTATTAGTAAATAAAGTTTCATTTCTTCAATTTTTCCACCACCAATATTATGTCCTTAACCATCCACCAAATCTTCATTCAAGTGGTTTGACACATTATTACTTATCAGCATCCACTTTTTGATGAACGACTATTATTTTGAGATAAAATCGCAAGAAGGCACAACTAAAGTATCTATAAATAAGTAACGACTTACTTTATCGACGAATTCCTGGAGTGTTTTTATCGCACGCATCTGTCTATCAAACATCGGTAACAATTTATATATGGCGTCACAATGTAATAAAGGTTGGACCAGGCGGTACGCGAAAATTTTAAATACTTCCTTTAAAGCATTGAAGAATTGGTGACTTCGATTTCGCTGCACATTGATGTTCACGCCAAACAATGTCTCTATTATAATGATAAATACATTAATAGAAACATTTATCCGTGCTCAAATCGAAACTACCCACTGTGTTTTTGATTAAATACAATATGTTGGTAAAGTAACGTACGTAGATATCCTAATTTTTAAAAACTTTTTGTGGTAAGAGCTGAAATGACGCAACTGAATCTTCGCCAAAAATCGATTTATCTCCTACCTACATTGAAGTAATTAATTATAACTTTAGAAGCACTTAAAAATTGTATATTTATTGAAAAAAAAAAAATTATGATGATTTAGTTGAGCTTTATATCCTCCTTTAATAGGAGAGGCCTAGTTGTGATTTTTATTGATGCATCATAAGTATTGTCAGACACTTAGACACGTTCATTATAACTATGTATTTTAAATAAATTACCACCAACAGAATCCAATGAACAACGGCTAAAGTATTCATAGCAAGAGAAGTTCCCATTTCCGACTTTGGACTGAAGCAGATCAGCTGCGACCTTATTCTGCGCTTCAAATATTGATACGAAGTTATTGACATGTCTTGGAGCGAATGTTGGCACTAGAATCTTGCGTCTTCTATGCCAAATTTCAACTGAAACATAATTTTCTTTTATTATATTTTAATTTGTTTAAGCACCTACGTTAGTCTCACAGATATTTGAATAAGGCTCGACCGATTTGGTTTTTTTTCGCTTAAATATAGATTCAAGGTGGTTTCATAAAAAAGAAATGAAGAAAAACTCAAAAAATCAGCGGAAAAGTTTTCTTCACTTTACCATATGCATTGTGACGAACACAAATTGCTTCGCAATCATATTGAAGTAATCGAATCGCAACCCGTGAAATACTTATTATTGGGTAGTTCCGGTGGCCATCTGTGGTCTTCATCATCAGTCCACTTGACCAAATGCTGTCTCCCAAAACTAAATTGCACTGGGTACTTTAAAAATAGTTAAATATGTGTGCAATAGTATTTGAAGAGTTCCCTTGATTTCTCCAGGATTCCATCATCAGAATCTGATCTGATAATAATGGGACTAATTAGGAAGTATACCTTTTCAAACAAAGATAAATCCTAAATTGGTCAAATACGTACAGCCAAACAAAGAGAACCTGCTTTTAATTTAGTTCATAACATACATTACTTTCCTTTAGAAGGGGAAAGATTAACATATATTATTATAAACTTTAAAAGAGACACTTAAATTGAGTGGTTTCTTATTTTGATGGTACCTTTCACATTGTAAAATACACGAGTTTTCATTTAATTATTTCACCTGTAAAAGTTGTTCACATTAACGTACCCGGGGCAAACACTGTTCCATTACCAACAAGCGGTTTCGTTATTTTGTGGACGTAATTTTTATCCAATACAGACTTTAATACTGTACACGCTTTATCTGCATCGGCTATTACTGAAAGGTAAGAAATGTTTTATATTATTCTAAAATGTTTTGAAAAATTTGTAATTTATATATTAATACGTGAGGCAAAAACTTCGTGCCCCTTTTTACCAAAATTGTGCGGTAGGAGAAGTATGAAATTTCGTATACTTATCTGCTATATCTATTTATCTATATATATAAAAACGAAAGGTCATTCACTCACTTAAAACGAAATGTCAGAATTAACAAGTGCAATTTTCAATTTTGCACAGACGTTCTTTTTAGGACGTTAGTGCTCACTAAGACGTCCCGTCTCGTTTGCAAAATTCGACCTTAGGGGTCTGACGGGCTTGGAAGTTTGTATGAAAGTCCTGTGTTAAGCGCGAGTGAAGACGCGGGGTGCCGCAAGTATTTATATAAAGTCAGAATACCACTCACTGATTAATCACGAAATCTCAGAAAATATAACACCTACAAACCTACAATTTAGCAGTTAGTTTAAAAGACAGAGTGTAGACATCTGCTAAGAATTTCACGAAATTAAAACCCTAAAGGGTAAAACGGGCATTGTAAATGAAAGTTCTATGTTTTTGAAATTTATAATCTATGCACCATAGATGTATGGTTGTGTTAATAATGTATCTTTAGAAATTAACCCCCTTGGGCGGCCGGCCGTGGTTTGTATAGGGAAGGAGTGCAGACTGCTTATAATTTTTTTATTTATACATAAAAATAACATTCAATGAATAAAAAATAATAATAACACACACTACAATGTATTTGACACACACACGTATTTTATACTCTTTTGTTTATTGTTAAAGTCTCTAGTTAAATTGAGGATAGATTATCTGGTCAATATTGAAAACGGTTAAGCATTTAATAAACTACGGGTGAATTCCAGATACGGGCATCAATTCTACTAAATACTTTATTGACACACAGTAATTGATCCGAGACGGTCTAGTGGTTACAATACGTCGATCTCTATCGATGATCATGTTAAAGAAAAACTTTAAATTGTGATAAATTCATATATATATGTCATTTCTCAGTGGAGCAGCGTGATGGATTAAGTAAGCTCTTGCTAAGCTCTTGTTTTACTTAGCAGTACGACATTTTCAGGCTATTATAGTAGAGTATAGTATAATAATTGATGCTGTTCCAAGTACACATGAAATGCAATTAAGAATATTAGTATTATTACATTTATTATATAATATACGAGTACAAACATATATATATCTTATATATGTATATGTCGTGGAACAATAATAATTTTCATTAGAAGTCGCTGAACTGATTTAATAGTAACGGGTAAATGCGGTGACATTGTTGTGAGTCAGGTGGACGTAGTCTTGTTGGATAGTGGGGTACTGTGTCATGCACACTTACTTTTGAGAAATCGACCAGTCTACACCTTCAAATCGAAAATGTCGGTTTACCTACCTAGTATTTTTGGTTATACCTACATCCAGTTTAGTTTTGATACAAAATCGTGATGGACCCCGTACCACCGAACGTAGACGAAAACACTACTATCGCTCAGCCATCGCTGTCGCCGTCATATACGTTCATATCATTCTAGCGGCCCCGGCTTCGCACGGGTACGTACATACACACACACACACACACGCACACACGCACGCACGCACGCACGCACGCACGCACGCACGCACGCACGCACGCACGAACGCACGCACGAACGCACGCATGTCCGAATTGAATAATTCAAAAAGTTATAAAAAGGTATTGAAGCCATCCTGAATATAAATTAATTTATTTATTTTGATAAGGCTTAATACCACTATACAAATAAAGAGCTTTTTCAAGCAGCGGCATATAAATTAAATATTTAGAACAAAAAATCGCTTACTGTGACATAACTATAATATTTAGACATATGCTGTCGCGACACTTGTTGTAGATAATGATAAGTTCTGCAAAATCGTAGTAAATGATTTTGTTCTATCATCAATAGTTTTCCCAGCGCACGCGACGTAAGGAATTTTTCAGGTCATTTTTTTACACCTTGGGTTACATAATTAGAGTTTTAGTAAGGATCCCTATTTTTTTAAAAATATAATATAGCCTATGTTACTCGGGGATAATGTAACTTTCCAAAGGTGAAAGAATTTTTGAAATCGGTCCAATACTTTCGGAGCCTATTCATTACAAACAAACAAACAAATCTTTCTTCTTTATAATATTAGTATAGATATACATTCATACGTACACCAATACATCACACTCATACGTCACATGTATAAATATAAATAAATTTTAATTTAATTATATTTATTCGCATTATATGCAAATCAGTTGAGCGGTCTTTTTACGTGCGACGCGTGACGTCATCGGATCGCTCGCGTACACTCATGGCTCCGAAAGCATGTTCGTTTGCCGCTCGCTAGCTTACGACCTTTACTGTGCTTTATTATATCTGCGTTCGTATCTCATATTAACTTTTATCATCTCTTCGAGCTTGTCTTTCTTAGTGGTCCTATGTTTTCTAAGTTAACTATTTTTATGAGTAGTTTAGATGTGTAAACTTTAAACATTAAAGACTAATTATTTTTTCGCCGCGACAAATAATTGCTAAATTAGTATTCTTATTTTCAATTAGTATTATTATTTTACACGGATTTAAAACGCGATTTATTTCGTCATACACTTAATATCTTCTTCATCATTCTTCTAACATTTTCGTGTTTGATTTTATCGTATTTGATCATCAGCTGGACTTTACCACATTGCGACGAGCATAAATTGCTTAGCAATCATATTAAATCGCAACCCGGAAAACACTTATTATTGAGCAGTTTTGGTGTCCATCTGTCATGTACATTATCATTTCCACTTTACAGAATGTGGCTTGCCGAGAGCAAATGCACGAGCTACTATCAAAAACACCAATATCGGTATAGGTCTGGCTATAATATTTGAAGAGTACCCTCGATTTCTCCAGGATTCCATCATCAGATCCTAACCCGATGACAATGGAGCCAGTTTAAACCCTTTCAAACAAAAAACAAATCGGTCCACAAACAGTGGAGAAATCGGTAAAATCTATCAGAAATGTAATTTTAGGCGAGAATTACATTTGTAAACTTTACTCTCAAGAGCAATATAAAACAACTCTGTAATTTAGTAATGCTAGTCCATTAAACAACTGGACAAGTAACGTACGTAATTCTACAAATAAAATCATCAGTTCATTCTTGGTACAAAGATAGTTTTAGATTTAGATTTTAGATTTTTCTCTTTCACATAATTATTAATACGCATGATAACCAGTTATCAGCTGTACCGGCGTCGGCGTTGCAATAAAACCTAACATGATAAGACCAAAATCGATATGGCTGAGGAAGTTCACAATGCATTCGAACGGCATAGATTTTTACAAACGATTTCGAAATTAAAATATAAGGGAATTTTAAAGTTACATCAATTACAAGAATGTAATTGAACCAGAATCGGAAATATGAACCATTTAATTAATTAAAATTAAACTTTTGTTTATATATAAAAAAAAAAAAAAAACATTTTTGCTTTTATATCAAATAATAAATAATTTATATTTTTATCGATATCTGATTGCATTAAACATTTAGATAGTACTATATAAATCAATCAGTATCTAAAACAAAAAATAGTCCCGATATATTTGTAAAAAATAAAATATTGAAAATGTTTTATCATGTGTGTTAAATTAAAGTGCAAAATAGCGTTAAATGTCAATGACATAAATAATAAAATTGCATGAAAATAACACAGCACCGGTCCGAATATTTTGTACTTCATCATTGTCATGTTTGAGAACATTATTTATGATAATTTTATATGGTGATTTTATTAGAAATAATGAATAAATTATGTAAAAAAAACAATATACGTTTGACCTCTTCCTTCATTGGCTAACTACTGAACTGATTTTAAAACGCGTTAGATCATTTGATTATAATATTTGCTAAGGAGAACGATCGCCCAGTTGCTTAATGGTCTAAGCTAAGGTGAAATGGCACTGATAGTAAAATAGTTGGAAAGCGTTGACAAACAACTTATGTACATACTTCATGAAAGTCGGCATGTTCTCTCTCTCTTGTTATCAACGACAACTGCCTACATCAACACTACAGTCTCGTGTACATCAGTCCCATTAAAAACAGCAAGTTGCGATAGCGATAAAATTAATTACCCGAGGCGTTTGTTACCTAAAGTCAATATTGATTTAAACAACTAGAACTACTAATTTTTAAACATCTAAAAATAGTGTTTGTTCGTATTCGCCTGATTATGGAGAGATTTTGGGAAACGTAAAAGATCGTTAAGGCCTAAGTCAGGGCTGTAAGGTGTATGATCTAAAATTTCGACATTTCAGGTGCTCAAAAACATCTTTCTCTAGCGGGCGGTGTGCGAAGTTGCATTGTCATGGTGCAGTTTCATATGACGTATTATTTTTTCAAAATTCGCTGATGATTCGTGGCAAACAAGCAGTGGTATACCAGTCAGCCGTAATCATCTTGCGATCTGCTAGGATGATGTCGTAAAAGTCTATAATAATGGCGTCATGACCACCCTTTGCCACAAGCGAATCAATCATTTTTTTAAGCGCTCTGTGAGCTTAAGACTTTGGTCGGTTTTGGCTCATCCTGGAAGACCTAGATAGTTGACTAATGTTTAGAATCTGGATCGTAAGCATATATCCAAGACTCCTCACCACTAACTATATCATAAACATGCTTTGACTCTCCTCGGTTGAATCGCTTTAGAGTTTTGCGACACCGACTAACATGGGCTGTTTTTCAATCGTCCCTAAGCAAATTTAGTATCCAACGAGATATCAATTTTCTTAGGCCAAGTTCTTTGTGCAAGGTTTTTGTTCAGTGGTCCCTGAAATGCCCCCGGATGCCCCTATTTTACGGTATGTCACATGACCGTCTTCACGGTTTAGCTGCCACACGGCTTCGATATTCATTGGGTCATGGATATTTTTGGACAACCTTCACGTGGTTTGTCACTAAGGCTAGGGAGCCCGTTTTTTTTTCTGAATGTGTATTGCTGTTGGCCCTACTGGCCTTGACAGCGTCACCGGGGGGGGGGGGGCGAGTACTGAGACTCAGCCTTGAAATTGGGAGCCCCCGTTGGGGCTCAGAATGGACGCCGGTGTCTCCTAGTGAGATCGCACCTCGGCTTAGAACGTCGTCGGAGTGGAAGGGAGCCCGTGTTGAAATTCTAAATACCACCGTTCTACAGTCCTGAGACATGGTGCTGTATCACTAAATACATCATTGATTGCCTCAAAGCACTGAAGTCGCGATAATCCCCTATGAATGTTGTAGAACAAATTTTCCTGAGATATCCATTGTCACAACCGACTTGTCACCTTTGAATAGATGATACAATAAAACTATTCGAACAATCGGAAATCGTTCTTTTGTTTTCGAATTATAAATTCAAAAAAATGAAAATGCTATATGTTTTTTTTAATATTTGCTTATTACTGCTGACTTAAAAGGCAGCCCTCGTATATATACATATGTAGACATCGTTTAACTTACCAACAAAAAATGTGTTTCCTAACCAAGTACTCATAGCGTTGTACTTTCTTCTCCAGGCCTGCGTATGTGTTTGTGTAAGCGAGTTCATGAAATCTGCAATATAAAGAAACCGTATTTAATCTACAGATCCATTTGATCCATTTGAATGTGTCTGTTGGGAGAAATCTGAATCTATAAGAGATAGAGAAATTTAAATAATAAAATAAATGTGATCGATTTTAAAGTTAACAACTGCATACCAAGATTTGCGGAAAAACACTACACGGCTCGAGGTAGTTTCAAAATTTTCTTATTTTTATTTTGATACATTTTTGCTGATATATCATTATATTAATTAAAGAAAACATGTACAGATAGATTTAATGAAAACAAATATGTCAATTTTTGGTTTTGTCCAGAAACCAACTTTCACGCTCATATCCGTATCCAAAAATTAAAAAAAAAAATTTAGCTACATATGTATATGTTTGAAAATATTGTTACTATGGGAAAATCCGAAAATGTACATGTCTATTTTTGACTAAACTTTATATACAGTTGTCGATTTTGAATTTTTTTATTATTATTTAGGAGTTATTGCGATCCAAAACTTCTAGCGTAAATAATCAAAATCGCAAAAATGTACATGTAAATTGAAAATCAATATAAACTACAAGTTTTTGAGTAATTATATTGATCCAGTACTTTTAGAGAGCTTCCTAAAATTTATTTTTGACTATAATTTTTTTTTTCTAGCCATGAATCCGTTAATTTTGGAAAAAAAATTACACTATATTATTGCATCATCTGATAGTGTTACTTATAAGGATCAACTTCTTTAAAGTAATAGTGTACGGCAAACTGAAGAAAAAGGCTTATATTTTACTAATCGCTATTAATCTTATACATTAATTAAACCTTAAATAATTCCTCAAAAAGATCAACACTTAAAATCGGAAAATATAAAATTAAAATATGATGTTATCACGCTAAATACAAGGCATAATATCTGAG
The DNA here is from genome assembly GCA_037950945.1 of Hypolimnas misippus. Classification (NCBI taxonomy): domain Eukaryota; kingdom Metazoa; phylum Arthropoda; class Insecta; order Lepidoptera; family Nymphalidae; genus Hypolimnas; species Hypolimnas misippus. The sequence continues at coordinate 1,096,713 of JBBEEQ010000012.1, forward strand.
GTCAGTTATGTCTAGAGAATAAGTTTGTCTTATTTTTTATAGGCTGCCTCAAAATGCCAGTCACCTCGTGAAGTAACGCAGTTGTGTGATGGGAAAAAAATGGAAATCTATAAAACGAATAACTTTAAAATTAGTTTTTTCATATTTGTGTATATTGTTCCACGTATTGTATACAAAGTTGATAAATTGTACCTAACGTTAGTTTGTTCCCTGTCACCTAGTCTGTTGCCTCGGTAAGTGACTAGCATTTTGATGCCAACTCTAGTGAAAGTTTTAACAATACCTAAAATGATAAATAATTTGATTGAAAATAAACATTTTATTTACAAAATATATCAGGACTATATACTCGACTATGCCAAGTTTTCACTTTTGAGTGTTGATTATCTCCTTGAAGAATTAATTACTTAAATGTTCAATTAATCCATGAGAGTAAAAGTATTTTGTAAAAAATAAGATTTTTCTTTTAGTTTCCCGTATACTATTACTTCCCAGAAGTTGATCCTTATAAGTAACTCTATCACATGGTGCAAAAATATAGCGTGTGTTTTTTTTTTAAATCAGCGGATTCGATTCCTGGCAAGTAATATTAATTAAAAAAAAATTAAGCAGTTTTAGTTATCATCAAAATCGGTCCCAAGGTTTCTTTAAGTATTTTCACTATTCCCTATAGTTTCTGATTTGGCCTACCACGCACAATTAAAAACTTATTCTGTTTATAAAAAAAATAAGGACGGTTATGAATTAAGTTTTTAAGCTTCTCATTAGTAAGAGAGCAGGCTTCGCTCAGCAGAAGGAAGTTTACAGGCTGTTTGTATATTACATACATGGGGATTACACGCTACGTTCCATCATCACGTCACTTACACACTTTAATGCGAACAACGCGAGGCACATCTAGGTATTTATAGTCTTTTTTCTTTTCTTGTCCTATTCGGTAACAATACCCGGAACGATAATCACGAATTTATGTACATTATTTTTCATTACAATTTTCATAATATAAAAATGATTCAGTTCAATCATTCCATCGATAATTTCTCATCTCTAAGTTTTATGTGTGGTTAGGCATACGTCATATTTGTCCGTTAAATAGGACACGTAAAGAAAAATAGGCTATACAAGTACAAATCAATCCTTACCTTCATTACTTCCAATAAATTGCAAGGCATTTCCGATAACCGGGATATATTTCCAATCATTTCCGAGCTGGTGGTTTAATTTCACGAATTTTTTTGGTTTCCATCGATCCACTATCAGCAGAATGAAGACAATTACAAGTAACCAATAGACGAACATTATACGCGATGGATTAAGTTCAAATATTGAAATGAAGCGAGAGCCTCTTTATATGCACCTCTTGATACAGCTATCGTTAATGTCTCGTAATGGTCTTTTAGTGTTTCATATTTAAATAAAACCGGTCAAAAGCAATATAACTCATTTGTATTCGAGCGTTTTTAGGATTATGTAGTCAACGAGGGACCGTTGTAGTCTCGCTGTGTTCGTCTGTCCACCTGTCTGTCTTACCCTGCAAACCTTATCTGGGAAATTCTCAGAATAAGAAAGCTATAATTTGGAATGCGTTTAGATATCAGTCGCGCCAACACGGTGATAAAAAAAATTTTTTTTTTGGATCTCCCCACATATAAAAGGTAGACATTTATTATCTCCTCATCATCGACTCAACTCAAAAGCAAAATTACGTTATTTTGTTTACTAAAATGGCGTACTTTTTTCGGTTATTTTGATTTTAATATCAAAGTACTGAACCGATTTTGATTTTATGAAGGTCCCAGGCGAATTAACTACCTCCTCTTGGAAGTCGGTTAAAACAGGCATTAGCTAAAGGTTTATGAGTCATGTATTTATAGAAATCTGAGTATTGTGATGGGCAATTACTGAACCTAACGCCGCTCGTGGCGCGACACACACTTGGCGTTTTACATTCGTTTAGTAAATTTGGTGACATAAAATTGCAAATTTTCAATCTCAAGGTTACGTATGCACTCGCATTTCGGTATAGAGTCTGAATAGAGGTTTTTGTTCATGGTTGCCGTTCACATATACGTTTTTTACTCAACAATATAGCCTTCCTCAACAAACAAACTATTAAACACAAAAATATTTTTTCAATTCGAACCAGTAGTTCCTGAAAATAGCGCGTTCAAACAAACAAATTCTTAAGCTGTATAATATTAGTATAGATTAATAAAATATTTTTTATTATTAATAAATGTGTTTACTTTATCTAATTATTAAGTAAAATAAGGTTCTAATATAGATTAATAGAATCAGCTTTAAGGTTCTAATATAGAATAATAGATATAATAGAACCAGCTTTCGTTTAGAAGTATTATGTGGGTCACGAAGGGGCAGTGAAAATTACCGGGCCCTGGCAGAAAAATATTTGGGAAACACAGGTCAAGGTCTCACTCATATGAGAAAAAAAATAGTTTATTTATTTATATTTACTAAACAAATATATACTCGATAAATGAAAAATATTAATAAATATGAGGTAATTATTAATAGATAATGTAAATTATTATGTACATTTTTCATATGCTGCGTCAAAATGTTAGTCCCCTCCTGATGTAACGAAGTATTACTTCCCGATTGTATTTCTGGCTAGGATATATAATTTTTCAAAAATTATACATTACCATTCTTGAGTGAAATTTTTGAAATAAAATAATTTTAAATCAACTCCTTGTTTCTTTTAATGTAAACTGTATTTTTGATTGTGAACAATATGGTTTCACTAAAGATCGTTCGAAATCAGATGCAGGGTTACTGCATTCTACAATATATTTTTAATATATGGTGCGTGGGAGAATACTATTGGTGTATTCTGTGATTTGACTGTGAAATATGAAACGTTCTTACGTTAACCTTAATATAACGAAGTTAAAGGTAAAGAACTTGATGAGAAACAAGAACTTCTACTTGACAAAGAGAATTCAACACATTTCTATAAACGGAATAAAGATTTTTCGATCTATCCTAAAAATAATGTTCTACAGGATTCGATTCTGAGATACTGGGGTCCTATTTTTAATATACGGACGCTGATAAGCAATACTATGTCAAGCCACACTGAACTCAATTTAGGAAAATGGCGTCTAAAGATGTCAAACCAATTCTTAAAAATTTTGTTTGAAGACGTCAGTTAAAAAAGGTTTTTTCTGTTAATTTTTTTTTCAAATATTTTAGGTTACTGCATATTGCAAATTATTGTGGACACGTTAATAGCAGTAACATTAAATTTAAAAACTTTTTTCCGTACTTATTTAGATGACTCGAATTTTGTTTCAATAATTTTTAAATTATCAGAATGCATCATTAAATTATCTCCGAGCATTTTTAAATTATCTCCGAATTCGACCTTTTTGTGGGTTGCCACATTATTGCTTATCAGCATCCATATATCAATAATCATTCGTTCTACGTTAAAGTAATTTGAGAGATTGTATTGTTTGCTGATGTTACTTCACTTAGTAAAATTCGTCAACTAACAGACAACTCGATTAATATATTTTGGCTCTTTTCATAGTATCATGTCTTATAGTTTGATGCTATGGGGTAACGCTACACATGAATATTATATTTATTTTTCAACAAAGAGCTGTTCGTGGTGTTTATAACCTAGAAGCTCAGGACAGCCCTAGGGAAATTTTTAATGAAGTAGGTATTCTTACTGCTTTTACACTATACAGTTGTAACAATATTAAGTGCATTCACAAAATAATGACTTCTTCGAGAGAAAAAGTGACACACAATATGAACACGATATACAAGGTAGCGCAAAAATAATCTCATAGTATGTTTGCTTTCTGGGACAAGGTTTCCCTTTGTATAATAAAATCCAGCAGACATTATTTGCAGCTTTCAATGATTAGATTTAAATCATACATTAAAAAGTCTGTAATAACTAAACCATAACATTCCATACAAGTGTATGTACTTGATAAATGGTGGATACATTGTCAGTTTAATTGGTAAATATAAATTCGTTGTAATAATAAAAAAAATCGTTAATGTACTGAAGAATTTTTAAATGATTTACTATCGAGTTTCTTGGCGATTCTCCTCGAAAGAAACTACATTCCAAACCGGTAGTAAGTTCTTATTAGTATAAATACTTTCTTTTTTAACTAACTTCCAAAAAAAGGTTTCAAAAATTTTATATAACGGGTCTTATCGCGATAACTAATGATAGTAATACCTTTTTTTTGAGCGACGTTTCGACGAAGTTTGCATTTGTCGTGGTCACGAGCTGACTGGTGTACCGCGCCCTCCGGCGGTGAGTGCGCGAGTTTTCTTTGCTTATCCTTTAAAAATAAAAAAAGGTGTTCAATGATCGGGAACTTATTATATATTCTTTTCTTATTTAAAAGCGCATATTTTCATATTGGATCAGACTGCCATCAAAATTGGTTCAGTCGTTTGAATTAAAATCAAAATAACTGAAATAATGTCATTTAAGTAAACGTAATTACGTATTCTGTTTTTAAAAGTATTATTTGTATTAAGGACTCAAAAGTGAGAGTCTACTTGAATGAATTAAATTGGTTTTGAAAAAACTAACGACTCTAAGACTCCTTTTAGTATGTTTCGTTCAACGTTCACAACGCTCGTATGTTTGTCCTCTATACGTTCCGAAATCATTGATCGGATAACAAAAAAACGCTAACAACTTAAAAAGATATTTTAGGCAAATTCGCTTTTTAACTTCCGACCAAAAAAAAGGAATACTATAAGTTTGATGTATGTATGTATGTTTGTATGTTTGTGGCATGTAGTTATTATAAATAATTAGACTAATTTTGACGCGTTTTTTTTTGTTTGAAAGCTGATGTAATCGAAATGATTCTTAGCTAAAATTTATGAAGATTCGTTTAGAGGTTTGAAGGTTATCAGCTCTTTTCTAGTCGTTGAAAGGATCTGAGTAACTTTTATTGGTCCAAACGACTCGTAATTTACTATACTATGATACAGCAGAAGTATGATGTTGGGGCTCGTTGAAATGGTCTCTGTGAATAAAATTCCGTGTGACTTTGTTTTTTTTTTAATATATTTCGAATCATCAAAATATGTATTTTTTAAAATTTTGGTCAGAATAGAATTGTTAGGTACGTTTCATTAGGTCTAAGAACGAGTTCATATCTAAATATTTATTAAAAACCACTGGTCGCCTGGCGGTCGGAATTTAACCGAAAATTATTTAATTCTCAACCGATTTAAAGATTGACCACAGATAATCTATTCTCAGTGCGACCATCAGACTTTAACAAATAACTTAGTAGTATGTATGCGTGTGAATGTCAAATACATGGTAGTCTGTGTAATATTTTAATTAGTGATTTAATATTTTTTTATGCATATTAAAAAAAATGGGTTTTTCTCTTCTATATAAAGTATAAGTGTGCAAAATTTCATATTCTTCCGTCCGAGCAATTTTCGTAAATATGGGAACAAAATTATTACTTCACGTATTAATATATGTATATATAATAGCTACTATTAATAAGGGGCTAAAATTATATTGTATATTAGAAGTATACTATTATTTCTCCATAGATTTTACTAAGTATTGTTGCAAAATAATCGTCAGAAATATTTGGATGCTGATAAGCAATAATGTGTCAACCCACAAAAAGTCAAATTTTGAGATATTTATGTATTCTAATAATTCATCATATATTTAACATTATTCAAAAAATTGTCACGTTATCTGAACTATATAAGTACTGAAAAAAGTTTCTTAATCTAATGTTCTAAACATATGTTGAAGTGCGTTTCATATTTTGGATTATTTAATAATCTCATATAATTGAAAAACTTAATAGATCAAACTCTTTACTATACCGATCTGCTTTTAATTTATTATACCTTTTATCAGAATAGAAAAGAAAACATGAGTATAAACTTCTTCCAACAAATTTTTTAAGAATTTTGACATCTTTAGACGCCATTTTCTCAAAATGAAGTCCGTGTGGCTTGACACAGTATTGCTTATCAACATCCATTTATTAATTCTATATCCAAATTATTAATAATATTGGTTTGCCACAGTCAGACAACTTTTTATACTGTCAAAAACTTTACGCAAGCAATCAGAATTACCATACAATCTTGCCATAAATGAATAACGTAGATCGCATATAGTATACTTCTACAGCACGTCGGACTGCTACAGCTAGACGCCATTATTCCCACATCAGTTTTCCTCGAAATAAATAAATAAATAACAAAATTAATACATTTATAATTAACATCTAAACGTTTATCTTGTAATATTCATCATATGCAAATTAAGATGCCTTGAATGGCTTGTAACTATCGTGTAAGGATACCGTAAAGCTTTTTAAATTTATTAACTAATTCCACAATACACACGTTCACACATACAATCACACACCTCAATCACGCACACATACACCCTCATAAAGTCGCACGTATGCTCATAACATATATCACACTTTTACAATCAGTAAAATAATATTATTATTTATTCTTTTATATATATTTTTTTTTATTTTGGTACTTTTAATATTAGTTTTTAATGATCGCTATGTGTGTCTGTCTGTTGCACCGTAGCTCCTAAACGATGCGATGTTTATTTAAAAGAGGGTTTTTTAACGATGGTTCTTAAGCATGTTCCAGCAAAATCGGTTCAGCCATTTTAAGATCATGAGCTCATTTCTTCTTAGCTGCGGTAGGCATCTTAGATGCTCAAAAAGTATTAAAAAAAATAATTAATTCATTTTTGTAAACTTTGTAAATATATATTGTAACTTGTAAGTATCTAAAGGATATCGTTGATCCTCATTAATAACGATCCCCTGCAGTATATTGTTTTAGATTTTTTTAATACCACTGGTTCGAAATGTAATCTCTACCGAGAAGGACCGGCAAAAAATTCGATAAGTATTCTTTTAAAATCAATCATACATAATCGATTTAAAGTTTCTTTTTGATGTCCTGTTAAGAAATTAATACACATTAGATCCACGCCTCTTTGTCATGAAAATAATCTTGTATAGTATAATATGCTTTATCTCTTGAAGATTTTTTAATAGAGGTTATACTATTAAGTGGCAAATGTAAAACTGGTTGCAGGATTACATTATAGATGCGAAATAAATACAAAAGTCATGGTCACATTTGCATGAAAATTTTAAAAATGCAACTACAACAAATTTAACAACTACGCTTCCTCAATTCTGGGGTACAAGATGAAACATTTTTAACTAACTTCCAAAAAGCAAGGGGGTTCTCAATTCGTCGGGAACTTTTTTTATTCAACTTGCAATGTTGAACTAGTTATCTTCAACGGATTGAGCTGAAATTTTGTGTACACGTTTAGTTCGGATTTGTGATAAGGTATATGACGTCATCCTAAATCCAACATGGCGGCACAGCCAAGATGGCGGACTAGTAATTTTAAATTTCTTTCTACAATAGAGTAATCGAATGAAAGGACTCGGTGAGAATACGAATGCGAGTTAAAACAATCTAAGTTGATGATTGAAAGCTCCTTTGCTCTAATCAACATGAAACTAACGATAGGAAACAAACACTAAATATTAATAAATAAATAAATAAATAAACGTATCACACTCAACGGCCCCCATTAAGATCTTGCGACCTTGTATCGGAGTTCCGGAAACATATACAACACTAACACAAACACCCAGACCACGACAAACATCCGTATAGCCAATACAGACATTTGCCGCGAGCGGGGATCGAACCCGCGACCGTTAGCGCTACAGTCGGTTGCAGTGACCACTACACCAACGTGTCTGACAAACAAAAAATTAAGTAAAGCTTGCCACAATGTATATAATATTAGTGAAAACCGCATCTAAATCAGATAAGCCGTTTCTGAGATTAGCGTGCATAACGGCACAGATAAATAGACAAACAGATAAAAACTCTAACAATCATTGTTTTGTGTTTTATTGCATTAGTAAAGGCACCCATTAATTTTTTTTTTCATATATCTTCCATGTACAGACGACCGTTAGAATTTTATTATATGTATCGATAAATTGTGTAGTGACGTTATAAGTTGATAGTAAAACTTTTTTTTATTATTTTTATCGCGTTTAAATAAAAGCTTGTCTTTACAACATTTTTTTACTTTAAATTTATTTTATGTATGTTAACCGATTTAAAAATGGTAATTGATTTGGTAAATTCTTTTTTTTGTTTCAACGGGACTTTTAGACTTTGAGTAGTTTAGTTTGAAAATCAAAATAACTATGTTATTTAAGTTATTGAAATTACCTAAAAAAGTAAGCAAACTTACCAGGTCTGATATTTTGAGATTATTAATTTTTAAGAGAAACAATTTATTTTGTTAAATTTATTACACGCCAATTTTTGAATTTAAATTTAAATTAAATATATTATACCGTCATATAACGTCAATGGACTAAATAAATAATAAAAAAAATATATTTATTTGGAAGATATGACCTTGTAATATAACTAAATCCTCACTAATATTGTAAATGCGAATGTGAGTTTATTTGTTTATTTGTTTTAAACCGACTTCGAGCTTCTATATTATGCTACATGTATTTTTTATGTTGTACACTTCCGAATTCCATTGTACAAACTCAAATTCAAAAAGTATATTTTGTGTATATTCAAATGGGCTTTTAAAGCACTTTCGAATCGTCAAATTGCATGTCATATAATTTTTTAGATTTTTATAAAGCTACAACCGGTTCGGAATGTAGTCCGGCAACCGGTAAGAAACTGGAAAGTAACTCTTTTAAAATCATTATATCATCTCTTAATATGTAATATTATTTCTATTACATTTTAATTTTGTTATCTTGATAGAAAATCAACGCGTATCAAGTCCACGCCTCTTTGTCGTCAAAATATTCTTGTATAGTATAATATGCTTTATCTATTCGATATTTTTTATTATAGGCTTTACATTCCGATCCAGTTGCCTCCAGTTGCCATTGGATCAGAATCTGATGCTGGGATTCTAGGCTATTGTAATTTAGATAAATTACAAACTGTCCCTTACTATATTTGACTTAAAAGTGTAAAATAAAAAATTAAAAAATAAATAAACACACTTCAGAAACGAAACAGGTAAACCAAAAAGCAAAAAATAAATATTTTCTTCAAGATTTCGTCGGTGCCAAGTAAAAAATTAAAAGTCGGCGGCAAGTAAAATCTTTTATTTGTTTTTTACTGGAACACGGTTTATATTTTTGACCACCGACGCAAAAAGAGGGGTGTTATGTAAGTGTGACCGTTGTGTGTCTGTCTGTGGCACCGTAACTCCTAAATGATGCGATTTTTTATAACTGAAAGAAGCTTTTCTAGCGATGTTTCTGTTCTACTAAAATTGTTCCAGCCATTTCAATGTCATGAGCTCTTTTCTTCTTACCTGTAAAAGGAACCTTAAATGCACAATAAGTATTCGATTTACTTTCAAACATGTATGACCTAAAATTTTAAACACCTATGCAAAATTATGGAATTCTTGGTCCGATGCTGCAGTCAGGATCAGCAGGACAACTCCTCTCCAACTTACAGCAGTGTATCGTCTTGGTGCTCGTTGAAATGGTCTCAACAATGGACTTTTTTTTAACATAATTAAGACTTTTTCCAAAAAAGCTTAAAAGTAAAATAATCAATTTCGTTTACTTGAACGACACACTTCGACCAGTTGTTTCCGTTTTTATAACTAAATAACTGAACATACTTTGAAGAAATATCCATGGGTCTATGAAAGCATGGCTATTCAAACCAAAAAAAAAACGGTTAATAAATAGCGTAGTTATGGGATAAACATTAACGCTACGCATTAAGAACTCCCTTTTTTAAAAGTCGGTTTAAAATATTATAATTAAAACGCCCTTCGTTTAATATTATAATTAAAATGAAGGGCAAAAGCTAAGTACACTATAAAATAATTTTATTCAATAATGAAAAATTATTAAAAAATAAAATTGGTACTTGCGATAACCCTCTTGATCTGCCTAATTGGTTACTTGGTACCTGTGTATCTGCGTCAGCGCAGTTCTGTATCAACCAGGGTTAGTCCCAAAGACATTAATTATGCAAATATATTACAAACTGACCCGATGAAAAGATATAAAAAAGTCACTAGATGACCTTCAGAGTTTTAAATATCGTTCAAATTATTAACTAGCGTTTTCTCGCGACTTCGTATTTATTTGGATGTATAATAGAATCGATTGAATAAGTTTAATTGATTTAATAAAATATAAAAACTCGACTGCATACCAAGTGCATATACAGTCAACAGTACTTTATCAATATCTGTTCTGTCTAGAAATCTGTGTAGGAATCGTAACTAACCAACTTTAAATGGTTATAGATCCTAATGATTGAAAAACGACATGAGAAACCCAAAAGGGATTTTTAAATACCTATTCAATGATACCCCACGTGACATCGACAGACACGTTGGCGCAGTGGTCACTGCAACTGACTGTAGCGCTAACAGTCGCGGGTTCGATCCCCGCTCACGGCAAATTTCTGTAGTGGCCATAAGATATTTGTCGTGGTCTGGGTGTTTGTGTTAGTGTTGTGTATGTTTCCGGACTCCTGATACAAGGTCAGAAGACCTTAATGGGGGCCGTTGAGTGTGATGCGTTTACATAGTTCGTCGATTTTTTTTTCTTTTTCCCATTAAAGAATACAAAATCCGTTTTATTTTTTACAATTTTTATGACTTTCGCGTCATCATGAAGGATGGGTGATTTAACAAATTTGGTCTCAGTACATAGGCTAATATAAAACATAACCCTCAATCGCGTCGCGCAGTCGAGTAAAAAACGTATATGTGAACGGCAACCATGAACAAAAACCTCTATATATACTCTATACCGAAATGCGAGTGCATACGTAACCTTGAGGTTGATAATTTACAATTTTATGTCACCAAATTTACTAAGTGAATGTAAAATGCCAAGTGTGTGTGTGTAGGGTTTAGTAAAATTCTGAATGAAAAACGATGTTAGAAACTGTGCCCGACCGAAACTGGTTATACGACCGAAACCGAAAACGAATTTCGGCAGCGGTCTCAGTTTCGGCCGAAATCGAAACTGCCTTATAGTTTATTATGGCGTATTTTTAGTTTTCCAAGAGTTAGATAACAAATTATTGACTGGAATGACTGAATTAAATCAATTTTTATAATGAAAAATTGTAATTAAAAAAAATTGTTCGAAAATTCGTGATTATTGTTCGGGGTATTGTTACGAACTAAAGGCAAGTAAAGAAAAATGGACTATACAAAGGTAATATTTTGAGAGAAAAATGAAGAAAACGTTATTATAATCAGTCAGACTTTGTTTGTTTTTTTTTTTCGTTAAATTACAAAGCTGCGGCAGTCCTCGCTTAATACCTTTTGACTAATCAATAATCAACGTAGAAAACCTTCATTTTAGTAAAAAAATATTAATTGCACCTTAAAAGTACTTAAAATAATTGAGGTGTTTAATTGAGTAGGTAGAGTCTTCTTTTGAATATTATCGTGTTTTTTTAATATTAAAAATAAAATAGCTTTTTTAAATTTATAGCACATATTTTTTTTGGTACTTAATATTTAAGCAATGTCATCTCAATAAAGTCACGCAGCAAAACGTCATCGTCGCTTAAATGAAATTCAAAGCACTGAACATTGCTAGAACTCTCGAATGCAGATTTGCTTTCGATCGTAGTTTCGGCAGGTTTGCCGCCGAAACCGAAACTAAACCGAAACCCATATTTTGCCGAAACTCGACTGAAACCGAATATTCGGTCGGACACTATTAGAAACCTAAAAAATATTTTTAAATACCTATTCAAGGATACCCCATTTCGTTGTTAGTTGGTTTCATAGTTCGTTGGTTTTCTTTTTCTTATTTTTCACATTATGGCTTTAAAATGGGCCATTTTGATTTCTTCTCATTTTTATTCTTCAAACGACGTATCATTTATCAAAATTGGCTCACGCAGTTGGTCTTAATAGTGCCATAAAGATACAAATCCACAAACATACATATATAGACTTTACAGAAATAAAGAATTTTTATTTTTTATTTTTTTTTTATAGACTGATAAACAGTTTTTGCGTAGCACGCTCGGGTAAAAAACTGGTAAAATACTATACACTGAGCGGTGATGTGCGCTTTTTAATCGACTTCCAAAAAAGCCTCCTCCTTTCTCAATTCGTTGGAAACTATTTTATATATGTTAGAACGGCTTGACTGATTTGGTTATTTTGTTATTATAAAGGTTTTTTTTTAATTTAAATAGAATTTTCATCAAAATCTGTTAAGTACTTTGGATTTGTATTAATACAAACGAAATTACGTATTTTGCTTTTGAAGCGGCGTTTTTTTTTTTAAGTATTGTCTATGAAGTATCTACGTAACAGTAGTCATATGTATGTAGTAAGCAAGTCGTAAGGATTGAATTTCACTACAGATTTTCTCATATATATTCATATACATGTCGTAGGCAACTAAGTAATAAAATATTATTTAAAAAACCTCCTTCAAAAAACAACCAAACAAACTAAAAAGCCAAAATACAATAACCAAATATATAGGTACAACCGATTAACGATCCAATCATGAAACGATTTTTTCGTACAGTTTAAATACACGAATTCAACAAAAAGAAGTTATTAAATCCTAATAATTCTTTAATTAAGCACGAAAAGCATTTTTATACCTAACAAATATACAATTTATCAGTGCCAAACGATTTATTTAATAAATTGATATAGGTAAACGGTGCGCCTTGAACGTTAACTAATTGTAGTACTACTTATGCCATCTATACAAATTTGAGAAACTAATTTATTTAATATTCCCCCACCGTCCATACACGGCGATGTGATCGACCTTAATCGCGTAAGCGTTGGTTTGTTACTCTCTTGAAAATTAATTAAATATGAAAAAGATGACATATTGGTAAAATGTCATAAGCTAACAATCCTTTGCACAGCGGGCAGCGGATGCGCATGCGCAAGCGATCCCGAGGCCTCTCCATTTCCGTGCTGAAAGAGGCCATCGCAGGGGTTTTAGTGGGTATAAATCGCCACATAAGCCGATCTCAACCCCCGGAAGGGGGTATCTTTTCGAAGATTTACCCTGCGTAGACAAAAAAAAAGTTAACAACCCTTTGCAGGCGCAGAAACAAAGTTTGTGTCAAGTTACAAGAACGATACATAAAATGACAACTGTTGTATGGCGATGCGGTATCCAGACAATATATGGATGCTGATAAGCAATAATGTGTCAACCTACAAAATGTGAAATTTGGAGATATTGATGTATTTTGATACTGCAATATCTATTTAACATTATCAAAAAAAATCAAGTCATATCAACTAAATAAGTACGGAAAAAAGTTTCTTAACTAATTGTTTCAAATTTCAAGTGCGTTCCATATTTTGCAATTTCTACAATAACCTCAAATATTTGAAAAAAGTTTTTATTAGATAATATATCCAATATATCATTCTGCTTTTCATTCATAATACCTTTTTTTTAAGATAAGAAAAAACGGCTAAAAACTTAGTTAAACAAATTTATTAAGAATAGATTCGACATCTTTAGACGCCATTTTCTCAAAATGAAGTCCGTGTGGCTTGACACAGTATTGCTTGTCAGCGTCCATATTATAATCAAATAATTTATCTACCATTACATTGCTGCTACACATAGATTTGGCTCCCAATGAGGAAACTCCTTTAAGGTCAACTCTAGAAACATAAGTATTTTAAGTATTTACGTTAATATAGTCAGTACTATTAGTATATCAAGGAATTAATTATTATTAAAACGAAATTGAATTGTTAAATGAAATATAACGAATGCTAGCAAACCTAAATCCTTACTTATATTATAAATGCAAAAGTAACTATCTCTGTGTAACACAATCAAGGCTAAACTACTGAAAATTTAAGTAATGTTTTAGTACAGAGATAGTGCAGAGGCTGAGAAAGGACAAAGTTTAAATGCAAAAAAAGGCTGTATGGGTTTGAAATAGAAGTATAAAAATAATAATAAATAAGGGTAATGGGCACCATCTAATAAATAAATAAACACAGACGCGAAGTTTTGTGATTTCATTATGGCAGACTATTCTAAAGTCTGGCAAAACTTGGACTGTGAACTACGGCTGGCCAAGCATTGATTTTGATAAAATCAAGTCACTAGAAGGTCTCCTCATTGAAAAACTACAGTTACTTAATTGGCAATCGACCGTGTAACAATGACGCGATATTCAAATTAATGTATGTAGAAAAAAAATACGTTTACGCAAGCCGGATGATTTAAAATGTCAAAATTCTTTAATACTTTAATTAAGAATATAGAATTTAAGTTTTTATGTCTAGCGTAAAACTTAAAGCTAAATAAATTAATTAATGGTGATAATTCATTTTTAAAAGTAAGATTTGTGATTTATAAGAAAAAAAACAATTTTTTATTATGCATTTAAATAAAAACTGGTTTTTAAAAAGGTTTTTTTTTTTACTATAAATTTTGTATTACGTATTTTAAATATGTAATTGAATGCTCAAGACGGCTTATTAATATTTTTTTTAATAGATAAGAGAAACCAAGAAAATTGTTGTCCATCAAACTTATACTCTTTAACACCTCTGTGGGAGACGATTTTGAAAATATGTGTTACGGTTTAGTTAAGCAATACTATGTCAAGCCACACGGACTTCATTTTGAGAAAATGGCGTCTAAAGATGTCAAACCTGTTCTTAATAATTTTTTTTTGAGGTGTATGTATCACTTCTTCTCTATTTGATTAAAGATAATGAAATAAAATTATATTGGTATAATAAATTTTTTTATCTAATTATAAGTTTTTCAAATATATTAGATTGTTGCATATTGCAAAATATGGAACACACTTCAATATTAGAAATGCACTTTTTTCGTCAACATGACTTGATTTTTTAATAATTTTCATTAGGTAACGCATTATCAATATCATAATACATGAATATCTCCGAATTTGACTTTTTATGGTGTCCATTTATCTTAAGGTAGAGATAATGTCAAAGGCGTAAAATTTTAAACGTAATGTAACGTTATCACCCCTTTTCACGTCTTTCGGAATGACCCTATATTATTTTAACATTTCAACTTTGTTAGTTTGGACGACATGAAAAAATACTATATTTTTCAAAATTTGAGCTTTTAAGTATTAGAACTTAGAGGCCGCTCACGATTATTCTTTTTGATGCAAACTTCATACAATTTTGACCTTTCCGAGCGACCTTTAAAAATTCATAATGAGACTAATTTTCATATTTTAACAACAGATTTAATTTATATACAATTTTAGGTAACTTATAAATTAAAACCAGTCAAGTGCGAGTCTTAAGAAGTCGCGCACGGAGAATTCCGTACAAACTTGGGAATGTAAACAAGACTTAAAAATAAAAAGAATTTTAATCGACTTCAAAAGTCAAATACGAAATTTTTTCGAATGACATATTCAACAATTTCCAATTGTTGAAAATTTTATGGGACAAATGGATGCTGATAAGCAAAATACTATGTCAAAGCTCACGGGCTTCATTTTGAGAAAATGGCATATAAACATGTCAAACCTATTTTTAGTAATTTTGTTTAAAGAAATATAAACGCAAGTTAAACCGCAAGGGACCGCTAGTTTAAAAATAAAAAGGATTGTTCCGCGAAAACAAAATTAAAACCAACGAAGCAGTCAAAAATATCCGATTCAAGTAGGGAAGGTAAACATTATATAAATACAATTTTCTCCTCAAATTTACACGAGTAAAAACGCGGAGCACAGCTAGTTAATGATAAATAAATAACGACAACAAAATCATTGTAATTCAATTAAAGGTTTAATAACAATCTTTAATACTGGTTTTATAAGAGTTGAATGACTCTACCTGCGTTATGGACACAGGCAAAAAATCAAGCCATAGTCGTAAAGCTTCTATTGTAAATGACTTTAAAAAACTTAAAAAAAAAACCGCCATTTTTGTTTTTTAGTTTACTTGTTTTGTTTTCGAGTTTTTTTTGTAAGTTTTTATTTTAGACTTTTTAAGATTCGAATATTGTAAGGCAATAAGTAAGGAACAGTTTGTGATTTACTTGAGTTACAATAGCCTAACATTAAATGCTTATCGCCATTAACAAAATATTGCTTTTCGCGATACAGGGCTGTTAATTTTTGAGGAGTTCATTCGGTATTTCCATATACATTGTAACAACCATAAATTGCTTAGCAATCATATTGAAGTAATTGAATCGCAACCCGTTAAATACTTATACACAGTTCCGGTGACCACCTGTGGTCCTCATCATAAGTTCCACTTTAGTAAATGTGGCTTCCTGAGGCCTAATTATGAGTTACTATCAAAAGCACCTAAACTGGTATAGGTGTACCGATAATATTTGTAGTGTTCCCTCGATTTCTTCAGAATTCCTATGGGACCAATTTAGATATACCAATTTAGATGGACCAATAGAGTATTCTTATATTCTTCCAAACAAAACATTCCAAATTCTGTCCACAATCGGCGAAGAAATCGGTGAATATTAAAAATAATTGACTAAAATTGAAAATTAAAAAAAACCGACAGACTATTATTCATTGAGACCATTTCAACGAGCACCAAGACGATACCTCTGCTGAAAGTTGGTGAGGAGTTGTGTATTCTGCTGAACCTGACTGCAGCATCAAGCATTCCATAATATGAACTAAATAATAACGCATCACACTCAACGGCCCCCATTAAGATCTTATGACCTTGTGTCGGGGTCCGGAAACACTCACAACACTAACACAAATACCCAGACCACGACAAACATCCGTATGGCCAATACACACGTTTGCCGTGAGCGGGGATCGAACCCGCAACCGTTAGCGCTTTAGTCAATTGCAGTGATTATTGCGCCAACGCGTCTGCTGCATAATATTGGACATTAGTAGCATGTATAGGTGTTAAAAATTTACTTATTGTGCATCCAAAATTCCTACCGCAGCTAAGAAGAAAAGAGTTCATGATCTTGAAATAGCTAGACCGATTTATAGAACACGCCGAAGAACCATTGCTAGAAAACCCTATTTCAAATAAATAGAACAGCATCCAAATCGGTTCACCAAATTTAGGACCTACGGTACTACAGATAGACACATAGCGGTAAAACACCCTTCTTTTTGTGTCGGGGGTTAAAAATTCATACACCTGAACATAGATCCTCCTACTGTTTTGAATTCGGTTAAAAAGTAGTTGTGTGAATGGGCATTTTTAAAATATGCGACATCAATGATCGTATCTTTTGATTGTGTTGAATTAGTTTGATTTTTTCGTTCAGGCGTTACTGAAAATGTCTCGAAAGACAAACGTACAATCAGACAAACACACAGATAGGAATTTACAGTTTGCGGATTTTTTCTTTATTTGTATCATAAGATCTTGATTCTTGAAAAATAAGGTTGCTAGGTTAATTGGAAGTACTTATGTGTTTTGATTCCCTTGCGAAAACGTTAAAATTGTCAAAATATACATGTCAGTATCTCATTGACTTAAGTATAATGAATTAATTTTACTATGACACCTTCACGTATTCCTGAGAAAAAATAGTTTTACTATGCAGACAGACAGACAGACGGACAACAAAGTTATTCTATAAGGGATCCGTTTTTCGTTTTGTGGTACGAAACCCTAAAAATTAATAGAATTTTTCTTTGTGACTGTCTAGCTGTAGCCACTGTACTGACTAGCTACTTCTCGTGTACGGGGTATCTTAACCGGGGAATTGTTTAAGTGGATATCTTTACATGGTATAAAACAAAATCACTTCCCACTGTCTGTACGTTTAGATTTTTTTAACTATTGAAATTAAACTATATTAAATGGATTTAAATCGCGTATATTAATTATTTTTATCATCCCGACGTTTCGAGCACTTTGCAGCGTTCGTGGTCACGGGTAGACTAAGGTGACATTTGTCTATTTGAGGTTTTAGAAAATATTATTTACAACTACCGCCAACGGTTTCATAGATTGTATCTTGAATAACGTTCTGGTTGCACGTAGAAGGCACTAACTGTATCTTTTGGTCTGGCAGTCTGTTGGACTTGGGATTTAAAATTTTTAATAAGTGGATCCCAGGTGTTCGAAAGTCTCCACCCATCTTCTCTATTGAAGTTCGGATGTTTTTGAATTTCAATAGCCTCGCGTATCATTCTAGCAATGAATCTGTGTTCGCTAGCAAGGATCTGTGGTTATCAAATCGAATAAAATGTTTAGGTTTATCCAAAGCATGTTCACAAACTTCAGACTTTGAAGAACGCCTATTTTTGACATCTCCTATGTGTTCCTTGACCCTAGTATCGATGCTTCTTTTTGTTTGGCCTATGTAAGATAAACCACACTCTTTTTAGCTTTTTAATGAATTTTAATTCGTTTTTCATCAATAAACAAAGTTATTTAAGAGGAAAGTTGATACTTATAATGCATGAATATTATAACGGAGAAAAGAAAAAATGTCGAAATTTTGTAATGTGATGTCGCAAAAATCTACATTCCACCCAAGCGAAGCCGATCCGGGTCGCTAGTTAAAATTAAATAAAACTGATTCTGTTTCACTTATACATACATTTAATAAATGGACGCCGATAAGTGAGATAGTGTCAAGCCACACGGACTTCATTTTGAGAAAATGGCGTCTAAAGATGTCAAACATATTCTTAATAAATTTGTTTAGTACATATATATCCATCTTTATTTTCTTTCTTTTTTGATGAAAGGTGTAATAAATTTAAAGCAGATCGATAAAATAATACATATATTACCTAATAAAAAGTTTTTCAAATATTTCAGATTATTGTATAAATTCCAAAATATGGAACGCACTTGAAATTCGAAACAATTAATTAAGTCACTTTTTTCTGTACTTATTTCGTTTATATGACTTGAATTTTTTTGAATAATGTTAAATAGATAATGCAGTATCAAAATACATCAATATCTCCGAATTTGACTTTTTATGTATTGACACATTATTGCTTATCAGCATCCAAATATCTGTCGTATAAATACTACGTATTTTGTGATTTAATACATTATATATTTTATTTACATTCCGATTCTCTTGGCTTTGGCTCTCGGCTTGAACTGGGAAATCATCAACATGCCTCAACATGATGTCAAATGAAAGATGAAGTGGATTGTTTTTTCGTATTTGAAGTTTGACGCTGGTGTGAAGCGGTATCGTCGCAAGATTCTCAGCAAGGCTGTGGTCATCGACAGCATGGCGTACTGCTGACCTGTAATATATATGTATATACTACCTTCACTGAGTATTAAAAAAATTAATTTAATTGCAAGACATGTGTATGTGCTAATAATTTTAAAAATGAAATAGAGTTATTTATATTTCTTTGTATATATAATAGCAATAAATTTTGTAATTTAATAATAAATAAATACTACCTATTTATACTGCATTGAATATATAATAACAACAAATAAATAAAATAACAGATGTAAACAAAAATATTTAAAAATTGAATTTTATAATCTAATTATGCATGGAATAATAAAAGACCTTTTTATTATTATTTTTTATAGTGAAGCTATCACTATATACTGTAGTACATAGATCACATTACGGTACCATTCTCTGAGAAAATAAAACTAAATCAGTGAATATCGCTGTGTTTCGCTTGTCGATAATTATCCTTAATTTTTTTTAAGCTGCCAAAACGTTTGTAGCCTCCTATCAGCTTTATTTTTAATATATTTCAGAACTTGTTAGTAAAGTTTAATATTTGTCTGTTTATTATTTATGTGAATGATATAAATAATGTATAAGGTTACGATTAAATAAGATGAATTCATTATATATATATATATATATATATATATATATATATATATATATATATATATATATATATATATATATATATATATATATATATACAACGTTCGTGTAGTACTACGCCAGAAGTTGAGAAAAAAAACATACTCTTAATTTAACTTAGTTAAAAAAAAATCACATCAAAATATGAAGTTATCAACGCAACGCATATATTTTACGTAAATGCTATAAAATTTATGACAGGCGAAAGTACTTTGAGAAAACTTTTCTAAAGAAAAGAAAATAGGAACATGATTTACGACGTAATACGTTAAACGCGTATTTATGAAATATCGTACTACACATCCGCGAAAAAAACGTGCATACAGTACACCTCCATCTGAGTATTATCGGGTTCTAAGTATTTTCGTTGTATAATGTTAAGTTTTTGTGACAAATTAGACATCGTTACCAATCTGTTTTGATAACCACATCTATTTTATTATGAAATTATTTTATTAACTATTTCTGAAAAAAATTCCATTACTTTTTTCCAAAAAATATCCCCAGATGGAGGCAAATGCGTCTGACGATACTCCATCTTCTGTTTCACAACGTAAACAACTATAGCCATTGTCCGTTTTTAAATTTAATAAGCACACGATATGAACTTGTAACTTGTGTCTTATATATGATATAACTAGTGCCTTGAAGATCAGCTGTTAAAACCAGCGCGTTATCGTTTAATTTGTCTTTTATTTTATCTTTTCTAGCTTCTTCTTTTGTTAATATATGGAGTTGAAATTCATGCTTACTAAAATTTTCCACATTGTAGCTTACTTAATTTGAAAATTGTATAAATTAAAATCAATCGAATTAAGTAATTTGATTTGATTGCCTGCTTTTATATTATATATATTTTGTATAGTCTATTTTTCTTTACTTGACTTATTTAGCAGACAAGTATCGCGTATTTCTAGCCACAGATAAAGGTAAATTTGAAATTATCGATTGAATGATTGAACTGAACCATTTTTCGTAATGCAAAATTTTAAGGAAAAAAATTCGTCACATAATTCGTGATATTTGTTCGGGGTATTGTTGAAAAATAAAGACAATCAAAGATGACTGAAATGATGATGATGATGAGATGAAATAGACTGTAATGACGTTAGGAGTTGCCAGTAAAGTTTTTAAAGAAAAAGTTCATTTTATTAATTTTAGCGCGTTTTAATTGGCACCGACTTCAAAATGTATAAAATATTTATATTTTAGTATATTTATTGCGGTTACGAAGTCAGTTTGTTTTTTTTTTTATTTATTTTAGACTTAATATTTCTAACGCTTGTTAGACTATTTGAAAGGTTTAAGTAAAAAAAAAAACCTTTTAATTTTCATTGTTTATTAAGTACCTACTTTAATATATATATTTTTTTATTTATCACGATATTCCACTTGACATGTGAAATTATCAAGATGTCTCAACATGAGTTCATGACTTAGACGAAATGGGTTGTTCTTGTCATATTTGAAGTTAGTCGCTGGCGTGAAGCGGTATCGTCGCAACAATGTCACCAAGGTTGTTGTGATCGACAACATGGCGTACTGCTGGCCTGGAATATAGTAATATTATAAAAGTAATTCCTTCAATTTATTACTATTTATTCGCTAAATGATGTGTGAGAAATTGAAAATATTCTACATCTATCATCATCTGTTCCTAAAATTTAAATAACTATAATTATGCCCTATACATACAAGACAATCTATACAAATAAATAAAAGTGTCCGTGTGTAATTTAAAATTAACAGTTAAACTGAATGCATATGAAAGTATACACGATACCCACCTACATCAAAAATACAATTTGTGAAATTTTTATCTGTCTGTCTGACTGTTTGTTCCGGCTAATCTCTGAAACGGCTGAACAGATATTGACGGAACTTTCACTTACAGACAGCAAATGTTATAAGAAGTACTATAAGTAACTAGACTAGAATAACTTATGCTCCTTTTAATAAAAAAAAAAATTAAATGATAAATAAAAAAGAGGCTTACGCGAAAACAAAATTAAAAGCAATAAACAATAGTCGATTCAAGAACTGAAAGTAAACATTGTATGCATCTAATTATTTCTCTAATTAACGTGTGTGAAACTGCGGTGCACAGATAGTTTTAAATAAAAATGAACTAGATACATCAGTTCATTTTATCTCACCAACACAGTTCCGAGGGCCATAGCTGAAAGGCATGAAAGCGTTGACCGGAATATCTCCACTCATGAAACGATCGGGGTTGAAATCATCCGCATCTTCTCCCCAGTGCTCAGGATTGCGATGTATCCCCCATATACTTATAGCTATATCACAGCCCTTGGGTAAAACTAGACCGGTAGCTGACGAAATAAAAGTTGTTTTTAATTTTCAATCTTCTCTTTTTACGTATTATTTTCCCGGTTATATTCCGGGAGTGTGGCAGATATTTTAGTTTACTTAGGACTTAAGAATATTGTAGATTTTGAATCGAAACAGAGGTGCAATTATTTGAAACTTCGCTATACACAAAAGCTAAAGGATTTTACATTACGAATGTCGATCGTTTTGGACCACGTTGCCTAGGAGCTAGAGATTGAATATGACCGGCGAATGTATTTCTAGATCAATTGACTTATTGACTAGCTTGTCAGAGTTAGTAATATGTACTAATTTTGTAACATATATAATATAGTTGTGAACGTACTATAAAATTGAGAATTAAAAAAAGCAACAATCTATTAACTGCGAGCTCCAGCGTAATACTTCTGCTGTGAGTTGTTAAGGAGGTGTATGTCCTGCTAATTCCAGATTATACTCATTCATTTTCATTGCTTAAGTGAGTAAACACTTACGTAATTCTAGATCCTTATCACAATGTCTCGTGATGCCTGGAACAGGTGGGTAAAGTCTTAACGATTCCTTTATAACAGCTCTCGTGTACTTTAAGTTTAGCAACTCCGCCACCTCAAGTGGCTTATCCGAATTTCCTAAAACTTCCCGAATTCTGCAAATTTAATTATTGTTAAAACCAATCGTATTTAGTTCCGTACTAACTTGAATACTAAAACGTTTAAAATAAATAAGTTATATCGGATTATAATTAAGCTAATATACATTTATACAATGTTAATAATTATTTGTGTGTAAAACTTACATTTTGATGATTTTTACCTAAACTAAGACACAAATAATGCTGACTCTATACGCAGTGACTTGAATAACACATTAGAAAAACTGATACAGAAATTCTTTAAAGATCAAACAAAATCTTAAGCTCGAAATTTAGGCAAGATTGCAAAGGATTTTATGATTAATACATTTACTGGCAGGCACTTGAAATCAAATAAAAGGCAATCAAACAGTAATTATTTTGATAAAGAATGTGAACGTTTCAAAATAATAGAAGACAAAAAGAAAATATAATTTAAATAATTTTAGAATATTCTAGTGTAGATCGGAATTAGAATGAAGGATATTAAAGAAAAAAAAATGTGACATTTGAAAACAATTGAGTATGCTCTTAAGAGAGAAAAATTGGTTTTGAAGTAAGGAAATCAATTCATGCTGGGACACTTGTAGAGCTCATAGCCTTTGTTTAACCTAATTTTGCGGCATATAAAAAAGACAGAGTAACTTTACAGGAAACAGAAGACATTGGTATAAATTCCTAAAACAATCGATATTAGTTCTGATAATCAAGGGAATGTTTAAAACCTTTTTCAGATACTAACTCTTTATAAACTTTTTCTTGTACGTCTTGATGTTGTGCTAACAATAAAACTATGAAACTGGACGCCACTGCTGAAGTATCTGTACCCGCTACCGCCATTACAATCGTTTCTTCCCTAATATCTTCATGTGTAAATCCTTTACCTTCTTCCCTAGAATTCTCTACAATTAACTCTACGAACGTCTTAAAATGGGGCCGAGATTTATCTGAAGAATCTGATGCATCTTTATTTCGATTACTTTCACCAGTATTAATTCGCATATCATCATTATGGTTATCTACATTTTCATCTTTTTCTTTCATTCGAGCTTTCGTTTTGTGAATCAGCTGAAAATGATATTATTGATAACTTTGTTGCATACTTTCAGAATATAAATCATATAAAATTAACAATTTTAGAGTCAGCAACGTGTTCACGTCATTCAGCAAGGTAAATTTCTAGGTGATGTTCATTTTTTACATGATTTATGTCGCTCTTGTTATTAATATTGATGTCCTATTACGAAAGAGTTGAGTGACATTTTATTTTTCAATTTATATATAATTAAGAGTTATGTCGAAAAATAAGATTCTAACAATATCATTTAGATGTCATAAATGAATATATAAGTAGAAAAAAATTAAAAACAAAATACCCTACATCATCGAGGAATTCATATGCTATTTTCATCAAATGTATTTGTTTAGTATACACCGGTAACATTTTGTATATAGCATCAATATGTAGCCAAGGGCAGAACAGACGATCGGTGATATTTTTCAAGCATTGACTTAGAACTTGGAACACTGGATGATCTGGCTGCCGCTGCATATCCATGTCCACACCAAACACTGTCTCTAAAAGTGTATATACTTATTAAATCAATACAAAAAGGAGATGTTTCACCCTCTTCTTCTACAATTACATCGCAAGATACTTATATTTATAGGGTATATCCTACACATGTCCAGTATTAACAGTGTCTCCTACATATTTTACCAGCGCTAATAAAATCAATATTTAAAAGTTAACAACTCAATCTAATTAAAAAAAAAATTGAAAGGTTGGATCTTGTAGACTCGAACATGTGTGGGCAACTATAAATATTTGTGTTTTTATTTCGTCAGGCGTTTAATTATGTTTATCTAATCATTTTTTGTTATACTTTTTCTGTATGTTTTTGATGCTATGAAACTATAAAAGCGATGAAACAATTGGATGCTGATTAGTAATACTATGTCTATCCAAACGGACTTTGAGATAATGGTGTCAAAAGATTCAAGCAAAATTTGTTTGAATACGTATGTATGTATATATCCATCTTCTCTTATTTATTTTAATAAAATTTATAGTGAATTTAAAGCAGATTGGTATAATAACAAGTTTTATCAAATAATAAGCTTATTAAATATTGCAAACAATTGAGCACACTGCAACATTCGAAACGTTAAATTAAGAATCTCTTTCCGTGCTTATTTTACATTGAAAATATTTTGAATAATACATCACGTATTATCAGAATACATCCATATCTCTCAATTCTAAATTTTGTGGGTTGACACATTATTGCTTATCAGCATCCAATTAAAGTCTTGTAGTTATGTAGTTAAGTCATCTATGGTATAGGACGTACAGTTTAAATCAGTATATAAAATATGTTAAAAAATTTTGTAATACCACAAATAGAATCCAATGCGTAAGCGTTGAATAAATC
Organism: Hypolimnas misippus; assembly: GCA_037950945.1. Lineage (NCBI taxonomy): Eukaryota > Metazoa > Arthropoda > Insecta > Lepidoptera > Nymphalidae > Hypolimnas > Hypolimnas misippus. Next base: position 1,122,044 of record JBBEEQ010000012.1, read on the forward strand.
ATAGCACGAGAAATCGCCTTTTCCCACTTTGGACTCGAGTATGTCGGCCGCGACCTTACTCTGTGATTCAAAAACCGTTATGAATTGAGTAACGTTTCTTGGTGCAAACGTTGGCACTAGAACTTTGCGTCTTTGATACCAAATATTAACTGAAATATGAAATTTTGATTTAATTTTCTTATAAGCATGATTTAAGTTTCTTATGTCGCGATTTAAAAATTATTTCGAGGATATAATTAAATCGGTCATTAAAAAAAACCTCTTAAGTCACACTTTTTTTGCTAACAATAATTTCTTTTTATTTCAATTCATTTCTTCCCTTTTTTCTTCAATAGTTCAAAATGAAATGAAATGAATGAAACAGTTTTATAGGTTCCTGAAAAATCCTAAATGTGCGACTTACGAGGCTTTTGAAAGGACCGCTTTAATTAATGTAAAAATAAATTAATAAATAAATAAAAAAATGGGGGAGGGGATTAGGCATCCAGTTCTCTCACTCACACTACAAAACGCAGCTATGTTAAATACTTTATGCTGACTTCTGCGAGAGTGTGGTACCACGTTCTAGCTAGCCCATATACGAGCTGTAGTGGACTACAGCTGTGATCTACTACAGTGATCATTAAGTCCCCTTTTTGCTTGTTTGTTATCTATTTTCGACCGACTTCAAAAATTTAGGTTAACTTCATCATCTCTTCACCGATTTCGAAATTATTTTCTTTTTTGTTCTAATTTAAACAAAATATTACAAATATCCCTTCAGTAATATCATTATAGCTGCACTTGGCAGATTTTACCAAAATAACGTACCAGGCGCGAAAACGGACCCGTTACCGATACAATCCCTTGTAAATTTATGAATATATTTTTTATCTAGAGCCGTTTTCAATATGTACGAAGCTTGATCCGCATCAGCTATACCTGAAAGGAAGTTATTTTATTATCAGTAACAATTATTTCGGTCAAGTGCGTGATGGACTCGCTCGAAAATAGGTAAAAGATGGTAAATTTCAACTCGCCTTTTTTATTGTTGTGGGAGCGACAATAAATACTCATACACATGTATACCTCGAATCACGTAAAGCTGCGCAGAACACAAAATTAAGTACCAGGACAGTCGTTTAGACATTTCTTTAATTTTAATTATTAAATACTTCTTATATGATTATATATGTCAAATTAATGTGTTTAAATAATTAATTAATAGCAATGTTTTAATGCAATTTACATCGGATGTGTTTCTCAATAAGTTAAAAATATTTATACTGAACGAGTGTGATTATTCGAATATTCGTGTTTTTCGTTCAGGGTTATTTACCAAATAAGTCAAGTAAAAATATAATATATTATAAATGACTTTTATCAGCCGAGAATATTCAATAATTTTTTAACAATATCAATAAATTCAAAGTTTTAATTATTGTTTACTAGACTGTACCATGCGCGAGTTCGGACTCGCCTCATATTCACACCAATCCACTTACGTAGAATGAGGTATAACATACTAAAATTGATAGATAGATTGGCGCAGTGGTCACTACAACTAACTGATGCGGTAATGGTTACGAGTTCGATCCACGGTCATGGCAAACATCTGTATTGGCCATACGGATGTTTGTCGTGGTCTGGGTGTTAGTGAATTCTATTATATATAATGTATATGATATATATGATTATATATAATGTATATGATTTCGCTGCGTAAATCACTAAAATCGTTACTTACCAATAGCCAATTTATTTCCTACCCAAAAACTTATTGCTTTTTTCTTACTTCGATATATTTGTTTGTTACCTTCTATTAACATCTTTGCCCGCTCTGAAATATAGAATAAAAATTCTTGTTTGAAAAAAAAAATACATTTAGTATGTATTACGTTACACCATTTCCGGGCTTATTTTAAGCAGATGTGCATGTTTCAGAATTATTTTCGTCAAATGTGTGCATCACAATCAAGATCATATATTCCGGCTGGGCTTCCCACAAGTGTGCTCATTAAGTCATGCTTCCTTTTAATATAGAGATTTTTATTTTCAAAAACGAGGTTCTATGTTCAATATATATTTTTTTCTTTTATAATGTTTGTTCATCGAGTAATCTACCAATTGAGGACTGATTTTTTTTTTTTTCGAAATAGTATACTAACTTCTTAGTTGGTTCTATTGTCGTCAGCTGTCATCAGGGATCCAGGAGAAATCAAGGAAACTCTTCAAATAGAATACACACATCTATATCGATTTAAATTTTTTATAATAACTCCTGCATTTGCTTTCAGAAAACAGGATTTAGTCGTGGAGAACAGATGATGAAGACCACAGATGGCCACCGGAACTATTCAATAATAAGTGTTTCACGGTGATTCATTTAGTTCATTGTATATGATTGCTAAAGTGGAGCTGATGATAGAACAACAGGAGAACTCCTAAATAATTAACAGCCCTGCATCGGGAATAGCAATATTTTGTTAATGTCGAAAATCAGTTGGAGTTCAATTTATAGATAAACAAGAAGGAGGATGAGTAGGCACAAGGAAATTAAAAAACATTTATATATAGAGAATAATATACATAAAAATCTCGTGTCAAGCTTTTATATGATATAAATTGTGAAAGGACGTTTTAAGTTGATAGTAAAACTTTTAAAGGAAAAGTTTATTTTATTCTTTTTTAGCGCTTTTAAATAAAATACTAATACTTCAATTATTTTTTTTACTTTTAATTTAATTTTCACTTTTTAGTTATAACTGTTAATATTTTTAAATTATAGATTACGTTATGATATATGTGATACTTATTTAAGACCCAATACTTTTACTTGTCGAGGACTTCAAAAACCATAGTATACCAAAATTTTAGAAAGATTGGAGCAACGCAGTTTTCGATCACCAACCCTTTTTTTAAATCGCATGCGTATTTTCAGCAAGTCTTTTCATTTGATATCCATATTCTAGCAAAGCATAAAAAAATTGGCCAGCCATTTTTAGATATTCGACATATTGAATTTGGAACGTTGTCACTTTATTTTACGAATTATCTTCCAAATAGAAGCCCTTTCATTTGATACCCGTATTGTAGGAAATCATAAAAAACTTGGTCCACCATCTTTACAAATTCGCCATATATTTAGAATGTCATCACTTTATTTTTTAAATTTATTCTCTGCAAGCCCTTTCATTTGATATCCATATTTTGGGAATGCACTCATAATAACCAGTTCGCCATCTTGAAAGTTACGCCATGTTGGATTTAGAATGACGTCACAAACCAAATCGTGCATTGTCATCCAAAGTAAAGGTTGAGGCTTCCACAATGAGTTGCAAGCTTCCACCCGAACAAAAATTACATACATCATTGTTACATATATCCATACATACATATGTACATACATACATTGTAAGTTAGATAACCTTGTAAAATAGCGTAGTCTGTGACAAATAAATGTTAGTTAAGCACCCTATATAATTAAATATATATTCTATAATTGTTACCTTCACTACTTCCTACAAGCTTCAACGCATTGCCAATGATCGGTACATACGAATAAGTCCATTCGTTTCCGAGCTGCTGATGCAGTTTCACGAACCTCCTCGGCTTCCAACGGTCTATAACTAGCACAATCAAAAATATCGCAACCAAACATTGGAAAAACATCGTTATCACGATTGATTGAACTTTAACACGTTTATACTGTTGAAAAATCGGTATATATATGATACGTTTTAATTACAAAGTGTTTAATTAAACAATGATTTTCAAAAATAATTATTACACATGCTATTTATAGGATGTTAAAAAGTGTTTTGATGTTCTGATACTATTTTTTTATCCACTTTATTGTGCAATTATTCAAAATATATTGAACAAAACGCTGAGCTTAGAGATATACAGCCTTTGTTAAAAATCAGAATACATATAAGGACTTTAAGAGTTTAACACACAGCCTACAAAAATAATTATTGGATACGGGTCAAAAAAAAAAAAATTAACTCAAAAAACTTATATTTTACACGTTGTAATTGTTTACATGTACATTTTTCCGATTTTTATTTTTCCGCTAGAACTTTTCGTTCGCAATAAGTCCGAAATTTTTTTTTATCTCGATTAACAATCGGACATAAATTATCTTCAAAGATATTCCGATTATTTTAAAATATCACCTAATCTGTTCAAAACAACAACGTACATCTCCCCCAATATTGCTTCGAAATGTTAAACGAAATATGCTCCTCAACAATAATTTCGGCTAATCTAACTCTAAGTACTACAGCCATTAGTTCCAATCTGGGTTCCAATACCAAATTATTGATCTATGTAGATGGTGTCACTCGTGACTTACTGGATACTAAACAGACTTTCTATCAACTTCAATAAACCGCCAATAAGATACACAAGCAAATGCTTTTTCTCTGGCATCGAAAAAGGAATGAAGTTCTTTACGACTTCCCAATGCATTGACAAAATAGCACCTCGGAATTTTATATATGCAATACGTTTTGAGCAATATTCGCCAATGTTTCCATTAAATTGCTTCAGATTCTTTGATTTTTTGGTCCCAATCTACTAAACTTCGACGAATTCTTTGTAGTAAGACCTTAACTTCTATGATATTTGGAGTTCTGAAAGGTTCCCTCTTTGTGTCTCGGTACTTTACTAGCATTAAGTATGGTGGTGTCTTAGTAAAAATTTGGTTAAATTCTAGCCTATCACCAACTCGGTCCCACTTAAGATCTAATATTTACAATACTGTTTTAGAGTAAAAATTAATTACTCGTTTATCTTTTTTAGCAGTCTTGTCTAATATTTCAATAGCTTTCAAAGCCTCGTCATTAAACTTTTTCTGACGAGTTATTCGTATTGAATCTATCTAATCTACCGTTTTATGTGTATTATGTATCTATCTATCTATCTATTATCTATTTAAATTTATCTGACTTGCGAAATTACTAAAAGAAAGAAGTAAATGAAGCGACTGGCGTATTTTTCCACATCTAATTCTTTCATTATAAGAGTGTGCCAATGATCTTGCACAATAAAAAGTTCGGGTGTAGCATGATTGTAACATATAGTTGATAACGCTAAATCTTGTAAATGTTAATATTTTGTCAGGTTTTGTACTATCTGTGGATTAACTGGAAGTGACTTAATAGTTTGAACTCCTTTTAGCTGTTATAACTTCCTTCGAGGGACCGACAATTTGTAAATCGTCCTTTATAGAATGTTATTCTTCTGTGGTCGCATTAACACCGGCTTAGGTAAGAATTCATAAAATATCAAAATATGTGTAACAATATTCACAGTTTCACTTTGTAGAATATTTACAAATTACGATTGACCATAAAGATTTTCGAATGTTTTCATAAGTCTGAGCTGTATTAGAAGAAAATAATATAAAATTATAAAAATTAATATTTTCGATTTGTAAATATTTTTCTTATTTCACGCTACCATCTCTAAACATCTTACTCAATAATGTTGAAAATATTACAAAATAGCTGATATGATATAAAATCTTATGTTCCTTATTACTTGGTATTGTCTTTTATTAATCTTTCAATAACATTGATGGTCACACAAATTTACCAGTGATGAAGTTTACTAGATCATTACATATTTATTTTAAATTACAAGCCACATGAAAGAATGCAAAAAAAAAAAATATTTTTTTCGAGATTCTGTTTATAAAGTTATGAACATATACATTCTGAATTATGATTATTAAAATAAAATAGCACTTTATGATCACACCCAACCAAAGCCGGATGGAATTAATAATCAGAATAAATTAGAATATTAGGTTCATTATACTAAATAATTGAATAGTTCAATTATTTCACAAAACAAAGAAAATAATTGTATTGTTTAGTTTTCTTTTTTTAATTCGTACATATTTTTACAAAATAATGCATAAAAAACCTTTGTGTGGTGGTTTAATTGTGATAAAATTGTGCTGCGTCGTTAGATGTCACTGCAAAGGTTAATTAACTAAATTTTGATTTCATTAATGTATGATTATTTTTGTTAAACACCTAATTTTATAATAATAAAAAAAACACACATAAAATATTTATTTAATAATTAGCAGTTCCCTTTGAAGATCTTCAGAGGAGGCCCATGATATATATAATAACAGATACGTACACAGTGTATATATCTGTGTATACTTTCATTATATATTTTCGAAGATCTCATCATCAGATCCTTATATGTTATATACTAAAACCTTCCCTGAAAAATATGCATTTAATTAACGAAAAACTAACCAAATTCGAATCAGTATTGAGTATATTACGGACGTATAAACTTACAAAAATATTATATATGTACCTATGTATAATTACATATGTACATATATATGTATATATTATTTAATACTTTATTGCAAAATATACGAATAACAGTAAACGTGCAAGCAAGTTGTGGTAGGTAGGTGTGCAAGAAAAAAATTAATAAAAGAAAATAAAAATGATTTTACTACGGGTACTACGTGAGAAAAACTTTATATTGAATATCTCGCCCAATTAATAAATCATATTATTGACAAAATACTTAAGAAGCTTAATAAGTTGAAGTCAAATATTTCTTCTACAAAATCTCCAAAATACCTACATGTCTTCCATAATAACTTTTGTTCGACTTTTACATTATTATCATAAAATACCAGTTTTAAAAGTGGCTGAAAATAAAAATCGATGCTACTTTTTAAAACTACATAAAGTTATCTGCCATGTAAAGATATCCAACGTATAAGGTTTGCTAATGATGTTTTTACTATTCGAGACCATTGAAACCCAAAAATCGTAGATTATTAAGCTGCTAAGTTCCGATGAAGCTATCGTTGACTTTATCAGTAACTGGTGAAACAGGCCCTAAATGAAGAAAATGATTTCTCTGATGTCACATCGCTTTTAGTTGTTGAAGAGTTGTTAGACTATATCACTGATTTTAAGAAGACGTTGAATTAAATTATTCATTTCATGTGTTACACTGAATCTAGGCGTTTCTACCGGCTTGATCAATTGGTCTGCTAAATAGAAGTAGAAGAACATAAAATTTTTACGATTACAGTTTAATACAATTTAAGAATAGATAGAACAAAAAAAAACAACATACATGTTATCAATTATTTATATGAAACAGTTATATAGATATTATTTGAAGTTGATTGTATCTTATATATTATACAATAGTAGAGACACAATTTTTATATCCATAATCTAGTTTAACGAAATCTGCCAACTTTTCAGCGATCATTATTACAGCCGCGTTGAGATTACCGCTAATATGTGATGGCATAACACTGGCATCGGCCACTCGCAATCGATTCACATTTAGAACACGCAGCTTGCTGTCTACAACTGAACCCATAGAAGCAGTGCCAATAAAGTGTAGAGACGATTTTGTCATACTTCTTACAAAACACTTCCAATAGTCTCTACTACCGAACTCCCATTCAGCACATTCGCGTATTTTCATATCAACTACTTCAGATTTTACATTTTTGAAATAAGTAGTGTTTACAACACGAACAAAGTCTTCTACATAGCTTGTGAAATCTTCTAGATCTCTTTCATCTGAAAATATACCTGTAGATACTTTTGGTGGATCCATAGGGTTAGTTGTCTGAAGTGTTACTCGGCCTCTTGATTTCGGATGTGATAAAATCAACACGCTTTGCATCGAGTTTCTGCCTCTACTAGCGTCATACATATTTTGACACAAATAATCCTTATATCCGAAGCTAAAGGCGCATGCTACAAGAGAACCAATGGAATCTTTTGGTACGATATAATTATGGGACTGGTAATCGGAGCATGTTCTTGATTTATTTAGTGTTATGTAGCCAGTTACAATTGGTAATTCTATTTGATGTGGATCATTTGGTTTAGGAGTCATGTCTGTTTTTTCCATTTTGAAAGATAACATTAGTAACCAGTGATCTTGATAATTTAGACCAACAGGCAAATCACTAATCACGTTTATATTTAAAGATTCTAAGTGCTCTCTCGGGCCGATGCCCGACAACATGAGTAATTTAGCAGTATTTATAGTCCCTGTTGATACAATAACTTCACGTTTTGCTTTAATAGTTATTATTTTATTAATATCAGTAATAGCTTTCACACCAATAGCGTTCCTGTTTTCATCGAATAAAATCTGTGTGACCAAAGTTCTTTTCAGCGCGTGAAGATTTTTCCTATGCTTATTTGCACCTAGATTTGTATACGCAGTTGTTTGCCTCGTTCCTTCAGCTATAGTATATAACTGCGACGTGTATCCTAGACTACGTTCCCCATTGACGTCCAGAAGTATCTCATTACCTAATTCTGCGAATGCCTCTAAATATTTTTTTGTAACCGGCCGGTCTTCTCTAGTGACACCTAGGAAACCTGTCGTGCCATGGTACGATCGGTACCGAGACCTTAAAATTTTCTTACTTACTAATCTTTCGCTTTTTTTAAAGTATGACAAAATGTTACCGTAGTCCCAGGTTCGGTCGTTGGTCAGACTTGCCCAAGCAGAGTAATCTCCGGGACAGCCACGTACATAGGCCATATAATTTACACTACTGCCTCCACCCAAAACACGACCACATGTAAGATTAAATTCTCTAGTCTTGAAACCATTTCCCACACCTGAATCAATTGCTGAGGTAATGTTCCAATCATAATGAGTTTGAAGCAAATATGGATACAGACTTGGTATCTAAAAAAGAAATCAATCAATCAAATTTCTTATAAAATATATTAGAAACTACAAACCTTATAAATAATGTATTAAAAATAATTTAAAAAAATCGAACATAAAAACATGATTAATGGATTAATCTAGTAGTTGTCTTTAAATTCATTAATTTACTTTTTATTTTCTATAAAACTTAAAACACGTTGTTCAACATTTAAACGTCAAAATAATGGTGCTCGCGACTTTGTATAATGTCTGTGATGCCTACGTCATAGTAGCTTTATGCATGCAAAGTCTCAACCCGATCGGTTTGAAATTGACAAAGTTTCATACAAAATTTAATCTCCTACGTTATTTCATCGGGGGTAGAATTAATCAATAACCTTTCTCAGCGGATGCCTATGTCATAACGTCAACCAGCATACAAAATTTTAGCCCGATCATTCCAGTGCTTTGGGGTGTGCGTAGATAGATCACAATCAGTCAACTAGTCACCTTTGAATTATATATATAGACTAGCTGCCCGTTGTGGTTTCACTCGTATACTAAAGTACTACTCGCTCCTATGAGTCAGCGTGATGTAAAATACCATATAACCGTTCTTAATAAATCGGTCAAGTAGTTTGGGAGCCTATTCAATGCAAACAGACAAAATCAATTCTCTCCTCTTTATTAGCGTAGACTATGTCAGGAAAATATCTACTTACCATGGACTCAAGAGGCGGATCGTCTCCTGCTTCTATCACCAGCACCTTGAATTGAGGACACTCAGACAGTCTATCGGCGATTACGCTCCCCGCTGATCCTCCACCAACTACTATAAAGTCGAACTCCTCGAAATCTAAAAAAAAATTTAAAGAAGGAGCGAGGAATGCTATTTTTTTTTAAATTATGCATAAGAGATACATTAAATCAATAAAAATATTTACACACACTACGACGTATTGGACACACACACGCATAGACTCTTTTGTTAATTGTTAAAGTCTGAGGTCAAATTACGAATAAATTATCTGTGGTCAATCTGGAAATTAGTTGGAAATTTAATCAACTACGGTCGAATTGCGACAGCTAGGCGACGTGTATAAATAAAAAGATTTTTAAGTGAATTCCGACTTAAATAACATATTGTTACAAAAGACATTTATTATGATTTAAAGTGTTAAACAATATTATAACAAAATATGAATATGGAAAATGCATAAAGCGCATATTTTTAACCGGGGACCCAAAAACAGGGGTATTCAGTTTAACATATTAGTAAGTTTAACGAATGTATCTTGATGCGTTTTCTTCTTTGAAAGCCTATGTAATCGAGATGGTTCTTAGCTATAATTTACGAAATTCTGTTTATGAGTTTGAAGATTATTAGCTTCTTACTAGTTGTTGAAATGACATGAGAAACTGTTACTGGTCTACTATTAAAAACTACTACGATTTAAAATTTAGTATAACATGGAATCAGCAAGATACACAAGTCTTCACAGATATATAGCAGAAACAGTGTTTAGGCTTGTTAAAATGCTCTCAATGTACAAATTGTCAGGGTTTCTGGTAAAACTATAGATATTTTACGTTCATAGATACTATTTGATGCTAAAAATCTGTTTTTTCAACTACGACGAGTTTGTGAAGTGACTTTTAGGCTCACAGACACTCTTGCCTATCATACTGAGTCGCTTGCTGGTTGCTTAGCAACGTTATCAACATGCTGGGTACCAAAATGCGACACATTATATTATATCTATGGTTATATGCTATCATTGACTAGATTGTAATTGTCATAATCTACACAAATAAATAAAATTGAAGTGTTTGTTATATCAAATCAACAGTTTTAACTAAATGTATGTATATGAAAGTTTACACGGTACTTACATCAAAAACAACATATTTAAAATTTTTGTCCGACTGTCTCTTAGTCTGTTTGTTCCGACTAATCTCTGAAAGCGATTTTGACGGGACCTTCTCTTATAGATAGTTAATTTTATAAGTAACTAGCTGACCCGGCAAACGTTGTTTTGCCATATAAATAATTTCCTAGTAAAAAATAAAAATAAAAATTTAGGGGTGGACTACCCCTAACATTTAGGGGGATGAAAAATAGATGTTGGCCGATTCTCATAGATACCGGATAAGCACAAAAAATTTCATCAAAATCGGTCAAGCCGTTTCGGAGGAGTATGGCAACGAAAACTGTGACACGAGAATTTTATATATTAGAGATAACTCAAGCTACCTTTTTTAATTTTGTTTTTATTTTAATTAATAAATTTCAAAGAATAGGCGAAAACAAGATTGAAATCTACGAAATAGTGACCAATATCCGATTTAAATAGGAGCGGGAAACATTATAAAAATATAATTTTTCCTCAAATTAACGCTGATGAAAATGCGGTGCACAGCTAGTAATGAATATATTTCGTAATTTAACTAATATGGTTTATTATCATTAACCACAATATTAAATGATTATTATTTGCTGAATGAGACGATGTATGATTCATAATGTAAAAAAATAAAAATAGCCGATTTGAGACGTCATAATGTAAAAAAAATTAAAATTGACGAACTATATCAAGTGGGATATCAAATGGGTATTTTAAATAATTTTTAGGTTTCTGGTATCGTTTTTCAATCAAGATATTGACACGGTACTGCTGACTGGAGATGGTCTTGTGATGCAGTCGGGTTTTTGATTTTCTCCATTTGTATTACTTGTTTGACTGATTTTGCCAATTAAAAGTACTCTTAACCGGAGTTTTGACTGTAACATATACAAGTAATTAATTGAAAAACTTAAGAAACCCACTGCGTATCAAGACCATAGGTAATCGTTATTAACCTAATTTAAGTCGTTATAGATTCTTAACAGCAATTCTGAATTAAAAAATTCAACGGTACCCCACTTAGTTACACTTACACACTTACGCAGTTCGTCGATTGTCATTTTGTTTCTTTTTGACAATATGGAGTCCAAAATCGGTCATTATGCTTTTTCAAAATTATTATACTTCCTATGACATTCGCGCCTTTATGACGATTAAAAGGATGTGTTATTTTCGAAATCGGCTCACGAGTTAGGTCTAAATAGTACCACAAAGGTACAAACCCACATACATAGATTGATAAACACATTAATCTTTCTTCGAGTAAAAATAGCCGAGCGAATTTAAGTCGTCTAGCTACTAATTGTAAAATAATAAAGTAACCTTCGACGATGGCCTGCTTGGGGAAGATGTTAGCGGTAAGCATAAGAGTTCCAATGACACTTAAAGCCTGTTGAATGCGTATTACATTTGCGACGGCCGCTGCAGCGTCCATTTCTAAAAATTAAAAATTATACACATGTACAAATGAGTAGGTAGATATGATATGATTCGTTACTATACACACTCTTTATTGAACAAGATCTTTAAATACTTCGTTTAAGAAAATATTAATGTTTCGTTTTCGAAGTCAGTTTTAGTTTAAGTTTTTATTTTACACTTTTACGTTTTTTACTTTTACGTAAGTTACGAGAATGTGTATGATTTACCTAATTTATAATAGCCTTATGTCAACTGCTTATCACCGTTTACAAAATATTGCTTTTACCCATGCAGGGCTGTTAATTATTGAGGAGTTAACTGGTGTTGCACCATCAGGTCTAATTAACTACATGTGTTGCGACGAGTAAAAATTGTTTTGCAATTATTTTGAAGTAATCGAATCGCAACCCATGAAATACTTGTTATTGAGTAGTTCCGGTGGTCATCTGTGATCTTTACCATTAGTTCCACTTAACCAAATGTTACGTTTTGAGTGCAAATGCACAAGTTTCTATCAAAAAACCTAAATAGTTATAAGTATGCTTATATTATTTGAAGAGTTCCCTTGATTTCTCCAGGATTCTAGCATCAGATCCATATATAGAAGCAAAAGGTCACTCTCATTGATCATGAAATCTCAGAAACTACAAGTGGGAGTGGTAAATTTTTTATTAGGGTTCTTTTTAGGACATAGGTATTTATAAAGACGGGATTTGCAATATTTAAGTCCTACGTCAAGCGTAAGTAAAACAACGAGATGCCTATAGTTATTCAATAATACATTCATGGACAAATTATTTAAGGATGATATTAACTTCTCATAACGTACGTAGCTTCTCGCAAACACTGTATATTTGTATTTTTTATTTAATATAGCAAGCATCTGCGTTTTCGTCGCGCAAAATATTTAGTAAATTTTAAAATTAAAATACGGTAATGGGTTAATTGTAAACCTAATTGCGATTAATTGTTTCAAAATTGATAATAATCAGTTAATTAACAACGATAAATTCAACCGTTATTCTTTTCATTAAGTTGCCTTTTTGACCGATTCCGTTACAAGAAAGAGGTTCTTAGTTCGACTGTATGCATTTTTTTCTTTGATTATATTCAGCGCTTTCTCATTCATTTTTTCATTATGGATCCACGTAGATTTTTTTTGTTTGAAAAGGCGTACTTCCAAATTGGTTCCATTGTCATCAGGTCAGGATCTGAAGGTAGAATCCAGGGGAAATCGAGGGAACTCCTCAAATATTATAGGCACACCTATACCGATTTAGGTATTTTGGATAGCAACTCGTATATTTGCTCTAGGAAAGTCACATTTGGTGAAGTGGAACTGATAATGAAAACCACAGAGGGCCACCAGTACAATACAATAACAAGTATTTCACGGGTTGCGATTCGATTACTTCATTTCTTATTGAAACAACCATTTGCTAAGCAATTTATGCTTGTCACAATGCATATGTTAAATTGAAGCTGATGATGCAACACCAGGAGAACTCCTAAATAATTAACTGCTCTGCATCGGTAAAAGCAATATTTTGTAAATAGTCATAAGCAGTTGACATTAGGCTATTTTAATTTAGGCAAATCACAAACTGTCCACTTACCAAAATCGTAACTTAAAAGTGTAAAATAAATATTTTAAAAATATAAAGCAACTTCGAAAACGAAATAAAGCTAAAAATAAATATTTCCTACAACATTTTGAATTTACTTTACTTTACCGATGTGTACTATTGTGTACTGGTCGCAAGCCAGGCGGAAGATGGACAGGATGTATCAATAATAATTGTTATGTATGATAATTTGTTGCAGCGCTTTCGAATTATCTTGTATTTATCGCGATTTATACTATTCATGTTTTATATAACTGTTCTTATTACGACTACTAATCGATTACCTTTTTATTACTCGACGTTTCGACGAAGTTGCATTCGTCGTGGACACGAGCTGATGATGATGGGTAATCAGAGACCCGACATATAAAATATGATCAATTCACAACTGTCCCTCTTAGACTTAGCTTGACGCCATTTATTCTAGCAATTAAATCGTTAAGATCGTCTTGTAACTTAGGTATTGAAAATAATTGATTTTAATTCGAGGCTTGCTTATCGTAGCGTTGATTTTAAGGTCGGTCGAACTCGATTTCATAAAAATAGCTGGCTAACGAGCAGCCAGGAAACTGTTGTTAAGTTATTAACCGCCGGCCACGGAAATTCATAGCACCAGAGTAACCATAAATGTCTTGCCAGTTTAAAAAGGAATAAATGAAATAGGATGTAAGGTAAGGAATGGAGGGCTTTAGGTTTCCGAATCTCTTACTCACTTACCGTACGAAACACAGCTATTTCAGCTATTTCACTCCGTTCTTTTCTAAGATTGGTTTGGTACGATCGAGGCAGCATGTACATATATGAGTGTAGTGGTTCGCTATTATTAATACTAATTAAATCGAGGTAAACAATAAAGTCTCTAGAACGATTAACCAATCAATTACAAGTGCGTGTTTCAAAAATCATACTGCATCCTTTCCAGTTGCGTTAAATTATTATTTTACGTTTATGTTTAAGAGCTCTTAATTGGATGTTATGCATTTCATTCACATTATTAAATAATTTAATTGTATTTTATTGCACAAATAATTGAATTTTATAGCACTTTTTTACACAATTTAAGAATAATAATTATTATTATCTTTAAATTACAATGGGTTACATTTTTATCACTTTTAATTAGAACGTTAAATGACAAAAGAACTCGTTTTAACTTACGATTGGGCTTATTTAAGGATTCAAGAAAATAATTTTAAATCAAACGTCTCGCGAAATTTCCGTGCAATGATGGATTCGGTAAGCTTTTAACACTAGTTCGGTAAGATTATTAATGAAATTATATTATATATATAAAATAGTAATTCATTATATATAGTCTATTTCACTCGCACTTATAGTAATTGTTTCGTGACGTAATATGTAGATATTTGCAGTTCCTCGCGACTTCGCGAATTTATCGCGGAATTTTATAGAAGTTGACAGATACGTTGGCGCAGTGGACACTGCAACTGACTAAAGCGCTAACGGTCGCGGGTTCGATCCCCGCTCGCGGCAAACGTCTGTATTGGTCATATGGATGTTTGTCGTGATCTGGGTGTTTGTGTTAGTGTTGTGTGTTTCCGGACCCCCGACACAATGTCATGAGATCTTTATGCGGGCCGTTGAGTGTGATGCGTTTATTATTTATAGAAGTGATTCAAAATACTGCATTTTATGTTTCGGATTTTATTACTATCATCCAGAAGCATGTGTAGTCTGATTTAATACGACCACGGATCAAGATTCTCTATTTTCGCAAGCGTAAATCCCTTAAAGGGCTAAAAAAGGGCAGAAAAGGCACGTACTGCTAAATTTTAAGTATTTAGCATCAGCGTTTGTTTTAAGGCTCTTGATTCGTTGATTCATCAATCAGGACAAGTAATTATATATGTATGGATTACCCACTTTAATATAATACAAAAGTAATCTTTCTAATCGGATTAGTAGTTTTTCAGAGATAGCCTTACTTAAAAACTGACAAATTTTACTTCTTTATACTATAAGTATACATATAAGTATAAATAAATTTTTGTTTATATGTGTTAAATTAGGCTTAATAATTATTTTATAGACAAATCCTGTAGTGACGGTGAAAGAAGGAAAATTGCTGGGAAGTATACAGACTTTGGTCGACGGATCTGAATGTTATAGCTTCAAAGGTATCCCATACGCTCAACCTCCTGTTGGCAAGCTGAGATTTAAGGTAAGATTTTCTTAATTTATAATATTTTACTATTTAATGCATCTTCGTGAACTAACAATGAAAGTATATTTATCGCTGCAACAGTTTTATTTTATATTCCAAGACCGTTGTAAAAGGTATGAATTACAAATAAGGAATGAGAAGGAAGGTTTATTTTTTTGTAAAAAGTTTTGATGCTTAGATAAACTTATTTTTATATTTCAAGGCCCCTCTACCACCGATACCATGGAAAGGGATCTTAAATGCAACAAAAAATGGACCAATGTGCCCGCAAAAAACTCTTTTCGGAAAGGAAACAATATTAGGAAACGAAAATTGTCTCTTCTTAAATGTTTACACCCGATCGCTACAACGAGGTTCGAAAATCGCAGTAATGGTTAATTTTCATGGAGAAGCATTTAAGGCAGGGTCTGGAGACGACGATAAATACGGTCCCGACTTTTTACTACAACATGATGTTGTGTTAGTGACAATGAACTATAGACTAGAAGCATTTGGATTTTTATGCCTCGATATTCCAGAAGTACCCGGCAATGCTGCCTTAAAAGACCAGGTCGCAGCGCTACATTGGGTTCAAAATAACATAATCCAATTTGGCGGTGATCCAGAAAATGTTACTATCTTCGGAATCAGCGCTGGTGGTGTATCCGTCGCCTATCACATGATATCTCCAATGTCCAAAGGTTTATTTCATAAAGCCATAACACATAGTGGTACATTTTTATCAGACTGGTCATTTCAAGTTGATGCTAAACAAATGGCTTTCAAAGTTGGAAAATGTTTAGGAAAAGAAACCGATGATCCTTACGATCTTTTCCAATTCTTACAGAGTGTACCTTTTTACGATTTAATTGCTATAACTGATAAAGTAATAGCACATTATAAAAAATACGAAGGAATTGCTATACTTTTCTCTCCTGTTGTTGAAAAGGAATTTTCGAATTCAGAGCCATTTCTAACTGAAAATCCTTTAGACATGTTAATGTCTGGTAAAATTCAAAAAGTTCCACTTATAACTGGTTATACTTCCGCAGAGGGTTTGGTATTTATACCGTCTGATGCAAGGATACTAGAAACTAAGATTAAGTCGCATTTCTTACCAAGACATTTAACCAAAGCAATGTCAGAGGAGATGGCTGTACATTTTGATAATCGTGTAAGGCAATTCTATTTTAACAACAAAGAACTGACACCAGATGATATTGACATAATATCTCGTATATTGGGAGACTCACAGGTGGTATACGACATATATAGATTTGCTAATTATTGTGCTGAATTTTGTGAATCTGTGTACATGTACAGGTGGAACTTGGTGACTGAATTGAATTCAGTGAAAAAAACGATAGGGTTCAGAGATTATGAAGGTGCATGTCACGGTGATGACTTTTTCTACATCTTTAGGAATCAAAAAACTCTAGACAAATATAAAAAACAACAGAAATTACAGAATTACGTTAACATGATTACGAAATTTTGGACTGACTTCGCTAAAACTGGGTAAGCTTTTATTCCCCTTTGGTTAACGTCAGTGAAGTGATGTCAATGGTTATGGCGCTGCGCAAAAGGAGACACTTCTTTGACATCAATATAAACAATTATATTTCCCCAAGCCCTGCGCAGTTGTACTTAATATTTGTATACCCTTGCTTCCAAGGTAGCAAATAATAGTGTTTCTTTTTTTTTCAGAAATCCCACTCCAGATAATAAATGGAATATTAAATGGACGCCATACACGAAATCAAACAGAGTATATCTACGGATCGATGATCCATTGTCCATGGGAAAAGATGATGAGAAAACACGCTATGAGTTTTGGAATAAATTGTATATGGACGCCGGATTGCCCACTGCTTTTAAAAGTAATTTGTAAAACGGGGCCAATTGATAAAATATCGTAATAAGTATGAGATAGCAATAATTGGATTATTCATTTATTTAATGTTCAGTAGTAATTACATCAACATATATGTATAAAGGCTGTATTTTGGTGAACTATAAAGCTGGATACATTTCCTTTTATGGTAAATACCTAAGGCCATTTTTATTGCACGAGGTATTGAGGAAGAGAAAAAAATTGCAATTGATTAATTATTAATAAACTTAAATGAAATAAAAAGTAAAAACAATAAAAGAAGAACTAAGGAAATTATTAGGCTAGCAAATTTTGACAACATTTTTTGTGAAACTTAATTGATGAGTCTGCAAAGGGGTCTAAGGAGGCACAGTCTTCGTCTAATATTTTTCATAAGCCAGATACTGGTTAATTTCTTCCTATAACAGTTCCCCTAAATGGTCTTACTAAGGGTGTATTACGTCAAAATCTAACTGGAACATTAAAACTTATTCTGGACATTGAATAATAATTAGCATATATATTGTTAAGAATTTATGTAAACATTTCAATACCATTAATTCCCTTCATAAAAAAAAATTGTAACCTTTTATTATAGGTTAGAAGTAATATACCGTTTCTAAGAGAGAAAGTGAGATAAAAGAGGAAACGTTTCTGTATAATTTCTAGCATTAGGCAATGACTCGCATCGCATATATTCCAAAATACTCCTTACTAAAGTATTAAATATGTGATTTTTGTTTTTGGTCTCAAAATAATCTTCCGTTACTGATAAGAAAGCCCAACATATTAAAGGCCCGACTGATTCTATTATTTATATGAGGCACAAACGATAGCTTTTTTATCTTAAATCACTCCTAGATCAGTGAGATCAGTATTTACAGAATTGATAGCAGCGCCATCTATATTCTGCTACAATTTCTTTAAAAATTCTAGTAAATGATATCCATGAGAATTTACGTTTTAAGTCTCATGCCGTAATCCTTACACCAGTTATATAATCTTGTCTAATCTTCTTGTAAAATGCTCATGTCATTTGATTTTGCAATGACTTAGAGAAGTTTGATTTCATCTGCATATTACAATGAAAGTCAATTGGATGCTTGCAAGCAATAATGGGTCAATATACAAAAAGTCAAATTCGGAAATGTTGAAGTATTCTGAAGATGTATTTAACATTATTAAAAAAAATTCAAGTCATCTAAACTAAATAAATACGGAAAAAAGTTGTTTAGGTACAGGTAATTTTTTAACCTAGCGTGGTAGACCGAATCCGAAGCTATGAGGAATAGCGAAAAATACGTAAGGGGTCCTCGAGACCGATTTTGATGAAAATTATATCTACCTAAAAAAACCAGGCCAAATTTCCTAGTCAGGAATCGAGCCCGCTGATTTTGATAAAAAAAAATCCTTATAAGCATCATTGTAAGTAGTAACAGGGAAGTAATAGTACACGGCAAAAGGAAAAGGCTTATTTTTCACAAAGTGCTATTAAATTCGTGTGAATGTTTTTTCAATAACTGATTCAATTACAGAACAAATTAAAACGCCATGTGAGTATAAGATGTTAGACAAATTGCAAATAAATAATACTTTACTTATTTCTCGTATTACTTTTTAAAAAAAGTAATCTTTACTTTAATAAGTAAAAAACGTAAAAAAATAAATGTATACTTTTAGCAGTTTTTTTATTTTTACTTAAACTCATATAGATTTTTTTAATTATTTTTATTTGATTTAATGTGTTTGGATATAATGTTCGCTTTTCGTCCGTCGAAAGCAGCTGTTAACCGCGCCTTCGTTCACGTAGATACGAAACAATTTTTGTATTACATGAAATAAACATGTAATTATGTAATTTAGACGGTATAATAAAAAAAATATTTGAAATAAAACAAACCGAAGTCGGTGCCAAGTATAATCTTTGCGTGTTATTTTTCAAAGACTTCAAAAAGTTTTTATATTACACTTCTATGTTACGAATATAGTAAAGAAGTAGAAAGGGAAAATATGTGATTTACCTAAGTTACAACAGTCTGATATCGACTACTTATCATCATTTACAAAATATTGCTCTTTCCAGTGCAGTGCTGTTAATTATTGAGGAGTTCTCCTGGTGTTGCCCCTCAGCTCCACATCACCACATGTATTGCTTAGTATTCATATTGAAGTAATCGAATTGCAACCCGTGACATACTTGTTATTGAGTAGTACCGGTGCTCATCTGTGGTCTTCATCATCTGTTGCACTTCACCAAATGTGGGTTTCCGTGAGCAAATGCGCGAGTTACTATCAAAAATATCTAAATCGGTATAAGTGTGCTTTTAATATTTGAAGAGTTCCGTCGATTTCTCCAGGATCCCAGTATCAGATCCTAACATGATGACAATAAGACTAATTTGCAAGTATACCCTTTTAACGAAAAAAAAAAATTCAAAATCGGTCCACAAACGGCCTAGAAATCGGTAAACAAACATAAAAATATACATAAAAAAACATACATACAGCCGAACATATTACCTCCTCCTTTTTCGAAGTCGGTGTAAAAGACAAAGGCCATATTACCAGGGGTCCGAAATAAATATAAATAAAAACAATTTTCATTAGATATATTTAATGTTTAACAATAAATGCTCGTGTAAAAAAATGCTTACATGGCGCCGACTTCAGATGTTAGTATTACTAAACATGGTCATAGGTACATAGCGATTCAATATAGAGGGCTTAATAACAAATAATCACATTTTTTTTTGTTTTATTCCGCGAAACCAAGACATATTTTCCTAATATTTTTGGAGGCTGTGTGTATTATGTATAAGCTTTTGCTTGCTAGTGATTTTTTCATATTTATTTATTAGTTTACAATTCATGACATTACTATAACACTAAATAAAATACAAATTCCCAAATTGCTCAACAACTTAAAACTTAAGACAGCGTGCTAAATGTTTAACTTATAGATAAAAAACTCTCATACTACAAAAGACGCATTAAAACCATGTTGAACACGTGTCTAGCTAAACAGTGTTTAAAAATTAAACATTGTTTAAAATATTATCTTAATTTCTTAACAGCGAATAAACTCATAAAAAAAAAACTTATTGATAAAATGTTATACGTTACATTTGACAACTAAAATAGGTTCTAAACCTCTATTAAACTCACTTAACCGTATGTTAATCTATATCTAAAGCATGATTAACTCAAAACTGTCTTTAGACGCGGATTTGTAGTATGGATTTTTTTAAACACGGGTTTAACGTCTGTTTAAATATTTTGTAGTACGGCAGAAAGTGTTTAGGTTAATATTAAAAAAATAACAAATGATTGCCCAAACTAGCGTTAAAATAGAGAATAATAAATAAAATAGCGAAAATTGTAAGTAATAACAAAAAAAAAACCTACTAAAATTATATTACAAATGTGTTCATAACATACGAAATTGGATTCAGTATTTTATTTATGTTTTTAAATGTCGAAAACTGTATTTTCTTTGTTATGAAACTCTCAATATGTTTATACTAAAATGTAATAGAATGTTATTTAGACTTTGTGTCAGTTCGTGTACCATTCGCCTCTTTATTCCTTTGTTTCGATTTTTTGATATAATTATCATAGTAAAATTTACCAAATGTACGCATAAAGAATATAGAGTAAAATATTGCCAAAATTTTCAGTGGTACCCAAAAATTGCAGGAGTAAAACAAACTAACTGTGTTCTGAAGTCCCAGAAGCACGAATTGTACCTGGAAATTAATAAAAATATGTATTAAAATACATTCGAATTAGATATGAACGAAAATTGATTGCACGAGAATCATACTTGGAAGCTGAAAAGCAATAATATGTCAACCCACAAAAAGTCGAATTCGGAGATATTCTTGTGTTATGATACTGCATCACCTATTTTACATTATTAAAAAAAATTAAAGTCATATAAACTAAATAAGTACGGAAAAAAGTTTCTTGAATAATTGTTTCGGTTTCCAAGTGCGTTCCATATTTTGCAATTTGTAAAATAATCTCAAATATTTGAAAAACTTTTTATTACATAATATATTAAATTTATCAATATGCTTTTATTTCATCGTACTTTTTATAAAAAAAAAGAATGGAAAAGTTGGATATATACTTGTTCAAACATATTTGTTAAGAATAGGTTTGACATCTTTAAACGCCATTTTCTCAAAATGAAGTCCGTGTGTCTTGACACAGTATTGCTTATCAGCGTTTACTTATGAGTTTTACTGTCATAATTGATATAATTGACTAAAATTAAAAAAAATTAAAAAAAACTAAGACAGTATATTCATTGAGACCATTCCAACGAGCACCAACACGACCTCTGCTGTGAGTTGATGAAGAGTTGTGTAACCTGCTGATCCTAGCGGAAACAGACTAAGAATTTCATAATTCTGCATATTTATGTTGCATAGGTCTTTAAAATTTTGCTAAGCTTGCTAAGCGTAGTACTGGCTGATTAGAAAAATAAATATAATGCTATATGCTATGCTTTCGACCGGAGCGAAATATATGCCGGTCGAAAAATATATATAAATTGTTTATAATTTCTTTTACACCTAAAACTGACTATTTTAATTTATATATTCAAACTCACATAATCACTAAAATTTTAAAGACCTATGCAACATAAATATGCAGAATTATACTTCTTAGAATATTGTATTGTGCCTTCTAGAATAAAATTTTGATATATTTTACAAAATATTATGGACCTTTCGTAACAACAGCATAAGATATAACTACTACTTATAGCATTTTTATATGGTTGTGTTCCGATTAATTGTTACTTTATGAACGAAACCATAAAAAATAATCATACAAGCTCTGGGCCTTTTTTGCTTACCAATTGCAATATCGTGACATATTTTTTCCACCATAAATACTTTTTGAAGTTATCCCCTAGTCCAGCTACCAAATAATAAGTGTACATGACGGTGTGGACTATGGCGTTCAAATAACCGACCAATACGACCTGACCACCTGAAAAATTAAGAAAACAATTCTTTTTAACATGTTCATCGACAATGGACGAGATAGTTTAACTTATTTTTATATAGTTATAGAGGTTTACTAGTTAAGTCAACCTGGATCCTTTAAGGAGTTAGTTCTTCTTGTTCCTGACTGATTTCTCTTGAAACACGTATAGTGTCAGTTATCACAACTTCTACTGTTTTCAGTATATTGAAACTTTTAATTTTTTTATAAAAATTAGCGATGTTTTATTTACGTAAATAATACTTTCTATCAGGAATATTTAGAAAACAAATCTATGGTAGATGTGTTGCAAATGCGCTTCAAAATGTCTACGTTTTTTGAGATATTAAAAAAAATTATAATATTCTGGAATTTTATCATAATTCATAAAAAGGTAGTAATAATTTTAATTTGTTTTTTTTTTTTTTTTTAAATAACGTCTTTTTACACAAAACGATTGATATCTGATCAACCTGTGTGGATAAACCATTTAGACTAGAACAATTTCCCTTTTAAGAGTAATCTTGATCGACATCTTAAAGTGTACTCCGAGTCACGCTAATGCGAGCCAATAGCAAGTACCTAGATCTGTGAACAAATACTAGTGTTGTTCAAAAACAAAATATCCCCATCCCCACAAAATCGTCGGCGTCAATGAAATGTACAACTATAAAAGACCGGTCTAAAGCTTTTGGCAAAATAAAAAATACAGTAAAAAGCTTTTCCTTTTGTTGTAATTGTAATTGATACACATAAAATTATCATAAAAAAATAAATAAAAAAATCTATAAAACTTAGTTTTCCTGAAAACTTATGAATGCTACAACATATATTGCCAATTATCTATATACATATATATAAAATCACTTGTCCTGACTGATTCATCAACGCAACAGCTGGGGCTACGAACTTGAAATTTTGGCAGTATGTGGTTTTTAGATTGCAGGCATCAACTAAGAAAAGGTTTTTTGATTATTCACCCCTAAGCGGGGGAAAAGGGGTAAAAATGTTTGTATGCAAAATCTTATTCCGTGGTCGTATTAACTTAAAACTTAATACACATACTTCTGGGTGATAGTAATGAAATATATAGTAGAAAACGGGTTATCTATGGGTACTATTATTTCACACTAGGGTGCAAGGGTACCCCCCGTAAAGTTTGTATGGAGAAAATGTATTTTTTTGACCGATTATCCTTAAATTCAACACAAACATTACTTAGGGAAAATAATTAAATATATGTATCCCAGAATTACAAAATCATCCCTTATAATGACGCTAGGGGGTAATAAATCCTGAAACGGTCACAATTTCGCTTAAAGATTTATTTAGCTGAAATCCAAAATATACGCGGGCGTAGCCGCGAGCAACTGCTAGTTAATATATCAATTTCATGTATGCCAGGGCATACATTGTCAAATTTAGGGATAAGTTGACTAAATCTATACTGATATTATAAAGAGGAAAGATTTGTTTGTTTGTAATGAATAGGCTCCGAAACTATTGGACCGATTTCAAAAATTCTTTCACCTTTGGAAAGCTACATTATCCCCGAGTAACATAGGCTATATTATATTTTTGTAAATAATTAGGGATCCTTACTAAAACTCTAATAATGTAACCCAAGGTGGAAAAAATTGACCTGAAAAAATCCTTAATTAATAAAAAGTATGAATAAAAAAAATCATTACAAAAAATTCAAACTTCCTTTATAATTTTACTTTTTTTTAAACCCGACGCCGAAGGGTGTATGTGTGTGTGTGTGTGTGTGTGTATGTACCCGTGCGAAGCCGGGGCGGGCCGCTAGTAAATAATATACCTGGAACATATGTGACGGAAAACCATGCCAATATTGGCATTAACGTGTGATGATGTAAATGGAGTGGTGTTATTTGTCTGTTCGATTTTCTTAATACAAAGAAAACAGTATCCAGTAGTTCTGATAATTTTGACATATAATATGTCCACACTCCCGATGCTACCTGAAACAGTAAATAGTTTTTAACAGTATGTTGAAATCTATACATATAACAAAATTTTAACGGGTCGCTGCCTGTACATGGAATATATAAGAAAAAAAAAAAAATTATTGGAGGCCTTTACCAACGCAATGAAACCCAAAACAATGATCGTTAGAATTTTTGTCTGTTTATCTGTTTATCTTTTTACCTGTGCACACTGATTTAGGTGCGGTTTTCACGAGTATATTGTAGTAAGCTTCACTTAACAGTTAGTGTTTTAGTATTACAACAAAAATTTTTTGTGGTTTTCACTAAATGAAACTTACATAAAAATATCCAATTTTTAATTTTTTGTCTGTCAGTCTGTCCATTTATCTGTTTGTTCCGACTTATCTTTGAAACTTATGAACCGATTATGATAGTACTTTCATACGCAGTTTTTCGATTCAAATAGGGAAGCTATGTATGTATATATTATATAAATATTATATTAATGAAAATAATATAATATACAAGGTTAATTTTTTACTGGGCATGATAGGCCAAATTTGAAACAAATAAAGAATAGCAAAATATATTTTAAGAAGTCTCGAAGCCGATTTTCAAAAAAAACTAAAACTGCATCATTAGTTATTTGAAAAAATTAATTTTCTAGACAGTCAATGATACATAAATCAAAATTCAAATCGCTTCAGTATCATTACCCTACACACAAATTTATAGAGGTCTCTAATATTAGTATAATATTAGTAAATAAAAGAAAAATGCATAGCAAATCTTACCCAAACTGCAATATCGTCATCACTTTCCAGACCTTGGCAAGTGTAATTATAATTGTAGAAGAATACGTAATTGGTGCACTAAAAACAAAAAACAACATTTATTAAAAAAGGTTACCGACTTCAAAAGCAAGATAGGCAATTAAATTTACTTGAATGATGTAAACGAATCAAAGGTTCAAGAAAATTAAAAATCGTCGATAACGTTTTAATTCCAGTAATATTGATTTTATAACTAAACTACTAAACCGATAAAAACGACAACGTAAACGTCCCACAGCTGGGCAATGCCCAATCCCAATTAAGGAGAAGGTTTAGAGCTTAATCCACCACGCTGCTCCACTGCGGGTTAGCGGATATACATGTGTCAGAATTTCTCCCGGCACATGTAAGTTTCAGAGAAATGAATTTAAACACAAATGTTGCACTTGAATAGTCAGCGGTGATGTCCGAGGTTTGAACCCACGATCATCAGTTGATATTAACTAAGCCATCTCAGCTCTTTTCAATATTATTAATATTTTAAATTAATTAATTAATACTTATATTTATTATCTTACCTGAATGACTAAATAAATGCTTAAAAATATTTGAATTACATTGTAAATTATTATAACTTTCGAAATGTTAAAAGGGTTCCGATGTTTCATAAGCTGAGGACCTAGTCTTGTACAGAAGTATTGATATAAAATTAGAATGCATGCTAGTTGATATGGTTTCGCTGCTACGGTCCAATCCCTTGTTCTTGGATCTGAAAATACGATTGAAGTAATTAACAATTTTAACGGCATTTCCGAAGTTTCCAGCTGTTTTTGTTAAACGGGCTCTTCTGTTAAGGAGTAACTCACATACTACTTAATACCAAATTTACATACAGGATTTCTTCCGAAATATACTTTTTTTTACAAAAAGAAAACGATTTTCTACTTTTTCATAGAAATATAAGAGCAGATGATCTAATTTTAAATGACCACCATCACCTATGAACATCACAGCATCAGGCGAGTTTCAACTACCTTACCGGCTTCTCTTCATAATTTGGTAAAACTCTTTTAAACTACCATTAAAACTTTCCTTTCGTGTCTGCAATGCTTCTGACAAGTTTAGTAATCTATTTCAAATTAAATTCCCACTCCCTTCTCTGGGCCTCATGTGATGAATGGACATCCTCTAACTGTGAGTGAAAGTCCCATCAAATTTGATTCAGCTGTTTCAGAGATTAGTCGTAAGAAACAGAGTGACAGTACTTGATGTAAGTACTTTCATGCATTTAGTGAAAATCACAAAATAATGTTCGACGTGACCCCATAACTTGACATACCTTTTTTAGCGGGCACAAACGCACAGATAAACAGACAAATAGACAAAACTTCTAACAAATTTTGTTTTGGGTTCTATTGCGTAGGTAAAGCCTCCAATATTTTTTTTTCATATATCTTACATGTACAGACAGTGACCCGTTAGAATTTTTTTCATATATATAGATTTAAAAATATCTAAAATAGAAGTAACCCCAAGTCACTCCTTATAACATTTGCTAACTGCAAAAAATACCATCAGAACCGGTTAAGTCGTTTCAGAGATTAGTCGGAACAAACAGATAGACAGACAGACTGACAGAAAAAAAATTTAAAAATGTATTTTTTTATGTAAGTACTGTATATACTTTCATGTATTTAGTTATAAACACAAAAAAATGTTCAACGTGATTCCTTAAATTGACATAACTTTTTTATTTATGGACCGATTGACATGAAACAAACCCTAAATGTTAAGTGAAGCTTACTACAATATCTTAGTGAAAACCGCATCTAAATCGGATAAGCCGTTACTGAGATTAGCGTGCACAAACGCACAGATAAACAGACAAACAGACAAACAGATAAGAATTCTAAAAATCATTGTTTTGGGTTCTATTGCGTTGGTATAGGCCCCCTATAATATTTTTTTTCAAACATCTTCCATGTACAGACAGCGACCCGCTAGAATTTTATTATTAGTATAGATATAGATAGATAACTCACACTAACGGCACGCGCCGGTTACGCCCGGGTTATATATGTAGGGATTTACAATCTATTATTTACCCACTTAGAAGTAAAATAAGAATAAAAATGGCCGATGTACATGTTTATTTATTTCTAACCAGAATTAACCATATTAAATTTCGTGTTTCTTACTTTGATAATGACGGACTTTCAAAAACACATCTCTCAGCCTTCCATCAGACGTAGGTCTCTCTCAAACTTCTCCACAGCTCCAGATCCTCAGCGTTCCACATCCAGTCTCATACAAGCGTTCACCTCTCATTTTAACCATCTCATTTTGGGATGAAATTTTCAATAATCTCTTCTCTTTCATATTTTATATAATAGGTCTTATCGCGATGACTAATAATACCTTTTTACGATTCAGTCAGCTCTTAACCACGACCGGATGCAACTTCATGGAAACGTCAGGCAATAAAAATGTATTATTACGATTAATTATCGCGATAAGACCTGTTACATAAAATATGATCGGTAAAAATCGCGAAAGTTTAAAATATATGATCTTTTCTTAGTGGTTGCTTCCAACCTAAGGGGTTATCTTTAACCGTTTGAGCTGAAATTACGTATAGTTTAGATGAGAATTAATGACAAGGCGTCTGACGTCATCCTAAATCCAACATGGCGGCACACCCAAGATGGCGGACTAGTTATTTTTAGTGCATTCCCACAATATGAGTACAGCTCTTTTTCCATGAAGTTGCATCCGGTCGTGGTTAAGAGCTGAGTGAGTCATAATAATGTATTGCCAAAAAGTTTGTAGTCTCAGCGGTTTAAGTTGTGCGTTGATGAATCAGTCAGTCAGGACACATAATTGCGCGCATTAATGTGACCGAATGAAAAATATTTCTGTTTAAAGTTAGCTAAACTGCTATAGTCTAGTTTTTAGTTAGATTTTAAAATTAAAACATAACTGTTTTATCGACTTCTTGTAAACGTAAAGTATAAATAAATTTAAAATAAAAAAAATAAATTAAAAAAAAAGTTTTACTTTTCAACGTCATTAAACAATTTATATTCATATATCATGATATAAAAGCTTAAAGCGAGGTTATGTACTGGTATTTATATTTATAACTTAGTTTGAAAATTTTAAAAATTAAAATCAATCAAACCAGTTGATCTTTATAGGTATTCACCTCAATGCTTTTTGTCGTCGAGAACTCCAAAAACTCCAGTACACAAATATTTTAGGTGGATTGGAGTAACGCAGTTAACCTATTGTCTATTTTTCTTTAATTATCTTATTCTGCAGGCAAATATGGCGTATATGCCACATATAAGATTTAGATAAAAAGTTATCAATTGAGTGATTAAACTGAATTATTATTTATAATAAAAAAAATATTTTTTTATAATAAAAAAAAAGTTCGAAAATGCGTAATTTTATTTCGACGTATTGTTAAAATTAAAATAGACTATAAACCCTTTCATTTCATACCCATATTGTAGGAATGCATAAAATATTAGTCTACCATCTCAGGAGTTGGCCATATTGATTTTAGAAGGTCGTGACTTTATTTTTCAAGTTATACTAAGCAAGTCCTTCCATTTGATACCCACATTATAGGAAACGATAATAAATTTATTCAACCATTTTTAGGAGTTCGCCATATTGGATTTATATTGCCGTCACATTATATTTCGAGTTATTCTTAGCAAGCCCTTTCAATTGATACCCATTTTGTGGAAATGAATTAAAAATAACTAGGCCGCCATCTTGGGTGTTCCGCCATTTTGAATTTATAATGACGTTATTTTATTTTCCGAGTTGTTCCTATTAAGCTCTTTCATTAGATTCCCATATTGTGGGGATGAGTTAAAAATAACTTGTCTACCATCTTGGGTGTTCCGCCATGTTGAATTCATAGTGACGTCACTTTATTTTTCAAGTTGTTCTTATTAAGTCCTTTCATTAGATACCCATATTGTGCGGATGAGTTAAAAATAACTTGTCCGCCAACACCCAATGTTCCGCAATGTTGAATTCCTAGTGACGTCACTTTGTTTTTCAAGTTGCTCTTAGCAAGCCCTTTTATTTAATAAACATATTGTGGGAATTAATTAAAAATAACTAGTCCGCCATCTTGGGTGTGCCGCCATGTTGCATTTAGAATGACGTCATTAATTCTCATCTAAACTAAACGTGTATACATAATTTCAGCTCAATGGGTTGAAGATTTCACCTAGATAAACATACATACATTGAAAGTTAAATAAAAGCTTGTAAAATCAAACTACTTAGTCAACACAATCATATGATACAGTAATTAATGTCCCATATTTAAAGTATTTCAGCGTTTTTAGTGTTTTCGCAAGGGAATCAAAACCTATAGAGTACTTCCCGTTGAAATAATAAACCTAGCATTATGATATTTGGCCAAAATCATGGTCTTATAGTACTAATAAAGGAAAAATTCCGAAAATTATAAATTTCTGTTCGTGTGTTTGTCTGTCTGTACGTCTGTCTTCCAACCTTTTTCTCAGGAACGCGTAAATATATCAAATTGTAAATTATATCAAACATTCAGAGCTATATTCATTTGGAGCTGTAAAAAAATCAAACTTCTAAGCCAAAACGTAGTCAAGTTAATTTAAAACGTTTTTTTTTTTAATATAGATCAAGCTAGTGGGTAAGATGTCACAATTATGGAACACATCGAGCGGAAAATAATTTAATCTTATTATTAATATTTTAGGTACTAATAATAAATTAACTTTGAAGTTGAACATGTCCAAAAAATTTATTTTACAACCACTGAGGAGAAATTTGTAATAAAACGAAAACATGGGGACAGAAAATTATTATAAAACAACGCAATATTATACTTTATATTACTGATAAAACGAACAACTATTTATCAAAGTCGGCTCACGCGTTTGGCTTGCTAAATAGTAGAGATGGGCCGAGTACTCGTTTGATACTCGGTACTCTGCGTACTCGGCGGGTTTTTTGATACTCGTACTCGGCCGAGTAACTCGGTTATTTGATAACGAGTAACGAGAATACTTTGTTTAAGAAAAGCAATGTATTTAGGTAGATATAATTAAAACAATTGTTAATCAAAAAGTATTTATTAGTTACTTAGGAAATCTTTCAAAATCTGAATTATAAAACTCAAAATTATGTTAATGATTTAGGTACTCCTAATGACAAAGTTACGAGAATGAAGTGACTAGTAGTAGAAAGGCGTGGGCAGGGTGAGGGGTGGTTCAACGCGAGCCGACGGCTTGACCAGCGCTAGCCTGTTTGTACTTGTTTACGCGCACGAAATGCGAATTCGATTGAACCAAGTTACTCGGCCGAGTATTCGGTTGAAAAAAAATTGAGCCGAGTAAAACTCGGTACTCGTTATTCGACAAGTGTTACTCGGCACATCTCTACTAAGCGTCACAAAGGTACAAACCCACATTACAGTTTTTTGCGTCGCGGTGTCGGTTGCAAAGGCACAGACTATAGTTCAGAGTTGATTATTTTTAGATTAAAAGGAATCATGAAATCGGTTCACAGTTTGCAAAGATTTGTATATAAGCACTTTAAAGATCTGCTGAATGGAGAATATCCTAATTTTATATATTTTAAACCTTCGTGATTTATACTATTCATATTTAATATAACGGGTCTTATCGCGATAACTGGAGTCAGCTCCACCCACCACGATTAATGCAACTTCGTCGAAACGTCGGGCAATAAAAAGATATTACTACCAACAGTTATCGCGATAAGACCCGTTTTATTAAACATGAATTCTACTTTTAATTAGAAAATATAAATTGGAACTTACTAGCTAGTTCATAAAATAAATAATTGTAACCGTTTACAATATAATTCAAAAAAGTGTCCATTGTAAAAAAAATATCACACGCGACTGTACTGCCATAAAACTTTACTATTAAATAATAAAATATTTTGTAACACATGTGTATTTATTACCATTTAATTACCATAAAGATCAAGTGTTAAACATGTAGATTTTAAATAAATATATTTTTTATTTTTTTTAGATTATTTGGCAGTGTGTCTAATCAAAACAGTGGAATAATTTGATCATTGAAATATGAAACATTTCAGTATTTTATTTTGTTAATAAAAAAATCGGTAAGTGCGAGCCTCGAGAACTTGCGCACCGAGGATTCCGTACGGATTTGTATAATTAATCAAAAACCCGACTGGTTAACAATACATTACAGTATCATTATCAGTTCTGTTTTAAAGCCTATAAGTGAGAATAGTTACTAACCAATTTTAAATCATTATAGATTCTAAACTGTAGTTCTGAAAAAAAAACGGTATAAGGAACCCAATTACAATTTTTAAATACCTTTTCAACGATATTCCACTTAAAATAATTAATTTTTCTTTTTTTTCATTTTTTTGTCAAAAATCGGCCATTTTAATTTTTCCAAATTTTTATGACACGACGTCACAATGAATCAAACAAGATTTTATTTATCATAATCGGCGTCCGCGTTTGGTCTAAATAGTACCAATAAAAGGTAAAAACACACATACACATTATATAGAATGATAAACACATTACGCTCCTATTCGTCGCGCAGTCAGCTACCGTAAGATCTTGCTTCTTGCCAAATTTCATGTAGCTAGGTGAATGGAAAGTAGCCTATAGGTTTTATGTCCATTGCGAAAACGCTGAAGACGACAATATATAAAAAAAATATGTGATATAATTGCCAATAGCTCTTGATTTCGTCGACTTAGAACTTTAATTTTTTAACAGCCGCAAGTCATAGTAGACTAGGGTATATGATATAAATTTCTACATGATACCTCTACGCATTTATGAGAAAAAAATCCTATAAGGCTTCCGTTTTTTCCTTTTTAGGTACGTAACCCTAAAAATAAAAGACACCCCAGAGCGTCTCGGCTTACGCGCCGGGTTCCGTACTTGACCGTCCCAATATTTAATGAGTTTACTTGTTTTATATAAACTTGCTTGCATGTTTCCTGTTTTACAAAACTGACAATTTTACCTAGGTAATTTACATTTTACTCGATTAATTTACATACAATTTAATAGAATTTGTACGAAATTTGCTTTTATTTATCCAAGTACGTTTTATAAGTGGTCAAATATTACACGTTAACTAACTTAAAGCATAAATAGTATTCCGTTTAAGTTTATTATAATTGGACGGTGAGAAACAATAATGTGTCAACCCACAAAAAGTCAAATTCGGAGATATTTATGTCTTGATACAGCATCACCTATTTAACATTATTAACAAAAATTGAAGTCATAAAACTAAATTAGTACGGAAAAAAAGTTTTTAATTAATTGGTTCGAATTTCAAGTGCGTTTCATATTTTGCAATTTACACAATAATCTCAAATATTTGAAGAACATTTTATTAGATAACATATTAAATATATCAGTCTGATTTTAATTCATTGTATATTTTATCAAAAAAATAAAAGAAAAGTTGGATATATACTTCTTCAAACATATTTGTTAAGAATACGTTTGACATCTTTGGACGCCATTTTCTCAAAATGAACTCCCGAGTGGCTTGACACAGTATTGCTTATCAGGGTCCAGTTATATATCATATCTAGAAGCAAGCGGATTGGTCGATAAACGCCTAGGGATGGTCCACTTAATATAACAATAATTAACAGTTTAAAGGTTAATATTTTGCAAAGGGATCCCTGAATTGAAAAATGGCGTGCATTATACATGCGACATTCTGTAATGACCTATCCAACAATATAATAAGGAATAGGATGAATGATCCGTATCATCCAATCGCGGAATGCGGCCTAGATCCGGACCATATTTTGTGGAGATCTTACGTAGGCAGTGGAACGTCTAACAGAAACAGACCCCGAAGTGAAACTAATTCGCGATCCCCGAGGGTGTCTTTGGTAGAGGTTTTACTTTTTGAACATTTTATTTTTGGCGGTGGGCTGTTATAAGGTAATTGCGGAGTTATTTTTTATTTTTATCCGACTTCCATGAAAGGAGGAAGTTCTCAAATCGTCAGGGTTTTTTTGTTTAAGGTTTTATTGTTTTAAATGCACCAATTATGTTTGGTTAACATTTGAGGCTTGGTTTTGAAATTATCCCATTTATGGAATATATGGCGTCGTTTATACCAACATATTTATTACATTTAAAATCTCTGCTACAATATCGCATTTGGATTTATTAAAAAATAAACTTCATTCATGATCCTCAAATACGTAGGTCATGGTTTTAGACTATTAAGCAAATGGGCGCGCCTTGCACGACATTTACCCTCAGCAAATCTTATAATGAAATGATCTAACGCGTTTATAAAAACTACGAAGAATCGATTTACAACAATGTTAAAATCGTTTGAATGGTGTACGGGGCTCCAGAAATAATGCCAGTGTGTGCAAATTGCAATTAGAGGTCAAACACGTTTAATTTTTAAAACATGGATATACATTTCATATGTAATTATTTTCACTATAAAATATTATAATAAATAATGTTCTCGAACATGAAAAATAGATTGGTTGAGAATAAAATAATCGGATCGGTGCTGTAATATTTTTTATGCAATTTAATTCCTATATTATTGACATGTTTTGCAATTATTGAATCAACAAGGTAAACAATTATTTAAAAGTTGATTTTTCTTTTGTTTTGCATTGTGTTATGTTGAGTGCACATGGGTATCGATAAATGTATAATTTTCTTTAATAAATAAGAGATTTTTATAAACAACAGTTTAATTTTATTTGTAAATAAAATCTTTTCGACTTTTGTAATTGATGTATGTAGCTTTAAGATGCCATTATATTTTAGTATATAATTCGCTTGCAAAGAAACTATAGCCTTCGAATGCGTTTATTTGTGTTCGTTTCATTTTTTATACGTTTACGAAGTAGAACATGTGGCAAGAGTCTAAAAATGCGAATGTATTAACCGAAAATGGAGTCTCAAAGTATAGAAATCCTTGCAGTGGCCTAATTCCTTAGCCATAGCGATTTTAATCATTTATCGGTTATTATTGCTACGCCGACGCCGGTACTGCCGATCGGTGTTCCGGCACCATGAGTGTCAGAGATTATGTCAAAGAGACAAAACTACTAACTGTCCTGCCACCATGACACTATTCCGTGCGGTCATGGTTTGTACAATTTAATTTTTTTTTAATTCAGATTTGCCTATTTTGTAATTTTCTATTTAATATTTTATATGCTTAATACGTATAAAATATTACATAGAAAATTACAAGTTACTCTTAAACGCTCTTAAATACTTATTATTAATCGGAATTACCAAATATGACTATAATTTTATCATATGTATCGGCGCAAATACCAGAAATGACTTTATTATTAAGCTGATTTTTAATCTACATATTTATAACTCAAAGGTGACTGACTGACTGACTTATCTGATCTGACTGATATATCAACGCACAGCCCAAACCACTGGACGGATCGGGTTGAAATTTGGCATGCAGATGTTATGCCGTAGGTACATATCCGCTAAGAAGGAAGAAATTTTGATTAATTCTAGCCCCAAGCGGATAAAATAGGGGATGAAAGTTTGTATGAAACTTTGTCAATTTTAAACCGATCGGGCTGAGACTTCACATGCATAAAACAATTATGACGTAGATATCACAGACATCGCAGACGAAGTCGTGAGCACCAGCTAGTCTGAAATAAGTTCATAAAACGACAATTTATCATTTTGAATTAATTTTAATGTAGAGTCAAAATTAAACAACGTGTCATTTTTTTAACTTAACTTAAAATTTCAAAAACATGTGTTTGTGTATTGACTATAAATACGGCTACACTGTCGGCGATTGGTCATTCGAACGCTCGTACTGTTCAGACCTTTCAAAGGAGTCGTTATGCTGAATATACGAGATGTACAAAACACTTGTGGAATTTTTATTTGGAAGATCCAAATATGAGTGATTGAAGACATCAATTGTGACGTCAGCAATACCGATGTCTTACATTTTAAAAACACTTCGGAGGCACCCCCTCCACCATATAAAGAATTTCCCAACAAATCACAGATATATCGATAAATTCGTGCATACAATCTGATGTAATATAATTTCGATAATGTATTTTGAGAAATAAAAATTGTCTTTTTTAACAGGGTTAAACAAAATCCTGTCTATGTTTGTTGTGTTTGATTCTTGTGTGCATAACGTATTTGACATATTAGTGTACATATTATTTACAAGTGTTGTTGTTTTCTTTTTCTGTGCGTTCGTAATGATGTAAAATAATTTTTCGCCCTCGCCCTCGTCAAATTGGCCAAAAATTTAGGTCTTAGAATTGCTTGCGTTACGCGCTCAAATGCCTAATGGTCAAAGGTTATGGGCCCAGAAAAAAATTTATTATCTTGCGTTACAATTTGAAAAGAGTAAGTAAATTATAATATTTTTTCATTTCAGTTGCAATTATGGCTTCGTACTACATATATGCGAGTCTACCTAAGTTAAAAGGTCGTGAAAATTATTCGGAGTGAACTTTAACTGCAGAGAATATTATTAATTCCAGAAAAGATAGAACGTACCTACACTAGATCTTGGAATCCAAGAATTAATAGACCCTGACGATGCAAAAACAAATGCGATGTCAATTTTGACAATAGACACTTCTTTGTATCTACATATTAAAAATGTATGTATGTATGTTAATACTACAGGACAAGCTGAAAACCTTATTAGATGAATCATGTTTTACGAGTCGTATAACTACTTGAGAAATACTTTTTCTATTCATCTCGAAAATTGTATCCAGATAAATATGCGATAATGATTATGCGGAATTCCAATAACGACAGATGCTATTGTAAATTGAATTTTTTAATATGGAGCCGGAAATTAATGACGATAGTGCCATTGCGAGTTTAAAAAATTACAAAGCAAAAAAACATATTGTATAAAATGTATCAATTTGCTTTTATTTCATTTTACCTTTTAATAAAAAAAAATGGATGTATACGTCTTCGAACAAATTTATTGAGAATAGGTTTGACTTCTTTAGACGCCATTTTCTCAAAATGAAGTCCGTGTGGCTTGACACAGTATTGGTTATTGCGTATTATAGGTTCTAAGGTATATTATAGGTTCTATATAAATAAGGAAAAATGTAGTAAAGATAATAAATGTAGCAAAAAATGTATACACGATTTCTTGATTTAGCACTAATTATTCATGCACATAATTACCAAATAGGGTATAGGTTAAAATGGATTAGGTACAATATACAAATATGTTAATAAATGTCTCATTACGTAGACTAAGTCAAAAGGCCAGCCTTGACAGTTAGCTAAAGATGTCAAAACTGGGGGCTAATTTCGGGGACACTACCGCTATCGTTAATTTCAAACGATCGCGATAGAATTTATAGCGATACGTCAAAATTCTTAACTTCTAATCGTTATCGTTTTTGAAGGGCAAGTTTTGGTATTTCAAATCCGCACGAATAAATAAATTGGTTTT
This sequence comes from Hypolimnas misippus, assembly GCA_037950945.1. Lineage (NCBI taxonomy): Eukaryota > Metazoa > Arthropoda > Insecta > Lepidoptera > Nymphalidae > Hypolimnas > Hypolimnas misippus. The sequence goes on from JBBEEQ010000012.1 coordinate 1,158,953, forward strand.
GCTTGATTATATTTACCATATTTTACAACATATCTCTTCGGGAAAAATAAAATAATGCATATAAAATTAAAAAAAATAATATTTTCATTTGGCTTGAAATGTATCGCTATCGCTAATGCATCGTGCGATTTCGGTGACATAGTGTATTAGCGATAGCGGATATATGTATTAGCTATCTTCAATTCAATTCTTTGGTTTATGACTACTTTTTAATTTTCAAATGAATGCAAAGAGTATAAGGCTTGCTATAACGTTAATTTTTAACGTTAATTTGTACTAAATGAAACACACATTTTTTTGTAAATAATTTTAATCTTCATTACTTATTACAATATTACTATAATGATTTGACGAATACCAAGCAACACTTTTTAAATTAAATTTATTTAGAGACATGTAAAAAAAAACAACGAAAAAAGTGTTTTACTAATTTTATTACAATTTCATGGTAGTTAGTAAAGTAATTTTAATATACAACTAGCAGTTCCCGCAGCTTCACCCGCGTATACTTAGGAACTTGATGTTAATATGTATATAAGTAGATATACTTAAATAACGAAACAATAACCGGATATTCCTTTACATCAGTCGAGAAACCATATTATTTGCAGAAATTATACGATAAGCTGCAGAAAACAAAATATTAATAGTACCCAAAACGCAAAACATTAGAATATCTTACTAAACATAATAATAACTTGACATCGTTAAAATTATGAAGTGATTTTATTATTTCTTGTGTTATTAGTGAAGTGAATATTATGCCAACTATCTTTTTGTTGAACTTTTAGATAAGGGTTTAAATATTTCTATCAAAGTCAACAGTTAGCGAACAGCGGAGCTTTCTATATCACCCTCATTTTTTTTTAGGGTTCCGTACCTTAAAAGGAAAAACGGAACCCTTATAGGATCACTTTGTTGTGTGTCTGTATGTCTGTCTGTCTGTCGGGATGTCAACCCTTTTTTCTCAGAAATGCATGGACGTATCATGTTGAAATTAATATCATACACTCAAGTCTACGATGACATGCGGCCGTGAAAATATTAAAGTTCTAAGTCAAAGCAATCAAAAGATAATGGCAAATATGTCGAATATTTTGACCATTTTTGCGTTTTCGAAAATGAATCAAAACCTATAGGGTACTTCCCATTGACCTAGCAAGACGAAATTTGGCAAGAAGTAAGATCTTATGGTACGAATAAAGGAAAAAAATCTGAAAACTGTAAATTTCTGTATGTATGTGTGTCTGTTTGTAAGTCTGTCTTTAAACTTTTTTCTCAGGAAGGCGTGAAGGTAACAAATTTTCATCAATGTCAAGTATTCAGAGCAATAATTACTAAGAGCTGTGAAAAAATCAAATCAAAGTTAACACAGTCAAAAGATACAGTCATTTATGACGCATATTTAAAGTATTTTAGCGTTTTTAACGTTTTCACAAGGGAATCAAAACCTACGGGGTACTTTCCATGGACCTAGCATCATGAAATTTGGCCAGAAGCATGGTCTTATAGTAAAAATAATGGAAAAAATCCGAAAACTGTAAATTCCTGTTTGTGTGTTGGTCAGTCTGTACATCTGTCTTTCAACCTTTTTTTCAGGAACGCGTAAATGTATCAAGTTGTAAATTATGTCAAATATTCAGAGCTGCATTCACTTGAAGCTGTTAACAAAACCTAAATTATTAATCAATACGTATCCAATTAATTAAAAACGCATTATTTTTGGAAAATAAACTAAGTTTGTGTGTGAGATAATAGAGCGTATCGAGCGGTAAATAATATAATCTTAGAATTAAAATTTTAGGTACTTAAAACAAATTAACATAGAAGTTGATCACGGTCAAAAAACAATTTTACAATCAATGAAGAGAAATTTGTATCAAAACGAAAACATAGGGGCAGCAAAACTTTATAAATAACGCAATGCAATCTATATGTCGCAGCTAACAAAATGATAGCGCGATTCAGCGTACAGTTAGCGCCATCTCTGGACAATATTATGACATTACGTAGATAAAATTCTACTCGATTAATGTTACCAGAGGTAACATCATTTTAAAATTTAAAATTTTAGTTAAAACTGTCCAAATATTTTAAGTACAAATAACAATTAATTTCGCATTAAGCAAACAGCCTATTAACAAATAAATATTTAATCTTATTGTTTTCATGAAAAAGTCAGTTAAAATTTTTCTAAATATGCAAATAAAGAAATAATAAATTAAAAATATTATTTAAACGCGCTAAAAATAATAAAATAAACTATTCCTTTAAGAGTTTCATCATCAATTATCGTTAATTTTATCGTCTTATCGTCGTTTAATCATTACATAATTTACATTAAATATAAACGCTTCACACGATTTGATTTAACTACTCGTATTAACTTAGTTCGAAAATTTAAAAATTAAATACAATTAAGTTTTTTTATAAAAAAAAAAAACAATTAGTTTTATTCGAATTAACTACTTATTTTCGTCTTGGCAACACTAATATATATTTTGATTGATAATGTAAATCTAAATATTTTACGAACGTAGTGTAGTGAAAGTGGAGTGTAGTATAATATAAATAAAAATAAAACAAGAATAAAATAAAATGTAATTATGTATATAATAATTTATTATTTTTAACCGACTTCGAAAAAGGAGGAGGTTTTATGTTCGGCTGTATGTACTTTTTTATATTTGTACACCGATTTTTTCGTCATTTGTGAACCGGTTTTCAATTTTTTTTTTTGTTTTAAAGGGTATACTTCTAATTTGGTCCCATTGTCATTAAGTCAGGATCTGACGATGGAATCCTGGAGAAATCGAGGGTAATCTTCAAATATTATAGGCAAACCTTTACCGATTTAGGTATTTTTGATAGTAACTCATGCATTTGCTCACGAAAAGCTACATTTGATGAGGTGGAGCTGATGATGAAGATTACAAATGGGTACCGGCAAGCAATTTATTCTCGGCACAATGTATACAGTGAAGTGGAGCTGATGATGCGATACCAGGAGAACTGCCATTGAAAAACATGATATTAGTCTATCCGTGACCACGAACGCTGCAAAGTGCTCGAAATGTCGGGATGATAAAAATAAATAATATACGCGATTTAAATCCGTTTAAAACAGTTTTATTTCAATGAATAATAATCGCGAACATGTGAGACAACGATAAGGTACACAACGTAATTAAAAAGCGGAAAAGTCTTCAAGATTTAATTTTCGTAATTGACCAACTATTTTTATTTATATACCCTATTATTTCTAGCCAATATGGCTAAAGCGGCTACAAATGATTTGAGTTTATGGAGGGCTGAGACGTCGCGTTGGTGGACCCTTTGATGACTAATTTTTATCCCAAATGTGCACTTTAGGTCTAAGTAAGAACCCTCTGTACGGAACCCTCGGTGCGCGAGTCCTACTCGCACTTGACCAGTTATTTATTTTGTTTGTTCGCCGATTACGCTGCCATTTGTGGACCGATTTTCAAATTTTTTTTTGTTTGAAAGGGTATACTTCCAAGGTGGTCCTATTGTCTTCAGGTCAGGATCTGATGATGGAATCTTGGAGAAATTGAGGGAACTCCTCAAATATTATAGGCACACCTATACCAATTTAGGTATTTTTGATAGTAACTAATGTATTTACCTTCAGAAAATCACTTTTGGTGAAATGGTACTGATGATGAAGACCACAAATGGCGTAAGTGGGTTAGTCTTATATAGATTTTTGATATGGGTTTGAAATTATTTTAGTCATAGGACTCTTTAGTTTCCTAATACCTTAAACACAAATTCTTTATAGGACGATAAAAATATTAATTTTTGAAACTTTAATTTGATTAGCGATGCACGAAGAGTTTAACATAAAACGTTAACGTAATATTGCAATACAGTTATTAATATTTACACTTACTTTTCACATAATAAAATATTGATTTATTTCATTTTATTTTGACAATCATTCAATTCACTTTTTTTGTTTATGGCTTTTAGTTGTGCCAGTTAGGCACATGAAATTTCGCCAAATTTTGACATTCATAAACAATCGCTTGATTTATCACAGATAATAATTAATAGTTCTAATGAAAATGCGTTTAGTTTTTGCATTCTTTCTCATTGGTGTTGTTGATAACAAAAATATTTAAAAATAATTTTTAATCTGAAAATTTATCAAGAATATTGTAAATTACTTAAAATATACATTATTATATTTTAACTGCATATACATTATTATATTTTCTTTTAAGGAATATATTGTAAAACAAGATAAATTATATCAATATAAAAAACCTTACATTTTAAAAACGATAACAATCGAAAGTTAATGGAACCATAATTTGGACGTATCGCTATAAATTCTATCGCGATCGTCTAAAATAAACGATAGCGATAGTGTCCCCGAAATCAGTCCCCTGTTCTAATAAATTTGTTTGACGAAGTATACATATATCCTTGTGTTCTTTTTCTATACTAATATTATAAAGAGGAAAGATTTGTTTGTTTGTAATGAATAGGCTCCGAAACTATTGGACCGATTTCAAAAATTCTTTCACCTTTGGAAAGCTATATTATCCCCGAGGGCTATATTATATTTTAAAAAAAAATTAGGGATCCTTACTAAAACTCTAAAAATGTAAAAAAATGACCCGAAAAATTCCTTACGTCGCGTGCGCTACGAAAACTATTGATGATAGAACAAAATCATTTTCTACGACTTTGCAGAACTCATCATTATATACAAAAAGTGTCACGACAGCATATGTCTAAATATTATAGTTATGTCACAGTAAAAATTTAATTTATATGCCGCCTCTTGAAAAGGCTCTTTATTTGTACCTTGGTATTAATCCTTATCAAAATAAATAAATTACTTTATATTCAGGACGGGTTCAATACCTTTTTATAACTTTGAATTATTCAATCCCGACATTTCATTCGGAAGATATCAGGAGTTTAAAAATGCAAGTATTAGAAAAAAGTCGCGTAATTGCCGCTCACCGCGCTCAGCTAGCCAGCATGCGATGTAGGCTCCATGCAAGCGTCACTGGGGTACGAGGGGGAGTCAATGTAATAAAATAAAGTGCCGCGAGTACATTAATAAAAACTATGAATAAAAAAAAATCATTAAAAAACAATTTAAACTTCCTTTATAATTTTACTTTTTTTGAAATCCGACGCAAAAAAGAAGGGTGTATGTGTGTGTGTGTATATGTATGTACCCGTGCGAAGCCGGGGCGGGCCGCTAGTATTTTCATAAAGGTATAATGTATTGAAATCAGATTTGTAAATTATTCGAAAATATGAGATTGTTTCATGTTACAAAATATATAACATATTTTAATAATCGAAACATTACATAAAGATTTTTTTCCGTACTTATTTAGCTTAAATGAATTTAAACATTTTTGCTTATCAGCATAGAAGATTCTTCATTAATTCAAATACATTTAGAAAAAAATAAAATAAAAAAGGATAATTTATTACAAAAGATTGTAGACCTCATCTAAGCCACTGCATCTGGGTAAAGTTCCCAAAATACTGGCAGCATTACCCCGTTGAACGGCCAAGCTGATCCTTTGACCGAGGTAGCTGCCAACTCCTGGGTCCCCAGTTCACTCCCAAAGTCACTTTTTAATACATTTAGTGCTCTATAAATTTTAGACACGATTTATATTAAAATTAAAGGAAAGATACCAAATGATAGAATACTAATTATGTATAAATAATGCATATATTATAGCTTTGTCTACATTATGCTGTTTCATCTTTATTTGAATGAAATTGAAATTTCAATAAATTCAAATGCAAAATATATTATTCAATTAATATGCTTTGTACAGCAGTTTTGAATCGTCAAGTTACAGGTCAGTTATTTTAGATTTTTATAAAGCTACCACCGATTCCGAGTCTCTCTACAAAGAAGAACAATCGTCATCATTCTATTCTTAATTGTCTATGTCTACTTTTTTTTGTTCATCAAGAGCGTGGTTCTTCTTACGTGTTGTATACAACACGTAAGAAGAACCAAGGTTTCCATAGATAATAACCCATGCACGTGAATGCCCTGAATTTCTTTACCAATATTAAATATTCATAGATTATATTAAGTTACATAGTGGTACTCACAGACATCAAGTTTAAATTTAATTTTAATTTGGAAAACTATAACGTTGATACATTAGTACATAAAGGTGAATTTTAAATTCGATTAAAATTGTCAATTATGCGTTATACGTCTAATACGCATAGCATTACACAGTAACCTATAAGTTAAGTTAGGATAGCTTGCATCTGCATAATCAAGAATAGATAGAAGGAGAGAGTTTGCTAACATAATTTTGGTGGGAATTGGTAGAATAAATTTAAGGCGCCTTAGCGAATTCAGTGCAGCGAAGGTTTTTCTGCTTACTTCTTTTAGTTGCAGTGACCAAGATAAAGTCTGGTCAAACTGCACACCAAGATCTTTCACAGAAGAACAGTAAGTTAAATGAGTACCATTGTACACAATTGAGGGCAGACTAGAGCAATCAACTTTCGTCATCATGTCAGGGCTGCCAATAATAATCGCGGGTGACTTTCCAGGGTTAATAGTAAGACTGTACCGCTTGATCTATTCGCGTATCTGTTTTAAATCACTGTTCACAGCCTCAATCGCTTTAGGAAGATCATCTAGCCCAGAGAGGCGATCTGAATATCATCTGCATACATATGGTAGAGAGAGGAAATACACTGAGAAATCGAATTTATAAAAATCGCAAAGAGTAACGGAGATAAGACGCCACCTTGAGGTACCCCAGCCTGAACATCACACCACGAAGAGAAGAACTCATCGAGGCGTATGCGCTGTCGACGGCTTTTGAGATAACTCAGAAACCAATCTAACTCAGATGGAGATATGTTATAAGAACGTAACAAACTCAGTAGCATATCGTGATCAACGCAATTGAATGCGTTACTAAAAAATAAAAGTACCAAAATTGTAAGTTGTTTATTTACCTATATGAAGAAAAAAATTATTTAAAGATCAAAGGTGAAAATAATGTAACTTAAATTAATGTTTATTTTACAGGTTAAGTAGTTCAATCCCTTGGTGGATGGTGTTTTACCAATTTTTCTTAATGGCTTGCCGAAGCCGCGAGCAACTGCTAGTATATAATAATAGCGTCCACTGCTTAGCTATATTCAAACTGTGCCTTTTTACCCAACAACGCAACACAAAGGACGGTAATGTGTTTGTCCTATGTATATATGTGGGACAGAACTAATATTGATACGACACTGCTGACTGTTGCTGATCGTGTTACGCAATCGGGTTTTTAATAATTCCTTTGATTTTTGTTTTAATTTTTGATCGTTTCGTTTATCTAGACCATGCTTTACAGCACACGCGTAGAATCACGCTCTTTACGCATGCGCTTAACAATAACGCACGCTGCGTAACGTTTTTTCCACGTAAGAAATTTTAGTGTAACAAAGCATTTAAAAATAAATAATATGGCAGACGAAAAAAAAATATTTTAAAATTTATTAAAGAAGAGAACCGACGGTTTACTAGTTTTGGCTGATAAATGTATTATGGATATCGATGGAAAAAATGGAGTTAAAAGATCTTTCTTTTAACTCCATTTTTTTAAAAGGACGGCATAAAAAGAGTGGCTCTGTATCTGAGTCTGGAGAGTAAGGAGGGTGAAAAAGAACTTTGTAGTTTAGCTGGTATATTTTCTGCGTAGTCTTTAAGTACGCTATATATACTGGTCGTAATTCCTTAATAAAGTCATTTCTTGTACGTTTGTTTGTTGATGTTTTTATATATATTGTCTATAAATTTAATAATATACAAAATAATTAAAAAGAATAAATAAAAGTCATTTGTTTTATTTGCGCCGATCATCAGATCAAAAATTAAAAATTAAAGACACTGCCTGGTTTTTGATCATCAGATGTTTAATGTTTGATATTATTTCACCACTTGTGAAATAACACGGAATAATATATAAATAATTTCAAATGGCAACATGGCATCTTTTGGTCGTAGGTGACTTAAAAGTATCAAAAAAAAAAGAAAAAAAATGTTTTTTTCAAAACATAGTCTTATTTAAACGCAAAACGAAGTAATCAAAGCAATATCATGTAATAATTAATAGCAAGAGCTTCCCTAAATTTTAAAATGCCTGATGGTATATGTACAAACGAATTTAAAATTTACTAGCAGTTCTTTTGCAGCTTCGTCAACGTTTATTTCAGAATTTGATAGAAGCGAATCAGAATACTAATTATGTACTCCGTTTTAATGTTTTATATTTCATTATTAGCATCAAAAGTAATTCTATTAAATTTTAAATTAACAACAACATATATGTCAATATTATAAAAAAAATCTGTACCTACTAGATTTAATACAACCAAGTACCATTCTAAGTAAGTAAGTAAGTAAGTAGACTAGCGAGAGACGGCGCAGGACCGGGACAAGTGGCGTAAACTCGTATCGGAGGTCAAGACTCACTTTGGGAGCCACATTAGTAGTAAGTACCTCTATCAGGGATAATTTTGGATATCTCAAATACACATATTAAGTTATACCCTAAGAAAAATTTATGCTAATTTTAAGCATAATCGGCAAATAAAATATATATTTTTCCCATACGAACATTTCATTACTAACATCCAGAAGTATATGTATTAAATCAAAGTTAACACGACCAAGGGCTAAGATTTCCTAAACAAACCATTTAATTCCTTTTCACCCTTTTAGGGGTGAAATATCGAAAAATCTTTTCGTAGTGGATGCTTATAACCTAAAAGACACCTATTGCTAAAATTTCAACGGCGACGGTTTACGTTCTGCTTTGATGAATCAGTCAATCATTCAGTCAGGACAAGTCATTATATATGTATAGATTATGTATTATACTATTATCTATTAAATATTTATTAAATATAACCTCTACCCATAAAATAACTCTAGTCGTTGTTTCATTACCTGCGAATTATATAGGGTACATTCGAGACTTTTTCGAGCAGACTTTTTTACATGTACCATAAACTTATTTATATAGCTATTTCTTATTGTTAGTGAATTTCTGTGTTCTTTATGACGCGAGAATTACACTTATAACTAAGAGAATTTCATAAAGACTTTCAGTTATTTGTCTTTGTTTTATTTATAAAATAATGTACTGTTAGTGTCTTATTTTTGATATTCATCTTATAAGGTTATCGAGATAACTGCTACTAGGTTACAGAGCTGCCTTATATCAATTAAGTGTTTATATTTAATATAACGGGTCTTATCGCAATAACTTAGTTGCATTCGTCGAAACGCCGGGAAATAAAAAAGGTATTACTACCATTAGTTATCGCGATAAGACCCGTTATATTAAATATTAGCTAGTGCTCGTGACTACGTTTACGATGTCTGTGATAACTACATCATAGTAGCTTTATGCATGCAGAGTCTCAGCCCAATCGGTTTTAAATTTACAAAGTTTCATACAAACTGTCAATCAATCAAAATCCTTTCTTAGAGGATGCCTTTGTCCTAATAACCACCTGCATGCCAAACATTAAAGCGATCCGTCCAGTGGTTTGGGCTGTGCGTTGATAGATCACTATGTCCGTCAGTCAACTTTGAGTTATATATATTTAGATATAACGGGTCTTATCCCGATAACGTCGGGCAATAAAAAGGTATTACTACCATTAATTATCGCGATAAGAGCCATTGTATTAAATGTGAATAGTATAACTCGCGAAAGTTTGAAATATATATTCAATTCAGTGAGTAAAACTTTTTTCTCAAAAATAAATTGTTTCTCGTCTGACAAATAAATGCCTTCAAACCGAACAAGGTCCTTTTCATTGTATCATTTATTTAACATATGTTAGTAAAACTTCATTAATTGCAAGAAGATTCATTCAGGAATGTACTTTTTTCCATGTAAATTTCACACTAAATAAGTGTAAGAACCCACTTTAGGATTGGTAAAGGCGATTGAAACACAATAGTAATAATAAATTCATCACACTCAAGGGCTTCGATTAGGATTTTATGATGGCGATCGAACCTGCGATCGTTAGCGCTTCAGTCAGCCATTGCGCCAACGTCTCTGTCATTAACATAATTAGATATATGGATGCTGAAAAGCAATAGTGTGTCAACCCACAAAGAGTTGAATTCGTAGATATTGATGTATTTGGATAAAGCACGTATATAACATTGTTAAAAAAATTCAAGTCATGTATGTAAATAAAATAAGTACGGAAAAAAGTTTCTTAATTTAATGTACGAATATTAAAGTTATTTTATATTATTATCTATTTTCAGCTATGTATAATAATTTCATAAAACTGTTTGTTATATCAATCTAATTTTATTTCATCATACTTTTATCAAAATATAAAGGATATACTTCATAAAAAAATTGCTTAAGAATACGTTTGACAGCTTTAGACACCATTTTCTCTGAATGAAGACCGTTTGGATTGAATAAGGTAACCATGTCACAAAAAGAAAAATGATGAAATACCTGACATTAGAACGTATTAAAATATAACATATTATTATTTAGAAATTAGAGTCGAATAAGCTAATTCCGACTGCACCTGGTCTGTTCTACCTCTAGAGTGTTTTTGTTAGTCCGAAGGCGCGGAGGGGGAGCAGCCTCCGTCTACTATAACGATGCCTAGGCCGTGAAAGCCTGCGTTTTGTTACGTCAAGGCCCAGAGGCTGCTCATTCCGCAATAAAAAAAAATCCCAAAAATAGTTTTTAAGCATTTAAAATATTTAAATATTCGAGCTCCACTGTTCTTGCGCACGCATTACACTATCTAAGGCGCGCGCCGCACTACTTCGGTTTACACTTACCTCGTAATGAGCAAAAGTGGTCGGGTCCATAGCACCTACCAATACGCAATCCATAAGTTGCATATAAGGTTTGATACTCATGTTTCGAGTCATCCATTTAGTGTATCGTAATACTTTAATTTTCTTTTACACAACAACCGCACTAAACTCACTGTATAACTTAACAAAAACTTTAAAAACATAAACACTTTCTGGTGGACACACGAGTGTAAACGCGCGCGAAAGATAATTTAACAAAATAGCTAGGCGGGTCACTGATCTCAGTCAGCTGTGGTTAGGTCATTGACCTACGGAAATACGTCTAATTACCTCAGGTATGATTCGAATTTACCGTCACACTTGATCAGGCTTCGGACTGGCAAAGTAATTGTAACAACATCTTGTAAATAAACTTAATTGGATTTATCCCAACAGTTCCGTAAGCGAAGGATTTCATCGGGCGAGATCTTTCCCTGCGAGCAGTCGTGTCGGCGATGCTCCGCAGGGAATTGACGTGGGAGGCCGTAGTCTCCTTCTGTGAGACCATCATGGTCCAGAAGGAGATAGCAGGGCGGGCCCGGGAGAGGGCCCATCCCGCCCGACGAGGACGACCGAGGCGTCGTCCTTCCGGCCTCCTAGCCCCAGTGCCCGGGGCAGAATATATAGAGCGCGCCCTCGGGCCGTGGGTGCGTGAGATGGGGGTCCCACGCATCCGTTTTCATACGGTCACGAGGAGGACGGCAGTCGGGATGGCCTCGAACTGCCGAACGCACCAGCGAGGGGTGCGGGGAGGGCAATATTAGACTTTGCCCTCCTGAGACGAGCTCCGCCAGCCACGAGCGGAGCGTCGCACGGGAGGGGCAGCGGATGCGCATGCGCAAGCGATCCCGAGGCCTCTCCATTTCCGTGCTGAGAAAGGCCAACGCAGGGGTTTTAGTGGGTATAAATCTCCACATAACCCGATCTCCCCCCCAAAAAAAATGTGTCTAAATAATTTGGCGTGTTTAAAAGTTAGAATCATCTCTGTTTACCAAAGTAAACATAACATTTGTTTTTATACCTTAAACAAGCCTACTTAAAAACAAAAAAAGAAAAATTATTCATTATTCTAATAATTATTAAACAAGTACATTAATATCATACAATCACTAGACACTCAAAACTAAATAAAAACAGATTATCTATCTATGGCATCACGAAGTATCCTTCGAAACAAATAAACAAAATAAATCAAATTAGGTAACACCAATTGAATATTTTATTCACAATTTTTATCAAAGGATAATTTTGATGTCATTTGTATTAATATTTTGCACGATATTTGTCATAGCCTTTACGTGTTTATAAAAATCGTAATTTATAATAACATATTGTCACTATTTTCACAAATTTAAACTCAATTAAAACATTAGAAATTAACGACATTGTCACAACAATTTGGCATGTTTAAAAATTTAAATAATCCCTATTTACAGTAATATCTCTTTTTAAAAAACTATTATTTGAGTTTATAAACTTGAATTAATAGAAATTAGACAGTATGACGACAACGCGTATAATATTAAACGTGTATAGTCTAACCTACACACTTAACAAATGAAAAAAAAAACAAAGCAATATCAACTTATAGTTGCGCGAGCAATTCATTGTAACGCAATTTCTAAGGGCTAACGAAATACTAATAATTCTAATAACCACGCCGATGCGCGACGTGCAATCCCGGGGCCTCTCTGTCCCACCCGCCCCACCCGGCCTAACGATGAAGGAGAAAGACTCTTGCGCAGCGGCGATGGCCGTACCGCCCGTACTCCGCGCCCCACTTCCCATATCTCTGTTATTTTTTTTACACGTGCCAAAACAGAACAATAAAATTATTTTTGTTTAGCAAATTAGAATAATATTCCTAGCTACCTAAAACAGATTTTTTTTATCTGCATTCCACACTTCCGTAAAAAATATGATTAATTTTCTTACTAAACTGTTTTATTTTCGTACTTTTATAATATTTCAACAGTAATACATTTATTTATAAATAATAAAATGACGATGTTTTATCGTTTTATTATTTAACCGTATTATTGAACCGTGAAATAGCGCATTTTCATTTTCATAATACTCATATGTACCTACATACAACAACATCAACACTAATATTTATTATTGTCGTGTATTAATCAAATAAAATTTCAAATTCAATTTTACTTATGGAATAACTTTTATTTACTAAAACACAATAAAACGTTCTGATGAACTCTTAAAATTTTATAAAAAGGATAAAATACATAAGTGCTTAAGTATAAAAATTATTTATCTCATAATAGATTCTTGTTATTATTAAAAAGTTGTAAATAATAATAATTAAAAACAAAATTATTTTAGTTCATAAAAAATTGTTACGTAAATTAAATGTATTCAATTCTATTATCTTTCTTTGAAGTTGTACTGTTAATAATATGTTACATTATTAGTAAATAATAATAAGTCAAATATCGACTTATTATTTTAATTGTATTTTTTTTAATTGCGAAAATCACGGCTTATAGTAGTGACAATGAAACTTGATGCTTCAACCTCACATTAAGCGACATTAAAGGACACTTTCTGTGACATGACCTTTAAAGAGAATAAGAGAATTTAAGATACAGAGAACAAAATTTTTCCTTGGTAGATTTGAACTTACTTTAAATCGAATTATTTTGATTTAATTGAAATAGTAAATTAATTTAATTCGAGACTTTATAGTAGTAGTCTTTCCACGTTCAGTAACTAGTAAATGAAGTAGGTAATATTTTTTTAAACATTTTTAGGGTTCCGTACCTTAAAAGGAAAAACCCCTATAACCCTTATAAGATCACTTTGTTGTCCGTCTGTCTGTCTGTCTGTCAGTCTGTCAACTCTTTTTGCTCAGAAATGCATGGACGTATCACGTTGAAATTAAAATCATATACTCAAGTCTACGATGGCATGCGGCTGTGAAAAAATTAAAGTTCTAAGTTAACGCAATCAAAAGATACGGTCATTTATGTCACATATTTTAAGTATTTTAGCGTTTTTAACGTTTTCGCAAGGGAATCAAAACCTATAGGGTACTTCCCATTGACCTAGCGTTATGAAATTTGGCCAAGAGCAAGGTCCTTTAGTATATGTACATAAAGGAATAAATCCGAAAACTGTAAATTTCTGTTCGTGTGTCTGTCAATCTGTACGTCTGTCTTTCAACCTTTTTCGCAGGAACGCGTAAATGTATCAAGTTGTAAATTGATCAAGCGGAAAATATATTAATCTTAGAATTAAAATTTTATGTACTTGTAACAAATTAACATAGAAGTTAACCGTGCTCAAAAAAACAATTTTGCAAACACTGAGGAAATTTGTATCAAAACGAAAACATGAGGGCAGCAAACCTTTATTAACAACGCAATGCAATCTATATATCGCAGCTAACAAAACGATAGCGCAATTTAGGGTACAGCCAGCGCCAGCTCTTGATAATATTATTACCTATGACAATATTATCTCTTGACAATATTATTATCTAAACATGTAAGTTTTCTGGTTGTTAGTAATTTAATTAGTTTTATTCGAATTAAGGACTATTTATTTTCGTCTTGGCAACTCTAATATATATTTTGATTGATAATGTAAATCTAAATATTTTACGGACGTAGTGCTAGGCTAGGAAAGTGGAGTGTAGTAGAACATAAATAAAATTAAAACAAGAATACAATATAATATAATTATGTTGTTAATGTCAAAGTCAACAAGTTAGTTTATTGAAATTGTTAAGAGATGGCGCTGGATGTATCCTGAATCGCGCTATAACTTTGCTCTTTTGAAAGTATAAGGTGTTTAGTACTTATTGAAAAATTATCTTTCCATGATTGCACCCATTATCTTGTTTTATATTAAAGTGCTCTTAAGTGGTTGTAAAACAGTTTTTGGGACGTTCTCATATGGATACTGATAAGGAATAATGTGTCAACCCACAAAAAGTTGAATTGGGAGATATTGATGTATATTGATACTGCATCAATTATTTAACATTATTAATAAAAATTGAAGTTATATAAACTAAATAAATACGGAAAAAAGTTTCTTAATTAATTGGTTCGAATTTCAAGTGCATTCCTTATTTTGCAATTTATACAATAATCTCAAACATTTAAAACACTTTTTATTCATTATACCTTTTATTAGAAAAAAAACAAGGAAAAGATTTCAATTTGAAAAGAGAAAATGAAAAAATGAAAAGAGTTCATTTTCTAAAAATGACGTTCGTGTGGCTTAACACAGTATTGCTTATCAGCGTCCATATGTGTATAATAATTGATTATTATTAAGCGTCTTAAAAAAAAGGTGTGTTCTCAATTCGACCGGCTTTTTTATTTATTTTTTTATTTTGTTTGTTCGCTGATTACGCTGCCATTTGTGGACCGATTTTCAATTTTTTTTTTGTTTGAAAGGGTATACTTCCAAGGTGGTCCCATTGTCTTCAGGTCAGGATCTGATGATGGAATCTTGGAGAAATTGAGGGCACTCCTCAAATATTATAGGCACACCTATACCGATTTAAGTATTTTTGATAGTAACTTATGTGTTTACCTTCAGAAAATCACTTTTGGTGAAATGGAACTAATGATGAAGACCACAAACGGCGTAGGTGGGTTAGTGTTATATAGATTTCTATAAGTTTCTACGGAACCCTCAGCGCGCGAGTCCTACTCGCACTTGACCAGTTATTTATGAAGAAAGCTAATATGTGGTTGATGATAAGGGTTGAGTAACAAAAACAAACAATTTAGAATTCAATAACTAAAATAATACGTAAGTTGCAGAGGTCATGCGAAAAATTAGAATTCATAATATTGCGTAAACTAGCGAAGTTCAATAATATTAATGTACTAAGGTATTGTTTAATAATACTTTTGAAAAAACGAATTACGTGTTTAACACTCAGCCGTACTACTGTTAAGTAATGTTTTAACGTAATACGGAATTCTGTATTTTATAATTATATATTAAATATTTTTAAATAATGATAATTCGTTTTAAGTTATCAGTTTCGCCGCTAGCGCGGCCTTGCCCTTCGAGTCTTCGTCGAGTATCTTCGTCTCACTCCCACTTGCATTTCTCCTTGTTTTTTCAACTTTAGTTGCAAAAAACTGCCGATATCTCCAGACGTTAGAAATTACGTGTGTTAAATTTTTAGTTTCGAATATGTAAAAAAAGTGAATTAATGACAATAATTGTGTTATTAGAAATACAAAAATGTTTAAACAATGATTACTGTGAAAGATATCGTAATAAATATGTTTAATAGATACTGTGAAAAATAATTCAGTGTTATAAAAATATCTATTCACCTAAGTAAGGATACTTCGTGAGCTATTTTTTTTAATATTTTGTGTTAAGTTTCAGATGTATAGTGATCAACCGATCACGGTTGACACCATTTAATTTTATTAGAAAAGTATTTCCTTACTTTTTTATTATTTGAATAGGCTTGTTTAAGGTATAAAAATTATGATTGTTATTTAAGATAGCTTATGAAAGATTAGTTGTGATAGATTATTAATACAATAGTAGAACATTTTTTAAATCTACTAATTATTAAAAAATAGTACTTTAATACTTATTTAGGTAAAGGATTATGTTGTTACTTGAAATCTTTTCTTAGTAATATTATAAACGTGAAATGTGTATGTATAGGTATCGATGTTTGTTATTCTTTCACGCAAAAAGTACTAAAGGGATTTTAATGAATCTTTACAATAATAAAGCTTTTACATCAAAATAACACATAGACTACCTATTCTATCTACTTTTATCAACATACCACGCGTGTGTAGCAGGCGGAGGCTATTATAATAATTATTATAAATAGAGATGAGTCCAATTTTTAAACACACCTAATTGTTGTGATAGATTGTTTATTTAAAGGTTATGATCAATTTTTAATACATGCCTTGACTATATTCAGTTTAGTTATATGTTTTTATGCATTTCATTAAGGTAATTAACACGATGTCACAATTTATTTGCCAATCTCAAGCCTGGTGAAGTTTGACGGAAAATTCGAATCATATTTAGGTAAAATTAAGTAATGTCGTAGTTGTACGTGGTTTGGTAGGTCCATACAGCTGACTGAGGTCAGTGACTTACCTAGTGATTTTGTTCGCTTATCTTTCGCACACAATTTGACTCGTGGTTTGTGTGTACACTAGAAAGTGTTTGTTTTCTATCTTAAATGGTGCGTTGAGACTCGAATAGTTCGTAATGCCCTAGACAGATGATCGGTTTTTATTTAGTTTTGAGTGTCTAGTGATTGTGATTGCGTGTGATATTTATGTACTTGTTTAATAATTATTAGAAGAATGATTAATTTTCTTTTCTTGTTTTTAAGTAGGCTTGTTTAAGGTATAAAAAAAAAATGTTATGTTAGCGAAATTTCGCAAAACAGTTTTTAATAATTCTTATTTATACGCTCGTCAATTTGTTACTGAAATATTAAATTACTTTGGTAAACAGAGATGATTCTAATTTTTAAGCACGCCAAATTGTTTTGACACATTTTGATTTTAATGTTACGTGATTCATTTTTGAAATCCTTCGCTTACGTAACTGTTGGGATAAATTCAATTAAGTTTATTTATTAGATGTTGTTACAATTACTTTGCCAGTCCGAAGCCTGATCAAGTGTGACGGTATATTCGAATCATACCTGAGGTAATTAGACGTATTTCCGTAGGTCAATGACCTAACCACAGCTGACTGAGATCAGTGACCCGCCTAGCTATTTTGTTAAATTATCTTTTGCGCGCGTTTACACTCGTGTGTCCACCAGAAAGTGTTTATGTTTTTAAAGGTTTTGTTAAGTGATACAGTGAGTTTAGTGCGGTTGTTGTGTAAAAGAAAATTAAAGTATTACGATACACTAAATGGATGACTCGAAACATGAGTATCAAACCTTATATGCAACTTACGGATTGCGTATTGGTAGGTGCTATGGACTCGACCACTTTTACTCATTACGAGGTAAGTGTAAACCGAAGTAGTGCGGCGCGCGCCTTAGATAGTGTAATGCGTGCGCAAGAACAGTGGAGCTCGAATATTTAAATATTTTAAATGCTTAAAAACTATTTTTGGGATTTTTTTTTATTGCGGAATGTGATGAGTTACTCTTACCGAACCTTCCATTTGAAGGACAGTATAGAGTTGAACTCCTTATATAAAGCTGAAGAGTTTGTTTGTTTGTTTTATTGATTGCTTGAACGCGCTAATCTCAGGAACTACTGGTCCGATTTGAATAATTCTTTCAGTGTTAGATAGCCCATTTATCGAGGAAGGCTAAAGGCTATATATATTATCACGCTAAGATCAAAAGGAGCGGAGCACAAATGAAGAAAGTTTCAAAATCGGGGGATATTTTCCTATTGAGAGAGTTTACGCTACGTGCGCTGCGTAAACGGTTAAAGTTTCGCAAAAATCATGTATGACAGAATTGTTCCTCTTTAAAAATTCTAAAAAAAAGTCCGCAACAGCATGTATCTATCTTTTAAGGTTCGCTCACTATAACCTATTTTATGCTAACCAAATTTTTTCTAAAATAATGCATTATTAGCCTAAAGTAACTATTCCACGTAGATGAAGTCGCGGGCGAAAGCTAGTTAGTAATATAACATGAAGATGATTATATTTTACGATATGATTGTTACCGGAACGTTGTCGTCTCAACGAGTGTTTTAATAAAAAAATATTATTATCATTTTAAAAACGTATTTTATTACAATACAATCACTAGGAATTATACATATTTTGTAGGAAATTTATGTATTAAATATATTTTGAAATAATATTTTATACATTTCTAAAATAGCTTCGAAATTGTATGAATTCCTAGATTTCATATAATTCCGGTAAAATACACACAAACACACACACATGAGTAGCGAATTGAATATGAAACAGTCATTTTCAGGAACTGCGTCAACATTACAGAAAAACGCTCAGATTCGATATTCAACCGACTTCTTAAAAGGAGGCTTTGAATTCGTAGCGTATGTTTTTAAATATATTATTCTAGAACGTCATTTCTTTGACAATTATTTAGGTTAAATAAAAAGTTTTTTTTTTGCATTCTTCAATACATTGAAGACACTGTACACAGTGTCATTACAATTTATATTTTTCTTATATTTTTTAACTCTCGACCAAAAGAAGGGTGTGGTTTTTATTCATATACACCAAAAAAAATCAAATCCGTCAAACAGTCTTCGAATAATTGGGGAATATACTGGTACATAAACGTCTCCGCCGAATTGTGAATCTCCACCTTTTTTGAAGTCAGTTTAAAATACAATTTTGGTGTTTATTTTACATATATTTACTGCTTAAGCTTATGAGTATTAACGTTCGATTCCGTTGATTTCATTCCATTCGCTGCATCGTTTTTCGTTTTTTCGTTTTTAGGGTTAACGTAATTATTATAGTAGAATTTACCGAACATAAATATGAATACAAAAGCATATATACAAACTAAATATTTAAATACATCCGGATAAGAACACGTATAAAATAAGCTATTAATGCTGTGACCGCCGATTATAACAAATTGTACCTGAAACAAGAAAAGAGGTTGAAATGATATAAAAATTAATATTAAAAAAAAAAAACTGCCAATCTGTTTATCGAGATCATTTCAATGAACCCTAACACGATAATTCTACTGTAAATTGTTGAGGAGTTGTGTATTCTACAGATTCCATATTATTGACTTAAACTGTGTTCAAAATAATTAGTCATAAATAACACATAGTCTTAGGTGTTTTGACCTCATTTGACTGATGTTCCCTAACCTAGCGCTAAATATGCATTATTATGCTGTAGCATCAAATCAACGTTACACATTTATGTTATTATAATCCATCGTTTAGTAAATCTGATAACTGTCAAACGTTTGAATAGATCTTTGTAAATTATAGCTAAGAACCATCTTATTTACATCAAATTTGAAACAAAAAAACCGCATCAAAAGCGGTCATTTATTAAGGAGCTACGATGTCACAGACAGACAGACAGAAACAGTGATCCACAGACACACAGAAATATAGATAACTTTAGGTCAAAAAAGGAAACATGACAAGATTTTAAAAAATAAAATTCACAAATTTTTATATAACTAATCTTTAGTGATAGAAATATTGTGCATATGTACGCGTTCATTAAATGCAATATTTTTTTGCTATTATATATTTTGCTTTGCTATTATATACATATAATTTTACGTAATAATAATAATGCTTGTATTGTATCTCACTCCTTTAGTTTTGGCGGTACATGGCCGGAATATTATAGCGTCACTGGAGCATGTTTTATGTAAATATATTGTCTATTCTTCTTTAATAGTCTTATTTCGCAGACAAATATGACGTACTTCTAACCACACATAAGAGTTAGAAAATAGAAATTATCGATCGAATAATTAAACTGAATCAGTTTTAATGAAAAATTATAACGAAAAATAGTGTTCGAAAATTCGTGACTTTCGTTTCGGGTACCATCCATTGTAACATCTACTCGTCCTCACAAATTTCGCATTTATGATAACAGTTTTTTTTATAATTACCAATTGTAGGGTAGTCAGGTATTTCTTCCACCAGAGGTATTTCTTGTACTCATCTCCTAGACCAGATAGGAGGTAGTACGTGTACATAACAGCGTGAATCAGAGAATTAATTAGTCCAACGATTATAGTTTGACCACCTGTTAAGCAAAAAGTTATTATTTATTGAATTGAATCGTGCATTACTTTGCAGAATTGCATGATGAATAATCATAAAATTATTTTGCTACAATCCGCAAAATATTACTCGTATGTTTGGTATATGCAGCATGTGCACTGCCTATATATATATATATAATATAAATCAATTTGTAATCACAAACTGTGTTGTATTGACAAAATTTTAGAAGAGTATCTATCGAGTTTCTGCCCGGTTCTTCTCAGTAGAATCTACGTTCCGATCCGGTGAAAGCTTCATTATTGATAATTTTTTTTTGTTTTTTCATGTATGACGATTCAAAAGTGCTCGTGAGGGCCTACTTGAATAAAGTATTTTTTATTTTGATTTTATGCACACATAAGTGCAGTGCCAGCAGGCAAGCAGACATGTGCATAAGTACATGCAATACAAAGGCTCGTACTGTCCACCCTCCCACATATGGATGCTAATGAGCAATACTATGTCAAGCCACATGGACTTCATTTTGAGAAATTGGCGTCTAAAGATGTCAAACGCATTCTTAATAAATTTGTTTGAAGATGTATATAACCATATTTTCTTTTCTATTTTGATAAAAGGGTAATAAATTAAAAGCAGATTGATATATTTAATGTGTTATCTAATAAAAAGTTTTTCAAATATATGATATTTTTGTTTAATTTCAAAATATGGAACGCAAGAAATTCGAAATATTTAATTAAGAAACCTTTTTCGCTACTTACTGTTTATATGATTTGATTTTTTTAAAATAATGTTAAATAGGTGAAGCAGTATCAAAATACATTAATATCTCCGAATTCAACTTTCTGTGGACTGACACATTATTGCTTATCAGCGTCCATTTGCACATTTGCAGCGCAAGTACGTAAGCAACGCCCGCCCACAATGCATTGAAACCACAAGACACCACACAGACACTCTACGCACGTTTCAGTCCGACAAACCTTCTGAGGATACTTGGTTGACGGAGTGAAACGTTTTACCTGTTTTTTTGATGACACATAAATGGATGCTGAGAAGCAATAATGTGTCAACCCACAAAAAGTTAAATTTGGAGATATTGATGTATTTTGATACTACGTCATCTATTTAACATTATTCAAAAAAAAATTCAAGTCATCTAAACTGAATAAGTATGGAAAAAAATTTCTTAATTCAATGTTTCGAATTTCAAGTGCGTTCCATAGTTTGAAATTTATAAAATAATCTCAAATATTTAAAAACATATTATTATATAACATATTAAGCAAATCTATCTGCTTTTGAATCAATATACATTTTATCAAAATAGCAAAGAAAAGATGAATATATACTACTTCAAACAAATTTATAAAGAATAGCTTTGACATCTTCAAACGCCATTTTCTCAAAATGAAGTCTGTGTGGGTTGACACAGTATTGCTAATCAGCGTTCAAATAAGAAAAGGTTTATGCTATCAGAAAGATCAGCGAAGATCGGTGTATGCAAATCATCGTCTTTAAGAAGTAGACTGTCTTTTTAACTAATGTAATTGAATGCTACAAATTTTTCTCTCTACATAACTTCATACAAATTTATTTTGCTATTCTACATGAACAGTAATTAATCATTAAATGACTTAACTCTATAAATCGGAATAATATTATTAAAAAAACCTAGTAGATCTTTTTGACAGGATGATGTTGCGTGTTTATAACAATGTTGTACATTAAGACGTTATCTTACTAGCTACGTAATTTTTTTCGGTATATACGGTCTTACCCCAACAGATAGTTGAAATATATCTCATATATCTCACTTGAATTTATAGCTATGTAGAATTCGCCGTAACTCGGTATAGACGGTCTTACCCCAAAGGACGGTATTATTTGAATTTATCTTACTAGCTATGTAGAATTCGTCGTAATTCAGAATAGACGGTCATACCCCAAAGGACGGTCTTACGTGAATTCACCTTACCTGGAATGTATGTGACGGTAATCCAGGCAGCTACTATCATCAACGTATGATGGTGCAAATGAAGATGAGTTATCTGTCTATTTGACTTTCGGAGTACGAAGAACAACGTATCCATAAGATCGATTAATTTCACCATGTAATATACCCATGTCGCGTTTGCTATCTAAAACATAAATAATTATATTTAAGACATATTCATATTTTATTTATTTATTTATTTATTTATGTACCAAACAAAATTCACAAAAAACAATGTGTTTTCTCTTCCAGAAACCCTTGACATAACGGAGATTAACAATTGATTTCATATATTCTTAGGTACTGTTTATACTTTATATGTACGTATCTATATGATTGCGCTCAAGGGGTCATGACCCCTGGGCTTGGTCCAAATCCTAGGTAGAGCGCTAATTGTAATTCGATACCTCCCACGTAAGTTGTTGTAACCCCAAAATTACAATTTTACAGTAGAGCACTTTTAATCCGTTTTAGTTTGAAAGTTACAACAAAATACGCCTTTTTTCAGGCGTATTTTGTTGTCACTTTCCTTGAAAAAAAAAGATTTTTGGTATTTTTTCACTTTGAATGCATTAAGCAATGCAAACTCGTGTAGTATTCAGTAAAAACGCTAACGGCAATTTTGTGGCTTACAATAACTTACGTGGGAGGTATCGAATTATTAAACATAATGATGATTAACATAATTTTTTGTCACAATATAGATTTTATGTAAGTACCATTAATATTTAATTAATTTAATATAATTTGTATGATTGAAAATCGTTTAACTGGACTGGCACTTCTCCGCGTCCATTAAAACGTACCCATCGAAGTAGAAGAAGTGATAACTTTTTACCTGTATCGATTATCATCAAACTTAAATTATCACTTCTTTTGACTTGACCAAAACTAGGTGACCCCCTCCCTGGCGGCGAAGCTGGATCCGCCCTTGATCGCGCTTTAAATCTACTTCTTAATAGGAAAGGAGGCCATTGCCTAGCAATTGGATATTAACGGGCTGTTATTTTTCTTTTTTTTCTTTTATTCATATATTCTCGCTGTGTCCTGCGGTTTCAACCGCTTTCATTTGAAGAAGAATTATATTTATAAAATGTTTACCTTACCAACTTGAATGTTAACTATTTTATTAATTTCAATTTTGTTTTCACCAAATTTTTTTCCTTATTATCATCATCATCTAGCTAGCATTTTCCCGGTTATACCAGGGTCTCCTTACTATTCTAGTCCAAATATTGACAAGTTACTGATTTTTACACAAAGCGATTGCCATCTGACCTCCGGAACTCTTATACTATTATAGAATTGGATGCTGATAAGCAATACTGTGTTAAGCCACACGGAATTTATTTTGAGAAAACTGCGTCTAAAGATGTCGAACCTATTCTTAACACATCTGTTTGAAGAAGCATATATCCATCTTTTCTTTTCTATTTTGGTAAAAAGTATAATTAAATAATAGTACGTAGGCTAGTAATGATTTTTATCTAATAATAAGTTTTTCAAATATATTAAATTATTGCATAATCTAAAATATGGAACTCACTTTAATATTCTAAACATTTGTTTAAGAAACTTTTTCCGTACTTATTTAGTTCAAACGTTTTTGTATAATGTTAATTATGAAATGCATTATCAGAATACATCAATATCTCTAAATTTGACTTTTTGTGGGTTGACACATTATTGCTTATCAGCATCCAATTGTAGATAGCATAAATTAGTATAGATTGGGAGTTGTAAAGTACATAACGGCCTGTAAATGTCCCACAGCTGTGCAAAGTATTTCTCTCCTATTAAGGAGAAGGTTTTAAAGCTTAATCCATCACGCTGTTCCACTGCAGGTTCACGATGTTTTCATTCATCGCTGAGCTCAAGATGAATTTAAACACATCTTTAGCATTTTTAAACTAGTGGTTGAGATCGATTCTAACCACTAAGCAATCTCGGCTTATCTCGGATTAATATACATTAGGAGTTAAATAATATAATATTATTGGTATTGCACTCACTCGTATTCCTACTGCGGAATTTTGGTCGTGTAAGCCTTGACAATAAAAATTGTAGTCGGTGAAAAATACGTACACTGTTGCCTGTAAATGCAAAGATATTTTTAGAACACGAAGGCATAAATAAAGTTAATTTAAACTAATATAAATTTAAAGTAAAAAAAGCTATTGTTTAAACGCGCTAAAATAATTAAATTTTCCTTTAAAAGTTTTACTATCAACTTATAACGTCATTATACAATTTATATCATGTAAAAACTTGACGCGAGACTTAACTACGTATAAATACATACATTGCAAGTTAAATAAAAGCTTGTAAAAAAGGGAAACCTTTAAAGCAAAATACGTCATTTTATTCATCAAGTTAGTGTACATACATACATAGACTGATAAACATATTACCCTCCTTTGCGTCGCGCAGTCGGGTAAAAATTAACAACATGAAACAACACAATGAAAAAGATAGAATAGTAATATCGCAACATACATATGAGATAATCTAAAATACATAAATACAAACATAGAAAATTATAAAAATATCATATTTGTATTAAATCTATACTAATATTATAAAGCTGAAGAGTTTGTTTGTTTGTTTGATTGTTTACTTGAACGCGCTAATCTCAGGAACTACTGATCCGATTTGAAAAAATCTTTCAGTGTTAGATAGCCCATTTATCGAGGAAGAAGGCTATATATTATCACGCTAAGACCAAAAGGAGCGGTGCCAATGAAGAATTTTTGAATATCGTGGGATATTTTTCTATTGAGATAACTTTCGCTGCGTGCGCTGCGTAAACGGTTAAAGTTTCGCAAAAATCATGTATGACAGAATTGTTCCCCTTTAAAAGTTCTAAAAAAGTCCGCGATAGCATATGTATGTCTATCATTTAAGGTTAGCTCACTATAACCTTTTTTTATGCTAACCAAATTTGTTCTAAAATAATGCATTATTAGCCCAAAGTAACTATTCCACGCGGACGAAGTCGCGGGCAGAAGCTAGTTCATATATACATATAAATGTTCCAAAAATATATTTAGAATACTAATTTTATTATTCTCACCTCGTAAAATAGGTATAAGCTGGCAATAATTTGAAATATATTGTATATTTTGATGATATTTTTTATTTCGTAAGGTTTTTTATCCTTCATGTACGCGGGTCCCAGATGGATGCAGAAGTACAGATAGCTTCCCAGTACAACAATCAGATTCAATGGTTTGCCCACCATAAACCAATTTTTTGTTAATGGACCTGAAAGTTATAAAAATGTTTGTTTAATTGCTAATTGGATGCTGATAAGCAATAATGTGTCAACCCACAAAAAGTAAAATTTGGAGATATTGATGTATTCTCATAATGCATTTCATACTTAGCATTATACAAAAATTTTTCAAGTCGTTTGAACTAAATATGTACGGAGAAAAGTTTCTTAATCAAATGCTTAGAATATTGTAGTCAGTTTCATATTTTAGATTATGCAATAATTTCATATATTTGAAAACTTATTATTAGATAAAAATCTTTACTAGCCTATGTGCTATTAACTAGTTATACTTTTATCAAAATAGAAAAAAAAAGATGGATATATGCTTCTTCAAACAGATGCGTTAAGAATAGGTTCGACATGTTTAGACGCCGTTTTCTCAAAATGAATTCCGTGTGGCTTGACACAGTATTGTATATCAGCATCCAATTATATCTTTAGGTTACATTCAATGAACACACACAGGGAACAGTACAGCAGCGTTTCTTAACTTATTTTAAGCAGCGGACCGATAGAGGCTAATTTGAAAAATATATTCAAGAAAATCAAACAATATCAAGGGGGTCTATGAAATTGATTTTCATTAATAAAAAAAAAAAAAACAGCTATAATTTCGAAAAATTGATTTCGTATATTATTAACCAAGGAAACAAAACAGGATGTTTCTTCCCGAGTGTATAATTGACACCCGCTCAAAGATGTCCTGTTTGATTTCCGAAGTTAATATACATATTTTTACCATACCTGTGTTGAAAGTTCAAATATATATATTTTAGGATGCAGGTATATACTTATAGCACATATTAAATAGTAAAACTATGTATTATTCTACTAAGATTATTTTAATTTGATAAAAAAATTGTGCCCATGATTTTACGATATAACTTTACAGGATGTACGGAAAACAATGATATTAAAAATTAAAACTATTCCTTGATTAATGAAACGAAAAATGGTGATAAAAACTAAAGTGATATTTCAAAAACGATATGTTAAAATAAATGTAACCGAGGTGTGATCGGTCCGGAGTGAAGAGCCCTCTCCTCCAGGTCTTCCATGAATATATCGGCGACCACGGGGGATACTGGAGAACCCATTGCAACTCCGTCGACTTGCACATAGAATTCATCATTCCACAATAAATATCCAGATGTAAGGCAGTGATGTAACAGCTCTGCATACTCGATAGGCATGTTTTTTGTTTGTAGCTTCCTCTTGACAATTTCGATGCAGTCTTGTATGGGTAGGTTGGTAAACAATGACTGGACATCAAAACTAACCATTGTCTCATTGTTGGCTAATTTGAGATCTTTGAGTTCAGCGTGCAACCGGAACGTTATTCAAGATATCATTTAAGAAACCGTTGGCGGTAGTTGTAAATAATATTTTCTAAAATCTCAAATAGACAAATGTCACCTTAGTCTACCCGTGACCACGAACGCTGTAAAGTGCTCGAAACGTCGAGATGATAAAAATAATTAATATACGCGATTTAAATCCGTTTAAAATAGTTTCATTTCAATGAATAATAATCGCGAAAATCTAAGAAAACGATATCGACCGAATGATTTAACTGAATCATTTTTTACAATGACAAATTATCAGGAAAAATAATGTTCGAAAATTCGTGATTGTCGTACCGGGTATTGTTACCAAATAGGACAAGGAAAGAAAAATAGACTTTAGTCATTTATATCGGACTCGGGCATACGACAGTCGAACCAAAGTTACAATCAATTTTTAATTTTGACATGGTAATAATTATGCCCCTTGACCGCATTTATTTAATTAGTGTCATAAGTTATATTTTTACATGATATAAAAATACCCTCACTGTTTTAGAACATATTCTATGAAAATTTTATTACTCATTAATTCACATAAATCAGTAGTAGTTTTACACATTATTTGTTTAATTCATATAAATAATAATCAAACAATTGAGGCACAACTCGAATTGAGTTTTAAAATTAGTTCTAAAATACATGAAAAATTACGGTAGTTTGAAATATTACCGTAGTTCATTAAACTTGCAAGATTGACCACAGATAATAATAATAATAAATAACGCATCACACTCAACGGCCCCCATTAAGATCTCATGACCTTGTGTCGGGGGTCCGGAAACACTCACAACACTAACACAAACACCCAGACCACGACAAACATCCGTATGGCCAATACACACGTTTGCCGTGAGCGGGGATCGAACCCGCGACCGTTAGCGCTTTAGTCAGTTGCAGTGACCATTGCGCCAACGCGTCTGTCAAAATAGTCTATTCTCGATTTGACCACAGACTTTAACAATAAACAAAAGATTTTATATGCGTGTGTGTGTCAAATATATGGTACTGTGTGTAATGATTTTTTTATTAATTTAATGTATTTTTAATGCATAATAAAAAAGTTAAGTATACGAAATTTCACACTTCTCCGTCTACCAATTTTCGTAAATAGGGGTACAAAGTTTTTGCTTCGCGAATGAATATATAGATAACAAAAAAATATTCCAAACGGTATCCGGAAACCGAAATTACATCCTGGCGTCGAAAATATATATTAAAACTAGCTGATCGGCCTTCGTATTGCCTCAGACGTCCTTTTATTTTTCGTGAATATTTTCAATGTTTTAATAGTTATTTTGCTGCTCGGGATATACACTAATCCAACAAATAACATAAAAATCCGTGCAGCCCTTCTGAGTTATAAATAGCGTTACTAACACTGTTTTGTTGTACATGTAGATGCTGATAAGCAATACTATGGTAAACCACACGGATTTTATTTTGAGAAAATGGCGTCTAAAGATTGCAAAATATTGTTAATAGATTTGATAATAATGGATATACTCGTATCTTTCCATTTCTATTTTGATAAAAGGCACAATTAATTAAAAGCACAATTGTATAATCAAAAGTTTTATTTATTAATATATTTTTCAAATATATTATTATTGCAAAATGGAAAATATGGAACATTCTTCAATAACATAATTTTGTCGGGAGTTAACAAAATATTGTAAAAAAGAGGGTTGTTATAAGTTATGTAATCGATATAAATCTTAGCCATGGTTTCTGGAGATTTATTTAGATGTTTGAATATTATCTCCTATTCTAGCTATTTATTTCTTCTCTCATTCAAAGGATCTGAGAAACTTCTATTGGTCTAATCAACTCGAAATTTACTTTTCAATAAATGATATTTAAGTTACACAATTAAGCAAACAGCAGGATACATAATATTACACTTTACCGCAGAAGGATCGCATTGGATCTCGTTGAAAAGGTCTTGTGCCGTGTGCACACTAATGTAACTTAAACCTATCCTTATATGGAATATATATATATATATATATATATATATATATATATATATATATATATATATATATATATATATATATATTGTAACCACATATTTTTTATTAATCTGTGAATAAACAGTCGTTCGCTTCTAAATAGACGTATTACTCTAAGCAGCTTGTTTTATTATACCCTTACTAAGGTATAGTCTCAAAATATAGATTGTTAGGGTTATTTTTAATTAAAAATTTTGTTCATAAACTAGCAGCCAGCATCGGCTTCGCCTGGCCCTTACATACAGATTAACAAACCCTACTTCACCCTCTTTGGGATAAAATTTAAGAAAAGAATGTTCGTATGTATTTAGTTCTAAACAGAAGTTGCCATATTAAATTTCGTGTATCTTATTTAAAAAATACAGCCGTCCATCTCTTAATTTATCCCCTTAAGGGTGAAATTTCCAAAAATCTTGGCTTATCTGATGCTTATAACAATAAGAGTATCAACAATAACTGGTAAGGTTTCAAGTTAATAGCCTCAGCTGTTTAGAATCTACGTTGATGAATCAGTAAGTTAGTCAGTTAGTCAGGACAAACTATTTCAAATGTTTAGATATATTATTTTCCCCTAGAGCCATTCACGTTCTTCACATATCTGTATCCAAAAATATTTTTGTGGGCTTTGTGCTAAATTTGAGGTTATAATTATTGGCATTAAACTATGCTACTTCCTTATTTATATAAAAATTGTATTATTTCACAATCGTAAATATAAACAAGTGTGTGTTTAACCGACTGTAACGAGGATAAAACTATTACAAGGTCACATTTTTTACGCGGTTTATTGATTAATTATATAATTTTATTTTACACTTTTGAATTACGGATATAGTAAGATTTACCTAAGTAACAATAGCCTAATGCCAACAGTTTATTGCCGTCAACAAAATATGGCTTTTCCCGATGCAGGGCTGTTAATTATTGAGGAGTTCTCCTGGTGTTGCATTATCAGCTCCACTTCACTATATGCATTGTGACGACCGTAAATTGTTTAGCATTTTTACCGAAATAATCGAATCGCAAACCGTGAAATACTTGTTATTGAGTAGTTCCGGTGGCCATCTGTGGTCTTCATCATCAGTTCCAACCAGTTGGTGAAGTGTTCACCAAAAGTGACTTTCTGAAGGTAAATACATAAGTTACCAAAAATATCTAAATCGGTATAGGTGAGCCTATAATATTTGTGGAGTTCCCTCGATGCCTCCAGGATCCCATCATCAGATTCTGACCTGAAGACAACCTTGAAAGTATACCCTTTCAAACAAAAAAAAAATTGAAATTCGGTCCACAAACGGCGGATTAATCGGTAAACATACATAAAAAAGTCCCCGACGAATTGAAAACCTCTTTCTTTTTTGGAAGTCGGTTAAAAATACTACAAAATCTTCTTCTGCATTTATTTATTTTCTTTTGCTATTACAATTATCCCTTACTTAGTGCGTGGAATTTGTGATAATATTTATTATTGATTTTTAATTTTCGTTGACGTGGCTATTGTTTTTTTTTAAATTATTTTAACAACGTATCTATATGAAAACAATACTTTATGCCCTTTTCAATGTTATACTTTTTATCTGAATAGTTTCAGCAGAATGTAATTGCATAAGGCGCTATTTTTATTTATTTTGGCGGGAGGTTTTCTTCGGATGCTGATATTTCGCTGCATCTGCATTTTCGACATTTGAAAATGTTGGAATAGGAATCAAAATATTCTAATATATAATCAAAGCATACATATATTGCAAGGTGAATAACAGCTTGTAAAATACGCATTTTCGTTTAAACTTATACCAGTTATCTCGATTTTAAAACAAAACTACTAAACCGATTTTAATAAAAATTCTTTCGAATAAAAAAATAATTTTTAATATCGGTTAAGAAATGACGGAGTTCTAAAGTAACAAAAATAATTTTGGAGTCGATTGAAAATATAAATTAACTATTTACTCACACGCTAAGTCTTCAACAACGTAATTGTATCCATCATATAAGTAATGCGCTAGGTTGGCCATTTTGTACGATGACTAACTTATGACTAACTTTTAAAAATTCTTACATCGCGGTCCCCGTTCAGAGTAACCTCCAACGAACAATAGTTTTGATAAAAAAATCATTTGAATAGACGCCCGTCGATTATTTCAATTTTAATTTAAGTTTTATTATAAATTCGAATGTTAATTTGTTTGTTTGTTATCACGTGTCAACTACATGAGCGATTTTAAGCTTTTGCATTTTCATTATTAAGAAACAATGCATTCTTTTCGAGTGAAGTGAAAATTGGAAAAAACACCCCGAAAAGCTACTCTACCGACAAACGAGCCCAAGTACGATAGTTCTAGTGTAAGTTGGTGAGAATTTGCGTATCCTTCATCCGATGATGTTGCAGCATCGGCTCAAGATCACGTAACTCTGGTATTTTTATATTTTTGCAGTATAGTTAGTTTCGAGTCGATAAGACCAGGAGCAGTTACTTAGATCTTTTAAACTAGAAAATATATAATACATTCAAACGTCTAAACAGATCTTAATTATAACCATCTCGATTAAATCAGCTTTGAAATAAAAAAGGCATCAAAATTGGTCGATTCACACAGATTAACAGACATACCGATACACAGACATAGATACACAGATGGATTCACACGTCAAACTTAAACTTTAAAATACCCCTTTTTTTGGTCAGGAGTTAAAATCAGCTTAAATTGTTACCTTCTGTTAATAAATACCAATATTCTTTTTGTTAACGACTTTAATGTAATACTTATTTACCATTTTTTATTCTATATATGCAACAAGAAGCTATAAAAATAATACGGAAAGATTCAAAAAATTAAAGTAGATATATTGTGCTTTTTTCAAAATTGTCTTCGAAAGTTAGGGAATTTAACAAAAACGATTTTTCGTCATTAATTAAGACCCAGACTATAATAACCCTCTTCAAATTAATCCTTTTTCAGGCCTGTATATTATTACTCTTATGTGTTAATACGTATTATTATACTTTTTAATTTTTGTTAGTTTCAAATTGACGAGAAGTATTTTTTAATTTTTTGTATACCTACTTATAATATTAATTATAACGTTTTTGTACATTTGTACGTCTGGAAGCGAGTGCATTGGCGTTACAATCGTCATTGGTACATTTTTTGCACTATAAAATAAAATGATTTTGACGAAGAATTACATTAAAACTGCTAAAACGAATACAAAATTTCAAACTTTAGTTTAACAAATAAATTCGTAAATATTTTTTGTATGTTTACTTATTTACTAAGTAGTACTTTCCTCGTTATTTCATAAATACATTTAAATAAATAGTAATATAAGAACTTGTTTGTATTAATATTATCCTAACTTAAATATAATGAAGGCCAAATTTGCAAGATATGCTCTGAGGTTTCGTCTACGCTAATGAAGGAAGTGAAAGTTGGTTAGATCTGTACCAAGATTCCAATTGTCATTAAGGTTTTGGTTTTTTTTTAAATTGGAAATCATGTATATATATATATATAACTTAAAGGTGGCTGACTGAAATTTTTATCTATTAACGCTTCGCCTAAACCACTGGACGGATGGAACTGAAATTTGGCCTGCAGGTAGGTGATATGACGTAGGCTAATTTATGACATAGGCATAAATAGAGGATGAAACTTTGTCAATTTTAAACCGATCGGGCTGAGATTGCATGCATAACCTACTATGACGCAAACGAAGTCGCGAGCACCAGCTAGTGCATTCTATAATTAGTACAGTCATTTGATAATTTAAACTACATAAATTGTCCGGGAGTTATGAAAATTGGTGATCTTATAGATTCTGACACCCTCTTTTTGAATTTCAACCTCATATCTTACGTGATACGTCATTATATTGAAAAAATAACGCTCGAAAACATATTTTTGACAGTATCTTTTTTCCTACTCATTATACAATGTATTAAGGTCGATGATGCGTCGAAGTTTGGCTTTAAGATAGCCGCTTTGTTTTTTGAAATCAGAATAAAAAGAAATAATATGAAAACTTGACAAGTGTGTCAAATATTTCTTATGACCAAGGATTGTGTTTTGTTAAATAGAAGTAATATTTGAATTAAAATTGTTCACCGTTAGAAAATATATTCTTAAAGAAATACCTAAATAATTAATTTATTATGGCTAAAATGACTTATTACTTTAACAAACCACATTCAATTAAAAATGTGAATTTAGGCTGAAGAAGAAAGTGAGTTTAGGTGTTTAGACCGGTCTAGTTCAACAATAAAACTCATACTGCCTTACTACAGAAGATTTAAACAAACGTTAAGAACGTGTTACAGAAATCCGTACTACATATCCGCGTCTAAGGACAGGTTTGATTTAAACATGCTTTAGATACAGCTTAACATACGCATAAGTGAGCTTAGCAGACGTCTTAAACCCAATTCAATTTTTTGGTTAATGACTTTTAGTTGCGCCAATTAGACACAGGTTCTTTCGCCGTCTGAAACTTATTTAAGCTGTCAAATTTATCTTGTTACATTATATTAATAAGTTTTTGGTTGTCGTTATTTTACTCACGTTAAGCAATTTAGCCAAGATTATAAGCAATGTTTAATTTTTAACATTGATCAGCTAAGCACGTGGTGCATAGTCTTATTGCGTCGTTGTCGTTATTTTACTCACGTTAAGCAATTTAGCCAAGATTATAAGCAATGTTTAATTTTTAAACATTTATTGAAACACGTGTTGGATAGTCTTACTGCGTCTTTTATAGCAGATATTTTTTTAATATTTACACACTTTTACTAAAGTAGAGTCTAGCTGATTTCAAACCCCCTCCCCCCTGCCCCTAATGTATGGTATGTAATGGTGTATAAGTGCTTTATCAATTTTTGATTTAATCAAAAGAAATATTTAAGTTTAAATTAATAATTTTAAATTAATTTAGTGATGTTAAATAAGAACACAATTGCAAGAGGTCGTCAGCCACGCGAGTAAGATATTTGTTTACCTATTGTACGTGAAGTCGACATCCTATATGCAGGACATTCGCCAGCACATGCGGTCATTAGCATGCGATTATTTGCATATTCACATTCAGTGGCGTGGACAGAGTTTTTAGACAGGGTAGGCAGAAATTTTCAAAACTTATCAAAAGTGTTCACTGCATATTGATAATATTTACAGCGAAAAAATTGTGCGTATACGGAACTATATAGAATTATTTTACATTTTTTTTATTATTTGTAAATTAAATCTACACGTCTGTAACGAATGATATGAATATGAATCATTTTGTTTTTTATTGAATTTACGATTGATTTTACCTTTAGTTTATATAAATTGCAAATCAGGTGTACAACGGCCTCTATCACTTGTTTATTATTACCGAAAGATAGTTTTAAAACCTCAATATGTTGAATTTTCTGTACTCTCACAACACACATTAAAATATATCAGACCGCAAAACGAATCAAACAATAACAAATGACGAGTTCAAACAACTCGTGTCAAAATAAAAAAAAATAGTGCTTTACTTTCGCTAATCAATAAAATATAATACTTTTTAAAATAGTCGCATAACCTTCCTCGGAATTTTTATCAAAATCAGTGAGTTTGTGTGTAAAATTAAAATAAACCCTTTTATATGCTGGTTATTTTTTTTAAATTTAAGATCGGTACAAAAGTATATATTATACAATCTATGTTTGAAAATACTTTGAAATAGCCTTAATAATTAGATAATAGTGAAACCTAGAGTCGGGTTTTAATATTTAAATAGTTTTTCCAAAATTAAACTTACTAAAAGCTACACGATAAAAGACATAATTTTTTTCATATACTTATTCTAAATAAATGTAGTTAAAATTACAAAAACAATCAACACAAATTATTGTATATACCATTCAACGGGGTAATGCTGCCAGTATTTTGGGAACTTTACTCATAGCTTATAGGCTTAGATTAGGTCTACAATCTTTTGTAATAAATTATATTTGATATTAAAATAATGTAAATGACGAAGTTGTGAGATGATATCTACACAAATAATTGAACGCTGATAAGCAATACTGGGTCAAGCCACACGGACTTCATTTTGAGAAAATGGCGTCTAAAGATGTCATACCCATTTTGTTTGTAACAAATTTGTTTGAAGTAGTATATATCCTTTTCCATTTTAATAAAAGGTATAATTAATTAAATTCAGACTAATATATTTAATGTATTATGTAATAAAAATTTTTCAAATATTTTAGGTTATTGTATAAATTGCAAAAAATGGAACGCACTTGAAATTCGAATCAATTAATTAAGAAAAATTTTTCCGTAGTTATTTAGCTGATATGACTTTATTTTTTATTGAATAATGTTAAATAGGTGATGCAGTATCAAAATACATCAATATCTCCGAATTAGACTTTTTGTGGGTTGACACATTATTGCTTATCAGCATCCAATTAAGAATATGTTATCTATTTGCTGTTGGTAAACACACGATGATTTGCCAGAACCAACATTTAATGTGATCACACATCGGAGGCATGTAGCGGAGAGCGAGCTAGGAACGTAATCTGAATCTAATTCTACAGTCACAATAATGTCACAGACTATACAGTCACTTGACAGCCCATAAACCTTACGCCGATCGAGCGTAAATATATGATAAAAAAACTATCTAACCAAGGATATAGGATATTATCTACATATATGTACATATAAAACACAAATGTGGTGTCTACCTATGTTCGTTATAGCCTTTCACCATCAAAATGACATCACTCATTTTACCTGATTTTTTTCTACTTATTATTTTTATTTTTTATTTGATAAAGAATAATTGACTGGTAGACATCTTCCAAATTGATTTTATGACAAAGTCATTAATGCGGCAATGGTTTCAAGTGGGTACGTCGTTGTGTAAACATTTTGAATGACGCGAAGTTATTTTAAAGATTTTCAAATAAAATGCATCTGCGTAAGGTAAGATATTTTTCTATAAGGTGCTTTTCGAAGTGGCCATCTTGCACTTGCAATTTACGTACTAATTATTAATTGGAATTTGTAACCCCTATGACACCTACGGTAATCTACGGCATCTATTCCTACTGATATACCATGTATGTACCATGGATACATCAATAAGTCCATCAGTTCCTTAAATTTACATCTAGACTTATTAAAAAAAAAATTAAAGTATTATGTATTCAAGCCATATTGATTCTCTACTTACACGTTCGACAAGTCAGTTTTTGTTACCCCTAGCATTATCCCCGTTCTTTATATTCGTATCCAAAAAATATTTTTGTGGGCTGTTTGCTGAATTCTGGGTCATTACAGCGGGTCCTTCTGTTATGAGTATTATATTATTGTCACTAGAAGGTCCCAATCTTTAAGTACTTGATAAAGAATAAATGAATTTTTCTTTTTTAGCATATCATCAATTGCTCATCAAATTTTAAAATCCTATATATTTAATTGAAAATAACCTGAAAAATAAATAATAAATAAAGAAAACCTCTTCCAAATCGGATTAGAAAGTTTCGAGAAAAAAAAACGAGTCAAAAAAAAGTCACGTTTCGGTTAAAAAGAAAAACAATTGACAGACAGTGAAAAACAGGTACTCAAGTCTTTTGTCCTTGACTATCGATTTAATTTTAGACTTATACGTCTTAAATCTGGCGAATTCAAAAAAAAACAACAATAGTTTTCCTGTGTGAAGAATTATGTTTTTATCAACAAAGCTTATTAGATGCTGATGAGCAATAATGTGTCAACCCACAAAAAGGCAAATTCGGAGATATTGATGTATTATAATGATGCGTTACATATTTACTATTATACAAAAAAAATCAAGTCATTTAACCTAAATAAGTACGGAAAAAAGTGTCTTAATTTAATGTTTAAAATATTGAAGTGTGTTTTTGCGATATGCAATAATCTTATATTTCTAAAAAACCTTATTATAAGTTGAAATTTTTTATAAATAAATAAATAACGCATCACACTCAACGGGCCCATTAAGATCTCATGACCTTGTGTCGGGGGTCCGGAAACACTCACAACACTAACACAAACACCCAGACCACGACAAACATCTGTATGGCCAATACACACGTTTGCCGTGAGCGGGGATCGAACCCGCGACCGTTAGCGCTTTAGTAAGTTGCAGTGACCACTGCGCCAACGCGTCTGTCTGCATTTAATTCATTATACCTTTTATTAAAATGGAAAAGGATATACATATACGTCTTCAAACAAATGTATTAACAATAGGTTTGACATCTTTAGACGCCATTTTCTCAAAATGAAGTCCGTGTGGCTTAACACAGTATTGTTTATCAGCGTCTAATTATAAGGTGAGAATTACATTTGTTAGTTTTCCTATCGTTATTGACATAAAACAACTCTTACGTGACCTTACGAAAACTATGGCTGTCAAGAATAAAGGGATTGACAGTAAATTCTTTCATATATATGTGAATTATGTGAATCTTTATGAAAGCAAAACATAGAAGTGTAATTCTCGCTGGTGTACCAAACATTAACGAGATTAAATTTATCTTTTCTTTTCTATTTTGATAAAATGTATAATGAATCAAAAGCAGATAGATTCATTTAATATGTTATCTAATAATTGGTTTTTAAATATTTAAGATTATTTTATAAATTGCAAAATGTGGAACGCACCTGAAATTCGAAGTATTGAGTTAAAAAACTTTTTTGCATACTTATTTAGTTTAGATGACTTGAAATTTTTTGAATAATGTTAAATAGGTGACGTAGTATCAAAATACATCAATATCTTCAAATTTGACTTTTTGTGGGTTGACACATTATTGCTTATTAGCATCCATATATAAAAAGCTACCGTACAGTCTGACTGACCTATCAACGAACAGAGTCGAGGCCTAATAAAGAATTTTATTACCAGTATCACAAAGCACAGATCGAACTTAGTTGAAGCACACTGACAACAGCTTGTGTAAGTGCTGACTCGATCGCGGCAGTACCCCACTTTCACAGAAGATTGGAGTGAATAATTTTAATATCGCGTAATAGTAATAAGTTTTGTACAGTGAGTGAGAGAACTGGAAGTCTAGCCCCCTTCTCCATTAAGGAGAGGTCCTTACTTCCTCTTTATTCCGTTGCATACTTTATTCCTTTTTAAGCTCAATACCGCGTTCTCTTTAAATTCAGGTAACAGCATAGGTTTTAATGGAAAGAAATACCTATACAGCAAGGTCTTTTCTCCTACGTCCTTAAAAAGATTTTCACATTATTTTAAAACCTCTTAAGTTCTTTAGCTTACTTTAGCAGAGTTTGACAAATATGTATTACTTGACAGACAGGTTGGCGCAGTGGTTACGTTAATGGTTGCGGGTTCGATCCCCGCTTACTGCAGACATCTGTATTGGCCATACAAATGTTTGTCGTGGTCTGGGTGTTTGCTTTTTGTGTGTGTTTCTGGACCTCCGATATAAGATCATGAGATCCTAATGGGGGGCGTTGAGTTTAATGCGTTCATTTAAAAATTAGTTAATTTTTTTTCTTTACTTTCACATCTATGTTTGTCTGTGTGTCTGTCTGTGAGTCTGTCTATAACACCGTAGCTACTTAACAGCTTAGTATGCAGTTGTTTTTTTTGTTTCAAAGAAGGTTTTCTAGCGATGGTTCTTTTACATGTTCTACCAAAATCGGTCCAGGTATATCAAGATCATGAGCTCTTTTATTCTTATCTGCGGTAGGAATCCTAGACGCACGATAAGTATTTCATTTACTTTAAAACATATGTGTGACCTAAAATTTTAACCACTTATGCATGCAACATAACTATGCAAAATTATGGTATTCTTGGTCTGATGCTTCAGCCAGTATCAGCAGGACACAACTCCTCACCAACTAACAGAAGAGGTTGTTGATGCTCGTTGAAATTGTCTCAATGCATAGATTGTCGTTTTTTTTTTCAAATATTTTAATGAAAATTTGATTTTGACTGTACACTCGATATTGATGTGGTATCTGACACTTGAAGTACACTTCTAACTATGATGCGAGTATTTCATTCACATATTCATGTCATTGTAATGTACAATAAATTTAAATGTAATGTTAATTATTCCTAATTTTATTCTCTTATAAATATGCTGCATATAGTCTACTTTTTTTTACATGTCTTATTTAGCAGACAAATGTTGCGAATTTCTAGCCACATATAAGAATTAGATAAGAAATTATCGATTGAATGATTGAATTGAATAATTTTTTTAATGCAAAATTATCATGAAAATAAATTTTTCGAAAATTCGTGATTTTTATTCGGGGTATTGTTACCAAATACAAGTAAAGAAAAATAGACAATAAACATTGAAAATGAGACATATTTTCCTGAAACTATATTTTTGTATCAATTTTTTTTTAATTCTTCTTATCATTACTTTACTTTACGATATCTTATCGTATGTTATCAGTAGAGAAAAATGTACATAAAGTTAAGTGCAAAGTAGTAATTAAGACTAAAAAAAAGGAACCTACTTCAAAATTTTAGGATGCTTGGCGCAGCGGAATTTTCTATCAACAACCTATATTATCGTCACTTTATTTTTCAAGTTATTCTCTGCAAGCCCTTTCTTTTGATACCCATATTATAGTAATCTTAGGATTTCCGCCATGTTAGATTTAAAGTGACGTCACTTTATTTATCGTGTAATTCTCAGCAAATCCTCTGAATTCAATAAAAATAACTTGTCATCCAAACTAAATGACGTCATAAATTGCCATTCAAATTAAACGTGTATACGAAATTTTAGCTCAATCGGTTTAAGGTAACTGGTTCAAAATTAATTACAAGATTCCACCCAGAGGAACATACATACATTGCAAGTTAAATAAAAACTCGTAAAATACGTACGTACAAACAAACAGACAGACCAAAAAAATTTAACAGACACTTCAATTGTATTTATTTGTATAGAGATACTTTATTAACCGACTTAAAAACTTTCTCCTTTTTAAGTCGGTTAATAAAGTATCTCTATACAAATAAATACAATTGAAGTGTCTGTTAAATTTTTTTGGTCTGTCTGTTTGTTTGTTCTGGATTATTTCTGAAACGGCTGAATCGATTTTGTCGGTACTTTCACTCTCGCACAGCTTATTGTACGGAATTACTTAGACTACTTTTATTTTATGTTTTTTAGTTATTTTAATTAATAGATGAAAACAAAATTGAACCCAATTAGATATTGAACAATATCTGAATCAAGCAGGGGAGGAAGGGAAACTTTGTATAAATATAACTTTTTCTCAAATTCACGCCAGTGAAACAACGCTGCACAGTTAGTACATACATAAAATAGAACAAAAATTAAGTTGTTCTACCTAGCTTAAAATTAAAGAACTATATTATTGAAATTCACCATTTTTATTATTGAAATTCACAATTCGCTCGTGTCGTCGAATGCAACTTCGTCGAAACGTCGGGCAATAAAAAGGTATTACTACCATTAGTTATCGTGATAAGACCCGTTATATTAAATATGAATAGTATAAATCGCGAAGGTTTAAAAAATATAACACCTTTTTGCCATACCACGGCGGGCTTCAATATGCTTAAAAATCGCAAAAACAAATAAAGCAACAGAGTGTCATAAATGCTAATAATTCCATTAACACAGAACACCGAAATACTAACAAAGCGATAAACACACGATGACCATGCAAAAAATTATGGAAACATATTCAATGAAACCAATTGATTTTTTAATCTTTAATTGAAAAAAAAAATGGTATAGTTGCATAAAAATTCTTGAATTTTAAACAGACGGTCCATTGTTTTAACCAAGCTATTTAACATATGGTACGAAATAAATAAAAAAAAAATTCAATTAAATTCAAAGTCTATTTGGTTTTGGCTTTTAGAAAGGTAATATTGTTATCGCGATTCTATTCTTCAATATCTATTTTAACATCATTTAATGTGGATAATCGTGCGCTTTACAAAACCCGTATGTATCGGAATTATTAAAAATATCCTATACCAAATAATTGAAAATATATTTTGATATTTGTTTCAGAGTGTTATAACATTATAATTTTGTAGTGTTCGACTTAAAAAGGCTAGTTTACTTATTCTAATTTTTTGAATGTTCTCCTGTATTATATTTTTTAATTAATTATATTTTATTTTATTTTGATTTCCTAAAGGAATATTGTAATTTAATAATTGTAAAACTATTCGGGCTAACAAAGATAACATTTCAATAATACGAAACTTCACCACAGTACAGAATTTATGATACAAAATACAAAGATGCCGAAAAAAAATGTGGTATCTGTAAGTGATCCTTGAGGAATGCTTTAACAATTCAGTTTGGGAACAACATCAGTTGAAATGCAGAAAAAATATACGTATAATTTATAGAGGTAATACCGCCAGTGTTTTGGGCACCTTGCCTCACCGTGACATCGATAGTTACTTAGGCTTAATATAGTTAGTTTTAATTTCTTTTTTAATAAAATTATTTGTTCATA
The DNA here is from genome assembly GCA_037950945.1 of Hypolimnas misippus. Taxonomy (NCBI): domain Eukaryota; kingdom Metazoa; phylum Arthropoda; class Insecta; order Lepidoptera; family Nymphalidae; genus Hypolimnas; species Hypolimnas misippus. The sequence goes on from JBBEEQ010000012.1 coordinate 1,200,682, forward strand.
TTAGAATGTATTGTATTTATTACAAATTATTTATAATATATATTTAATACTTTCTTTGTCAAAATACAATTACAACACCTATTATTTCAAATCAAAATAATTTTTTTTTTGTATTGAGACATCTGGAAGCGATCGCCTATTTCCATGGTGTGTCATCATCTACGAAATCTATATACTAATAATAAAATTCTAGAGGGTCGCTGTCTGTACATGGAAGATATTTGAAAAAAAACATTATTGGGGGCCTTTACCAACGCAATAGAACCCAAATCTATGATTTTTAGAATTCTTATCTGTTTGTCTGTTTGTCTGTTTGTCTGTTTGTCTGTTTGTCTGTTTGTCTGTTTGTCTGTTTATCTGTGCGTTTGTGCACGCTAATCTCAGAAACGGCTTATCCGATTTAGATGCGGTTTTCACTAATATATTGTAGTAAGCTTCACTTAACATTTAGGCATTGTTTTATGTCAATCGGTCCATAAATAAAAAAGTTATGTCAATTTAACGAATCACCTTGAACATTTTTTTCTGCTTATCACTAAATGCATGAAAATATATACAGTACATACATCAAAAATACATTTTTAAATTTTTTGTCTGTCAGTCTGTCTGTTTGTTCCGACGAATCTCTGAAACGGCTGAACCGGTTTTGATGGTACTTTTACTTGCAGTTAGCAAATGTTATAAGGAGTGACTTGGGCTTACTTCTATTTAAGTTTTTTTTTTTCATTCTATAAATATGAAAAAAAATTCTAACGGGTCGCTGTCTGTACATGCAAGATATATGAAAAAAAAATATTGGGGGTCTTCTAGAACCCAAAACAATAATTGTTAGAATTTTTGTCTGTTTGTCTGTTTATCTGTGCGTTTGTGCCAGCTAAAAAAGATATATTTATGGGGTCACGTCAAACATTATTTTGTGATTTTCAATAAATGCACGAAAGTACTTACATCAAGTACTGTCAGCCTGTTTTTTACGACTAATCTCTGAAACAGCTGAATCAAATTTGATGAGACTTTCACTCGCAGATAGAGGATGTCCACTAATCACGTGAGGCCCAGAGAAGGGAGTGGGAATGGAAGAAATATATCACAAAATATCACTAAGTCTTAGAAGTTCTTAAAAACATTACAGCAGCTCCTATAGCTAATGTTATAAGGATTAACTTAGGCTACTTTTATTAAAAATATATGTATTTAAATCAATAATTAAAAAAGAGAATTACGCGATAACAAAATATTGGAGAAACCAATAAAATAGTAAACAATTTCATATTTAAGAAGGGAAGGTATACAATTAAATAAAATTAATGTGTCTGTTTGTAATTTTAAATACTTTATACTTTCATATGCATACGCATTTGCATATGAAAGTATACACGGTACTTACAACAAAATTCCCAATTTTAAAATTTTTGTCTGTCTATCTGTCAACATCAATGTGGAACAAAATTGAAACTAATGAAATAGTGAATAATATTTGATTCAAATAGGAAAGTTAATAAATAATAATAATTTTGAAAAATAATAAATTTACTGGGTAATTTTTTTACTGGATATGATAGAGCAAATCCGAAACTATAAGCAATAGCGAAAAATAATTAAAGGAGTAACAGAGCCGATTTTAATAAAAACTAAAACTATATCATTAGTTTTTTGAAAAATAAGTTCTCCTAGCCAGAAACGACGTTGAAACACGTTGATTTTGAGAAAAATTAACATTCTGTATGATTGCATCATCTGATACTGTCACATATTATAAGGATCAACTTCAGGGAGGTAATAGTATACAGTTAACTGCAACAAAAAGAAAAGACTATTTTTTTTACAAAATTCTATCAAATTCTTACATTAATTAAATCTTTAGCAATTCTTTAAAAAAACAATTATACCTAAAAGTGAAATTTTAAAATTATAACGGGATGTTTTAACGCTAATAGCGGGTGAGTACCATAGCCGAGTCCAGTGAAATGTAGATTTTCAATAAATTCATTCATCTTTTTAAGAATTATCTAAACCTACCTAGGTAACGGAATAGGTAACCAGGACCAAAACAAACGTCACATTCTATCAACTTTGTACAACTCACATAGAAAAAATAGACAAACATAAAAGAAGTTACTGTGAGTTATTCATTTTATCCATTTTATTTTTATTATATGATCCAGTTTTAGATTTTTCAAAATTTGACACGAAACTCCTTTAAGTATCTTTCGCGATTCCTTATAGCTCCGGATTTGGCCATATAAATATCAAAGCCCAGTTAAAAAAAGTCACCCGATATATAATACAAGAAGAAACTCAGTAGGAACTTACTGTTTTGCAGTCAAAATCTTAAAGACTAGCACAAAACAACTTTTCTTCAACATTTATAGTGAAAACCGTGGAGGAATACCATATCTGAGTTAGTGACTGCTTATAAAAACAACCAGAAAGTTCCCAGATCCAAAGTAAAAAGCTTCTTTCTTGAGCAGCACCGCAGACTATTATAACCTTGATTTTCAGGAGACATACCAAGCATTCTGTAATCCACGCGAACGAAGTCGCGGGCACAGCTAGTCTTGAATATTATGATAACATGAAACATACAAACATTTCTTTATAATATTCTTGAACTTTGGTATAGAAGCATTTTGAAAGTTTTCTGGGATCCTGTGAGTAGTAGGTATAACGAGTTTGTTCTTGTTCCTTGTATTGATATGATGGATATCAAAATTTTTTATAAATGTATCAATGTGTCTATGTATTACTAATCAAGGAAATGTTAACAAAGATGGCAGAGATATAGCAATGGCTGTATTTTTAGTAATATTACTTGTAGTTCATGATATTTCAAGCCTTTATTATGTTACTTTTGTTAAAGGGTAGGTCGAGAAAGGTTATAAGTATGTTAAATTATTTCGTTAAAAATTTAAATGATATTTTTTTTAATATCTTTTCGTGAATTTTATTGTAAAGTGTATTGAGTATTTATTATTGTAATCAATGCAAAGTTATACAAATGCGTGTTGCATATATTTTAATAAAAACATCAACATATGCCCAGGTAGTCTGTTTTGGTTTGTTTTCCTTCACAGTACTTAAAAATTATTTAAAAAAAAATTTATCTGTACCCTCGGTCACTGTTTTAACTAAAAAAGTTTTAATGCTAATAACGTAGTTACGCTAGGGTCACTGAACTCATTTTATTTTGTAACAAATCTATTATACAGAATGTCAATTAGGTATGTGTTGCGATAGCAGGATCGATATTAAAAAAAAATAATTAATTTTTAATTATTTCTTTTTACTGAACCGTTTAAGGCTCGTAAAATATAGGCATCATTAATGAATGGGAATTTTAAACGATTCTGGTAACGCTGGTAAAGTTTCCAACACATGTCCAGTTGACCCTGACACATGAGTTAAAAAACTCACCCGTACATTGTATCATTATTTTTAGGCAATGAATACCTGGTGTGTTTTTCTATACGACGACGTAGTTACTCGAAATTATTGTCTGCATTCAACAAGGCGGATCTGGAAAAAAAAACACACGAAGAAAAGATAAGAATTAAGATATCGTGTATTTAGTACAAAACCCTCACTTAATATCAACAGGGGGGAGGGGAGTCTAAAAAGTTGCTAAAGATGCATATCTTGATTAACGGAAAACCCTCAAGTGGAAAACGATTAAAATCATTTCGTTGATTGAGATCAATCTATCAATCAATCAAAGTATTTTTATTCAAAATAGGAATTTATATTCTCTTTTTGAACGTCAAGAAAATTAATCTGCCACGGTTTAGGAAAAGTATAACCGCAGGCTTGAGAAGAAACTGCGAAAGAAACCCAGCGGGGTTTTTTTTAACAACGTCAAGATTGGTTACAATACGTAAAATATATTGAGACAGCCTAGTAGCGATCGCATTATTCCCAAGGTGTGTCATCATCTATGAAATCTTTAATATTATAGTAACCTCTAACACACAAACGTTACTTTACATTTTTTTTGAACTTTGATAAAAAATAAATTGATGTATGCTTTTGTAGTTTGGTGTATGTATTAAAATAGCATGCAAAACAGCAGGGGTCACCTGATGTCTAATGAACAATTTTAAAATGTCTTAATGTAATTTGATCACCGCTGTGAAAATTTGCAGTACCAAAAGAGCCACAAATGTGTTGTCAGTTTAGAAAGGAATGTATTTTAATATTATAATACTGACGAGTTTGTTTGTTTGAACGCGCTAATTTAAGGAACAAATTGAAAAATTCTTTTTGTATTAGAGAGTTTATTTATTGAGGAAGGCATATAGGCATACGAGGGAGGATATTACATCACGCTACGACTAATAGGAGCGAAGTAGAAACAAAAAATATGAGCACCGAAACCGCACGTAGCTTCTAGGTCTGGGGAGTTATAGGCTATATTACGTTAAGTTACGACTAATAGAAGCGAAGCAGTAAACATAAACGTGAGTGAAACTGCAAGGGTCTGGCCAGCCCGTGTAGGAGCTGTATTTAGGGGGCTAGGGGGGTTCTGTTACATAAATGATAAAATAACCACAGAGTATAATAAACTTTCTGCTATAATTTCTCCACCGTTCTAATATAATAGAATTACTATATCTTGACTGGTAGTGCATACACACATGAAAAGTAATTTATTTAATTTAACTAGCTGCGCCCTGCGGTTTTAGCCGCGTTCATTTGAAATAAAATTATATTTATGGAATGTTTACCATCCCGACTAAAATCGGATAATGTTTAATTTTGTTTTAGCGGAACCCTCTTTATTATTTATTAATTACAATAAATAATATATTTAAAATAAAAGTGTAATGCCTACTTTAATGAAGCGCGGGCACCATGGATGCCTGCGTGTTTTACGCTCATTCTACAGCGCCGGAGATGTTAAAAACCTTAATTGGGTAGTAGAAAGACTTTCATAAATTTTAGACACCCTAACCTCAAGGAAATTAATTTAAATAAATAGCCTAGGCCAGCAGTTAAACGATGAATAGACTAAGAAAGTAATTAAACGATACTGTTCTAAGTCATTCGCCTAGATGAGTAATAAAATGTCTGAATATTATCCAGACCGCCATTTTAACGCCGCCATATAATATCATATGTTGCTCGGCTGTTAACTGCTGTTAAAAGCTGAACATTAAGACCTGCATCTACAAAATAAAGCGATTGTGATGCCATCTAGGTAGTGAAATCCTGAAACAGTTTTAATCTGATCAAAGAAACATTTTTACTAATGAACTATTTAATGATAGACATTTTTTTCTTATTCAAATAAAGTCAGATATATATATATTGTTTTTAGAGAACAATGATAATAACGTGTGTTATTTTCTGTCATTCGCTTTTACCATTTGCACTTTGGCCCGAAAATCCACATTATGTTTAAATGGTAAATAATTTTTTTTCTGGTTTCTTTATATTTCATCTAATTTGGAACGTTAAACGATTTTGAAATAACTTTATTCGTTACTAGTATTTCCTCGCGCTTCGCCTCGTATATTTTGGAATTTGACAGAAGCGATTTAGAAAATTCATTCATTAGTATCATCCAGAAATATGTGTGTAAATCTATACATATAAATCACTTCTTCTGGAAGACTGACGGACTGACTGGCTGATTCATTAACGCGATCCCTAAACCACTGGGGCTACTAACTTGAAATTTTGGCAGTAGATACCTTAGGTTGTAGACATGTACTAAAAAGGCTTTTTGATATTTATCCCTAAAAGGATAAAAAGACGTAAAAACATTTGTATGCGAAATCTCATTCCATACTCATGTAAAATTAGCAATGAAATGTGAAATACAAAACGTTTTAATCTTATCCTATATTGGGATGAAAGGGGGTTGTGAAGTTTGTATAAAGAAAACGTACTTAGTGTGTATATAACTAAATATATGTAATCCAGAATTTTAAAATCACGCTAAAGTATATTGAATTCTGGAGAGGAAAATTTCGCTAGTATATCTTTATATTCAGCTAAAATTATGATAGTTAAATTCTATAACGACAAAGGGATGAATTAAAGGTGCTTTTCGATATTTCCCTTAACGAGTACAAAGGAGTAAAAAAATTGTAGTCAAAATGTTATTCTGTCATATTTACTCATAAGTTAATACACATACTTCTTGATGCTAATAATCTAAATATTTATAACTCAAAGGTGACTGACTGACATAGTGATCTATCAACGCACAACCATTGGACGGATCGGACTGAAATTTGCCGTGCAGGTAGATGTTATAACGGAAGCATCCGCTAAGAAAGAATTTTGATTAATTCAACCCCTAAGGGGATAAAATTAGGGATAAAATTTTGTATGAAACTTTGTCTATTTTAAACCGATTGGGCTAAGACTTTGCATGCATAAAGTTACTATTATGTAGGCATTAGACATCGCAGACGAAGTTTGGAGCATCAGCTAGTGAAATATAAAACGCAAAACGTATCAATATCAACCTCCTCCAATACCAACCTCCACAGAGTTGCAATGGAGTATTTTAGTCTATATAAAGAAAAATAATTTTTTAAAAGATTAAATTAGATTAAATCTTTATTTACACGTTTAGCAGTTAAAACGTTAAGGAAAGTATTTTATTTACTAGTATTCTTAACCGCCTCTATCAAATTCCAAAATATATAAATTTCTAGCGTATTAATTTAGAATAAATTTAAATAATAATTGTTTTATCATTACTATTTCATTACATCTAGTGGAAGATTTACACGTTTAGCAGTTAAAACGTTAAGGAAAGTATTTTATTTACTAGTATTCTTAACCGCCTCTATCAAATTCCAAAATATATAAATTTCAAGCGTATTAATTTAGAATAAATTTAAATAATAATTGTTTTATCATTACCATTTACATTTAGTGGAACCATTCCATTACATCTAGTGGAAGATTTAATAGATAACTAAGATCTTTGAAAAAATATACCGACTTTAACAGCATAATACGCACTGTGACGTTTTGTTAAAATAAAAAAGTATAGGCGAAGGCGCATGGACGCGAGGTGAGGAGTCAGTCGTTAGCTGTCATCGAACCGAGTGGACCACAGCTATACATAAATAACAATATTTGTTTGATTTATTACCCTATATTTATACGAGCGACAAGCGGACGTCACACGCACTTCCGTTTGCTTGGGTGACATACGGATTTCAGATATTTTGATTTAAAAAACAAACTAGTCATATGACCAATCTTGTATTCATTTAGGTTTGCTAGCAGTACTTAAATTTCTTTTTTTTTTCATTCAATATAATTTTAAATATGATTTTATTCCTTAACGTACAATTATATTAACCCATAAATGCATGATGTATCAAAAATTAAACGCTTATATTAATGTCTACCGTCAATTAAAATTTTTTATAAACGTCTTTATAAAATACTGCCAGTATTTTTATGTTTTACACGGCATTATTTTTTTTACAATTTTTCCAGAAATCTACTGGTTGGTTCGTATATCAAAAAATTTATCAATTAATTTTAATTTTTTATTTTAATGAAATCAAAAGAAAAAACATGCCTTTAAGAGTAAAAGCAAACACGACATACATATATGGTTATTTTTACAACCTGTTTTTTTGACACTTTTGAATCGTCATACATGGAAAAAAACAAAAAAATTACATAAGTAATGAAACTACCACCGGTTCGGAACATCGTAATTAAATCCAAAATATAAGTATGATAATGTAGTGAAAGTCCCGTCAAAATCGGTCCACCCAATTTAAAGATTAGCCCGAACAAACAGACAGACACACAAAAAATTAAAAAAAATGTCTTTTTGATTAAAGTACCGTGTATACTTCCATATGTATTTAGTTAAACGCTGTTAAATTGATGTATAAACAGACACTTCAATTTTATTTATTTTTATAGATTTATGATCTTTTTTTGTCAAATAAATTAAACTACTTTATTTTTAGGATTTTCCATTTCTAATATAATTATAAACTTATCAGTACTGATTAAATATTGAAGTTGAAAATTTCGTATTAATAAAAAACGTGAAACGAATAAAATATTTATTATTCTTTGTGGGAACCGTTTTAAATATAAATGTATTTAAATAATTTATAATATATTTCTAACTTTCGCGATTTATACTATTCATTAATATAACAGGTCTTATCGCGATAACTAATGGTAGTAATACCTTTTTTATTGCCCGACGTGTCGACGAAGTTGCATTCGTCGTGGTCACGAGCTGACTCTGTATAATAACTATGTATAAATGCAACTTCGTGGGCAATAAAAAGGTATTACTACCATAAGTTACCGCGGTAAGACCCGTTATATTAAATATAAATAAGTAATTTATATCTGAAATATTTTGATCTTTCTTTCAGCTATAACTCCATGTTATGATTTTTTGGTCCTGTGTCTGTCACCTGTTGAAAGTTTTCTTCAAGGAAACATCGAATAACTACTCAAGCTGTATAAAATTCAGCTTATATTCTATTTCGTAAGTGCAATATAGTAAAATTTAAAGGTGTCCGTCGAGGACTACTACTCGAATAATATTCCGAAAACATTATAAGCAAATCACGTTTTATAATTTGACGAAAGTAAACATAATTTTCACATATATAGCTCTTATCTGATCTCTGAAAAAGCTACCTCGACCTCATTATGGACATCGTCCGTGTTTGTAGTATATGCCTAAAGTTTCAGCTTTTATGAAATCAAGAAAGTCTGACATTCCCGGGCTCTAGATCCATTAATATTTAAGCCATTTTAAAATGTGATAATAATTCGAAGTTTAACTCCTTCCTACGCTGTTATTTTGGCTCTCACCTCCACTTGGCTAAGACAATCGGACCGGTTTGGTATTCAGAACTGATTATAATATATTCGAAAATATTTTTAGTTATTAATAATAGCCAACAATTCTAAGACAGTAGCCGTGACCGTGGGATTAAATTGGCGCAAGAATTTGTGAAGTGCGTTTAATATTTCGTGCTCGGCGAAGGAAATCATAATAAAGAAATCTTCGGCAACAATTTCAATTGTGTTAATTAATTTTATTCGTAAAATTCTCTAGTCTTCTAATATTTTTAATAATAATTTTATAAATTCGAATTGTCTTCCGTATACGGATGACCAAAAAAAAAAATAAAAATATTAAATATATGAATGATTACGAAGTCCTTCAATTCGACCCTTGACTATTTGTAGTTCTGGATAAAAATGGCTGTTACAAATTTCACGTGTATATCTGTGTATCTATAATACTGTCTGTTGCATCGTATACGCTTAACGTATGGACGGATTTTGATCTGTTTGTCTTTTCTATTAAATCGGACATAAGAAGATTTTCAGCTCTTTTCGAGACGTTGAAAGGATCTGAACAACTACTTCTTCTGGTGTAATTGACTCGGACCATAGTTGCGTGACCTAATGCTGCAGCATAATCTGAAATCAGCAGAAAACAACTCCTCACAAATTTACAGCAGAAATATCGTGTTGGGGCTCGTTAAAATGATCTCAAAGAGTAGATTGACGGGGGTTCTTTTTTAGGGTTCCGCACCATAAAAGGAAAAGGGTTCCGCCCTTATAGGATCCCTTTGTTGTCTGTCTGTCTGTCTGTCTGACTGTCAAGACTTTTTTCCCCAGAAATGCATGGACGTATCAAGTTGAAATTAATATCATATACTCAGGTCTACAAAGACTTGCGGCTGTGAAAAAATTAATGTTCTAAGTCAACGCAATCAAAAGATAATGGAAAATATGTCGCATATTTTGATTTATTTTATGTATTCCTGTAACTACTATAATCTTAACTGTAGTTTTAAATTTAAAAAAAAAACGTAAAAATATGCATTATTTTATAATTGTCAATTTAATATGATACCAATTAACGAAGTTTTGGAAATATGTGATTTGGAAATTATTATTGATTCCAAATTATAAAGCACGAAAGTTTGTTTGTTTTTTTGTTGTAACGCGCTAAACTACTCGTACTGGTTTGAATTGAATAATTCTTTTTGTGTTAGATTGTTTATTTATTGAGAAAGGCTATAGGCTATATTACATCACGCTACGACTAACAGGAGCGAAGCGGTAACCAAAAACGCGAGAGAAACCAAGCTAGTAGTTTCTAGAAATTTTCATGTATTGGGATTTATACTTAGAGAGGTGTGGGGAGTCTTTGATATCTTTTTATAATCTTTATATGTATGTTAAAAATAACTTCACCCATTCGCTAGAATATAATTCGCTAAAAAAATTCTCTCTCTTGTAATAATTCAAATTTCACACAAAACTTATAAATTAAGAATCTTGATCAAAATTCGGATATAAACACAACATGCTAACTTCTCTTCAACGTGAGAACAAGAATTTGCCCAATCATGAAAAAATTACAAGCTATCATTTAACATAAACTAGCACGAAGTAGCATATCATCGAGGATACTACAAAACCGCGTATATAGTTTTTACCATTGTTCTATAATCGTTGATTAGTTTCTTTATCATATATTTGCGCTCAATCGGCGTAAGGTTCATGGGCCGTCAAGTGACATTCGTGACAGTGTTACTCTGTGACATTACTATTGGGAGCCGGTTTCCAGCCCTCGCTCTCTGCTACGTGACTCTGATGCGCGCACCCTATAAACAACAACAGTTCCTGAAAAACATCGTGTTTACCAACAACAAAGCAACCATAATGTCCAAACTTAAACTGAATACTTATTCACATTATTGATAATAAATAAGGGCTTATGGAAATTTTCCATTACGCAGGCTATATTGTATTTATAATGTCACCGACTATGTATATCAAAATTTATTTATGTTAATAATTTTACAAATATCGATTATAAACAATTTATTATCTAGCTTGTTTTTTATCAATACTGAAATTTAACAATTTGATTCAAAGGTGGACCTTATTGCAAAAGCTAGTTACGCGAATTTGCATCGTCTCCGTCGTTATGTAAAATTACCTCTGTAGTATTATGTATTTTATTTTAACCCGGCGTATTTAAATCATGGTAATTTAGAGATCCCATCGCCTATAATTTATTCAATCTTCAACACATCACATCTTAAATGAAATTTCTTATTTTTTCTCCTGTTCAACATTCATCTCTTAAAAACTTTTTTTGAATCATAGGTAGTATACAAAGTAAATGTCTCAAACTCCAAAACTTACGTGTCATTAAAAAAATCGCTTAAATTCTTTTTTTTTTTTTGTCTTTTTTATTACCAAATTTTTACGACACACAATGTAAAAGATGTCACAGAATATGAAGACAATATTATGACATTATTTCGTTGGATAAAATTGCTATAAAGTTATTGAAGGTAGATGGTGCCTTCGGTAAATTAATAGCATTTTTTATTTATAGGTATTTATGGTTATAATTTTCGCAGTACCTTTATTTCGATTACACTCATCGAGTACGCTATGTCCTTTTATATATCCCTAACAGTGTACGTAAATTGTTATGTTGATCGGTCTAGTAGTTTAGATGTAAAAGCGTAACAAACAAACTCATTCACATACGCATTTATCACATTAGATAGATACAAACATGCAATGCATACACACATGTTTGTATCTGTCTAAGTAAACCGATTGAATTGTCATTTTGTTGACAGCTTATGAGCAAGGAAAATTTTGAAGGAGCGAGCAGGCGGGACACCTTATATTAAGTGATCAATGCCGCCCATGGACATTTGCAGCAACAAAGGAGCGACAAATGCGTTACAAACTTAAAAACGAATAAGGTTAAATAAGATGCGTCAGCTTAGTATATGCTGAATTTCGCACAGGATGAATAATCAATTTGTAATACATAAAAAAAAATTGACAAAATTGTAAAAGAGTAACTATCGAATTTCTTGCCGAGTCTTCTTGGTATAATCTACATTTCAAATCTGTGGTAGCTTCATTATTGATGTCAATATTTTTATGTATTGACGATTTAAAAGTGCTCGTGAGAGCCTACTTGAATAAAGTATATATTGATTTTTATTTGAGGGATGAAAGGAATAGGGAGATTTTTAGGCTTCCTGCTGTCTCATTCGCCATATGAAACGCAGCCATGTTACAACTTCACACCGGTCTGATGGAGCGAGGTACTGCTCCTAAGGAACTGTAGTCAATGGACCACTGCTAGGGTCTACTTCATAAGTAAACAACTTATTATACCTCGTTTCACGTAAGTGTATTGGTCTAAACTATGCGCAATACGCTGCGCAGATTATTAATTAGGCACAATAGCAATCGTTTAGACATTTCTTTAATAAGAATTTTTAAATGCTTCTTATATAATTATATTTGTCAAAATAATGTGCTTAAATCATAAATTAGTAGCAGTTTTTAATGCAACTTGCATCGGATGTATTTCTCATATAGTTGAAAAATTTAATACTGTAAGATGTGTTTATTTACTAAGAAGCCAAGTAAACATACAATTAATTAGAAATGTCTTTTAACGGCTAAAAATATTCAATAAGTTTATAACAATATCAAATACATTCAATGTTTTAAGACTTGTTCACTCGGCTGTACCGTGCGCGAGTTCGGACTCGCCTCGTATTCAGACTGAAACACTTACGTGAAACGAGGTATATTATAAGATGATTGATAAATAACAAAATACGAAATAAGAAATTAGTACGTTGATATTTGAAGATGTTATAGTGAATGAAAAGATAGTTAATTTTTGTGTTTCTTTAATTTTTACTTAAAAAATAAAACAAGTCTTTACGATGATATTACTACGTGCATTCAAACGGTATATATCAATTGTACTTTTAATATGAGAAAATTTTACTTTATTATTATTTTTACACAATAATGTAAATAATGAAACAAGTGTAATAACGAATACATTTCATTGTCGGTTTCATTTAAAGGGCCCCTTTTCTCATAATACTCAGTGTGTCTAAATTTTATGTTTTGCTAGCGATAGATTTTAACAATTAGACCATAAAGAATACAGGATGTATACTTCTTCAAAGAAATTTATTAAGAATAGTTTTGACACCTTTAGACGCCATCTCAAAATGAAGTCCGTGTGGCTTGACATAGATTATCAGCGTCCACTTAACATTGTATTTTCGAGGCGCACAATTAAGCGAACAGAATTGCGCAAATCGTTGTGTATATTCTGTATGTCTGTCTGTGTACTTACGTTTTTGTTTAAATATTTGCTTAAGAGAATCCGATGACGATCATTTGTAACTGTCGACATTACAAAAGTGTCACTTGAAATTTAAATTTTGATTAAAATGTTGGTTCAAATTAATTGTTTGGGATAAGTAAGCCATGATGTTTTATAACCATAGATAAGTTATAAGCTCATAGATTTTGGCAGTTCGAATGTCAAGCACTTTGGACGTCGTTGCCTAGCAACCAGTTACAAGTAAGAATATTTTGGTATCAAAAATTCAATAAACAAGCATGATAAAGGTAAAAATGGGTACAGATTTGAAACGTCAAATAACATGAACGAAACATATATATTTAAAAAAAAGTAGACGATTATTTTTAAAAATTAATAATTTAATTGTGTTGATCGTAATATTGCCAACACCAGTTGCTCAAATCGTGGACCCTTCAACTCATTTAAATTAATCAAAAACCTTCATCGAAAATACTTTTTCTAAAATTAGTAAATTATTTTAAAGTAATTTGTATTTAATTATTTTAATAATTGCTAACAATTTCTATGCATATATCTCTATCGTGGTTATGTACAAAAATAAATTTATTAAAACTAATTCAGATTATAAAATATACAAGTTCAATTTTCTTTACAGAATATAATATTGCTAGAAATAACAATGCGTGTGATATAACCATAATCATATAAAAATATTTTCTTCGACCAAGAATGAACTTTACGACTCCTCAATTACATTTACATAACGATACTTTTACATACAATGTAAATCTTAAAAAGGCGATTTTAAAAAGCGGCTGAACATTAATTACGTGATCCCAAAGGGGGATGGGGCGTCTGGGAAGAAATCACCAAATATCTCAAGGGGGGTAGGTGGGCTTTCTAAGATATCACGCCAATTTATTTTCGAAACTTCGGTAAGCTACATATTAAAGGTTGCATAATTTATTCAGAATTCAATGCGATTATACCTGTTTTAAACTTAAGTTTTTTTTAATATTCTTTATTCCTTTTACATATGATATACTTATGTAGTCGTTAGAAAATATACACGCGATCTTAGGTAGGGTGGTGTAAAAGTTGCTAAAAAACATCACGTGATTAATGGACGACCCCAAAGGTTATTAATTCGTTGGGTATTTTTTCATACTTGTCACAGTTAATACTCTTAGCCGGTCAAAATTAAGTAGTAGTTCGATTGTAAATGCGTAACTTCGAAAGGTTTGTGACTCATTTAATGACAACATGCACGATAATCATTCCATGATTAGCCCTTAAACTTTAAAACAAACTAATTTTTATTTAAGTTTTATCAACCTAAATATTAATAATATTGTCAATAACCTTTACCTACATAATATACAAAATCAGTCACCTCCGTCTGAATTATTTAAACCTACCTAAAGTATAATAACGTAAAATCACAATAGAAATACAATTAAATTTGAGCACGTTAATTCCCTAGCAATCTTTTGATTTCTCATTTACAAGTACGCCTTTGGAGCTTGAACGTTCTATACATTTTTCTTGAGAGTCAACTTTTACGTAACTCCTGTAGTAGAAGTTGCCGAACATGTAGAGAAACAATCCAGCGTTGAGAGCTAGTAGGAAGTTGATCCCCTTCGGGTAGTTGCATTCGCAGAACATAACGCTGAAGTTATGGTAGAAAACGATCACGAACTGAATCTGGAAGTGAAAAATTACGTAATTAGTAATCATTAAAATACGAATCCAATAATAGGTGAAGATAAACATATTACATAAACTCGATAAACAAGTAATAAATTTGTAAACAAGGAACCAGATACTAATGATTCATAGACATGATAATTCAACTTAACCATTAAAATAATTGATGAACATGTATGAATAGATGCAAGGAAATCAATGTCAATAAAAACATTTTAATTTAAACTCATAATTTTATGCAATGATGAAATCACTATAATCGTTTTAACAATCTTAACAAAACAGTGACAAGCGTTTAATAGTTAATTAACAAGCATGAAAGATAAATTGTATGCTATTGGAGATAATAAGAACTTAAATGCAGCAAGGAATATTTACTAATCTAAGTTGCTCGACTATGATTGACAATAATCTCGACTATTTATTCTGGAGTAGTTGAAGAAATACTTTAAAGTTCAAAGAGTTTAATTGTTAGTACGAAGTTTTATTCCAAATTTGCAATTTACTATTTTAATTAGGTATAACGGAAATATTAATTTCGACCCTCGATGAATCTATTTTGACTAGTTTCCCTGAAACTATTACCTTATGATGGAATCAGGCATAATTCATGAACGATTATTTCAAGGATGATATTTTGTATTTCCAACTGTTGTAAAATTTATTAACTGAATATTTTTTAATTTACTAATTTTGTCCAAAGCGTGCTCACGATGATATCAGAATTTTTAAGAATTTTGAACCTGATTATTTATATAATATAAGCACAAAAAGTAAAGCAAAGTTAATTACCATAATATTTAGGAATAACTTAAATCATGGTATTCATTATTGTGATAATTAAACACAAATTTTAGTCTCATTTATACGGAAACTAAAACCTGAATTAAAATAGTAATATTATTAAAAATAATAAGGATATTAAATTCGACTTACCAACTGCATGGTGGTAAGATGCTTCTTCCACCAGAGGTACTTCTGGTACTGAGGGCCAAGACCTGAGATGAAGTAGTAAGTGTACATAATGATATGGATGAACGAATTGATGACACCAAGCAGAGTTCCATGGCCACCTGTAAGAGAAGAGATATGAATGATTAAACGTCTAAATAATTTGAAAATGTTTTACGCAAAAACAAATGATTGAGACTTAAAATGAATTGAAAAATTAAATTAAATTGAAACTACACAAACAAAACCCAAAAGTTGGTATGAATAACTTAGGAGTTTTAGTTTTGATAATTGTATAGAAACTGAGATATAACCGATCATGATCTATTGTTTATTGATAAATATCCTTACCTGGTAAGAATTTAACTCCGATCCAAGCGCAAACTGGCATCATGGTATGATGATAGAGATGCAAGAATGAAATCTGTCTTTGTTTCTTTCTTAGGACAAAGAAAATTGTATCTAACAATTCGACTATCTTTGCAAGGAAGTACCACCACACTGCTGATGCCATCTGTAACGAAAAGAGATACAACCTTATTTATAATGAGTAAGAAATAAACTCAACTATCCAGAACAAGGCTAAAAATTGATTATGTTTGAGTGTATTAACTCACAAAAAGTCAAACTCGTTAATCGTATTCTGAATATACGAGTACGTCACTTATTTTAACATAATTTAAAAAATTCTCAAGTCATGTTAACTATATAAGTACCAAAAAAAGGGTTTTCATTTAGATTTAGGGTTTTGTTCAGAATACTGAAGTATGAAAACGGATGCGTGAGCCCCCATCTCACGCACCCACGGCCCGAGGGCGGACACAGTATAGCTTATGCAAATGAAACACTTACACGAATAGCTTTAGGATCATTTGAATAATTAACTGGTTGACACGAGTAGTTGTAGTCATTCCACCAACCGGACACCAATCCCTGAAAATATAAGAAAAAACACATAAATATTTCTTCCTTATAATGCGACCATCTTTCGCGCATTTGTTTTCGGGCGGTTAAATTAAGTAAAGTTATATTTACTTTCATTGGTCCGTCATAGATAATTAGTGTACTTTATATTATATCCAGTAAGACGTTGATGTAACTTACTTAAAAACCTATTAAATTCAAGTTTTTATCATCTTGGAAAATCGTATGGAAAACTGAAAATAGCTGAAATATCTTCATATAAAAAGTGGTAACATTTATTGACACCCGTGTGAAGTCCCGCGGGGCCTATACTAGTTAATACAATTCTATGTCATAAAATGTTAATGTTACGACTTTAACGTAGTATATTTATATATTCTCGTATTTAAATTTTAATTTAAAAATGATTTACACAAAGTCCTAGCTACATTGAAAGAGTTTACCACAACCTCAGAAAACCCAATTAAAATTCATTTTTACAACACATTTATGACAAGGTAATAAAATAAAATGTTACATAATGTACAATATAATGCAAGTTTATGTTTTTAAACATAGATACTTACTGCCATACTACAAAATATTAAATAAAACTACAAGAATAGTCTAGCTAAACAGTATTTAAAAATAAAACACTGCTTAAAATCTTATCTAAATTGCTTTACTACGAGTAAATTCGTGAAGAATTTATTAATTTCATATCACACGTTATATTTAATAGCTAAAATAGGTTTTATACATATGTTAAACTCACTTAAGCTTCGTTTACACATAATTAATCTTAATATCTAAAGCATGTTTAACCACAAACTGATTTTTACAAACACGCGTTTAACGTATGTTTAATTCTTTCATAGTTTATCAACATACTAGTTATTGGTCGCGGCTTCACTCATATCAATCTATATAAAATAGAGCCTTTGATCATCTAAACGATATACTGCCTTACTACAAAAGATTTAAACAGACGTTAAACGCGCGTCTAAGACAGTTTTGAGTTAAACATGCTTTAGACATAGATTAATATACGTTTAAGTGAGTTTAATAGATGTTTAAAATCTATTTTTGCTGTCAAATGTAACGTATAATATTTTATCAATAAGTTTTTTTTATGAGTTTATTCGCTGTTAAGCAATTTAGATAATATTTTTAGCAATGTTTAAATCTTAAACACTGTTTAGCTAGACACGTGTTCAACATGGTTTTAATGCGTCTTTTGTAGTATGACAGATTGTTTTCAAATGGTACCATTTTTTAAAATAGGTTCTGTGATTACAAAGTTTACTCGCACGTACAAAATTCGGTTTGTCTTTATAATATTATAAATGCATCACACTCAACGGCGCAACGAACAGCCAACTATTTTTCATAATTGGTAAGTCTATACGTATATCTATACGAGCCTACAAGATCCAACGTTTCCTTGGAAATCTAGTATATGACATCACTTCCTATGTAAAAGCGAATAACAAACCAAAACTCACCTCATAAACCAGAAATATGCTGAGAAATACTTGTACAACATTGTACACAGCGATGGTATTCTTCAAGGAGTAAGGTTTCCTATCCCTCATGTACCGAGGACCGACTGAAGTGCAGAAGTAGAGGTACGTAGCTAGGAGCGTGATTAGTGGCCCTGGGCCTGACATCAGCCACCAGTTCTCAGTCCGAGGATCTGGAATAAAAGACCACCATTTTCAAATTCGGAGTTTCTTAATCCTGTGACAAGTTTTACCAAGTTTAACCAAGGAGGCTTTCAATATACGGGCTGACTCGATCGGGACAGTGCCTCATGAGCGCAGAAGACCGTCGTGAAGTAGCGAATTTGGCTACGTGCTGGCAACGCATTTGTGGCGACTCTGATACTGCTAATGTCGTGATTACTAAACAACAGGTGTAACGCCAGCTCGATTAACGAACCATTGAAAGAACAACTGACGGAAAGCTGTGAAATCTAAAAATAAGGCACTGTCAGTAAATTCTTTCAAGTTTAAAGCAAAGAGAAATAACTTATGTAAATCGTTATGGAAATCTGAGCAAATCTTATCAGTATAATATTCGCCTTAGCTTAAGTTTGGGTTTACGTTTATTCGTAATTTAAATTTTCTTAATAAAAATATACGTCGAGATCTAAATAAAGACTGACCTACCACAAAAAATCCGTTACTATAAATATCATACGGTTATCTAATTCAATATATTATGTAAAAAATAGGCAATTTAAATTTTAATTCATTTAATCTCAAGGCGCCTACTTTTATATGCTTAATTAATTCAAACCAATATCATAAATATGTCATGTCAGACACATTATGAGTCATATTAATAATGGTGACAAATATAATTGCACGTTTTCTCTATTATATTGTCAAGTCGACGTAGTATGTGTCAATGTCAACTAAATAGATTGACTTGGCAATCGCACTGAACAATCTAATTTAATATGATTGTGAGCTATATTGTATTTTCATGCGATGGTCAAAGTCGATATTTCTAAAACATATTTTTTTATATTGATTAATTACCGATTATAAAATGTTGTTAGGTTAGCTAATTACGTAATAACTTAAGTCAGAAGGTCCCTTAAGGGATTTAATAAATTAATTGACTTGGTATTATATTACATAGGTCTCAAAACTTTTTACGGTAAGAACCAAGTTGCGAAACTTGTTTTTTTGTTTTCAAAGTTATGTTTTTGATAGTATCTTATTTATTTTTGTAGATAGTCCTATTACCTTCTATTTCTTGAATACCGAAAACCAATTTCCTTAACGTCCACTGTTACCGTCCACTGATTCATTCACTACAAATATCTTGCCTTAGAGTTTTGATTATCAGTCAGTCAGTCATTTAATGAGTGAAAAATTAAAAAACTTTGATTAGTTATACAAAGTACTGCTTCAAATTGATTAAATTCAGGTTTAAGTTTTATGCACAGCGAATTTATATTTACAATCGAAAATAGCCTGAACTTTAAAGAAAAAGATGGTACGTCCGTGCTGCTTTTTTGCTCGACTTGGCGTAGGGGCTCAGCCGTACCCCTAGATTACGTATTTTATTCTGAACGTCTGTTCTCCTTTTTTTAAATATTTGTTTATGGTTATTCACAATTCGAGTTAAATTTACTAGAAGAAATATAGTTTAAATAAATTGATAAGGTTTCCACTACGTTTCTACCTTTATAGGAATGTCAAATGTCTGATGTACCCTAGAACTTGATGCAAAAGTTATAAGGCCCGCAATGAAGGTTGTGAATAGTTCATACAATTATCACGTTTCCAGCGAATAGTACACAATGATATAGTCATGAATACAAACTATGTAATTATATATAACCCATAAACACACGTCGTATTATTAAAGGAGATAACAAACATGAGGATTCGTTTTAGCGAACGTTGTAAATTTAGATTCTAGTAAATACTTACACGAGCGTTTTTACGAATAGTAATAATTACTAATGTAAAATACCATGTGTCAAAAATAAAGGCACAGAGTGTTAATCATTTCAGGTGTAAAGCAATACAACTTATGTAAAATTTTTATGCAAGTCTGAGAATAAAACTTACAACTATAAAATTCGGATGATTCTGTTTATCCCAAAGTGTCCACCTTAAGGGTTATAATCGGAAACGTGAGTCACCCCGGCCAGTGGATATACGGAATTTGATTCTGAACGCTCTTCCGTTTTTCTACCTCCAAGTATAGTAAACTATTAAATATATTTTGTATAATTTATTACAATTACAAAAAATATTATAAACTTAATTCTTTTAAGGAACGATTTTAGAAAAAATCACATTAAAATTAATGTAAAATTAAATTAATCGGAAGAAAATGAATACACAAATTCCGGTTATCCCACTCAAGGTACATACTTTAGGGTGCATAAACGGAATCATCCGAGAACTACACTTGTAAGTTTTACACCCAGACTTGCATAAATATTTACATAAGTTATATGTCATTGCTTTACACATGAAATAATTCATTCTCTGTGCCTTTATTTTTGACACCAAATCTTTCGTAAATTTACGCATCAGTTGTTATATATCAATTATTAAACTAAAGCTTATAAATGTAATTCTTTAGACAATAATATTCTATTTAAATAATGTATATTTTGATTTTGATTTGATTGCTGTAATGCCAGCGTACGCGTTGTATTGTAGCTTCAGCTAGTGAAGCTGAATTTTATTCAGTGAGTGAGAGAGCCGAAAGCGTAGCTGCATTTATTAAAAAAAAATATGACTTTCGAACTCCACGACTTTTTACGAAAATTGCGCGGGAGGAGAAGTACGAAATTTCTATACTTATCGTTTATACACAGAAGGAGTGCATAAAGACAATATATTTTTTAAATATGCATGAAAATAAATTTAAAAAATGTTAAACACATGACTATGTTTTTAATTATCATAAGAAATGCGTTACTCGATTCATAGAGATAAACGGTTGTTTTTTTTTTAATAAAAATTAAATATCAAAAATAATATGTTGAAAGTTAACGAACTCGAAAATAAAAATAACATATAATATTTAATGATATACACATTAAAGTCTTAATGAGACTGTAAAACAAAAAAATAAAAATAAAATTTTCGCGTCATAAATTAATTGAAATACCTACTTAAAATTATTTTTAAATTGTATAATTATATTTCTGTACATATCTGCGTATGTTTACTGTGTTCGTAAAACTGTTTATTATTTATTATATCTGCGATGTATTAATAATATTATGAATGGATTTTTATCATCGAGTGAATTACGTTTATATAGAAATTTGATCTGATCTCTGCAAGATCAAGTCACAAATATCTGTATTAAAGTGTTATTTATTCATAAATACATAGGCGCTGATACACAAAACTTTTTCATTTTCAGAAAATGACGTCGAAAGATGTCAAACCTATTTTTAATCAATTTGTATGAAGACGTATACATCTTTTCTTTGCTATTTTGATAAAAGTGTTATTAATTAAAGATTAGGTTGAATCATTTAATGTGTTTTCTAATAATAAGTTTTTCAAATATTTGAGATTGTATACATTGAAAAATATGGAACGTACTTGAAATTCGAAATGTTAAATTACGAAAATTTTTTCTGTACTTATTTAGTTTAGATGACTTGAAATTATTCTCGATAATATTAAATAGGTGACGCAGTATCAAAATACATCAATATCTCCGAATTTGACGTTTGTCGGTTGACACATTATTGTTTATCAGCATCCACATATTTCTGTAGGCTATAAATGAAATTTAAAAAACCTTTTTTTCGTTAATTGCATTGTCGCGTTATTTGGATAAATTATGATTTATATGAAAGAGGGATAAGTAAAGAGTTTTTCTCAAAAAGATTTAAGTATTTTCTCAAAAAGAGTTTATATGTGTGCGTTTGTATCAAATACTTGGTAGTTTTGTATAATGTTTTTTTATTGAATTAATATATTTTTATACAGAAATAAAAAATATATTAGCATTCTCAACTCGTTCTATATAAATAAGTCTGCAGAAGTTCACACTTTGCGTTCGCGCAATTTGGTAAAAAGGAGTAGAAAGTTTTTGATTAACGTATATATATATATCGAGTAGCCATTAGGTAGGTGAGTGAACTCTGTAGGTTCTCAACATTTTTATGCATGTTTGACGATTATTCGAAAACTTTGCTTAGCTTTTTTATGCTATTTTGTTTAGTATATGTATGTATGTATGCATAGACAGTGCAATAACGTTAAGCCCACCTTTCGTAATTTTTTCTTCGTGCAATAAAAATATGCTCCCTTATTGGTCCTATAGAATTTTCATCAAAATTAGTTCAGTAGTTTTTTTTTAAATCAAATTGATTGGACTAAATATATCATTCAACTAAATGTACATAATTTGCTTTTGAAATCGGTTCCCTTTGTTTAAATAATATAAAATTGTAATATGTAACAAAATGATCTGTTTGATTTCATTTAAAGTTCACTTTTTTATTCTTTGACCATTTAAATAAACGATTCTTCTTCTTCCAGGTCCCGCTCTATGTGGGGTCGGCACAACATGTTCTTCTCTTCCATTCCTTCCTGTCAGCCGTCATATCAACACTCACTCCTTTCTCACTCATGTCACCTTTTACGCAATCCATTCATCTTTTCTTTGGACTACCTCGGGTAATATAACCGTCCACAGTCATATCTAGCACTCTTCTTGTCACGTGATATTCATCCCTTCTCATAACATGGCCATAAAATAAAAGCTTCTTTAAAAAAATACTATTAATTATTTCTTACCGCTGTTCCTCTCCATAAATCGCCGATATGAATCCACGATAGACATGTTCATGTTAGCCGCAGCACCTGTAAGATAACAACGATATTTTAATATAATATTAAATCAAAAATTAAAAAAAACAACAATCTACACGTTGAGGCCATTTCAACGAGCCCTAACACGATACTTTCTGTAAGTTGATGAAGAGTTATATATACTATTGATTCCAGGTGGTGAGCAGTATCAGGTCAATGTTATGTGTTATTTTAATATCATTCATAGTAAGTTTTTGAGTCGATTAGCTCAATAGGAGTTGCTGATTGTTCATTAGTGAAAATTTTTTTAAACCGGCTCTGTAGGTTTTGAGATTATTCATTACAAAGATACAAAAATACAAATCTTTCCTCTTTATATTACTAGTGTAGATATAAATAATACAGAAAAAGTATAGGAAAAGGCTCCTATACTTTTTCTATATTACTTTCCATCAGTTGATGCTTATAGTGTACTATCAAATGTGTTTTTTTTTTTCAAAATCAGCTAATTCCTGTATAGGAAAATGTATTAAAAAAAAAGGAATTATGCTATGTTTATGATTTAAATTTTTATTAAAATTCTTATAGTTTTTGATTCGGCCATCCAAACCCATTAAAAAAAGACATAAGATACTTTCAATCCCAAAAAATGCTCGGTCCCTGTGGGAATGCGATGTAAACGGAAGCGCGATAAAACTGAATTGCACGCGGATGAAGTCGCGGGCGGAAAGCTACTTTATAATATCATCATCTACCTAGCATTTTCCCGGATATACCGGGGTCCCGGATATACCTGCTTACTATTCTAGTCCAGATATTGACGAGTTACTGATTTTTACACAGAGCGACTGACATCTGACCTCCGCAACTGAGGGCAAGCCAGTAACCATTTAGCCTAGAATAATTTCCCTACTACGAGTAACGATCATTATCAGGTGATTATGATAACAATTGGGACCGAAAGCTTTGCTCTCCGAGACACGGCAGGCAGACCCACATGAACGAACACCCAGACCGTTACAAATGTATATACAAATATAAATATCTGCCCCGAGCGGGGATCGAACCCGCAACCGTCGGCGTCAGAGGTACATTCAACACCACTACACCAGAGCGGTCGAAGAAATAAAAATTGATACTAATAATAAAACTATTGATATTATAACACGATACATAAAATACAATGTATTTTAAACGATTTGATTTTATTACTATTTTACTTATATACTAAAATGTACAACATAGTCATCAAAGTATAACATCTTAAAATGTGGATACTAAATCACTTCATTTAACTCTTAGACATCATTAAACTCTGACCTGGACGCAAAATTACAGTCAATAAAATAATACTAATTTCTTAAGAAACCAAAGCTTAATTGGATGCTGATAAGCAATAATGGATCAACATACAAAAAGTCCAGTTCTATATTGTAATAATGCATCACGTTTTTAACATTATTCAAAAAATTTTCAAGACTATTGAACTAAATGAGTAGGTACGAATAAATGTTTTTAATCTAATGTTTAGAATATTGAACTGTATACCATATTTTGGGTTGTGCAATAATCTCATGTATTGGTAAAATTTATTTTCACATAAAACTCTTTTATTTTATACCAATCTGCTTTTAATTCATTGTAACTTTTATCAATATAGAAAAGAAAAGATGGATATATATATATATCTTCAAACTAATTTCTCAAGAATAGGTTTGATATCTTTAGACGTTATTTTCTCAAAATGAAGTCCGTTTGGCTGTACACAGTATTGCCTATTAGGATCGAATTCTGAAGTTTCAAAAAAAGTTAGTTGATTAGTGAAAAAAAAAAATGATTTTTAAATACCTATTCAACGATATCTCACTTAACGTAGTTCGTTGATTGTCATTTTTTTACATTATGACATATAAAATCGGCTATTTTTATTTTTTCAAATTATTATAGTTTCTATGGCAATTGCGCCGTTGTGACGAATTAAAGTACGTGTCATTTTGTCATTTATCAAAATCGGCCCATGAGTTTGGTCTAAATAGTGCCACAAAGGTACAAACCACAAACGCGGTGGAGTAAATTGGAGAAATCAAGGCGCAAAATATCGAATAAGTAAACACACGAACCTTCAAATAAAGTTAAATTTAAAACAATGAAGAAACGAAAGTAATTACCTACTCAAATGCACTTATAAGGTTGTATGAAGAAACGAAGTGTCATAACTGGTAAAGTGGGTATCAGTCACGCGTAGGTTCCGTAGTCGTCCGTCACAATATCCGGACTACTATAAATTACAATTAAAATATAATTATAATACAAATCTAACGCTTGAATATTATTTTAGAATTTATTATTATATTTATATGTATATGTAACATACATACATTTATTTGTTTGTGTGCCTTTTGTTTACCTTTTGAATTCTGAGTATATTTTTGTTTCTTGGTTCTATTTTTAGGGTTTCGTACCTTAAAAAGAAAAACGGAACCCTTTTAGGATCACTTTGTTGTCCATCTGTCTGTCTGTCTGTCTGTCAAGACTTTTTTCTCAGAAACGCATGGACATATCATGTTGCAATTAATATCATATACTCAAGTCTACAATGACTTGCGGCTGTAATAAAATTAATGTTCTAAGTCAACGCAATCAAAAGATAATGGAAAATATGTCGCATATTTTGACCATTTTAGCGTTTTTGCAAGGGAATCAAAACCTATAGGGTACTTCCCATTGACCTATCACGATGAAATTTGGCAAGAATTTTTTTATATATTTTTTATCAAAGTTCCTACCTTCCGTAGAAAAAAAAGAATGAATGACACTGAAAACCAGTTTTGAAGTACAACTTCAATTATAGCTGAGGGACATTCCTTTTCGGTGATATTACACATTAATTTACTAAACCTAGTTATATATTTCGTGAATTTTTTGTCTTATTTTAATTTTAATTGTTTTATTATTATTATCTTGTTATTTGTATTTTTTAAATATTTAGTGATGTTATATCTTTTTCTCCGTAGAATTGTTTTTTATTTTGTTTGTTATCCTAAGGCATAAGCGAGAAGTTTATTGTTTATTTTTTCTGTGTACCCGAATAAAGTTATTCTATTCTATTCTATTTTAAATTAGCTGTGTCCCGCGGTCACACTTGTGTTTATATTAGGAAAAATCCACTAAAATGTATTCCATACTTGAAATGTAATAATTGTATGTAAATGTATTCCTATTGGTTATAGCTTGATGTTACATAGCCTGTTGCCTTCTTCGATAAATGGACTATACAACACAAAAATAATTTTTCAATACGAACCAGTAGTTCCTGACATTAGCGCGTTCAAACAATCAAACAAATTCTTCAGCTTTATAATATTAGTACGGATAAATAAAACTTAAGTGTCTTTGTAATATCAAATTAATAGCTTTTCGCTAAATGCATATGAAAATATATACGGCACTAACATAAAAAGAAACAATTTTTTTTTAATTTTTGTCTGTCGGTCTGGTGTGCGGGCTAATCTTTGAAACTGCTAACCGATTTTGATTTTCATTCACAGATAAATAATATAATAAGAAATAACTTAGGCTACTTTTTTTTTGAAATTTTCATTATTTAAATTTTTCGCAGACGAAGTCGCGGACACAAGTCTTACACTAAGAGTGTGAGGCAAGTCGCGAACAGACGGACAGAAACACATAGCGAAACTATAAGGGTTTTTAGTTGACTACAGAACCCAAAAAACAGCCTACTTTTAAAAGCGATCGACCACGAAACTACTTGACAGCCAAAAATGGATATTATATTTTTTTTTTACAATTCTTAACCTCATTTTAATATATTATGACCATATTTATATTTTTAAGATTTTATTTTTTTACGTAGCCTGTAACCTTCTTAGTCGAATATCACATCAAATACAATATTCACAATTATTGACTAAGTTCCCACGTAACATAATACATTCTCAAATTAAGAAGTCTTATTTTGAAGTCGCTTAAAATTAATAAGTATGCAATTTCACGTAAAATCTACACTCATATATATCAACCAACTCTACATGTGTGATGTAAAATCCAAAAAAATATGGTACATTAATTCTAGATGATCATCTCTACTAATATTAGAGGAGGTAAAATTTGTTTATAAGTTTGTATGTAGGGTAAGCTTTGAAACTTCTGGACCTATTTAAAACATTCTTCTTGCTTTGGATAGCCTGAGGATTCAGGAAGGTTATAGACTATATTACATCACGCTACAACTCATAGAAGCGAAGCAGTAATCATAAACACGAATGAAATCGCGAGAGGTTATATTTATTATTTTGCGAACTATCTTTAAACAAAAATATATTAACGTGAACTAAGTTAAAAAAATCTATCCCTACTAATATTATAAATGCGGGAGTAGCTCAGTCTCTCTGTCTGTTACGCTTTACCGCTTAAACCTCTAAACAGACAATCTTTAGACCCTGAGAAAGGACATAGGCTACCTTTTATTGCGAAAAAAGCGAAAGGTCATTCACTCACTCATCACGAAATCTCAAAACCTACGAGTGCTAGGAGTTTCAAATTTCGCATGAGGATTATTTTTAGAACGTAACAATAAAAATGGGGGTTAGAAGTTTGTATGAGAGTCCTATGTTAACTGCGAGTAAAATCTCGAGGGGCCGCTAATTTAAAAATATTTTAACAACAGTGATGCGTTCGTACTTACAATTCGGAAGAAATCAAGGGCGTCGTTTCAAAGACTCGTGGAACTTTCAAGAGATCGTCCACGGAGCAAGGTCACGACGTCTACTCTCACTCGCGATCGAAAACACTCGTATTAAATAAAAGCAAATTAGTCGATTACGAAAAACGTAATTATCCTTCGGATGCGTAATAAAAATTACTTACGAATTTACGCAATCGTATCATGAGAATGCGCCATTTGTCTAATTATGGGTAATTATGACAAATAATTATTTCTCGTTATATATAATGTTTTGTTGAATGCATTAATGGTATTTTAGTTTCGCTATATTTTTACTAGACTGCACAATGCTTAATGTGTTTATCGGTCTATGTATTGTATGCATATATGTACGTATATGGGTTTGTACTTTTGTGGCACTATTAAGACCACACATGTGGGTCGATTTATTCTATTGCTTCGTGACAGCGCAAAAGTCATAGGAAGCATAAAAATTTGGACAAAACTAAAATTACCGATTTTGGACGAATAATGTGAAAAAAAATTTTAAATCGACGAACAATGTTATGTATCGTTGAATAGGAATTTAAAAATTATTTTTAGATTTCTCATGTCGTTTTTCAATCGGAATTGCCGTTTAGGATCTATAACGATTTAAAGTTGATTAGTACCGATTCTCACCTATAAATTTAGACTGTACAGATAGTCTTGATATGCAGTCGGCTTTTCGATTTATTAAATTTATTTATTTTATTCGTTTTTAATTATAGGGGGGTTTTTAATTAATTGAATATCTAACCCTCACACTTTGTACTAACACAATAACTTACAAAACTTAAAAGATATTATCTTGTAAGATATTTTTAAATAATCCAGTAAGTTCGCCGCGTTTTAAGTCGTATAAGAAATAGTGTATTTAATAATGCAAAATACTAATCTATTTTACATTTATATAATACGCATATGCTTGCTAAAGAACTTTCGCATTAAAAACAGATTTATTTTTAATTTCAAGAATTCAAAATTGATTTATCTGTTACTAAGAGTTCTCCAAATTCTCGAAATGTTCATGTCGTAAAGAATTTGTTACCGAATATCACGACTTTATTTCAATAGTAGCTGTACCTGCGACTTCGTGTACGTGGACCACAAAATAAAATAAATTGCTATGTCTCAAGCATAGCACGGCTGTCTACGACGCGTCTGAAGATATGAGGTCTTTTTTCATTAATTAAAATAAATATAACTTCTAAAATAAAAGTAGCCTTAGTAAATTCTTATAATATAAGCTACCTGAGAGTAGTAGTCTCGTCAAAATCCGTCCTGCCGTTTCAGAGATTAGCCGGAACAAACAAACAGACAAAGCAATAACAAATTGAAAAATTGTGTTTTTGATGCTCACTAAATGTTAAAAGCTGTGATTTTAAAATTACAAACAAACACTTCGATTTTATTTATTTGCATAGATTATCCGTTTCGAAGTTAAAATAAATATTTTATTAACAAATCTTAAGTATATAATTTTGTATTCCTAATTAAAATATTTACATTGTTGCATTTTATGACATGTTAAAACCATAAAAAAGTTCTATACCAAGTCACTTCTGTACAATGTAAATATTTACTTCTTTGTACGATATAAAAGTACTAATTAGAGCCTTTTGGAATGCACATAAAAACACTTATGTACAGCACACGCAGGCCACTGAAAATCAGTATTGGGGTTATTCTGACAGACACGTTGGCGCAGTGGTCACTGTAACTGACTGTAGCGCTAACAGTCGCGGGTTCGATCCCCGCTCGCGGCAAATGTCTGTAATGGCCATACGGATGTTTGTCGTGGTCTGGGTGTTTGTGTTAGTGTTGTGTGTGTTTCCGGACCCCCGACACAGGGTCACAAGATCTTAATGGGGGCCGTTGAGTGTGATGCGTTTATTTATTTTTTTATTTATTATTTATTATTCTAGCTATAACTGAGTGGTTTTCCATTTTGGATGTTACACCACTTTACGGATGAAACCAGATCAGTTTTGTAATGGATCTTATATTTTATGTTAATAAATATTTGTATTACTTTGTATTGATGCAAACATGTAAAAAAAATGTTGTTGTAAATTTGTGTAAGTTAAGTAAGTTAACTTTGAATTTTGTTTTTTTTTATATGTTTTATTAGTAAGACTTTTTTTCTTATTTTTTGTACATGTTGTGTAAATTTGTAGTGTGAATCCAAATAAAAGTTCGATTTATCTATATATATTATTCATTTACATGTGCATGTTTAAATTCAAGAATTAACAAGAAAAGTAATGAATTAAAGTCCATACTAATATTATGAATGGTAGTCACTCTATCTGTCTGTCTATTTTCACGCCTCAACCAGCCAAACAATAATTTCGATATCAAAAATAAGTAAATCCTAATTACACCGGCACAAAGGAGAGATGGGCATTTAGTTTCATAAAAATATAATTCATCTTTATATAAAACTTTATACCTATTTTTACGAAACGCAGTGCAGTCAGAGTAGTGTGGAATTTCGCACACTTATCTATACTAATAAATAAACACATCATACTCAACGGACTCCCATTAGGATCTTATGATCCTGTGTCGGGGATCCGGAAACACATACAATACAAGCACAAACACCCAGACCACGGCAAACATCCGTATGACCAATACAGACGATTGCCGTGAGCGGGGATCGAACCCGCGAGTGTTAGCGCTACAGTTAGTTACAGTGACCACTGCGCCAACCTGTCAATGTTATAAAGCTGATGAGTTTGTTTGTTTTTTGGTTGGAATTGAAAAAAATCTTTTTTCATTGGATAGTAAGTTTATCGAGGAAGGCAATAGGCTATATTATATCACGCTACGCCTCATAGGAGCGAAGCAGTAGCCATAAACGCGAGACAAACTGCGAGGGCAGCTAGTCGGTTATATTTAAAAAATATATATATGTCGCTTTATTTATTGAAACTAAAATATTTATTTACCTAATATTTTATTTTCACACTCTGTTGCATGTTAACAGGATAGGTGTGAAGTGATATATACACAAACGTTTATACTTAGTAAGAAAATAACATGTCTTAAAAAGTGATTTCATTGTAGTCAACAAGATTTCTATGTGAAATATCTGTGCCAGCAAAAATATAAATATTAAATAATCATCTTTTACTTGAAGAAAATTCTTAAATGTTTTACTTTTCATCATGCCATATTTATTTTTTTTCATGCATGTTACACGGACCTAGACACGCGGGAGCGTGTCAAGCCAAGTTCAAGAAGCAAAACTGGCGAGCCGCACCGTGTGTAATATTACACGAACCATTTGGAGCCACTTTTGACGCCCTCATAAATCTAAAACTATTTCACATAAACGTTTCAAATTTAGCTCATATATTGAGACTTGCGAGATATGTGTTCTAAACAGACATATCTGTTCTAAATTTCATAAACTTATCTCAAACTAGCCAAGACAGACCTTAGGCTACAATACATTATCTTATGTTATAAGAAGATATGATATGTTATACTGTTACTTATAAATAAATTTCAGGACTGACCATTGAACTTGGCTCTCATTTCACATTTATGTTTTTGATTGGATAAAATAATTTCGATGTATCATATCTGCCAGGCGTCCTGCGACAGACCCCGATTGTCTACGTTGTGCATTAGTTTCTTTATTCCGTACACAAATATGTATTCTTTATAATAATTTTATTTGTTTTGAAGTTTGCATCAACGTTTTATTTGGAGTTCGATTAAGATGACAACATTATAATGTCTGAGGATAAAAATACAGTGCCATTACGAAGCAAAAGCTTCGTCCTGTGATTACATAATTTTTATTTATAAACAAACAAGAAAATCGAGATAAATAAAATATTATATATATTTTCAACACCCTTGAGCGCATGCATGAATTGCACTATAGGATGTTAAAGTTTTATTTCACTATGCATCTGAAACGCGCCAATTTGATTTTTAAGGAATTTTATGTTTCCAGCGATGCTCGCACCGAACTAATCTATCATCAAGACTGTTACACGTCAGCATAGTAAAAGTCATTCATACATATATACAGTCACGTTGGCGCAGTGGCCACTGCAACTGACTAAAGCGCTAGCGGTCGCGGGTTCGATCCCCGCTCACGACAAAGGACTGTATTGGCCATACGATGCTTGTCGTGGTCTGGGTGTTTGTGTTAGTGTAGTGATTGTTTCCGGACCCCCGACACAAGGTCATGAGATCTTAATGGGGGCCGTTGAGAGGGATGCGTTTATTAATTTATTTATTATTTATTATACAGGTCGAAATCATAACCCTGTTTGGGGTTTCACCGCATTCGAATAAACCTTGAATGAGAATTCTGCACTATATATTCAATTTTTTTTCACTTTTACTGTGTTGTAAAAATAACCTTCAGCGTATTACCCACATTTATCAAAATAAACTATTTATATCAGGGTACTAAATGTTAATAAGATTAGAATTATGTATACAGAGTTTGGTAATATTAAATTAGTCTTTCATAATAATAACATTGAAATTTGATTTCTAATATAATATGTTGTTGCTCTTTTTTAGTTCTATCATTTTTATAGACTGTTTGATACATTTTGCTTATCTATATAATTTATACATGAAGAAAAAACTTTGTAATATTTTCTACGAAAATGGCGCAAACAGTGAAGTATTAAGTTATACACACTTATAGTTTATATAAAGAGTGACTGAATTTTCAAACAGCTTCAAAAAAGAAGAAGGCTCTCAGTCATAGTCCGTCATCATCCGTCATTCCTTAATCGGTTTCAAAAATTCTTTTTTTATTCGAAAAGGTACACGTTCAGATTGGTCAAATATGATTTTTATGAAAATCGGTTCAGTACTTTGGTTAATCAATATAATTAGACTAAGTATATCATCAAAGGAAAAAAAACGGGGAGGAGGAGAGAGGAACTAATTTTTTTTATTTTTCTTACGCATTTTAAAACATTTTTATTACACACGGAGTGTGTTCTGGCAATTACAAATACAAAAAAAGAATTAGCCAAATAAAGTAAAAAATGCAGTCTTTAAGTCTATTTATAAATCGAATTCCAAAAAAGGACGAGATTGTCATTTTTCAGGAATTTTTTTATGTATGTTAACAGATTATTATATATTATTATAAAAACATCATCATTTATTAACGGAATGTCAACTATGTTTTCATAGAATTTTATTGCAGCCTATTTATTTACTATCCACAATAATTAATTAATTGTTCATTAGTGGTCAGTAATTACTACAATAGAATTTCAATTAAACTAATTTAATATAATCTTGTTATATATTCAATGATTGACACTTCGTAAATTTTAATTTTAAATTGAAAATCGTTAATTAAAAAAATGTTCATGATAACATTAAAGATAAATAAAACAGTGTTAAATTATGTACGTTGATACGCCAAAGACACATAAATACACAGATTCACACGTCTGGCAATTAAAAAGAGTACTTCACTACAAGATTCTTGACGACTCTTTTCGTTACTTGTAAATAACGATTCAAAAGATCTTTTCAAATGTCATTAAAAACATAACTTGTTAAAATACCAAGTCTCGCAATTCAATTATTCTACCGTAAAAAGCTTTGCGATCCATGTAGTACCAAGTCGGTTTATTTATTCACTCCCTACTTAAAAGACCTTATTAAGTTAGTACGTAATTAGGTAATTTAAAAATACCTTAAAGTAATCATATTAATATGTAAAATATTTAATCTTTTAAATAAATAGATTGACTTGGCAATCGCACTAAACAATCTAATTGAATTTAATATGTATTACTTGTGAGGTACGTTGTGTTTTTACGCGACGAAGAAAAAGAAAATTTCAAAAAATTATAATGTGATATCGCAAATAACAATATTACTCCTGTGAAGCCGGGGCACTAGTTCTTAAATAAAGAACGCTTAAATTTAACTCAACAATATAAACGCTTTACAAAATTGCTAAAGGAAACAACGAGAGAGACAATAAATTACCATCTTTTGTAACCTGAGTTAAAAAGACCGGTCAAGTGCGAGTCGAACTTGCATACCAATGGATCCGCACTATCGTAAAAATTATAACGCTATGTATTTTAAATAACTTTATAAAAGAAAAATGAGTCGTTATAACAATATGGAAAAAAATGTAAAGTTTGCTCGCACGTGACTGGTTTTTAATTTATTGCTGTGACAAATATACAAGGTGTCACCTGGGTATGTGTTGTAATTTACAAGAATCGATATTAATTGAAAAGTAAAAAAAAACGGTTTTTTTTTTAATTATTGCTCATAAACGATGCCAATTCTGTACGAGTCTATAAGATCCAACGTATTAATTAAAAAAAATCTGCAATGTTATGTCATTCTGCATACGCTGGTAATATGTCCAACATATGTAGTTGACACCCTATATAAATATATTTTTTTTATAGAATTTATATAGATTATACTTGCTACCTATTTGCCTAGAATTACATTTGTAAGTTTTATTCTAGTAACTGATATCCAGTAACTCTGTAACCTAGAACAGACGTCGTAAGTAATTACGAAAGTTGTACTTATCAAAAATTAGGTACTAAATTCTTTAAGGTGTAAAGCAAATGACTCATGTAAATCTTTATAAAAATCTGAGAGCAAAATTTATAAGTCGCCTTACGGTTCATGAAATACTGAATTACTACATACACAGACAGACAAGAAGGTTTTGGAAAAGAGTTCCTCTGGCAACTTAGGTTACTGAACCAGGGCGAGAGAGTGCTTTCGGTGCACTCTCTAAGTGAAGAATGTTCGCGTAGGCGGGTCAACCGTCAGTGCGTTACGGTATCATGCATAATCGATCCCATGACGCCCTACTAAAACGATTAGGGTACCTCTGGAATTTATTGGGTAGTCTGGAGTATTCGTCAATATGAGGCACATACCCGCCTGGATTAACAGGCGGAATGCGTAAAAGCATTCCCCAGCGAGAAAAAAAAGTTACAGAACCCTAAAAAGTAATTACCACAATTTGTAACAGAAAAATTAACTGAAAGGTAACAAACAATAACTCAATTTTAATTCACACGGCAGTATTATTACAGGTTAACAAAGTCCTAACTCTACACGAAAGCAAAAGGAAAAGGCATTTAAATGCTTCAAAAATAAGGTCTATTTTGCAATTACTTACAAAATATCTTGAATTAAAGATTTTTTTAAATGGCGAAATGCACCAACACATGAAATGTCTATTGTTATTTGGTGTAAAAATACAAACAATGACTATTTAATTGTTCGTTTAATTGCATTGTTACAATGTATGTAGATTTTAATCGGCAATTTAGTTAAATATTACAACAGTAGATTGATTAACTACTAGGATTAGTACTTGAAATTATATTTAATTACAATAAATAAAATTTCTACAACAAAAGCTTAAGTTACTCCTTATAACAGAAGCTAACTGCGAGTGAAAGTACCGCCAAAATCGGTCCCACCCTTCCAGAGCTTAGCCGGAACAAACAAACAGACAGACAAAAATTTTAAAATTTGTTTTTTTTTTAATGTAAATTCCCCATATGCATTAAGTTAAAAACGGCTAATTCGAAATTACAAACATACACTTCAATTTTATTTATCTATATAGGATCGTATTGATTTTATATTTTTCCTGGTGTCAAGACATAATTAGCACGCACCCGCCAGTACTAATCCAGTCTCTGACATATCTCTAAAAGATATCTGTCGTCACGGAATTCTTTTTGGCTAAAATCGTCAGACACCACAATTGTGGAATGAGTTGCCGCATGCGGTATTTCCGAACAGATAAGACCCACAGACTTTCAAGAAAAAAGCGTTCTCCCATTTAAAAGGCCGGCAACTCATTTCATAGCTCCTCTGGTGCTGGAACTGTCCATGGACGGCAGTATTAACTTTTCATCAGGTGATATGTCATCTCGTTTTCCCCCTATCATATTAAAAAAGACAACAAACAACCAAAACATTAAATATTGGTCATGACCTGAGATTGGCTTTAAGAAATTCTTTGCGCAACTTGACCTAAGACTGAGTCACGATGACGACGTTCCATGCAATTTCGCCATAACTTCGACAGGGCGTTGAATGTGGAAGATGCGCGCGTTCATTAATGACCGACTTCGAAAAATGAGGTTCTATGTTCGGCTGTATGTTATTTTTTTTAGAATTTTAGTCGAATTGCATTCACATTTGTATTAGTCATTCAACTCTAAAAACTGTTTTTATTGCGTTTGACCGCAAATTTTTGCTTTGTTAACTGACTTTCAAAAAAGGAGTATTTGGTTATTCTTTTTTGACGATTCAAAAGTGTTTTTAAATACGTACTTGGATAAGGTATATTTTGGTATTGATTTTTTTTCATCATTCATCATCAAATCATCCGTAAGAAGTCCACTGCTGGATAAAGACCTCCCCCAAAGACTTCAAAAAGGACTTGATTTGGATTTATTATTGCTAATTATTATGTTATTGCTTATTAATTTATTTATCGCTTGTGTTTATTAAGTTCAAATATATCTAGTCAAAACACAAATTTTAATTTATGTTAACAAAAACAAATAACACGGTTATATGTAATATAACCCAAAATAATTATTATATTGGCAATAATATTAACTGCTTGGATTATAATACTAATATTAATCCTGCAATAGATTCTAGTTTAAACTAGGTAAAGAGACAAAACCTAAGCCTTTAACCATTAACATTATTCATCAAAACATACAGGGCTTAGGTGGCAAAGAGCATGAACTCGAGCTATTTTTAGAAAATTATAAAATAAATATATTATGTTTGACAGAACATTGGTTAAGAAACTATGAGCCTTTATATATACAAAATTATAGTTTGTCAAGTTCGTTTGTAAGAGTGAACGCTATCCGTGGAGGATCTTTAATATTGGTCAGAAACGATATGGCTTACAAATCGCGTCAAGACATTATGTCTCACTCTATCGAACGTACTGTTGAACTATCCTGTGTAGAACTTCAACGGTACATTATAGTATGCGTATACCGCCCTCCTCTTGGAGACTTTAATATTTTTGAGGCAACGATGGACGACGTACTTAAACTTACTTGTAAAAGTAGTAAGTCTGTTATTGTATGTGGTGATTTTAATGTTGACTTGCTCAAAGACACCGCGACCAGTCTCAGATTAATAAACTTGTTTAAATCGTTTAATTTGTCACAAACATTTTTTGAAGCAACAAGAATAACAGACACGTCTTCTACGTATATAGACAATGTTTTTTGTCGCTGTGAGATATATGAAAAACTCATCATTAATAATTTAAGTTCTGACCATTGCGGCCAAATGTTTTCTGTTATAGATAATATTTATAAAGACAGACAAAAAATTACATGTAGGCCGATTACAACTAGCAGAATAAATAACTTTAAAGATATTGTGACCGATAAATTATCAAACTTAAATATGAGATTGAGTGATCCAAATAAACTTTATGGTTCCTTTTTTAATTTGCTTATCACCGAATTTAATAAGATTTTTAAAACAAAAACATTTTATAAAAATACTAAATTAAAATTTAGTGATTGGGCAACCGTAGGTATACACAAAAGCAGAGATAAGCTATATGAATTGTACAGTATGAAGCAGCTTAATCAATCCATTAAATTTAAAGAATATGTAAAAAACTATTCCAAAATTTTTAAATCGGTTTGCATGTACGCAAAATCTAAATATATTAAAAACAAAATTTTAAGTTCGGACGATAAAATTAGGGCTACATGGGATGTTATCAATAGTATGTCGGGACAGCGAAAGAATAATAATGAAAGGATTAAACTACAGGTAGATAAAGTAAATATTACTTCGGAAGTAGAAGTGGCAAATGTTTTTGAAAATTTTTTTGCTAAAATACCTAACGAGGTAACATCCCATTTAAACTCATCTACATTAGACGCTACCACATTACTAGAAAATAACGTCGCTCTATGTAGTGTCCGTTTTTCGTTCGAATACGTTAGTCCTTCTGATATTATTAAAACATTTAAATTGTTAAATATTAAAAATCCAATGATTTATGGGGCATATCAGTCAAATTACTTAGTACTTTCATTAATGATATTGCTCCTCATTTAGCTTTAGTTTTTAATACATGTGTAGATTCAGGGTCGTTTCCTGACCTTATGAAAAATAGTAAAATAATACCTCTTTTTAAAACAGGGAATAAGTGCGATCCCAGTAATTACCGGCCAATTTCTATACTCCCATCTTTAAGTAAAATTTTCGAAAAAATTATTTTAAATCAACTTCTAGTACATTTTAAAGCTAATAATATTTTCCATAGTGAACAGTACGGGTTTACGAAAGGTCGTTCTACGACTGATGCGGGAGTGGCCCTTCTAAAACATATTTATGATGCTTGGGAAAAGTCACAGAATGCTATCGGAGTTTTTTGTGACTTATCAAAAGCGTTTGATTGTGTTGTACATGAAACGCTATTGAATAAACTTAATTATTATGGTATTAAAGATAAAGCTCTTGATCTAGTTGCTTCATACTTAAGCGGTAGAATTCAACAAGTTACTATTAACGGAACAAAGTCTTCTGGATCTGTTCTCCAAATGGGTGTTCCACAAGGATCAATTTTGGGTCCTTTTTTATTTTTAATTTACATTAATGATTTGCCTTTTTATGTTAACAATATTTGTGATATTGTGTTGTTTGCTGATGATACTTCATTAATATTTAAAGTAGACAGAAAGAAAGATAAGTATGACGACGTAAACAATGCACTATCGCATGTACAGAAATGGTTTACTCTAAACAATTTAGTTTTAAATGCCAAAAAGACGAAATGTGTCGAATTTGCACTACCTAACGTTAATAAACAAAATTTTAATCTTGTTTTGAATAATGAAATACTTAATGTAATTGATAGTACAGTATTCTTGGGCATTACTTTAGATTCAAAACTTCAGTGGAGGCCCCATTTGTCATCCCTTGCAGGAAGACTCAGCTCCGCAGCTTATGCTGTTAGAAAAATTAAAAATTTAACTGATATTGATACTGCTCGTCTAGTATACTTTAGTTACTTTCACAGTGTTATGTCTTATGGTATATTACTTTGGGGTAATGCCACAGACATTGAGACTGTATTTGTCTTACAAAAAAGAGCTATTCGAGCAATATATAGTCTTGGAGCTCGAGACTCCCTTAGGGATGTATTTAAGAAGATAAATATTCTCACGGTTGCGTCATAATACATTTACGTTAATATTTTATATATCTTTCAAAATAGTGATGGTTTTCCTAAGAACAGTGACAGGCATTGTGTAAACACTAGAAGAAAAAATAAACTTTTCATACCAAACTTTCGTCTTCATAAAGTCAGTTCATCGTTTCTGGGATTTGGTATTCGCATCTATAATAAAATCCCGCAAACAGTTTTACATTTGCCACTTAATAAGTTTAAAGCCTACGTTAAAAAATCTTTAATAAATAAAGCATATTATACCATACAAGAATATTTTGACGACAAAGAGGCGTGGATTTGATAAGCGTTGATTTTCTATCCGGATAACAATTAAAATGTAATAAAAATACATTATGTATAAATGATTTTAAAAGAGTTACTATCGAGTTTCTTGCCGGTTCTTCTCGGTAGAGACTACATTCAGAACCGGTGGTAGCTTTATAAAAATTAAAAATGAAAATATGACATGTAACTTGACGATTCGAAAGTGCTGTTAAAGCCCATTTGAATAAAGTATATTTTGAGTTTGAGTTTGAGTTTGAGTTTATTAAAACTAAAAAGAAAGAGAAATTAAAAATATAATGATATTAGTAATTATTATTATTGTCTTATTAATGATATTGTCTTATTAACGGTATTGTTGTCGTAACTCATAGAAAATATTTTCTAGAATTACGCATAAAATACCTGTGTTTAATACCACTTATCGTGATTTCAATTCTTCTTTGTATTTGTCACATTTTCGTTGGGCAGCCCAGTTTTTTTTTTAAATTTTTTACAACTCTCCACACTAATATTATAAAGGGGTAAGATTTTGTTTGTTAGTTTGTATATAGAGGGTAATTTTAAAAGAGTAACTATCGAGTTTCTTGCCGGGTCTTCTCCGTGGTAGCTTCCTTATTAGTGTAATAACAATAATATTATCATTACTTTATTGTATACTGACGATTCAAAAGTGCTCGTGAGAGCCTACTTGAATAAAGTTTATTTTAATTTTATTTTTTTTAATCTATGAAAGTACTGATCTTTGAAGTATTCGTTTTGTGTTAGATAGCCTGGTTGATGGGGAAGGTTATAGGCTATATTACATCACGCTGCGACTTATAGGGGTGGAGCAGTGAAATCGCGAGGGGCATATAAATAAATCGTATCGTATCGTCATATAAATAAAAATAAATTACAGTAGTTATCTGTAAGCGCATCAATTCAGAACGGCTGGACCTTAAAAAACGTAAAAAATAAACTGACTTCGAAAACGAAACAAGTAAACTAAAAAGCCAAATATATATATATATATATATATATTTACTTTACCATTTTGAAGTCGGTGCCAAGTAAAACTTTTTACGTGTCACTGCAACCGAAAATACACACAACCACACATGGACGATGACAAGCAATACTGTGTCAAGCCACATGGACTTTATTTTGAGAAAATGGCGTCTAAATATGTCAAACCTATTCTTAAAAAATATGTTTGAAGAAGTATATATCCATCATTTATTTTATTTTTTGATAAAAGATATAATTAATTTAAATCAGACTAATACATTTAGTATATTATCTGATAAAAAGCTATTTAAATATTTGAGATAATTGTATTAATTGCAAAAAATGGAACCCACTTGAAATTCGAACCAATTATGTAAGAAACTTTTTTCCGTACTTATTTAATTTATATGACTATAATTTTTTTGAATAATGTTATATAGGTGATGAAGTACTAGAATATATCAATATCTCTGAATTCGACTTTTTGTGGGTTGACACATTATTGCTTATCAGCATCCACACAGAACCTTCCTTCTTTTTTGAAGTCAATAAAAAAAATCAAAATATGTAAAAAGATGTAAGCTAGGTAAGGCGGTAATTACATATATAAGTTTTGCTCTCGGAAACGATAAGAAACA
The DNA here is from genome assembly GCA_037950945.1 of Hypolimnas misippus. Lineage (NCBI taxonomy): Eukaryota > Metazoa > Arthropoda > Insecta > Lepidoptera > Nymphalidae > Hypolimnas > Hypolimnas misippus. The sequence continues at coordinate 1,241,576 of JBBEEQ010000012.1, forward strand.
ACTCAGCAACCCAGTAACAGAAACGTCGTAAGTAGTTACGAATGCTGTGTAGTCTATTTTTCTTTAGTTGTCTGGTTTAGTAAACAAATATATGGATGCTGATAAGCAATAATGTGTCAACCCACAAAAAGTCAAATTCTGAGATATTGATGTATTTTGATACTGCATCACCTATTTAACATTATTCAAAATAATGTAAGGTCATATAAACTAAAAAACTACGGAAAAAGTTTCCTAATTAATTGTTTTGAATTTTAAGTGCGTTCCATATTTTGCAATTTATACGATAATCTTATATATTTGTAAAACTTTTTATTAGATAATATATTAAATATATCAATGTGCCTTTAATTCATTATACCTTTTATCAAAAAATAAAAGAAAAGGTGGATATATACTTCTTCAAACATATTTGTTAAGAATAGGTTTGACATCTTCAGATGCCATTTTCTCAAAACGAAGTCCTTGTGGCTTGACACAGTATTGCATATCAGCGTCCATATATAGGTACACACATAACAGTTATATAAGAAAGTATCTATTGAATTATTGAACTAAATCATTTTTTATTATACAAAATTATAATGAAAAAAAAATTCGCAAATTCTAATAAAGAAATATAGACTATATCTATATTTCTTTATTAGAATTGACACTAAATTCTTTTAGGTATAAAGCAATGAGAAATAACTTATGTAAATCTTTATAAAAGTTTGAGAGCAAAACTTTTAAGTGTAATTCTCGGGGTACAAGTTATGAATCAAATACAGCACGTATCATCAATTAGAACGTAATACCTACGGGTCAAAGACGGGTAGTTAATTAAATGTGCCAAAAACGAATTTAATGGATGTCACACCTAGTTGGTATGTGACCTTTATTCGTGACCTTTGCATTTCCATACCGAGAGCCAAAATGGCCCACTGAGCCGAAGTGACCCAGTTAGCTGACATGGGTTTTTTGTTTACGCAGGGGAAATCTTCGAAAAGATACCCGATTCTTGGCTCCCACCCATCGGGTTATGTGGAGATTTATACCCGCTAAAACCTCAGCTGTGGCTTTCCTCAGCAAGGGTATGGAGAGGCCGAGGGATCGCTCAGGAGGGCAAATTATGATCTTGCACTCCCCGTGCCCCTCGCTGGCCGACGTACGGCAGTTCAAGGTCATCTCAGGCACACACCTCGGTTCAAGGGCACGCACAATTTATTCTGCCCCTGGCGCAGGTAAGGCTAAGCTGACATGGCCAGTGGGCAGAAGACGAGACTATGGTCGTGGCTTCAAACACGATCTAAGTTTTTAAGCTTTAAAATTTTTAATGCTAGTGGTCATCACGTTTCCTACTTGGCAGCTAAGCATAACGTCGAGAGGAAACCTGCATGATTGAACCGAAATTCTTAGGTACTACGTAATCAAAATTTCTGATTTTGGACTCGTAACGTGAAAAAGAAAAAAATGAAAATCGACAAACTGTGTTAAGTGGGGTATCGTTGACCTATGAGATGAATCGAGTACCTATGTACTTAAAACTCATTTTTAGGTTTTTTATATAATTTTTCAATTGTAATTACCGTTTAAAATCTATAAATTTAAGTTGGTATGTAACAATTCTCTATGGTCTTGTTACGCAGTCAGGTTTTTGATTTTTTCAATTAATTACTTGTTTTATATATGAACCCTATGATGTAAAAGCTAATGATTTTCTAACGTTCATCTGAATCGTTCGCATTCCAAGATTATATAATATAGAGACCTCCATACCATAACATGGAACGCTTCCATTGTGTTCGTATTACGCAATAATGATTTATTCATTATATTTCTATTTCCTTCACTAGACCCTTCTGGGCTAATCTAGAATATTCCACTAAAGCGTTCTTTCTTTAACAAAAATCAAAACCGTCTTCATAAGTAAAATACATATCGATACGTCCCACGTAAGTTGTTGTAACCCCAAAATTACAATTTTACAGTAGAGCACTTTTAATACGTTTTAGTTTGAAAGTTACAACAAAATACGCCTTTTTTCAGGCGTATTTCGTTGTAACTTTCCTTGAAAAAAAAAAAAAGATTTTTGGTATTTTTTCACTTTGAATGCATTAAGCAATGCAAATTCGTGTAGTATTCAGTAAAAACGCTAACGGCAATTTTGTGGCTTACAATAACTTACGTGGGAGGTATCGATATGTATAGTCCATTTTTCATTACTCGTCTTAATTAGCAGAGAAATATGGCGTATTTCTAAGCACAGATAAAAATTAGAGATGAAGTTATCGATCTAATAAAATTTATAAGAAAAAATAATGCTCGAAAAATAATAATCATTTTTGTTCCTTGTATTGTTACAAAAAGACAAGACAAGTAGAAAAAATAGACTATAATATCGATTACTCGGATGACTATATTTTGATTTTAAAAGCAAATTACTGTAACGATTTTGATGGAAATCATTAACACCAATGAGACATAATTGATAAAATTTTAAATTAAAATAATATCGACAATCTAATCACGATCAACGAGCCCCAATACGATACTTCTGCTGTGTATTGGTGAGGAGTTATATGTTCAGCTGATTCCATGTTGCTGTAGCAGGAATATGTATGCGAATTTCTTTAACATTAGCAAGACTGAAACTCAGTATATACCCAAAAGCAGTCATTTTGATTGGGTAATATATCCGTATATTATAATAATAATGAAGGTTTACTACAATCATCAATAAACACATTACAAAATGTCACCAAATTATAAGAAATTGTGTCATTATATATTTTTTTTTTCGATCTGAAATTAAAAAGCAGTCTAAATGACTTCCTGGGCAATCTAGTGTTAATACTACTGATTATAAAAGAATATGATCTTTTGCATAAAAGTGTTATGTGTATACAAACAATTGTCAGCCTTAAAGCAACCGAATTTAAGGCTATTTAAGAAGTACTCTGTTTTTTGATAAACGCATTTAATACTTTTTATATGGTTAAGCAAAATGTTGATATCAATTTTTTCGATATTAAAATTATGTGACGTATTACCTTCAGCAATTCATGTATTTAATTATTACTAGTGGTCGCCTAGCGGTCGGAAATCGATCGTAATTAATTAAATTTTCAACCAAGTTTAAGACTGACCGCAGATAATCTATTCTCAATTTGACCACAGACAAAACAAAAGATATGCGTGTGTGTGTTTAATACATGATTGTGTGTGTAATGATTTTTTTGTTATTATGATTTAATATATTTTTATACAAAATTAAAAAAAATACTAGCATTCTGCACTCCTTCGCAGTTTTCTTAAAAAGCGATACATAGTTTTTGCTTCACGTATTAATGTATAGATATAAGAATGTTGTATTGTATTTCGGTACATACCCAAAGTAGGTCATTTATAAAGTAACAGTTTTTAAGTTACGAAGGTCTTGAACTAATTTATGCGTGATTCATCTGAAATTTCATCTCGCTTAACCAATCACAAAGCATGGAATGATAGTTATGCATCCAATTAATACGTTAGTGTATTAAATAACTGAATCACATTATATTTATTATCTACAAAAGAATATATATGGACGTTGATAAGCAATAATGTGTCAAGTCTAAGAGTAAATTTGTTTAAAGAAGTATATATCCATATTTTCTTTTCTATTTTGATAAAGATAAAGTGAATTAAAAATAGATTCGTATAATTAAGTTTTATGTAACAAAATGTTTTTAATTATATGAGATTATTGTTTAAATTGTAGAATGCACTTAAAATTTGAAACAAAAAATGAAAAAAATGTTCCCATATTATTTAGTTTAATTGACTTGATTTTTTTAATAACATTTAATAGGTGTCGCATTATCAGAATACATCAATATCTCCAATTTTCACTATTTGTGGGTTGAGACACTATTGCTTATCAGCCTCCACATAACATAATTCAATTTCTCTATATTTCTTTTTAATATAAAGTATCTATAATAATGAATAATTATATTTATATAAAAAAAATAAAAACTGTTAAATGTTAATTAAAAATTTAAACATATTTTAAATAATTTTGTTAAACATTTCAGGATGCTTAAGTTCTTACTCGACTGCGTGACGGAAAGGAGGGTAATACTTTTACCAGCCTATGTATGTATGTATGTAACCCCACTTAGGTTTGTACGTTTTTGGCAATATTTAGACCAAACACGAGTCGTTTTTAATAACACGACGTTTGATTCGTCACAACGGTAGAATGTCATAGAATGCGTAAAATTTGAAAAAATCAAAATGGCCAATTTTGGACGACATAACGTGGAAAATAAAAAATTAAAAATCGACGAGCTATGTTAAGTAGTATAAATGTTTAAATATAATTTTTAGATCTCTCATATAATTTTTCAATCAGATTACCATTTATAATCTATAAAAATTTAAAGTTGGTTAATAACGATTCTCACTTATAGGCTTTGAGAAAGAACCAATTTTGATACGGTACTGCTGTCTGCAAATAGTCTCGTTACACACTTTTTAATTAGCGAAAATTCAACTGCAGATTCCTTTCACACACAAACGTACGTAAAGTTAATTTCGTGTGATTCTGTATGTATTCCGGCGCGTATTAATTATATTGATATAACACGAATACTTTTTAAAGTTGCACACAAGGACGTCCATGTTGCGACATGCAATGTTCTTGTAATCGGAGTATCTTACACTATAGTATTTCCATACTATAGTATTACTTACAAGCGTCACACGGTTTTAAGTTTTTTTTTTTAATATTCAATAAAAAATATATATTTATTCAAGTAGGCTTTTAAAGCAGTTTTGAATGTTGATTTACAAATCTGTCTTTATAATATAATGACACTTACGGAATTTAGTTTCTACTAAGAAGAACCGTCATAAAACTCAATAATTATATTCACGATAATTATAAGGGATAATAATATCAACACGGGTGAAGTCGTAGGAACTAACTAAATAATAATTATATAATAATAATAATATAATATATGTTTTAAATGTTCTTTTTCAAAATAAGTTGAAAACAGTAAAAAGACTCACGTACCTAATGTAAAATAATTGGAAACATACAAACACACACACATAGATTAACAAAATCATTAACTCCTTTTCGTTACACGGTAGTCGGATAAAAAGTCTGACTAATCAATATATAATTTTGGTGTTTCGAAATACAATCCCGCGCATTGGCCGGAGCTAATTACATCTCGAATTAACATTTTCCTACGTCTCACGAAATGTCAACTGGTTCTGTTCGGGGTTGATGCAAGACGGCATTAAGACCGCAGCATATGGAATTGAATTGAACACACCCTTTTAGTGACGCCATTGTTGAGAAAAAATGTATAGATATAACCGACTTCTAACAGGAGGTTCTCAATTCGTTGTCTCTGTGTGTTTTTTAATGTTTGTTATTTCAGTACTTCTTAATTTCTTAACCGATTTTGAAAATTTGTTTCATAGAATTTTTATAAAAATCGGTTCAGTAGTTTTGTTTTAAAATTAAAATAACTGGTATAAGTGCGTCTTTCGCGTGGACGAAATTGCGTATTGCTTTTGAAGTCGGTTAGTCTAAAAGTGACTCCAGTAACAGATAAGATGATAAGTAATAGAGATAGAGATCAGCGTGGTATGGACAAGTTATGAGAAGGAATGAATGCCACGTGACAAGAAGAGTGCTAATTATGACTGTGGACGATTATATTACTCGAGGTAGACCAAAGAATAGATGGATGGATTGCGTAAAAGATGACATGAATAAGAAAGGAGTGAGTGTTGAGATGATAGGAAGGAATGGAAGAGAAGAATACGTTGTGCCGACCCCACATAAAGTGGGACCAGACAAGAAGAAGAAGAGATAATTTTAGTTAAAAGCAAATTATTCTAGGATACCCATCACGAACAAATTATCCTTTATATAATACCATACAAATTGTATTTTCAATTAGTAATAGATTGTTACGAAAGCGGCGGGTCTTGGACTGTTTATGTTACTCTCACAATTAAGACGAACTGCGAAATTTTCTATGCTAAAGTTAAACACACGCTAAGATCACTGCAACGTAACTGACGCGGGTTTGATCCCCGCTCACGGCAAATTTATTGGTCATATAGAAGTTTAACGTGGTCTGGGTGTTTTTGTGTTGTGTTACCTGACCACCGAAATAATGTAATGATTCAAATTGGGGCCGCTCAGTGTTGAGCGTTTTATATTTATTATTATTACATACAATCCATAAATCGTCAGAGTGTTGTAAAGAAACACATATATAAATACATACATATGTACATATATATACGACTACGTATAAACACTTTGGCTGTTAAGTTTTCTCATTATTGAAGCAATTTCTGCGATCGTGGGTTATGTATCTAGATGCATCTCACGTGTTTTATATTTGTCAGATTACGATAAATGTTTAGGAGATATAAGGGAACAGAGGCTGCCGTATGTACCTACGATTTCATCTGGGATAGAATAGCCTTCCAAACCTAAAAGTTTTATACCTAAAGTAGCCTCTATACTCTTCAGGATCCAATCTCTTTCTATACCAAAACGCATAAAAATCGTTCCTCAGTTTTTGTGTGTCATCAAACAGCCAGAGTGACTTTAATTACATTTATAATATTAGGATATGCATTGCTGTAATCATATTCATATTTGAAATATATGCAAACAAAATCGCGAGGATATAAATATGTATTAAAAATGCAAAGTCATTTATTTCAAAATTCTGTCTAAATATTTATGTGCTGAATGAATCACCTTTATTTAAAATCGTGGTTGATGTAATTTTATGTATGTCTCATTCATAAACCGACAAGATGGCGCAGTAGTCACCGACTGAAGCATTAACGGTCGCAGGTTGAACCCTGTTCAGGACAAATATCATTATGATATAACGTAAGACTTTTTCTGGAAAGAATCGACCTAAAATGCAAAACACGTATATATTTGTTTTCTTGAATGACACATTTATTCCAATTATTTTGATTTAAAAAACCAAACTATTAGACTAATATCGATGAAAATTCGATTGAATCAATATGAGAGTATAGCCTTTCAAACAAGATAAGAATTGTCTAATTATGATAGAACCAGTTGTTTATAAATAATCGGTTAACATACATAAAAAATCCCACGGCAAATTGAAAATCTCCTCCTTTCTTGGAAGTCGCATGCGGAATGAAAAAAAGTACAGCAGATCTTAAGTGATCGCCATCACACATAGATATTTACACTATCAGAGGAGGCACATACACGTTCCCAGCTTAAAAAGGTATAAGGGATGTAATAGGATGTAAGGAAAGAAACTGGGAAGGGGGGTTAAGCTATAGTGTGCGGACGAAACAACGACGAAACCTTGTGTCTATGCTATTGACCGTTCAGGTATCGCCTTATCAGGAGTCAATCCTGAATGTATCAGCCGTGTTGTAGTGGCACTTAGAACAGTCAGTCATAATAAAATGGGTTTACAGTCGTATGTATTTGTGGTCTTGACTGTTGAGGAGTTTCCTCATCTGGAGCCAAACTTCGATGTCAAATAGCTTGTAAGATTTCGAATAAACATCGAAAGTAAGAAAAAGTTTATATCAAGTTGAAACTTTTAATTACATAGCGTTCTTATACGATGGTACATTTTTTCGTTTGCGAATCTGCAACGCACTTGACCGGATTTTTGATGTCGGTCAAAACATATACATAACAATAATAACTTCCCATTAAGACTTGTCGTAACATATTATACACAGGTCCTTGACCTTTATACAGTTTACGAGTCAATCAGTGGTTGCTTAAAAAATATTTATGCGGTTAGTCAATAAAATAATCATTTTACTATGTCGTAAACGACCTTGGTGTGTAAAGTTTTTTGGCGTACAATCTTAACAGAGGAAATTGAATACAGTAATCCTAAAATTCATTGACCTCCTTATAGTATGTTATTATTTTATTCGTGCGAATAAAATACGCTTATTAAAAGTAGTTACTTAATTACATTTCTAAGTCCACTTACACACCGACAATATTTGACCTACTAATCCTCCCTAATTCTTTTTCCAAAATTCTCTTCTCTCTTCTTCTCTTCCTTCTATCCATTATTCCTTTTTAAGACGTCAATATATTCGTGACTCCTCTTATACTGCATGGGAGGTGGCGATCCTCATATCCGGTAAACAGTCTATTATTTTGTTTATAGTTTTTTACAAAACAAAATAAAAATACCCAACATTTAGGATATCACCCACAAATGTGTTGCCAGCTTAAAATGGAATGGGGAATGGGGACTGGAAGTAAGGAAAGAAATGGGTAGGGAAGCTTCTAGCTTATTGACCGTACGAAATGAAGTTATATTAGGTACTTTATGTCGGAATTTTTGAGTGTCGTACTGCCCTACAAAAGTAAGGCTCTATCCTTTATCTTACG